>NC_069433.1:30185749-30245749 GCF_026875155.1 Cherax quadricarinatus | reverse complement strand
ACAAAACCTCCTTTACCCCTTCCTTCCAACTTTTTCGAGGACGACCCCTACCCCGCCTTCCTTCCCCTACAGATTTATACGCTCTCCATGTCATTCTACTTTGATTCATTCTCTTTAAATGACCAAACCACCTCAACAAACCCTCTTCAGCCCTCTGACTAATACTTTTATTAACTCCACACCTTCTCCTAATTTCCACACTCTGAATTTTCTGCATAATATTTGCACCACACATTACCCTTAGACAGGACATCTCCACTGCCTCCAACCGTCTCCTCGCTGCTGCATTCACAACCCAAGCTTCACACCCATATAAGAGTGCTGGTACTACTATACTTTCATACATTCCCTTCTTTGCCTCCACAGATAATGTTTTTTTGTCTCCACATATACCTCAATGCACCACTCACCTTTTTTCCCTCATCAATTCTATGATTAACCTCATCCTTCATAAATCCACCTGCCGACATGTCAACTCCCAAGTATCTGAAAACATTCACTTCTTCCATACTCCTCCTCCCCAATTTAATATCCAATTTTTCTTTATCTAAATAATTTGACACCATCATCACCTTACTCGTTTCTATGTTCACTTTCTACCTTTACACACACTCCTAAACTCGTCCACTAACCTTTGCAATTTTTCTTTAGAATCTTCCATAAGCACAGTATCATCAGCAAAAAGCAACTGTGTCAATTCCCATTTTGTATTAAATTCCCCATAATTTAATCCCACCCCTCTCCTGAACACCCTAGCATTTACTTCTTTTACAACCCCATCTATAAATATATTAAACAACCATGGTGACATTACACATCCCTGTGTAAGACCTACTTTTACCAGGAAGTAGTCTCCCTCTCTTCTACACACCCTAACCTGAGCCTCACTATCCTCATAAAAACTCTTTACAGCATTTATCAACTTACCACCTATTCCACATACTTGCAACATCTGCCACATTGCTCCCTTATCCACTCTATCATATGCCTTTTCTAAATCCAAAATGCAATAAAAACTTCCCCACCTTTATCTATATACTGTTCACATATATGCCTCAATGTAAACACTTGATCTACACATCCCCTACCTACTCTGAAACCTCCTTGCTCATCCGCAATCCTACATTCTGTCTTACATCTAATTCTTTCAATTATAACCCTACCGTACACTTTACCTGGTATACTCAGTAAACTCATTCCTCTATAATTTTTACAATCTCTTTTGTCTCCCTTCCCTTTATATAAAGGGACTATACATGCTCGCTGCCACTCACTAGGTGCCTTCCCCTCTTTCATACATTTATTAAACAAAAATACCAACCACTCCAACACTATATCCCCCCCTGTGTGAGGGAAAAGTAGGTGTAAGTGGGGTTAAGGTTGTTCGGGCAACCAGGAACCATTAGTTACGTCGCGTGCACCCCCCCCCCACTCTGGCGGGCTGGGGCGAAACTAGTTCCTGGTGTCCGATTTGTTAGTTTCTACTCCTGGTAATATTAACCTTACCTGGTGTGGGTTGAAGTTTGGAGAGTCACTTCACCTCCACTCATCTCCTAATCAGGTAGGGTGATATACCAGGAGTATCACTTTGTTTCTTATTTTGTTTGCTGGTTACCAGTAATGATTTTGGCATTTATCATTCTTTTCAATTCTTAAATGTTATATTATCATGACTATGGGTAACCAGTTTATTTTCTCTTATTTACCAGCTCTGTTCCTGGCGTGGTCTTCCAGGATAGACGCCAGATAAAGGAGCAAGACATGTGTTAATAATACTTATTAACATTATTCTAATACTACCGGCCCTTACCTATTCTACTTGTGCTCCATCCAAGTGGTAGGAAATTCCAGAACATCGGATTATTACCATCTGCCCAGGATAACCTACATAAATAACATCAGAGGAACTATCCAGGGGCATACCTACTCCTGCCCAACTCAAAGAACTGAAGGCCATTTTTTATTATATTTAAATTTTAAGTAAAATTCTCAAAAATCATTATTCTCATTTTTCCTAAGTTATTTCTTTATTTATTTATTTTTCCATTAATTTCTTTTGTTCAGTTGGAAGGCTTTCCACTGACACCCTGCTTTTAACATTTCTGTCATGATCCCATCAGTTCCAGCTGCTTTACCCTTTTTCATTCTACATAATGCCTCACGCACCTCCCCCACACTCACATCCTGTTCTTCTTCACTCCTAAAAGATAATATACCTCCCTGGCCAGTGCATGAAATTACCTCTTCCCTTTCTTCGTCGACATTTAAAAGTTCCTCAAAATATTCTCGCCATTTACCTAACACCTCCATCTCCCCATCTACTAACTCCCCTACTCTATTTTTAACTGACAAATCCATTCGTTCTCTAGGCTTTCTTAACTTGTTTAACTCCAATTTTTTTTCTTATTTTCATTAAAATTCCTTGACAGTGCCTCTCCCACTCTATCATCTGCTCTCCTTTTGCACTCTCTCACCACTCTCTTCACCTTTCTTTTACTCTCCATATACTCTACTCTTCTTATAATACTTCTGCTTTGTAAAAACCTCTCATAAGCTAACTTTTTCTCTTTTATCACACTCTTTACTTCATCATTCCACCAATCACTCCTCATTCTTCCTGCACCCACTCCTATAACCACAAACTTCTGCCCCACATTCTAATACTGCATTTCTAAAACTATTCCAACCCTCTTCAACCCCCCCCCACTACTCATACTTGCACCAGTTCACCTTTCTGCCAATAATTGCTTATATCTCACCCGAACTTCCTCCTTCCTTAGTTTATACACATTCACCTCCCTCTTGCTTGTTGTTGCCATTTTCCTCTTTTCCCACCTACCTCTTACTCTTAACTGTAGCTACAACTAAATAATGATCTGATATATCAGTTGCCCCTCTATAAACGTGTACATCCTGGAGTCTACCCATCAATCTTTTATCCACCAATACATAATCTAACAAACTACTTTCATTAAATGCTATATCATACCTTGTATATTTATTATCCTCTTCTTCATAAAATATGTATTACTTATTACAAAACCTCTTTCTACACATAGCTCAATTAAAGGTTCCCCATTTTCATTTACCCCTGGCACCCCAAAATTACCTACTACTCCCTCTACAGCATTTTTGCCCACTTTAGCATTGAAATCCCCAACCACAATTATTCTCACACTTGGCTCAAAACTCCCCACGCATTCACTCAACATTTCCCAAAATCTCTCTCCTCTACACTTCTCTCTTCTCCAGGTGCATATACGCTTACTATAACCCACTTTTCACATCCAACCTTTATTTTACTCCACATTATCCTTGAATTAATACATTTGTAGTCCCTCTTTTCCTGCCATATCTTATCCTTCAACATTATTGCTACTCCTTCTTTAACTCTAATTCTATTTGAAACTCTTGACCTAATCCCATTTATTCCTCTCCATTGAAACTCTCCCACCACCTTCAGCTTTGTTTCACTTAAAGCCAGGACATCCAGCTTCTTCTCATTCATAACATCCACAATCATCTCTTTCTTATCATTTGCACAACATCCACGCACATTCAGACTTCCCACTTTGACAATTTTCTTCTTCTTATTCTTTTTAGTAATTATTACAGGAAAAGGGGTTACTAGCCCATTGTTCCTGGCATTTTAGTTGACTTTTACAACACGCATGGCTTACAGAGGAAAGATTCTTATTCCACTTCCCCATGGATATTAAAGGAAAAGTAATAAGACCAAGAACTATTAAGATAAAATCAAAGAAAACTCAGATGAGTGTGTATAAATAAACATGTACATGTATGTGTAGCGTGACCTAAGTGTAAGTAGAAGTAGCAAGACATACCTGTAATCTTGCATATTTATGAGACAGACAAAAGACACCAGCAATCCTACCATCATGTAAAACAATTACAGGCTTTCGTTTCACACTCACTTGGCAGGACGGTAGTACCTCCCTGGGTGGTTGCTGTCTACCACCCTACTCAGTATCTGGTTCCTGGACGATGGTACCCTAGCGGGCACAACAGAATCTCTCCTAGAGGACATCAGTAAAATTAAAGACATGGGAGAAAGCCTGGGCCTTACTTTAAACCCCACAAAATGTGAAATAGTTTCTACCAATCAACAGATGATCCAGAATATTAGCGCCATTTTACCAGGAGCACGAGCCATTGATCCAGCCAATAGCACTCTCCTTGGTGCTCCTCTTGGGTCCAATGTCATCGATCTGATCCTAGAAAAAAAAGTCTCAGATCTCCGGACGATGGAAAGCAGGATGAAAGACATTGAGACACACTATGCCTTCTACCTACTCACCAGGTGCCTGTCAATCCCAAAACTTACCTACTTTCTGAGATGCTCCCCAGCCTTCAGCAGTCCAAAACTCAAGGAATATGACTCTCTCCTTAAGACCATGCTAGATAGTGTATTGAATCTTTCCCTTGAAGATGGACAATGGTTGCAAGCCTCACTTCCAGTCAGGCTTGGAGGGCTAGGAGTACGCAGATCCTCCCAGATTGCTCTACCAGCTTTCCTATCCTCTTCCATAGCATCAAACGAGTTGATAAGACAAATTCTTCCTGATACCCACAGCGACTCAGCAGGAATAGAAGATCCTAGCTATGCCAGTGCCATCACTGAATGGGAGACTCTTGCTGCTCCAGCACCAAACCCTAGTGCAGCACTGGCTCACAAACAGTCAAGCTGGGATGGCCCGATCGCTGAAAAGGTGCTTGCCAACATGCTCAGGGCTGCAACATCAGATAGGGAGATTGCCCGTCTCCAGGCTGTGAGCGCACCTCACTTCGGGAACTTTCTCCAGACAGTTCCCATATCGGCAATGGGAACGCGACTCGACCCTAAGACCCTCCGTATTGCAGTGGCTCTGCGCCTCTCTGCCCCAATTCACACAGAATATACGTGTATTTGCGGCGAAGCGCAAGCAGACCAATACGGTCTACATGGTCTTAACTGTTCCAAAACTAAGGGCTGGCATGCAAGACACAATGAGGTCAACAACATCGTTAAGAGAACCCTTGCTACAGCTGGATGCCCAGCCGAGAGGGAGCCCCGATCACACGCAGCCAACAATACCCACAACTCAGCAAGCCGCCCTGACGGGATCACCATCTATCCTTGGAAGAATGGTAAGCTCTTAGCATGGGACTATACCTGTGTGTCCACACTGGCTGCCACCTATATCCATTACAGTGTGGGGCGACAGGGAGGAGCTGCTGACCACAGGGAGGAGTACAAGATCAGCAAGTACAAGGACCTAAGCCAACAGTATCAATTTGTCTCAGTGGGATCAGAGACCTTGGGATCATGGGGAAAAAATGCCACACGTTTCCTTAAAGAATTGGGTTCCAGACTCATCGACACCACCAGGGACCCAAGGGCAGCCACTTTCATGTTCCAGCGCCTCAGTGTGGCCATCCAGAGGGAAAATGTTTGCTGCATACTTGGCTTGCGTCCGGCCACGGAGGAGCTGGAGGAAATTCATGATCTTTGATATATTGTGTCATTGTATTCATGTTCGTTTTTTCTGTAAATGTATTCTGTTTATTAATAAAATGTTTGCATAGAATATATATATATATTATATATATATATATATATATATATATATATATATATATATATTATATATATATATATAATATATATAATATATATATATTATTTCACATAAACATAAGCGTGGTTACTATGAAGAACTACGAGCATCTTATATGATAAAACACACTTTTTAAGTTAGACTTGTTTTAATTATAAAAGTTATATTTAATGTAATCTCACACCTGTCAAATATAAGACTAGATAAATGAATAATTAAAATATCTTCATTTCTATTATCAAATAATAATTAATTATTGTTTAATGATCAAATTATCCTCATATCCTCTGATCAATTTTGAAAAAGCTTTAAACACGTAAGGTTAAAGGACTTAGATACGTATTTACAAACTGCCGTATTAACAGTGCCACCTTGCAGAATGATTGCAACTAGTACCGAGCAGGGATTCAGCTTCCTGTGTCCAGCCAGAGTCATCACATGACAGCTGCAGCATCAGTTCGTCATACATATAACGTGAATAATGACATTACGTTACGTACCATCGTGCCAGTTTATTTCTAACTTACCTGCAGAATAATATAGAAACAGGCTACAGAAGGGTGTTATAATTTTAAGTATGAAAAGCATTAAAGTATTACTACTACAACTACAGTGAATGATTTGGCAAACAAGATATTATTATAATTAATAATAATAATAATAATAATAATAATAATAATAATAATAATAATAATAATAATAATAATAATAATCTTAATTTCTACACGTACATGTACAAGGTATACAGGCCTAGCTGACATCAATGACTTACTACTGTATAGAAAGCCTCTTCTTATGCAGAGGATTTCTGGTAAATTAGATCAGTTTTTTTCCTCAGGATGCGATCCACACCAGTCGACTAACACCCAGGTACCTATTTTACTGCTAGGTGAACATGGACAGCCGGTGTCTCAAAGAAACGCATACCAGTGTTCTCACACTGAGGTTCCGGTATCGACTCCCGGACCTCAGTATGTGAACTGAGAGCACTAACAGTCGAGCTACACTGGGAATAACTAGAAGAAAGTAGAGGATCAGTTTGGCAACCAACCAGCCATCGCTTCCAACAATGGTAAGACCAATGACAGAAGTACTTGGCTACAAGTAATTCTGGCAAGCTTTGTCCTGTTAACAAGTAGTGAAAGGCTTAGACTTGACCACAGTTGCCTCTGACAGGCTTAGGCTTGTTCACAGTTGTTTCTGATAGGCTTAGGCTTGCTCATAATTGCTCCGGACAGGCTGAGGCTTGATTACAGTTGCTAATAGGCTTAAACTTGGCTACAATTACTTCTGAAAGGCTTATTATGCTTGGTTACAAGTAATACTGGCAGGTTTCTGCTTGCTTACAGTTACTACTGACAGACTTAGGCTTGATTATAACTACTTAGAGGCTTGAGCTTGGTTACAATTACTCACAGGCTTAGTATTGATTACAACTACTAAGAGGTTTAAGCTTGGTTATAAGTACTCACAGACTTATGCTTGGTTACAAATACTTCTGATGGGCTTACGCTTGGTAACAAGTACATCTACAAGGCTTATGCTCGGTTACAAGTACTACAGAGAGGTTTAACCTTGATTACAAGTACTATGTTTGATTAAGAGGTCTATTCACTGGCTTATGCATGTTACTTTTGGTAGCCTTAGGCATGGTTACAAGTACTTCTGGAAGTTATGCTCACACACACACACACACAGACGAGAGATCAAACTTAATCCCAAAAATATGGTCACTCTTATGATCACTTTCTAGAACACTGCTTGCTTAATTGTCCACTTATTGAGGAATATGGAAATGGACAGTACAAGAACCTATGTGATATGTCAAGGTATTTTGTTAATTTAAATAATATGTCGTATCGAATAAGTAAAACTGGTCAGTTAGCAAAAAATCGTTTAAAATTAAGTCCTTTCTAAAATTTTCTCTTATACGTTTAAAGATATATATTTTTTTCATTTATATTAATGTAAAAATTAATAATATTGTACAAAAGTACCTTAGAAAACTTACCTAACCTTATAATAACAAGCGCAATTTAATTTACCCTCATCCAACTAAATATATTTTAGATAAGTTTACAAGTATTTAATAGTAAAAAAACACAGAATGATTTTTGCGAAATTACTGCATACACAAATTTTCGCTTGCCTTATTAGGCAAGAAGAGCCTTGCTATTTAACCCAAAATAGCAACTTTTACCTATTCGGCACGACATATATTTAAAATACACAAGCATGAGCACACTTTCGACAAGTGCCTTTCAATGACATTATTACTTCTAAGAAATTAAGTTATTTAAATACCCATTGTGCAATAAGCATCCTTTATAAATTGAACATAGTCATCGTAATTTTAAAAATAAGCAAATATAATAAAAACATCGATATCAGCCGAAAATTTGGTATGACCTACTTCCGCTGGGAAATTACGCAACCAGTGAGAATATCTTCACCTGCTACACGTCCCTCACCTGATACCAGTATATAAGCAGCACTCTAACTGCCTGTGCTTCAGATTCATTAAGACTACGGTACTCTTCACCAACTTCAAGGATGAGGGACTGATTACCTCATCTTTTGTATTTAGTTCTGCATACTTCACATTATGTCTTTGTATTGTATTGATAAAACCACTGGATGGCGAAACGTATACAGATAAAAATGCCTTGATGTTACACATGTGTCTAAAGAATTTATATTTAACGTTTACCTTTGTGGGATATTTCAATCCATGTATCTTAGAAAATTCCAGAGATAGTGTAAAAAAAAGCCCTCTCCCTCTTTCTAAATTGTTAGTGTGACTCTAATCTCCTCATTGACAAATAACTGGAGAAAAAGGATAAACTCTAGTGAGAATTCAAATTTTGTTCGAAGCTACCCTCTTCAGGCATTGTTCCTTATATACATCTTAGATTCAATGCCAAATATAAAGTTGATTGGTTGAGGTTTAGCCTACAGCATTTGTGATTGAAATTTTTGAATATGTCTGTATTACTGAGTAGCACAGTGCAGTGTTTTATGTATTGTATCTATGTACTCTGAAGTATTTATAAACTTTAACTAACTTTTTTCAGTGATTATGCTGGAGCTGCCATTGCTACTGCCACCTTAATGGACTATGACATTATCACCAAGGACAACAAAAGTCAAGTTATTGGACCATAGAAGTTACGAGATGCCAGACACAAATACCGAATGCAGAGGCAACAAAATGAGCTAGCAAACTTGGAAAATGTCACATCACTGTATTTTGATGGTAAGAAGACCTCCACTCATGTAATGACAAACAATGAGTAGACCAAGAAATGGAGTCCAAAGATAATGGTGAAAGATCATTACGTCACCATGGTGGAGCCCGGTACTGAATATCTCACTAATGTGACTCCCAAGTCAGGCCATGCAAAGGAGATTGCCAAGACTATCTATACATTTCTGGTGGAACAGAAACTAACTCGGCAACCTGTTGTATGTGTTGATTGTGATGGAACCAACGTAAATGTCGGAGCTGACACTGGAGCCATTCATCATACTGAAATGTTGCTTGGTCATCCGGTCCATTATTTCATCTGTCAGCTTCATTGAAATGAGCTGCCATTCTGGGCTGTTTTCTACCAGTATGATGGTAAGCCAAGTGGTCCTGAGCATTGGAGAGGTCCCACTGGCAAGCAAATCAAGGATCCTCTGTCTGAGCTGCCAGTTGTTGCATTCCAGCCAGTCAATTTCACTGATTTCCCTTCTCTGAATGACAAGGTGGCAGAGGATCTGTCATGGGACCAGAAATACTTGTATAGGATTTGCAAAGGAATGATCACAGGTGTGGTTGATGATGACTTGGCTGCTCTTGAACCAGGTCCACCGTGTGTCAAGGTGGAATACTTTATGGAGTAGGAGCCATAGGCTGTATGTGGCAACATCAAGACCCAGTCAGGAGCTGAAAAGAATCCTCATTATGGTTTTAAAAGTTCAGTGCTCCAATGTGGTTCCACATCAAGCTGCTCCCTTAGATCAGACACGGTCCAAAGAACGTCTTCCAGTCACTGCAATTTATGAAACATCTGAACAGTGAAGAAGAAGAAGATGTGACTGTGAGAGACAAAGGTGTCTCAATGATAAGAAAAATTAGAGAAGAGAATCAGCAGACAGAAGATAGTACTGAGAGCTCTGATGAGGATGGAGAAGATTCTGCTGATGCTGTTAACGAAGACTTGTTAATCTACACTGATGATGAGGATGACAGTGAAGTTGAAGAGAATGACAATGTGGCTCCTATTGTCAACTCAGGAAAAGTAGTGATTCCCAAACTAAAGTGGCAAGCAAAGAATTATCATTCCATGATTGACTGGAAGACTGAACTCAAAACTGAGCCTCCTTTCATTGCTTCTCTATCAGATCAACATGTTCTGAAAAATATTGAGACTCCACTGGAGGTTCCCAAGTGGCCAAACAACACTCAAGCTGTTGAGAGAGGGATAAAACTGATAACTGAAGCTTACATTGAAGTGACTGGACAGAATGCAAGATATGGATATACCAGGCAAAGAATATTTTCCAGGAAAGTGATGCCCAAGTTCAGCACCAAGAAAGACTTCACTTATATGTTGTAATAGTTTAAATTTAAATATTTGATGATTGATATAATCATTGATATAATCATCAGGGGTGTTAATGTTGCAGTTTAAAAACTGTAGTGTAAAGCACCCTTCTGGCAAGACAGTGATGGAGTGAATGATGGTGAAAGCTTTTCTTTTTCGGGCCACCCTGCCTTGGTGGGAATCGGCCAGTGTGATAATAATAATAATAATAATGATATAATCTATGTATATTTGATTATACAATCTTCACAACCAAAAATTATATAAACCATGTACACCTGATTATTATCCTGACAACCAATAAATTATAACCAATTGCTTTCAGTGGTGTAATTTGACGAAAAGTTGATCGCGATGCTGCAGGGTAAATGGGCATGAAATGGTCTGAAATTCTGCACAGAAATTTGTTGTAACCATACAAATAATCCCTGAAAAGTGCAGCTTGCATCTCTAAAAAAATTTTTTTCAATGCTCTCTATAAAAACTGGCTATTCCCATTGTACTATAGTGCCATATCTACACCTGCCAGGTATGTGCCAGTTGAAATATGATGTTAACTGTCTTGCAGCAGTGCCCAAGGTAAAGCCGGTGTTCGTAGGTCATAGTTGAAATCTGAAGGGCAGTCTTGTGTAACGATTCAAAAAGGACACACGGATGGCCATTCATGTTTCCTATATCAGAGATCCCGACTGAATGTTCCAACGAGAGAACACGCAACTCCTCTAATTATCGTGTGTGCTAAGTCTGATCTAAGTACTTATAAATGGACTTTTTGGACTTAACAAATCCGTATTCTTGATAATGGAAAGTGATTTCAAGGGAATTACTAGTGCATGTGTTAAGTTAGTGTCATCTATAATAACGACAGCTCTCATTACTAAGGAGAACATAAGCTAATCAGCGCCCAATCCAGACACCACTACGAATCCAAGACATCAAATCCCCAGGTAGACAGTGACAGACCTGGGAGGGTGTGAATCCATTTCTCCCCACCTTGTCCGTCAAGAGATTTCAATTTATAATTTTGTACAAGGCAGATAGGGAGTTAACTGAAGTACATTAGTGTTGTAGATAGAGCTAGTGGAAATCTGGTTCCAGAATTTGTTTGAGTGTCAGAAACCAGAAACCAGGTATCAAAAGGGACATCATACTAGTAAGTGTAAAGTGTACAATCCCTGTGTATTTACATACGCAGGTAGAGGAAAGTTCACCATATTCTTGACAGAGCATGTGAAGAGTCTGGCTGGTTCTGGGTGATAAGAGTGATATTAACGGATTAGTCAAGCATACACACATCTTCTTAAGCAAATTTTGAGGATATATTAAGTACTGGTGTTCAGTCTAGTGATAAAACATTGCCACGGAAACACATTTACTCTGGCGTGCATAAAGGCCCCCCCCACTGTGGTTTAGATTGTAACGTACAGTTATAAATACGTTATAGTGGTGGTGGTGGAAGTGGAGCACTGTAAGGAAAAAGTCTCTGATAGACTTAATTCTTTTTCTACTGGTTTCTCTGCAGTGCGGTAGTCTGCTTGTTACAGTCTCTAGGCTTCTTTTTTCTTTACCTCACCTGCCAGCACCATATGTAGGCCTGAGATATGCACACTCAATTTGGTTCCTGTCTATTTCAGCCTAATATCTTATCTGTCTGCTTCTTTCTACTTTTCGTTGCCAGGAAAACCTCGTCCCTAACTTCTCTTTGAGCTCTTCCTGTACACGTATGTACTTCGGTGTTTGTACTTTATTTTATGAGTATTATTAGTGTTTCTAATGCTTTCAGCTATTATAGGGCATGTAGAAGCTTTTTCTTCATTTGGGTTAGTATTATCCTAGGCGACACTATTGTTACCTTAACGTGAATTTAATAACTAGCAGCCTATTTGATACAGCTTCCGGGTTAAACACGTAAAACATTCTATGTTCATTGTTATCCCAGCCCGTATGATCTCCCAGACGTCCGAGTGTTGTCACTGTCGTGGAGCCAGTATGGAAAATTAACATTACCTGGATGAATCTCATTAGATACATACTAGCAATTATATAAAAGTAACAACGATAATTATTCTTTATAATTATTTTTATCAAGGTTACAGAGACATGTAGGAATTTTAGGACATCCTAGGTCGCAAAAAATGTCCACCTTCAATACCTACTCCACTCATATCTCCACAAGTTACTCTGAACCTGTATTAATTTCAAATGAAATATACATCACCAGGAATTCTGATACAATATTAATATAAATATGTGGACTGTATATTAAATTTAAAAAAAAAATGACTACATATACATTGAAGGAGAATTTATCTTAATATCACTCACCAATTAGTCTGGAGATTACGGTGTGTCTTACACAAACCCCTGCCTAAAATATGAAGAAAATACTGGCCAGAATTTCAACATGAAATATAGACATGACTTAGCTGGGGTTCCCTGGCTGTCCTGTTCACTTGCCTTCTCAAGTTCTGCAGAACTGCATTTCCAACAATTTCTGTTCCTATTTGAAAGGTTTCAACCACAATTTAACTCCAGAGCGACGAAATTTATGCACATTTCACTAGCGTGCATTTTCCCAGTTAAAAACAATGGCGTCTCACCCAGGCGACGCTAACCCACCATCGCTGGTTCATTGTTCTATTTACAAATTAATTTTTATTAACAACAATGTATTTAGCTAATTTACATACAAAATACACTGTATTTTCGGAAAATATACAGTATTTTTCACAGCCAGTGTAATTAAGGTTACCGAGTGATGAATTATTATTACAATCAAAACTTAGCGCTAAACCCACAAGGGTCATGCGGACATTGATAACAAAGTATTAGCCTCAATCTAATTTACACTCATCGGCTACACTCATCCTTACTTCAGACAATCTCATTTATGAAAATTAGACACATGTGCAACATCTGGGTATCTTTATTGTAGACGTTTCGCCATCCAGTGGCTTCATCAGTACAAATTCAAATACAAAGATGAGGTAATCAGTCTCAATCAAGCTGAGGACTGTTACCTATCAGGCATGGGGATTGAAAGTTTACCTTCAGGCTAGGGATTGGTACCTTATCAGGCTGAGGGACTGATCTACTTGTCAACTGAGGATTGATTAAACCTTTCAGGCTCTGAGGGACTGATTACCTTTCAGCCTAGGGATTTGATTACCTTATCAGGCTGAGGGACTGATTAGCTTATCAGGCTGAGGGATTGATTAGCTTATCAGGCTGAGGGATTGATTACCTTATCAGGCTGAGGGACTGATTATCTTATCAGGCTGAGGGACTGATTACCTTATCAGGCTGAGGGATTGGTTACCTTATCAGGCTGAGGGACTGATTGCCTTATCAGGCTGAGGGATTGGTTACCTTATCAGGCTGAGGGACTGATTACCTTATCTTTGTATATAGTTCTTACTTTCCAATTATGTCCTTGAATTTGTATTGAAGAAGCCCCTGGATGGCGAAAATTCTACAGGAAAGATACCCACAAGCTCATCTATGTTGAACATCCTCGAAACTTCCTTTATTATTCATGGAGTATGGCACCATTATTCATGGAGCATGGCACCATTATTCATGGAGTATGGCACCATTATTCATGGAGTATTGCAGCATTACAGTGGAACTAGTCTAGTACCTCAGACAAGTGGCTCTAGATACCACCATCCACCCAGAGCCGGATTAAGATTTTGTAGGTCCCTGGGCTGTGTACAGGTACTGTGAGGGACCCCCACTGATGTGTTAAAAGGGAAAAAAATAATCACAACAGTCAACAGGTCATCATATACGTGATGTAATATACTATAATCATAACACTTTTCACTTAGTCTCAGGAGGTCCTCCAGCAGGCGGAGTTCCTCCAACTGGCAGAGGCCCTCCAGCTGGCGGAGGCCCTCCAGCTGGCGAAGGACCTCCAGCTGGCAGAGGCCCTATAGCTGGCAGAGGCCCTCCAGCTGGCAGAGGACCTCCAGCTGGCAGAGACCCTCTAGCTGGCAGAGGTCCTCCAGCTGGCGAAGGCCCTCCAGCTGGCGGAGGCCTCTGAAGCCCTTACCTTCACCTGGCCCTACACATCCACCCCTCGTATACTGGGAGTTCCAGTCCCGTCGCTTGTACAAGCAACCACCTCCATTCCTTGTTGAATTTTAAATCGATTCGCATTTTCATACGTCCTCTGGTTTTTAGAAGTAAATCAAACTGAGTGCTATTTGTGCTTATTATTCATGCGTTCCATTTATTGAATATCATTGTCCTCTTCACCTTACAGTGTTATTGATTTTTATATTACATTTTCCTGGGCATGGTAGTGGCCCTGCTATCCTGATAGAAATAGTGATGGTTGTGGTGGTGGTGGTGGTGGTGATAGTAGTGGTAGTGGTGGTGGTGGTAGCGTTGCTGTTAGTCGTGGTGGTGATGATGTTGTTGGTAGTTTTATTTGTGGATATGGTGGTGGTGGTAGTTGGAAGTTGTGGTGGTTAGTAGTAATGTTGGTAGTTGTGGTGGCGCTGTTGGTGTTGGGGGAAGTGATGGTGGAAGTGTTGGTGGTTTTTACGATTTGCTGTTGGTGATGATTATAGTGGTTGTGGTGGTGATTGTAGGCGTAGTGATTAGAGTAATGATGGTGTCGTAGAGGGTAATGGTAATTAATTAATTAATGGTGGTGTTGTAGAGGGTAGTGGTAATGGTGGTGCTGTTGGTGATGTAGGAGGTGGTTGTGGTAGTAGTGGCGGTGGTTTTCGTGGTGATGCTGGCAGAGGTGTCATGGTGGTGGTGACAGTGCTGGTGGTTGTTGTGGTTATGATAGAATTGTTTGAGACATTGACATAGTCACTGTGTGTCAGTGGTGGTGCATAATCGAATGATTAATTACGTGGCGTGATCAAAGCGAGGTTCAGTGATACTCTTTGGAGGTTTCTTTATTTGCGGTTCGTGGTACACAGGCAGTGTGCTTTAAGTTGCCCTGGCCCAGGAGGGCCATGCCATGAGGGAGAGAGGAAGGACCTTGTTGTCTCTAGGTTAAGTTGGCGCCGAGTGAGGGTGAGCCAGGCGTGGTACGAGCTGAGCTGGGTATGGCCACCAAGGCTTGTTCTCTGGTGGAAACTATGGTAACTAGTCATGTAGACTTACTGTCTACATTATTCTCGGCCACCACCCATGTCGTCCTCTACCATGATTGACTGAAAAAAAAAAAAAAAAAAAAAAAAAAAACTCGGTCTATCTCAGGAACGGGGCACAGAACGCAGACTAAAATCATATATATGTACATGTGGACATGAAAGAAAAAACCTCCTACAGAGAGGGATGAAAAAAAAAGTGGGATGTGCTAAAACATCATGGTCCAAGCAGTGAGCGTCGGCGGCAACAACACACGCCTTCCTGCGTCTGGACAGATATTGCAACACAGGAGACATCGCTGCGGCTGAGCTGTGACGTAACAGGGCACGGTATCCTCTGGAACCATTGATGTAATGATCGTAGTAGTCGCTGCATGGTTCACTCATCCTGGGACGCAACTTGCTGGTGCCCTCAAGTGAGGCGTCGTCAGTACTCGGCAACTGGGTAGGACTTCTGGCAAACTGGTACTGTCACTGGGGCTGTCACTGCCGGCAAGACTGGAGTGCGTCGTGGCAAGGACAACTCGGGCAAAACATGGGAGTCGTAACAACATACATCGTAACTGGCGTGAGCATGCTAGCAAAGTGATATCATCTTTGCGCAGGCTGCTTACTGAAGCTGTGACACGAGTCAGACAATCGCCTGCCGACAGGGCTACTGCGGCTTGAAGGTGTCATTCTCTCGTCAGAATCGAGTCATAGCTGAGGTTATCTAAGCGTCCTTAGACTGCATTAAAAACACCACTGTACTCTCACTTCCTCTCTGTAGTTTTTTTTTTATAATTCAGTGTAAATTCTTTGCCAAAGTTTGGTATCCGAGTACCCATGGTCACTCGAAGCCACGTGGATCACGCAAGCACTTGTGCATAAAGCCACGTGGATCTACAAGCCACATTGAGCGAGCCACATGCTGTGGTTTGCTGCCCACATCACCCCACTGATGTCACGATGTTGCCCGATGCTACCTCACGACGTCACTCACGATGCTGCCCGACGTCACCTCGCGACGTCTGTCTGACGTCACCATGTTGCCTGACGTCACCTCGTGACGTTTGCCTGGCGTCACCATGCTGCCTGACGTCACTCCAGGACGTCGCCTCGCGACGTCACCCACAACGTCTGCTTGACGTCACCCTTCAACCCACACCACGCTAACCCGCTCTCGGCGCCAACTCAACCTAGAGTCAACACGTGCCACTCTCCCCGCGGCAAGGCCTTCCTGGGCCAGGGCAACTTAAGCGCACCGCCTGTGTACCACGAACCTCAAATAAAAAAGAAGCCTCCGGAGCCTTATCACATTTAATTAATGCACGATACACGGTGGCTTAGCGGTGGTCCCAGCGGTTGTGTTTGCCCGTGGAGAGGATGGGGAAGGAAGATGTTGTCTTAACTTCACCGCCCCATACAAAAAGCATCCGTCTCTACGCATTCTCCTGAAGTCGTGTCTGCAGGTTTCATCATTCAGACACAGGATCAGCAGGATCCGGGCAGAAATTTGCTGAATTTTCCTCGAGAAATCGAAGTGGCGTCCCCGTCCCCTGCAACTCTATGCCACAGCATCCCACCGTTATTACCATTTATAATTGAATAATTAATTAATTACGCGGAGTGATCAAAGCGGGATTCAATGATACTCTTCGGAGGCCTCTTACGTTATTTGTGGTTCGTGGTACACAGGAAGTGTGTTTTAAGTTGCCCTGGCCAAGGAGGTCCATGCAGCGAGACAGAGAGGATTGGACCTTGTTGTCTCTAGGTTCAGTTGGCGCCGAGTGAGGGCAATGCAGGCGTGGTACGAGCTGACCTGGGTATGCCCAAAGAGGCATATCCCAGCTCTGGTGAAAGGGTGATAACTAGCCATGTAGGCTTACTGTCTACAGGTGGTGATAGTGGTTGTGATGGTGGTAGTTGTGGTGATAATGGCTGTGTTGGTGGTATTGATGGTAATGGTGGTGATAGTGGTTGTGGTGTTAATGGTAGTGGTGATGATAATGGCTGTGAGAATGGTGGTTGTGGTGATGGTAATAGTGAGGATGGTGGTGGTAATGTTGGTAGTGGTGGTGGCGGGCGCATTGGTAGTGGTGGTGATGATGATAGTGATTGCTACTCACTAAACCAGCACCACCCCAATCCACATCCATCACCAGCCACAAAACAGCCACCACCACCATTCTCAACTAGCACCATCCTTAACGCCCAACTCCCACCATCCACCACCATCATCCACATCAACCACCACCACCACTATCATTCACATCAGCCACTCAACACCACCACCATCATCATCATCACCTATATCAACCACGTACCACCACCACCACCATCATTATCCACAAGAACCACTACCATTCACAACCACCACAACTACTACCACCACCACCACCACCTTTCACTGCTCACATATTTCCATATCAACTTCATAAAAATTTCCTGCACATTTGAAAGTTTTTTCTAACTTCTAAATTTAGTCAAAAGATGATAAAAAAAAAGAAATAATTAATAACAGTTATTCTTCTGCTTGATGGTAATGAGTTATTATTTGTTTCAGTAAGAATATCAGAAATGTATTCATCCTTACAGGAAAAGTATAGAAACTTTTCCATTGTTCTTTGATATTTAGTGGCAAGTAAAAAGTATATACACTTTTTCTTTGCTTGGCACATGAGTAATGAAAAATAATTATGTAAAAAATTCCTCTGTTCATCTGTAGATAAAAGTAACAGAAATGTGTTACCTCCTGTTTTGTCTTCACATTAACAGGTAAATAAATAAATAAATAAATAAATAATAGAATGAAGGAGAAACATACACTGCAGGGTGTGTGTCCCACAGACATGACACTGACAACAGCAGAGTGTGTGTCCCACAGACATGACACTGACAACAGCAGAGTGTGTGTCCCACAGACACGACACTGACAACAGCAGGGTGTGTGTTCCACACACACGACACTGACAACAGCAGGGTGTGTGTCCCACAGACATGACAACTGACAAACAGTAGCATGGTTGGTGTCCCACACACACGACACTGACAACAGCAGGGTGTGTGTTCCACACACACGACACTGACAACAGCAGGGTGTGTGTCCCACAGACACATGACACTGACAACAGCAGGGTGTGTGTTCCACACACACGAATACTGACAAAAGCAGGGTGTGTGTCCCACAGACATGACACTGACAACATTCAGTGTGTGTGTCCACACACACGACCACAGACAACAGCCGGGTGTGTGTCCGCACAGACATACACTGACAACAGCAGGGTGTGTGTTCCACACACACGACACTGACAACAGCAGGGTGTGTGTCCCACAGACATGACACTGACAACAGCAGGGTGTGTGTCCCACACACACGACACTGACAACAGCAGGGTGTGGTGTCCCACACACAACAACACTGACAACAGCAGGGGAGTGTGTCCCACACACACGACACTGACAACACAGGGTGTGTGTCCCCTTAGAGACATGACCACTGACAACAGCAGGGTGGAGTCTCGTTCCCACAGACATGACTCTGACAACTAGCAGGGTTGTGTCCCACAGACATGACACTGACAACGAGCAGGTGTGTGTGTCCCACAGACATAGACACTGACCACACAGGGTGTGTGCCCACAGACACGACACTGACAACAGCAGAGGTGTTGAGTCCCACAGACATGACACTGACAACAGCAGGGTGGTTTGTTCCACACACACACAATGACAACACAGAGTGTGTGTCCCACACACACGACCCTGACAACAGCAGAGGTGTGTGTCCCACTCACACGACACTGACAACACAGGTGAGTCCCACAAACATGACACTGACAACAGCAAGGGTGGTGAGTCCCACAGACATGACACTGACAACAGCAGGATGTGTGTCCCACAGACACGACACTGACAACAGCAGAGTGTGTGTCCCACAGACATGACACTGACAACAGCAGGGTGTGTGTTCCACACACACGACACTGACAACAGCAGAGTGTGTGTCCCACACACACGACACTGACAACAGCAGAGTGTGTTTCCCCACACACAGACACTGACAACAGAGGTGTCTGTGTCCCCACAGAAACATGACACTGACAACAGCAGGGTGTGTGAATCCCCACAGACCATGACACTGAAGAACAGCAGAGTGGTGTGTCCCACCACACGACACTAGACAACAGCAGGGTGTGTGTCCCACAGACATGACACTGACAACAGCAGGGTGTGTGTCCCACAGACATGACACTGACAACAGCAGGGTGTGTGTCCCACAGACATGACACTGACAACAGCAGGGTGTGTGTCCCCACAAGACACGACACGACGAACAGCAGTGGGTGTTTGTCCCACAAGACATGACACCGACAACAGCAGGGTGTGGTGGTTTTCACACACACGACACTGACAACAGCAGAGTGTGAGTCCCACACAACACGACACGTGACAACAGCAGGTGTGTGTTCCAGACACACACACTGTCAACAGCAGGGTGTGTGTCCCACATACACGACACGACAACAGCAAGGGTGTGTTTTCCACACACACAACACGACAACAGCAGGTGTGTGTTCCACACACACGACACACTGACACAGCAGGGTGTGTGTACACACACAACACAACAGACAACAGCAGGGTGTTGGTTCCACACACACGACACTGACAACAGCAGGGTGTGTGTTCCACACACACGACACTGACAACAGCAGGGTGTGTGTCCCACAGACACGACACTGACAACAGCGGGTGTGTGTTTTCCACACACACGACACTGACCCCACAGCAGGTGTGTTGTTCCACACACACGACACTCGACAACAGCAGGTGGTGTGTACCACGCACACACACTGACAACAGCAAGAGTGTGTTCCCCACACACACGACACTGACAACAGCAAGTGTGATTCCCACAGGACACGACACACTGACACCAGCAGTGTGTGTCCACACACACGACCACTGAACAACAGCAGGGTGTGTGTTCCACACACACGACACTTGACAACAGCAGGGGTGTGTTCCCACAGACAGACACTGACAACACATGGTGTGTGTCCCATGACAGTCACACACAACACTACAACAGTCAGAGTGTGTTCCCTAGACACGACCACAGACAACAGGCAGGTGTGTGGTCCCACACACCTCAACACTGACAACAGCAGGGTTGTGTGTCACCACAGACACAACACTGCAACAGCAGGGTTGTGTCCCACAGACACATTACACTGACATACAGCAGGGTGTTGTCCCACAGACGACTACACTGGACAAAAGCATGGTGTTAGTACCACACACACAACACGTGACAACAGCAGGTTGTGGTGTCCCACACACACAACCGACAACAGCGGGTGAGTGTCCCACAGACAACAACACTGACAACAGCAGGGTATTGTCCCAACACATCACTGACAACAGCAAGAGTGTGACCCACACACACGACACTGACAACAGCAGGGTGTGTGTCCCACAGACACGACACTGACAACAGCAGGGTGTGTGTCCCACAGACACGACACTGACAACAGCAGGGTGTGTGTCCCACAGACACGACACTGACAACAGCAGGGTGTGTGTCCCACAGACAGCGTGACACTGACACACATAGTGTGTGTTTTCCACACACACGAAAACACTGACAACAGCAGGGTGTGTGTCCCACACACACGACACTGACAACAGCAGAGTGTGTGTTCCACACACACGACACTGACAACAGCAGGGTGTGTGTCCCACACACACGACACTGACAACAGCAGAGTGTGTGCTCCACACACACGACACTGACAACAGCAGGGTGTGTGTCCCAAACACACGACACTGAACAAAGCAGGGTGTGTGTCCCACACCCACGACACTGACAACAGCGGTGTGGTCCCCACACACACGACACTGACAATAGCAGGGTGTGTGTCCCACACACACAACACTGACAACAGCAGGGTGTGTGTCCCACACACACGACACTGACAACAGCAGGGTGTGTGTCCCACACACACACAATGACAAAAGCAAGGGTGTTGTCAACACAACCGACAATTAGACATTAAAGGGTGTAAGTAAAATGACACAAGTGCAACTAATGTGACATTTATTGTGGCAACGTTTCGCTCTCCAGGAGCTTTATCAAGCCATTACAAACAATACATGGACACATAGGGTATATAAAGGCTCAGAGTGAGGTGAATACTAGTGAGGTACCATTTCGATGTTCACTAGTGGTAGTAGTAGTAGTATAGTAAGTAGTGGTAGTGACAAAAGTAATACAATACACACGACACTGACAACAGCAGAGTGTGTGCTCCACACACACGACACTGACAACAGCAGGGTGTGTGTCCCAAACACACGACACTGACAACAGCAGGGTGTGTGTACCACACACACGACACTGACAACACAGGGTGTGTGTACCACACACACCGACACGACCAACAGGCAAGTGTGTGTCCCACACACACAACACTAACAACAGCAGGGTGTGTGTACCTCACACGAAGACACTGACAAACAGCAGGGTGTGTGTAACCCGACACACACGAACACTAGACATAGAAAAAAAGCAAAGAATAACTGCAGGTGTGTGTACGCAATCAAAGCACACACGCCACACATGACAACAGCAGAGTGTTGTCCCATCACAAACACACTATATCACAAAGGAACACTGTGACAAACTGCAGGGGTGTTGTAACCACACACACGACACTTACACAGCATAGTGTGTTGTCCCCACCACACACACGACTACTGTGAAGACAACAGATTCAGGGTGATTGTCTCCCAATAACACACGACACTGACAACAGAAGGGTGTGCGTCCCTCACACAAAAACACTGACAAAACAGCAGGTTCGTGTCCAGAACCGAAAACACACCGTTAACAACACTGGGCAACTGCAGCCGCAGAGCAAAAACAACAACAAAAAAACAACAACAAAAAATAAGAAAAACACAACATGGGTGTGTGTACCACCACACACCGGGACAAAACTCAGTCGGTCGGGAGAAACAAAAAAAAAGTAAAGAAACAGAACTGACAACAGCAAGAGTGTGGTGTCCCGACACACGAACGGTGACTTACAAAGAAAACAAATAAAACAAAAAAAAGAGTAATATAAAACCACCTGACAAAACAGCCACGGTGATAGTCCCCGAAACACACGACACTGAACAACAGAAGGGATGTGTTGTGCCCACACACAACAACACAGACAACCACAGTGTGCGTGTCCACACACACAACAGCTGAGCAACAGCAGGGTGTGTGTAACCACACACACGACACTGACAACAGGCAGGTAGTGTGTAAACACACACACGACAAGCAAGAAAACTGACAATCACAGGATGTGGTGTCCTGCCACCCACAACACTGACCACAACAAGGTCGTGTGTCCCACACACACGACACTGACAACAGCAGGGTGCGTGTACCACACACACGACACTGACAACAGCAGGGTGTGTGTACCACACACACGACACTGACAACAGCAGGGTGTGTGTCCCACACACACAACACTGACAACAGCAGGGTGTGTGTACCACACACACGACACAGACAACAAAGCAGGGTGTGTCACCCACTACAACGAACTGACCACATGCAGAGTGTGGTGTCCCACAAACACAACACTGACAACAGCAGGGTGTGTGTACCTCACAACACGACACTGTTCATAACAGCAGATTTGTGACCCACACACACGACACTGACAATCAGCAGGGTGGATTGTCCCAAACACACGACACTGACAACAGCAGGGTGTGTGTCCCACACTCAAAACACTGAAAACAGCAGGGTGTGTGTCCCAGACACACAACACTGACAACAGCACAAGAGCAGGCTGTGTGTCCCACATCACACGGCACTGACAACAGCAGGGTGTGTATCCCACACACACAATACTGACAACAACAGGGTGTGTCCCACACACACAACACTGACAACAGCAGGGTGCGTGTCCCACACAAACAACAATGACAACAGCAGGGTGTGTGTCCCACACACACGGACCTGACAAACAGCAGGAGGTGTGTGTCCCCAGCACCACTACAACACTGACAACACCAGAGTGTGTGTCCCACACACACAACACTGACAACACAGGTGGTGATTCCCCTACACACAACACTGACAAAAGCAGAGGTGTGTCCCTCCACACACAACACTGAACAACAGGAGGGTGTTGGTGTCCCACACACACAACACTGACAACAGTCAGGGTGCGTGTTACACACACACAACATGACAACAGCAGGAGTGTGTACCACAACACACAACACAGACAACAACATGGCGGTTGTCCCACACACACGACACTGGACAACAAACAATGCGTTTGTACCACTCACACGACAAAGACAACACAGAGTGTTGTGTCCCACACACACGACCTGACAACAGCAGGGTGATTGTCCCAAACACACGACACTGACAACAGCAGGGTGTGTGTCCCACACACAAAACACTGACAACAGCAGGGTGCGTGTCCCACACACACAACACTGACAACAGCAGGGTGCGTGTACCCACACACACGACACTGACAACAGCAGCAGGGTGTGTGTACCACACACACTACACTGAACAACACAAGAGTATGGTGTCCCACACCCACACTGACAACTGCAGGGTGGTGTACCACACACACGACACTTGACGACACCAGGTCGTGTGTCCCACACACACGACACTGACAACAGCAGAGTGCGTGTACCACACACACGACACTGACAACAGCAGGTTGTGTTATCACACACACGACACTTGACAACAGCAGGTGTGTGTCCCCACAAGAGACATGACACTGACAACAGCAGGTGTGTGTCCCAACAGAACACGACACTGACAACAGCAAGGTGTGTGTTCCACATCACTACGACACTGACAACAGCAGGGTGGTGATGTCCCGCAGACCTGACCTGACAACAGCAGGTGTGTTATCCCACACCCTATACTGACAACAGCAGGGTGTGGTGTCCCACAACATGTTACCACTACAACAGCAGGGTGAGTGTTCCACACACACGCACTGACAACAGCAGTGGTGTGGTGTCCCACAGACATGACAACTGACAACAGCAGGGTGTGTGTACCACACACACGACACAGACAACAGCAGGGGTGTGTCCCCACAGACATGACCACTGACAACAGCCGGAGTGTGTTCCACACACACGACACTGACAACAGCAGGGTGTGGTCCCACGACACACGACACTGACAACAGCAGGGAGTGTGTCCCACACACACGACACTGACAACAGCAGGGTGTGTGTCCCACAGACATGACACTGACAACAGCAGGGTGTGTGTCCCACAGACATGACACTGACAACAGCAGGGTGTGTGTCCCACAGACATGACACTGACAACAGCAGGGTGTGTGTCCCACAGACATGACACTGACAACAGCAGGTGTGGTGTCCCACATCTAGACACTGTACAACAGCAAGTGTGTGTCCCACAGACATGACACTGACAACAGCAGGGTGTGTGTTCCACACACACGACACTGACAACAGCAGAGTGTGGTCCCACCACACGACACTGGACAACAGCATAGTGTGTTGTCCCACACGACACGACCTGACAACCAGCAGGGTGTGTTCCCACAGAACATGACACTGACAAACAGCAGGGTGTTTGCCCACATACATGACACTGAACAACAGCAGGCTGTGTGGCCCACAGAAACACGACACTGACAACATCAGAGTGTGAGACCCACAACCAAGACACTGACAAAAGCAGGGTGTGTGTTCCAACCACCGACAGGGGGCTGACAAAACAGCAGAGATGGTTATGGTCCCCACACACACGATCTCTTCTAGGGGACAACAGCAGAGTTAGTGTCCAACACACACGACAGCTGAACTACTCCTCGCAGGGATGTGGTGTCCTCACAGACATGTGGTACATGACAACAGCAAGGGTGTTTGGCCCACAGACATGACACTGACAACAGCAGAGTGTGTGTCCACACACACACACTGACAACAGCAGGGTGTGTGTGTACCACAGACATGACACGACAACAGCAGGTTGTGTGTCCCACAGACATGGGGGACTACGTGTTCATATCCAAGGCGGAGCAGGTGTGTTGTCCCACAGACATGACAGCACTGACAACCGCATGGTGTGTGTTTGCCCACAGACACGACTACTGAACAACAGCAGGGTGAGTGCCCACAGACATGACACTGAACAACAGCAGGGGTGTGTTGTTTCCACACCACGACACTGACAACAGCAGGGGTGGTGTCCCAACACACCAAGACACTGACCACAGCAGCAGGTGTGTGTTCCAGACACACGACACTGACAACAGCAGGGTGTGTGTCCCACAGACACGACACTGACAACAGCAGGGTGTGTGTTCCACACACACAACACTGACAACAGCAGGGTGTGTGTTCCACACACACGACACTGACAACGAGCAGGGTTGTGAGTTTCCACACACACGACACAGACAACCAGCAGGTGAGTGTTCCACACACATGGACAAAGACAACAGCAAGGAGGTGTTCCAACACACATCGACACTGACAACAGCAGGGTGTGTGAGTCCCACAGACACGGACACTGACAACAGCAGGGTGTGTGTTCCACACACACGACACTGACAACAGCAGGGTGTGTATCCACACCACACGACACTGAACAACAGCAGGGTGTTGTACCACATCCACACACCCTGTACAACAGCATTAGTGTGTGTCCCCCACACACGACACTGACATAACAGCAGAGTGTTGTCCCACATACACGACACTGGACACCGCAGGGTGTGTGTTTACCACACACTCGACAACAGACAACAGCAGGTGTGTGTTCCACACACTACGACACTGACAACAGCAGGGTGTGTGTTCCCAGGGCAGGGACCACGCCACTGACAACAGGCAGGTGTGTGTCCTCACCACACACAACACTGACAACAGCAATGTGTGTGTCCCACCGACACGACACCTGACACACAGGTGTGTGTCCCCACACACACCACACTGACACCAGCAGGTGGGTGTCCCCACAGACACAACACTGACAACAGCAGGGTGTGTGTCCCACACACACAACACTGACAACAGCAGGGTGTGTGTCCCACACACACGAACACTGACAACAGCAGGGTGTGTGTCCCACAGACACGACACTGACAACAGCAGGGTGTGTGTCCCACACACACGACACTGAGCTAACAGCAGGAGAGTGAGACCCACACACACACCACTGACAACAGCGGAGGTGTGTGTCCACAGAACACGACACTGACAACAGCAAGGTTGGTCCACAGACAGCGACAACTGACAACAGCAGGTGTGAGTCCCAACAGACACGATCCACTGACAACACATGGTGTGTGTCGCCCACAGACACGAACGACAACAGCAGAGATGTGTGTTCCACACACACGACCCTGACAACACAGGGGTGTGTTCCCACACACACGTGACACTGACAACAGCAGAGTGTGTGTTCCCCACACACGACACTCAAAGCAGGGTGTGTGTCCCACCACATCGACACAGACAACAGCAGAGTGTGTGCTCCACACACACGACACTGACAACAGCAGGGTGTGTGTCCCAAACACACGACACTGACAACAGCAGGGTGTGTGTCCCACACACACGACACTGACAACAGCAGGGTGTGTGTCCCACACACACGACACTGACAATAGCAGGGTGTGTGTCCCACACACACAACACTGACAACAGCAGGGTGTGTGTCCCACACACACGACACTGACAACAGCAGGGTGTGTGTCCCACACACACGACAATGACAACAGCAGGGTGTGTGTCCAACACAAACGACAATGAGAACAGTAGGGTGTAAAGTAAAAGGACACAAGTGCAACTAATGTGACATTTATTGTGGCAAACGTTTCGCTCTCCAGGAGCTATATCAAGCCCATACAAACAATACATGGCACATAGGGATATAAAGGCCCCAGAGTGGAGGAAATACTAGGAGGTACCATTTCGATGTTCACTAGTGGTAGTAGTAGTATTTAGTAGTAAATTGGTAGTGACAAAGTAATACAATACACACGACACTGACGAACAGCAAGTGTTGCTCCTCACACACGACACTGAACAACAGCAGGTGTGTGACCAAACACACGACACTGACAACCGCAACAGGGTGTGGTGTACCACACACACGACACTGACAACAGCAGGGTGTGTGTACCACACACACGACACTGACAACAGCAGAGTGTGTGTCCCACACACACAACACTGACAACAGCAGGGTGTGTGTACCTCACACAAGACAGCTGACACAGCAGTGTGAGTGTACCACACACACTACACTGACAACGAGCAATGGTTTTGTGTACGCACCACACACACACGAACTGACAACACTGAGTGTTGTACCCACACACACACTTGATCAACTGCAGGGAGTGTGTAACCACACACACGACACTGACAACAGCAGAGTGTGTGTCCCACACACACGACACTGACAACAGCAGGGTGATTGTCCCCAACACACGACACTGACAACAGAAGGGTGTGTGTCCCACACACAAAACACTGACAACAGCAGGGTGCGTGTCCCAGACACACAACACTGACAACTGCAGGGTGTGTGTACCACACACACGACACTGACAACAAGCAGAGTGATGTCCCACACACACGACACTGACAACAGCAACACGTGATTGTCCCCAACACACGACACTGACAACAAAGGTGTTGTGTCCACACACAAAACACAGACAACAGCAGGGTGCGTGTCCCACACACCTCAAACACGACAACAGCAGGTGTGTTACCACACCCACACTACACTGACAACTAGCAGGGGTGATGTACGGGGGGGCCCACACACAAGACACTGACAACAGCAGAGTTGTGTGTCCCACACACAACACTGACAACACCAGGTCGAGTGTCTACACACACGACACAGACAACACAGGTAGCGTGTACCACACAATCACACTGACAACACCAGGGTGTGTGTACACACACAACGACACTGCAACAGCAGGGTGATTGTCCCACACACACACAACTGACAACAAGCAGGGTGTGTGTACCATACACACACGACACTGACAACAGCCGGGTGTGTGTACCAACTATCACACGACACTGACAACAAGCAGAGTGTGTGTCGCCACATCACACAACACTGACAACAGCAGGGTGTGTGTACCTCACACACGACACAGGTCCACAGCAGAGTGTGTTGTCCCCACACACACGACACAGACATCAGCAGGGTGATTGTCCCAAACACACCGACACTGACCAACAGCAGGGTTGTGTCCCACACTCAAAACACTGAAAACAGCAGGGTGTGGAGTCCCAGACACACAACACAGACACACACTGATCAGCTGTGAGTCCCCACACACACGGCACTGTGACAACAGACAGGTGTGTATCCCACACGACACAATACAGACAACAACAGGGTGTGTCCCAACACACAAACACTGACAAACAGCAGGTGCGTGTCCCACACAAACAACAATGACAACAGCAGGGTGTGTGTCCCACACACACGAGCCACTGACAACACTGGGTGTGAGTCCCACACACACAACACTGATCAACTCCAGAGTGTTTGTCCCACACACACAACACGACAACAGCAGGGTGTGTTTCCCATACACACAACACTGACAACAGCAGATTTGTGTCCCCTCCACACACAACAACTGACAACAGGAGGGTGAGTGTCCCACACACACACAACACTACAACAGCAGGGTGCGTGTTTCAACACACACAACACTGCAACCAGCAGGAGTGTGTACCACACACACAACAAAGACAACAACAGGAAACAGGCTTTGTCCCACACACACGACACTGCAACAACAGGGCGTGTGTACCACTCACACGACAAACAACAGCAGAGTGTTGTCCCACACACACGACACGACAACAGCAGGGTGAAATGTCCCAAACACACGACACTGAACAACAGCAGGGTGTGTGTCCACACACAAAACACTACAACAATCAGCGTGCGTGTCCCAAACACACAACACAGCCAACAGCAGGGTGCGTGTACGACACACACGACACTGACAACAGCTGGTGTGTGTACACACAACGACACATGACAACAGCAGAGAAGTATGTGTCCCACACACAACACTGACACTGCAGGGTGTGTGTACCACACACACGGACACAGACAACAACACCAGGTCGTGTGTCCCAACACACACACACTGACAACAGCAGAGTTGCGTGTACCACACAGCACGACACTGACAACATCATGTTGTGTGTATCACACACACGACACTGACAACAGCAGGGTGTGTGTACCACAACCAACGCGACTCAGACAACAGCATAGTGGTGTGTCCCACCACACAACACTGGAACAACAGCAAGGGTGTTGGGTGTACCACACACACGCACTGACAACAGCAAGGTGTAGTGTACATCTCACATACGACACTGACAACAGCAAAGTGTGTGTCCCACACACACAACACTGACCAACACAGGGTGTGTGTACGCTCAACAACAAAAACGAACACTGACACAGCAGAGTGTGGTGTCCCACAGCACACGACACTGACAACAGCAGGGTGCTTTGTCCCAAACAAACGACACTGAAACACCAGGGTAATTGGTCCGCAAACACACGACACTGACAACAGCAAGGGTGCGTGTGTCCCACACACAAAACACTGACAACAGCAGGTGCTGTTCTCCACACACACAACACTGACAACCTGCAGGTGTGGTACCACACACATACGACACTGACAACAGCAGGTGTGTGTACCACAAACACACGACACTGACAACACCAGGTCGAGTGTCCCACACACAACGACCCTGATCAACAGCAGGGTGCGAGTACCACACATACGACACTGTGACAACAAAAAGCAGGGTGTGTATATCACACCACACGACACTGACCAACAGCAGGGTGTGTGTTACCACACACACGACACTGAACACAGCAGAGTGTGGTGTCCCCACACACACAACCTGCCAAACAGCAGGGTGTGTGGAACCGACACACACGAGACTGACAACAGCATAAGTGTGTGTTCAACACACACGACACTGACAACAGCAGGGTGTGTGTCCCACACATCATGCGACACTGGACAACAGCAGAGTTGTGTGTTCCACACACACGACACTGACAACAGCAGGGTGTGTGTCCCAAACACACGACACTGACAAAAGCAGGGTGTGTGTCCCACACACACGACACTGACAACAGCAGGGTGTGTTTCCCACACACACAACACTGACAACAGCAGGGTGTGTGTCCCACACACACCAACACTTAAACAACAGCAGGGTTTATGTCTCCACACACACGACACTGACAACAGCAGGGTGTGTGTCCCACACACACGACAATGACAACAGCAGGGTGTGTGTCCTACACACACGACACTGACAACAGTAGGGTGTGTGTCCCACACAAACGACACTGACAACACTAGGGTGTGTGTCCCACACACACGACACTGACAACAGCAGGGTGTGTGTCCCACACACGACACTGACAACAGCAGGGTGTGTCCCACACACGACACTGACAACAGCAGGGTGTGAGTCCCACACACACGACACTGACAACAGCAGAGTGTGTGTCCCCACACACACGACACTTGACAACCATTAGGTGTGTGTGTCCCACACACACGACACTGACAACAGTAGAGTGTGTGTCCCACACACACGACACTGACAACAGTAGGGTGTGTGTCCCACACACACGACACTGACAACAGTAGGGTGTGTGTCCCACACACACAACACTGACAACAGCAGGTGTTTTGTCCCCACACACGACACTGAAAACAGTATGGTGTTGTATCCCACACACACGACACTGACAACCGTAGGGTGTGTTGTCCCAAACACCACACGACACAGATAACAGCAGGTGGTTATCACACACACGACACTGACAAAAGTTTGGTGTGAGTCCCATCACCACTACACAGACAACAGCAGAGGTGTGTACCACACACACGACACTGACAACAGCAAGGTGTGTGTACCACACACACGACACTGACAACAGCAGAGTGTGTGTCCCCACACACAACAATGACAACTGCAGGGTGTGGCGTACCACACACACGACAACTAGACCAACCCCAGGTCGGTGTGTCCACACACACGACACTGACAAACATCAGGGTGGTGTAATCACACACACGACACTGACAACCGGGGTGGTGGTGTACCACACACACGACACTGACAACAGCAAGTGTGTGTCCCACACACACAACTCTGACAACAGCAGTGTGGTATCAAACTCACGACACTGACACAGCAGGGTGCGTGTACCACACACACGACACTGACAACAGCAGGGTGTGTGTATCACACACACGACACTGACAACAGCAGGGTGTGTGTACCACACACACGACCCGGGACAAAGCTGAATGTGTGTCCCACACACACAACACTGATAACAGCAGGTGTGTGACCCACACACGACACCTGAAAACAGCAGAGTGTGTGTCCCCACACACGCAACACTGACAACATCAGGGTTGTGTGTCCCACACACACGACACTGACAAGAGCAGGGTAATTTGTCCCAAACACACGACACTGACAACAGCAGGATGTGTGTCCCACACACAAAACACTGACAACAGCAGGGTGCGTGTCCCCACACACACAACACTGACAACACAGGATGTGTGTACCACAACACACACACGACACTGACAACTAAGCAGTGGTGTACCACACTCACGACACTGTCAACAGCAGAGTGTGTAGTCCCACACACAACCTGACAACTGTCAGGGTGTGTACCAGCACACCACGACACTAACAACACAAGGGTTCGTGTGTCCCAACACACACGACCACTGACAACCCAGGGTGCGTGTACCACACACTCGACACTGACAACAGCAGGGTGTGTGAATCACACCACACGACACTGACAACAGCAGGAGAGTGTACCACACACACGACACTGAACAACAGCAAGTGATTCACACACATACAACATTTGACAACAGCAGGGTGTGTGTACCACACACAACGACACTGAGCAACAGCGAGGGTGTGTGTACAACACACACGACACTGACAACAGCAGAGTGTGTCCTCCCACACACACAACACAGACACAGCAGGGTTTGTGATCCTAACCAACACGACACTGACAAGCAGCAGAGTGTGTTTCTCACACTCCCAAACTGACACATCAAGGTAGATTGTCCCAAACTCACGACACTGACTAACAGCAGGGTGGTCCACACACAAAACACTGACAACAGCAGGGTGCGTTTTCCCACACACACAACACTGACAACAGCAAGGGTATGTTGTACCACACACATGACTACTGACAACAGCAGTGTGTTGTACCACACACACGACACTGACAAGCAGCAGAGAGTGTGTGTCCCACACACAACACTGACAACTGCAGGGTGTGTGTCCCACACACACACACTGACAACAGCAGGCGGTGTACCACACACTACGACAACTGACAACAGCAGGGTGTGTGATATCCCACACACGACCACTGACAACCGCATGGTGTGTGTACCAGCACACACGACACTGACAACAGCATAGTGTTGTGTGCCCCACACACACAACAACAGGACAACAGCAGGTTGTGTGTTACCACACACCCGACACTGACAACAGCAGGGTGTGTGTACCACACACACGACACTGACAACAGCAGTGTGTGTCCCACACACACAACACTGACAACAGCATGGTGTGTGTACCTCACACACCACTGACAACATCAAGTGTGTGTCCCCACACACGACACTGACAACAGCAGGGATGATTTTGTCCCAAACACACGACACTGACAACACAGGTGTGTGTCCCACACACGAATCCCTGACAACAGTCACAGGGTGTGTGTCCCCACACACACAACACTGACGAACAGCAGGTGTGTTTCCCACACACCCAACACTGACACAGCAGGCTGTAGGTCCTCACATGACACGGCAGCTACTTACAGCAGGGTGTGTGTCCCACACACACAATACTGACAACAACAGGGTGTGTCCCACACACACAACACTGACAACAGCAGGGTGTGTGTCCCACACACACAACAATGACAACAGCAGGGTGTGTGTCCCACACACACGACACTGACAACAGCAGGGTGTGTGTCCCTCACACACGACACTGACAACAGCAGGATGTGTGTCCCACACACACAACACTGACAACAGCAGAGTGGTGTCCCACACACACAACACTGACAACAGCAGGGTGTGTTTACCACACACACAACACTGACAACAGCAGAGTGTGTGTCCCACACACACAACACTGACAACAGCAGTGTGTGTGTCCCACACACACAACACTGACAACAGCAGGGTGTGTGTCTCCACACACACAACACTGACAACAGCAGGGTGTGTGTCCCACACACACAACACTGACAACAACAGGGCGTGTGTCCCACACACACGACACTGACAACAACAGGGCGTGTCTACCATCCTTAACGCCCAACTCCCACCATCCACCAGCCATCATCCACATCAACCACCACCACCACTATCATTCACATCAGCCACACAACACCACCACCATCCATCATCATCACATATACAACCACGTACCCACCACCACCACCATCATTACCACAAGAACCACTACCATTCACTAACACCACAACTACTACCCACCACCACCACCACCTTTCATTCACTGCTCACAAAATTCATATCAACTTCATAAAAATTTCCTGCCACATTTTGAAAGTTTTTTCTAACTTCTAAATAGTCAAAAGATGATAAAAAAAAGAAATAATTACTAACAGTTATTCTTCTGCTTGATGGTAAATGAGTTTATTATTTGTTTCAGTAAGAATATCATAAATGTATTCATCCTTACAGGAAAAGTATAGAAACTTTTCCATTGTTCTATTGATATTTAGTGGCAAGTAAAAAGTATATACACTTTTTCTTTGCTTGGCACATGAGTAATGAAAAATAATTATGTAAAAAATTCCTCTGTTCATCTGTAGATAAAAGTAACAGAAATGTGTTACCTCCTGTTTTGTCTTCACATTAACAGGTAAATAAATGAATAAATAAATAAATAAATAATAGAATGAAGGAGAAACATACACTGCAGGGTGTGTGTCCCACAGACATGAGACACTGACAACATCAGAGTGTGTGTCCCACAGACATGACACTGACAACAGCAGAGTGTGTGTCCCACAGACACGACACTGACAACAGCAGGGTGTGTGTTCCACACACACGACACTGACAACAGCAGGGTGTGTGTCCCACAGACATGACAACTGACAAACAGTAGCATGGTTTGTGTCCCACAGACACGACACTGACAACAGCAGGGTGTGTGTTCCACACACACGACACTGACAACAGCAGGGTGTGTGTCCCACAGACATGACACTGACAACAGCAGGGTGTGTGTTCCACACACACGAATACTGACAAAAGCAGGGTGTGTGTCCCACAGACATGACACTGACAACATTCAGTGTGTGTGTCCACACACACGACCACAGACAACAGCCGGGTGTGTGTCCGCACAGACATACACTGACAACAGCAGGGTGTGTGTTCCACACACACGACACTGACAACAGCAGGGTGTGTGTCCCACAGACATGACACTGACAACAGCAGGGTGTGTGTTCCACACACACGACACTGACAACAGCAGGGTGTGTGTCCCACACACACAACACTGACAACAGCAGGGAGTGTGTCCCACACACACGACACTGACAACAGCAGGGTGTGTGTCCCCTTAGAGACATGACCACTGACAACAGCAGGGTGGAGTCTCGTTCCCACAGACATGACTCTGACAACTAGCAGGGTTGTGTCCCACAGACATGACACTGACAACGAGCAGGTGTGTGTGTCCCACAGACATAGACACTGACCACACAGGGTGTGTGCCCACAGACACGACACTGACAACAGCAGAGGTGTTGAGTCCCACAGACATGACACTGACAACAGCAGGGTGGTTTGTTCCACACACACGACACTGACAACAGCAGAGTGTGTGTCCCACACACACGACACTGACAACAGCAGAGTGTGTGTCCCACACACACGACACTGACAACACAGGTGAGTCCCACAAACATGACACTGACAACAGCAAGGGTGGTGAGTCCCACAGACATGACACTGACAACAGCAGGATGTGTGTCCCACAGACACGACACTGACAACAGCAGAGTGTGTGTCCCACAGACATGACACTGACAACAGCAGGGTGTGTGTTCCACACACACGACACTGACAACAGCAGAGTGTGTGTCCCACACACACGACACTGACAACAGCAGAGTGTGTTTCCCCACACACAGACACTGACAACAGAGGTGTCTGTGTCCCCACAGAAACATGACACTGACAACAGCAGGGTGTGTGAATCCCCACAGACCATGACACTGAAGAACAGCAGAGTGGTGTGTCCCACCACACGACACTAGACAACAGCAGGGTGTGTGTCCCACATACATTGACACTGACAACAGCAGGGTGTGTGTCCCACAGACATGACACTGACAACAGCAGGGTGTGTGTCCCACAGACATGACACTGACAACAGCAGGGTGTGTGTCCCCACAAGACACGACACGACGAACAGCAGTGGGTGTTTGTCCCACAAGACATGACACCGACAACAGCAGGGTGTGGTGGTTTTCACACACACGACACTGACAACAGCAGAGTGTGAGTCCCACACAACACGACACGTGACAACAGCAGGTGTGTGTTCCAGACACACACACTGTCAACAGCAGGGTGTGTGTCCCACATACACGACACGACAACAGCAAGGGTGTGTTTTCCACACACACAACACGACAACAGCAGGTGTGTGTTCCACACACACGACACACTGACACAGCAGGGTGTGTGTACACACACAACACAACAGACAACAGCAGGGTGTTGGTTCCACTCACACGACACTGACAACAGCAGGGTGTGTGTTCCACACACACGACACTGACAACAGCAGGGTGTGTGTCCCACAGACACGACACTGACAACAGCAGGGTGTGTTTTCCACACACACGACACTGACCCCACAGCAGGTGTGTTGTTCCACACACACGACACTCGACAACAGCAGGTGGTGTGTACCACGCACACACACTGACAACAGCAAGAGTGTGTTCCCCACACACACGACACTGACAACAGCAAGTGTGATTCCCACAGGACACGACACACTGACACCAGCAGTGTGTGTCCACACACACGACCACTGAACAACAGCAGGGTGTGTGTTCCACACACACGACACTTGACAACAGCAGGGGTGTGTTCCCACAGACAGACACTGACAACACATGGTGTGTGTCCCATGACAGTCACACACAACACTACAACAGTCAGAGTGTGTTCCCTAGACACGACCACAGACAACAGGCAGGTGTGTGGTCCCACACACCTCAACACTGACAACAGCAGGGTTGTGTGTCACCACAGACACAACACTGCAACAGCAGGGTTGTGTCCCACAGACACATTACACTGACATACAGCAGGGTGTTGTCCCACAGACGACTACACTGGACAAAAGCATGGTGTTAGTACCACACACACAACACGTGACAACAGCAGGTTGTGGTGTCCCACACACACAACCGACAACAGCGGGTGAGTGTCCCACAGACAACAACACTGACAACAGCAGGGTATTGTCCCAACACATCACTGACAACAGCAAGAGTGTGACCCACACACACGACACTGACAACAGTAGGGTGTGTGTCCCACAGACACGACACTGACAACAGCAGGGTGTGTGTCCCACAGACACGACACTGACAACAGCAGGGTGTGTGTCCCACAGACACGACACTGACAACAGCAGGGTGTGTGTCCCACAGACAGCGTGACACTGACACACATAGTGTGTGTTTTCCACACACACGAAAACACTGACAACAGCAGGGTGTGTGTCCCACACACACGACACTGACAACAGCAGAGTGTGTGTTCCACACACACGACACTGACAACAGCAGGGTGTGTGTCCCACACACACGACACTGACAACAGCAGAGTGTGTGCTCCACACACACGACACTGACAACAGCAGGGTGTGTGTCCCAAACACACGACACTGAACAAAGCAGGGTGTGTGTCCCACACCCACGACACTGACAACAGCGGTGTGGTCCCCACACACACGACACTGCCAATAGCAGGGTGTGTGTCCCACACACACAACACTGACAACAGCAGGGTGTGTGTCCCACACACACGACACTGACAACAGCAGGGTGTGTGTCCCACACACACACAATGACAAAAGCAAGGGTGTTGTCAACACAACCGACAATTAGACATTAAAGGGTGTAAGTAAAATGACACAAGTGCAACTAATGTGAACATTTATTGGCAACGTTTCGCTCTGCAGGACTTTATCAAGCCATTACAAACAATACATGGACACATAGGGTATATAAAGGCTTTCAAGTGAAGGTTGGAATACTAGTGAGGTACCATTTCGATGTTCACTAGTGGTAGTAGTAGTAGTATAGTAAGTAGTGTAGTGGACAAAAGTAATACATACACACTACACTGTCACCAGCATAGTGTGTGCTCCACACACACGACCACTGACAACAGCAGGGTGTGTGTCCCAAACACACGACACTGACAACAGCAGGGTGTTACCACACACACGACACTGACAACACAGGGTGTGTGTACCACACACACCGACACGACCAACAGGCAAGTGTGTGTCCCACACACACAACACTAACAACAGCAGGGTGTGTGTACCTCACACGAAGACACTGACAAACAGCAGGGTGTGTGTAACCCGACACACACGAACACTAGACATAGAAAAAAAGCAAAGAATAACTGCAGGTGTGTGTACGCAATCAAAGCACACACGCCACACATGACAACAGCAGAGTGTTGTCCCATCACAAACACACTATATCACAAAGGAACACTGTGACAAACTGCAGGGGTGTTGTAACCACACACACGACACTTACACAGCATAGTGTGTTGTCCCCACCACACACACGACTACTGTGAAGACAACAGATTCAGGGTGATTGTCTCCCAATAACACACGACACTGACAACAGAAGGGTGTGCGTCCCTCACACAAAAACACTGACAAAACAGCAGGTTCGTGTCCAGAACCGAAAACACACCGTTAACAACACTGGGCAACTGCAGCCGCAGAGCAAAAACAACAACAAAAAAACAACAACAAAAAATAAGAAAAACACAACATGGGTGTGTGTACCACCACACACCGGGACAAAACTCAGTCGGTCGGGAGAAACAAAAAAAAAGTAAAGAAACAGAACTGACAACAGCAAGAGTGTGGTGTCCCGACACACGAACGGTGACTTACAAAGAAAACAAATAAAACAAAAAAAAGAGTAATATAAAACCACCTGACAAAACAGCCACGGTGATAGTCCCCGAAACACACGACACTGAACAACAGAAGGGATGTGTTGTGCCCACACACAACAACACAGACAACCACAGTGTGCGTGTCCACACACACAACAGCTGAGCAACAGCAGGGTGTGTGTAACCACACACACGACACTGACAACAGGCAGGTAGTGTGTAAACACACACACGACAAGCAAGAAAACTGACAATCACAGGATGTGGTGTCCTGCCACCCACAACACTGACCACAACAAGGTCGTGTGTCCCACACACACGACACTGACAACAGCAGGGTGTGTGTACCACACACACGACACTGACAACAGCAGGGTGTGTGTACCACACACACGACACTGACAACAGCAGGGTGTGTGTCCCACACACACAACACTGACAACAGCAGGGTGTGTGTACCACACACACGACACTGACAACAAAGCAGGGTGTGTCACCCACTACAACGAACTGACCACATGCAGAGTGTGGTGTCCCACAAACACAACACTGACAACAGCAGGGTGTGTGTACCTCACAACACGACACTGTTCATAACAGCAGAGTGTGTGTCCCACACACACGACACTGACATCAGCAGGGTGATTGTCCCAAACACACGACACTGACAACAGCAGGGTGTGTGTCCCACACTCAAAACACTGAAAACAGCAGGGTGTGTGTCCCACACACACAACACTGACAACAGCACAAGAGCAGGCTGTGTGTCCCACACACACGGCACTGACAACAGCAGGGTGTGTATCCCACACACACAATACTGACAACAACAGGGTGTGTCCCACACACACAACACTGACAACAGCAGGGTGCGTGTCCCACACAAACAACAATGACAACAGCAGGGTGTGTGTCCCACACACACGACCCTGACAAACAGCAGGAGGTGTGTGTCCCCAGCACCACTACAACACTGACAACACCAGAGTGTGTGTCCCACACACACAACACTGACAACAGCAGGGTGTGTTTCCCATACACACAACACTGACAACAGCAGAGTGTGTGTCCCTCACACACAACACTGACAACAGGAGGGTGTGTGTCCCACACACACAACACTGACAACAGCAGGGTGCGTGTTTCACACACACAACACTGACAACAGCAGGGTGTGTGTACCACACACACAACACTGACAACAACAGGGCGTTTGTCCCACACACACGACACTGACAACAACAGGGCGTGTGTACCACTCACACGACAAAGACAACAGCAGAGTGTGTGTCCCACACACACGACACTGACAACAGCAGGGTGATTGTCCCAAACACACGACACTGACAACAGCAGGGTGTGTGTCCCACACACAAAACACTGACAACAGCAGCGTGCGTGTCCCAAACACACAACACTGACAACAGCAGGGTGCGTGTACCACACACACGACACTGACAACAGCAGGGTGTGTGTACCACACACACTACACTGAACAACACAAGAGTATGGTGTCCCACACACAACACTGACAACTGCAGGGTGTGTGTACCACACACACGACACTGACAACACCAGGTCGTGTGTCCCACACACACGACACTGACAACAGCAGAGTGCGTGTACCACACACACGACACTGACAACAGCAGGTTGTGTGTATCACACACACGACACTGACAACAGCAGGTGTGTGTCCCCACAAGAGACATGACACTGACAACAGCAGGTGTGTGTCCCAACAGAACACGACACTGACAACAGCAAGGTGTGTGTTCCACATCACTACGACACTGACAACAGCAGGGTGGTGATGTCCCGCAGACCTGACCTGACAACAGCAGGTGTGTTATCCCACACCCTATACTGACAACAGCAGGGTGTGGTGTCCCACAACATGTTACCACTACAACAGCAGGGTGAGTGTTCCACACACACGACACTGACAACAGCAGGGTGTGTGTCCCACAGACATGACACTGACAACAGCAGGGTGTGTGTTCCACACACACGACACTGACAACAGCAGGGGTGTGTCCCCACAGACATGACCACTGACAACAGCCGGAGTGTGTTCCACACACACGACACTGACAACAGCAGGGTGTGGTCCCACGACACACACACTGACAACAGCAGGGAGTGTTGTCCCACACACACGACACTGACAACAGCAGGGTGTGTGTCCCACAGACATGACACTGACAACAGCAGGGTGTGTGTCCCACAGACATGACACTGACAACAGCAGGGTGTGTGTCCCACAGACATGACACTGACAACAGCAGGGTGTGTGTCCCACAGACATGACACTGACAACAGCAGGTGTGGTGTCCCACATCTAGACACTGTACAACAGCAAGTGTGTGTCCCACAGACATGACACTGAACAACAGCAGTGTGGTGTGTTCCACACACACGACACTGACAACAGCAGAGTGTGGTCCCACCACACGACACTGGACAACAGCATAGTGTGTTGTCCCACACGACACGACCTGACAACCAGCAGGGTGTGTTCCCACAGAACATGACACTGACAAACAGCAGGGTGTTTGCCCACATACATGACACTGAACAACAGCAGGCTGTGTGGCCCACAGAAACACGACACTGACAACATCAGAGTGTGAGACCCACAACCAAGACACTGACAAAAGCAGGGTGTGTGTTCCAACCACCGACAGGGGGCTGACAAAACAGCAGAGATGGTTATGGTCCCCACACACACGATCTCTTCTAGGGGACAACAGCAGAGTTAGTGTCCAACACACACGACAGCTGAACTACTCCTCGCAGGGATGTGGTGTCCTCACAGACATGTGGTACATGACAACAGCAAGGGTGTTTGGCCCACAGACATGACACTGACAACAGCAGAGTGTGTGTCCACACACACACACTGACAACAGCAGGGTGTGTGTGTACCACAGACATGACACGACAACAGCAGGTTGTGTGTCCCACAGACATGGGGGACTACGTGTTCATATCCAAGGCGGAGCAGGTGTGTTGTCCCACAGACATGACAGCACTGACAACCGCATGGTGTGTGTTTGCCCACAGACACGACTACTGAACAACAGCAGGGTGAGTGCCCACAGACATGACACTGAACAACAGCAGGGGTGTGTTGTTTCCACACCACGACACTGACAACAGCAGGGGTGGTGTCCCAACACACCAAGACACTGACCACAGCAGCAGGTGTGTGTTCCAGACACACGACACTGACAACAGCAGGGTGTGTGTCCCACAGACACGACACTGACAACAGCAGGGTGTGTGTTCCACACACACAACACTGACAACAGCAGGGTGTGTGTTCCACACACACGACACTGACAACGAGCAGGGTTGTGAGTTTCCACACACACGACACAGACAACCAGCAGGTGAGTGTTCCACACACATGGACAAAGACAACAGCAAGGAGGTGTTCCAACACACATCGACACTGACAACAGCAGGGTGTGTGAGTCCCACAGACACGGACACTGACAACAGCATGGTGTGAGTTCCACACACACGACACTGACAACAGCAGGGTGTGTATCCACACCACACGACACTGAACAACAGCAGGGTGTTGTACCACATCCACACACCCTGTACAACAGCATTAGTGTGTGTCCCCCACACACGACACTGACATAACAGCAGAGTGTTGTCCCACATACACGACACTGGACACCGCAGGGTGTGTGTTTACCACACACTCGACAACAGACAACAGCAGGTGTGTGTTCCACACACTACGACACTGACAACAGCAGGGTGTGTGTTCCCAGGGCAGGGACCACGCCACTGACAACAGGCAGGTGTGTGTCCTCACCACACACAACACTGACAACAGCAATGTGTGTGTCCCACCGACACGACACCTGACACACAGGTGTGTGTCCCCACACACACCACACTGACACCAGCAGGTGGGTGTCCCCACAGACACAACACTGACAACAGCAGGGTGTGTGTCCCACACACACAACACTGACAACAGCAGGGTGTGTGTCCCACACACACGAACACTGACAACAGCAGGGTGTGTGTCCCACAGACACGACACTGACAACAGCAGGGTGTGGTGTCCACACACACGACACTGAGCTAACAGCAGGAGAGTGAGACCCACACACACACCACTGACAACAGCGGAGGTGTGTGTCCACAGAACACGACACTGACAACAGCAAGGTTGGTCCACAGACAGCGACAACTGACAACAGCAGGTGTGAGTCCCAACAGACACGATCCACTGACAACACATGGTGTGTGTCGCCCACAGACACGAACGACAACAGCAGAGATGTGTGTTCCACACACACGACCCTGACAACACAGGGGTGTGTTCCCACACACACGTGACACTGACAACAGCAGAGTGTGTGTTCCCCACACACGACACTCAAAGCAGGGTGTGTGTCCCACCACATCGACACAGACAACACAGAGTGTGTGCTCACACACACGACACTGACAACAGCAGGGTGTGTGTCCCACACACACGACACTGACAACAGCAGGGTGTGTGTCCCACACACACAACACTGACAACAGCAGGGTGTGTGTCCCACACACACGACACTGACAACAGCAGGGTGTGTGTCCCACACACACAACACTGACAACAGCAGGGTGTGTGTCCCACACACACGACACTGACAACAGCAGGGTGTGTGTCCCACACACACGACACTGACAACAGCAGGGTGGTGTCCCAACACAAACGACAATGAGAACAGAAGGTGGTAAAGTAAAAAGGACACAAGTGCAACTAATTGTTGACATTGTATTGTGGCAAACGTTTCGCTCTCCAGGAGCTATATCAAGCCCATACAAACAATACATGGCACATAGGGATATAAAGGCCCCAGAGTGGAGGAAATACTAGGAGGTACCATTTCGATGTTCACTAGTGGTAGTAGTAGTATTTAGTAGTAAATTGGTAGTGACAAAGTAATACAATACACACGACACTGACGAACAGCAAGTGTTGCTCCTCACACACGACACTGAACAACAGCAGGTGTGTGACCAAACACACGACACTGACAACCGCAACAGGGTGTGTGTACCACACACACGACACTGACAACAGCAGGGTGTGTGTACCACACACACGACACTGACAACAGCAGAGTGTGTGTCCCACACACACAACACTGACAACAGCAGGGTGTGTGTACTTCACACAAGACAGCTGACACAGCAGTGTGAGTGTACCACACACACTACACTGACAACGAGCAATGGTTTTGTGTACGCACCACACACACACGAACTGACAACACTGAGTGTTGTACCCACACACACACTTGATCAACTGCAGGGAGTGTGTAACCACACACACGACACTGACTAACAGCAGAGTGTGTGTCCCCACACACACGACACTGACAACAGCAGGGTGATTGTCCCCAACACACGACACTGACAACAGAAGGGTGTGTGTCCCACACACAAAACACTGACAACAGCAGGGTGCGTGTCCCAGACACACAACACTGACAACTGCAGGGTGTGTTACCGCACACACGACACTTGATCAACAAGCAGAGTGATGTCCCACACACACGACACTGACAACAGCAACACGTGATTGTCCCCAACACACGACACTGACAACAGAAGGGTGTGTGTCCCACACACAAAACACAGACAACAGCAGGGTGCGTGTCCCACACACCTCAAACACGACAACAGCAGGTGTGTTACCACACCCACACTACACTGACAACTAGCAGGGGTGATGTACGGGGGGGCCCACACACAAGACACTGACAACAGCAGAGTGTGTGTCCCACACACAACACTGACAACACCAGGTCGTGTGTCCTACACACACGACACTGACAACAGCAGGGTGCGTGTACCACACAATCACACTGACAACACCAGGGTGTGTGTACACACACAACGACACTGCAACAGCAGGGTGATTGTCCCACACACACACAACTGACAACAAGCAGGGTGTGTGTACCATACACACACGACACTGACAACAGCCGGGTGTGTGTACCAACTATCACACGACACTGACAACAGCAGAGTGTGTGTCCCACACACACAACACTGACAACAGCAGGGTGTGTGTACCTCACACACGACACTGTCAACAGCAGAGTGTGTGTCCCACACACACGACACTGACATCAGCAGGGTGATTGTCCCAAACACACCGACACTGACCAACAGCAGGGTTGTGTCCCACACTCAAAACACTGAAAACAGCAGGGTGTGGAGTCCCAGACACACAACACAGACACACACTGATCAGCTGTGAGTCCCCACACACACGGCACTGTGACAACAGACAGGTGTGTATCCCACACGACACAATACAGACAACAACAGGGTGTGTCCCAACACACAAACACTGACAAACAGCAGGTGCGTGTCCCACACAAACAACAATGACAACAGCAGGGTGTGTGTCCCACACACACGAGCCACTGACAACACTGGGTGTGAGTCCCACACACACAACACTGATCAACTCCAGAGTGTTTGTCCCACACACACAACACGACAACAGCAGGGTGTGTTTCCCATACACCAACATGACAACAGCAGATTTGTGTCCCCTCCACACACAACAACTGACAACAGGAGGGTGAGTGTCCCACACACACACAACACTACAACAGCAGGGTGCGTGTTTCAACACACACAACACTGCAACCAGCAGGAGTGTGTACCACACACACAACAAAGACAACAACAGGAAACAGGCTTTGTCCCACACACACGACACTGCAACAACAGGGCGTGTGTACCACTCACACGACAAACAACAGCAGAGTGTTGTCCCACACACACGACACGACAACAGCAGGGTGAAATGTCCCAAACACACGACACTGAACAACAGCAGGGTGTGTGTCCACACACAAAACACTACAACAATCAGCGTGCGTGTCCCAAACACACAACACTGACAACAGCAGGGTGCGTGTACGACACACACGACACTGACAACAGCAGGGTGTGTGTACCACACACACGACACTGACAACAGCAGAGAGTATGTGTCCCACACACAACACTGACACTGCAGGGTGTGTGTACCACACACACGGACACAGACAACAACACCAGGTCGTGTGTCCCAACACACACACACTGACAACAGCAGAGTTGCGTGTACCACACAGCACGACACTGACAACATCATGTTGTGTGTATCACACACACGACACTGACAACAGCAGGGTGTGTGTACCACAACCAACGCGACTCAGACAACAGCATAGTGGTGTGTCCCACCACACAACACTGGAACAACAGCAAGGGTGTTGGGTGTACCACACACACGCACTGACAACAGCAAGGTGTAGTGTACATCTCACATACGACACTGACAACAGCAAAGTGTGTGTCCCACACACACAACACTGACCAACACAGGGTGTGTGTACGCTCAACAACAAAAACGAACACTGACACAGCAGAGTGTGGTGTCCCACAGCACACGACACTGACAACAGCAGGGTGCTTTGTCCCAAACAAACGACACTGAAACACCAGGGTAATTGGTCCGCAAACACACGACACTGACAACAGCAAGGGTGCGTGTGTCCCACACACAAAACACTGACAACAGCAGGTGCTGTTCTCCACACACACAACACTGACAACCTGCAGGTGTGGTACCACACACATACGACACTGACAACAGCAGGTGTGTGTACCACAAACACACGACACTGACAACACCAGGTCGAGTGTCCCACACACAACGACCCTGATCAACAGCAGGGTGCGAGTACCACACATACGACACTGTGACAACAAAAAGCAGGGTGTGTATATCACACCACACGACACTGACCAACAGCAGGGTGTGTGTTACCACACACACGACACTGAACACAGCAGAGTGTGGTGTCCCCACACACACAACCTGCCAAACAGCAGGGTGTGTGGAACCGACACACACGAGACTGACAACAGCATAAGTGTGTGTTCAACACACACGACACTGACAACAGCAGGGTGTGTGTCCCACACATCATGCGACACTGGACAACAGCAGAGTTGTGTGTTCCACACACACGAAACTGACAACAGCAGGGTGTGTGTCCCAAACACACGACACTGACAAAAGCAGGGTGTGTGTCCCACACACACGACACTGACAACAGCAGGGTGTGTGTCCCACACACACAACACTGACAAAGCAGGGTGTGTGTCCCACACACACCAACACTTAAACAACAGCAGGGTTTATGTCTCCACACACACGACACTGAACAAACAGCAGGGTGTGTGTCCCACACACACGACAATGACAACAGCAGGGTGTGTGTCCTACACACACGACACTGACAACAGTAGGGTGTGTGTCCCACACAAACGACACTGACAACACTAGGGTGTGTGTCCCACACACACGACACTGACAACAGCAGGTGTGTGTCCCACACCCGACACTGACAACAGCAGGGTGTGTCCCACACACGACACTGACAACAGCAGGGTGTGAGTCCCACACACACGACACTGACAACAGCAGAGTGTGTGTCCCACACACACGACACTTGACAACCATTAGGTGTGTGTGTCCCACAGACACGACACTGACAACAGTAGGGTGTGTGTCCCACACACACGACACTGACAACAGTAGGGTGTGTGTCCCACACACACGACACTGACAACAGTAGGGTGTGTGTCCCACACACACGACACTGACAACAGCAGGTGTTTTGTCCCCACACACGACACTGAAAACAGTATGGTGTTGTATCCCACACACACGACACTGACAACCGTAGGGTGTGTTGTCCCAAACACCACACGACACAGATAACAGCAGGTGGTTATCACACACACGACACTGACAAAAGTTTGGTGTGAGTCCCATCACCACTACACAGACAACAGCAGAGGTGTGTACCACACACACGACACTGACAACAGCAAGGTGTGGTGTACCACACACACGACACTGACAACAGCTGGTGTGTGTCCCCACACACAACAATGACAACTGCAGGGTGTGGCGTACCACACACACGACAACTAGACCAACCCCAGGTCGGTGTGTCCACACACACGACACTGACAAACATCAGGGTGGTGTAATCACACACACGACACTGACAACCGGGGTGGTGGTGTACCACACACACGACACTGACAACAGCAAGTGTGTGTCCCACACACACAACTCTGACAACAGCAGTGTGGTATCAAACTCACGACACTGACACAGCAGGGTGCGTGACCACACACACGACACTGACTACAGCAGGGTGTGTGTATCACACACACGACACTGACAACAGCAGGGTGTGTGTACCACACACACGACCCGGGACAAAGCTGAATGTGTGTCCCACACACACAACACTGATAACAGCAGGTGTGTGACCCACACACGACACCTGAAAACAGCAGAGTGTGTGTCCCCACACACGCAACACTGACAACAGCAGGGTGTGTGTCCCACACACACGACACTGACAACAGCAGGGTAATTGTCCCAAACACACGACACTGACAACAGCAGGGTGTGTGTCCCACACACAAAACACTGACAACAGCAGGGTGCGTGTCCCACACACACAACACTGACAACAGCAGGATGTGTGTACCACAACACACACACGACACTGACAACTAAGCAGTGGTGTACCACACTCACGACACTGTCAACAGCAGAGTGTGTAGTCCCACACACAACCTGACAACTGTCAGGGTGTGTACCAGCACACCACGACACTAACAACACAAGGGTTCGTGTGTCCCAACACACACGACCACTGACAACCCAGGGTGCGTGTACCACACACTCGACACTGACAACAGCAGGGTGTGTGAATCACACCACACGACACTGACAACAGCAGGAGAGTGTACCACACACACGACACTGAACAACAGCAAGTGATTCACACACATACAACATTTGACAACAGCAGGGTGTGTGTACCACACACAACGACACTGAGCAACAGCGAGGGTGTGTGTACAACACACACGACACTGACAACAGCAGAGTGTGTCCTCCCACACACACAACACAGACACAGCAGGGTTTGTGATCCTAACCAACACGACACTGACAAGCAGCAGAGTGTGTTTCTCACACTCCCAAACTGACACATCAAGGTAGATTGTCCCAAACACACGACACTGACAACAGCAGGGTGTGTCCCACACACAAAACACTGACAACAGCAGGGTGCGTTTCCCACACACACAACACTGACAACAGCAGGGTATGTGTACCACACACATGACACTGACAACAGCAGGGTGTGTGTACCACACACACGACACTGACAACAGCAGAGTGTGTGTCCCACACACAACACTGACAACTGCAGGGTGTGTGTCCCACACACACGACACTGACAACAGCAGGTCGGTGTACCACACACTACGACAACTGACAACAGCAGGGTGTGTGATATCCCACACACGACCACTGACAACCGCATGGTGTGTGTACCAGCACACACGACACTGACAACAGCATAGTGTTGTGTGCCCCACACACACAACAACAGGACAACAGCAGGGTGTGTGTACCACACACACGACACTGACAACAGCAGGGTGTGTGTACCACACACACGACACTGACAACAGCAGGGCGGGTGTACCACACACACGACAGTGACAACAGCAGGGCGTGTGTATCACACACACGATAATGACAACAGCAGGGCGTGTGTACCACAAACACGACACTGACAACAGCAGGGCGTGTGTCCCACACACACGATACTGACAACAGCAAAGCGTGTGTATCACACACACGACACTGTCAACAGCAGGGCGTGTGTGTCACGCACACGATACTGACAACAGCAGGGTGTGTGTACCACACATCCGACACTGACAACAGCAGGGCGTGTGTATCACACACACGATACTGACAACAGCAGGGCGTGTGTATCACACACACGATACTGACAACAGCAGAGCGTGTGTATCACACACACGACACTGACAACAGCAGGGCGTGTGTATCACGCACACGACGTTGACAACAGCAGGGCGTGTGTACCACTCACACGACACTGACAACAGCAGGGCGTGTGTATCACACACACGACACTGACAACAGCAGGGCGTGTGTATCACACACACGACACTGACATCAGCAGGGCGTGTGTACCACACACACGACACTGACAACAGCAGGGCGTGTGTACCACACACAGGACTCTAACAACAGCAGAGCATGTCTAACACACACAGGACCCTAACAACAGCGGGGCATGTGTACTGCACACACACGACACCAACAACAGCAGGCCGATGTTTGAATTCGATCGTCCCTTCAGACTCCAAGCTGTCAGTCTTCTGCTTAATGAGAAGAACGTTAGGTGTGATCTGTGAATTTCTAGATTTATCGCTCATAAAAGGTCTTGTACGCAGTCCAGGTGTTGCTGGAACATCAGTGATAATGAGAAGCTTTCTTCTTTGTGTATTTCCCTGAAATGTCGAGTTATAACAAGTGGAGTAACTAGTTTCTCTCTCTCTCTGTCTCTCTGTCTCTCGCTCTCTCTCTCTCTCTCTCTTTTGACTTTACTAGCAACGCTCATCTTGCTGAGCAAGGCAAGCAAAAATTTGTGTATGCAATAATTTCGCAAAAATCATTCTGAACCTAACGAAAACAATATATTGCTTTGTGTTTGCTTATTAATAAATTATTGCAACCTTATCTGAAATATATTTATTTGGATTAGGCTAGATAAAATTGAGCTTGTTATGGTAATTTTAGGTAAGTTTTCTAAGGTTCTTTTGGAACAAAATTATTGATTTTTACATTAGCATAAATAAAAAGAAATATATCTTTAAATGTATAAGAGAAAATTTTAGAAAAAAATTAATTGTAAATGAGTTCTTGCTAATTGACTAATTTTACTTATTCGGCACGACATATATAATATTAACGTATCGACTGTTTCCCACCGAGGGCGTGGGACCTGAAAAATAAGAAAAACTTCCATTATTCGCTCTACAATCGTCATGCGAGAGGCGCGCCCACACTATAGTTAAAAACTGCAACATATCAACACCACTCCTTCAGAGTGCAGACACCGTACTTCCCACCTCCACGACTAAAGTCCGGCCTGCTGGTTTCCCTCAATTCCTTCATATGTGTTACTTTACTCACACTCCAACAGCATATCAAGTCAAAATCCATTTGTCTCCACTTGCTCCTGTCTAGTACGCTCACGCACGCTTGCTGGAAGTCCAAGCCCCTTGCACACAAAACCTCCTTTACCCCCTCCGTCCAACCTTTTCTAATTATTCTTATTATAATCAAGGGGGAAGCGCTAAACCCGTAGGATTATACAGCGCCTGGGGGGTATGTGGAAGGCATTCAGGCTTAATTCGGGGAACTGGAGCACAGATCCAATTCCCTAAATCAAGAGCCCCTCACCAACATCAAGGAACCTTCCTTTAAGGAACCTTTTCCAAACCAACCCCAACCCGCTGTCCTTCCGCTTCAGATTTATATATTCTTTCCAAGTCATTATATTTGCGTTCCCAGCACGATAGATAATACTTTTAGTAACCCTGAACCTCCTCCTAATTTCCAAACTACGAATTCTCTGCATTATATCCACACCACACATTGGCCTCAGACATGACATCGCAACTTCCTCCAGCCTTCTCCATTTTGCAATATTCACCACCCCTGATTCACTCCCATATAAGAGCGTTTGTATAATTATACACTCATATATTCCCTTCTTTTCTTACATGAATAACTCTCTTTGTCTCTTAAGATTCCTCAGTGCACCAATCACCCTTTTCACTTCATGAGTTCAACGATTTACCTCATCTTTCATAGACTCATCTGCTGACAAGTCCACTCACTTTCTCCACACTCCCTCCAGTCTGATATCTAGTCTTTCATTGCTTAATTTTTTTGTCGTCCTCATCACCTTACTCTTTCTAATGTTCACATTTAATTTTCATCTTTTACATACCCTACCCAACTCGTCCACAAACCTCTGAAACTTCTCTTCAGAATCTTCCAAAAGCACAGTGATATCAGCAAAGAGCAACTGTGATAACTCCCACTTTATATTAGATTCTTTATCTTTTAATCCACACCTCTTGCCAACACCCGAGCATTCACTTCTCTTACAACACCATCTATAAATATATTAAAAAACCATGGTAACATCACACATCCATGTCTAAGGCCTACTTTTACTGAGAAATATTCTCCTTCTCTCCTACATTCTCTAACCTGAGCCTCACTATCCTCTTAAAAACTCTTCACTGCTTTCAGTAGCCTACCTCCTATTCCATACATTTGAAACATCTGCCACAGTGCCTCACTATCCATCCTACCATGTGACTTTTCCATATCAGTAAATGCAACAAAAACATGTAAGAAGCTAATATCCAAATTTCATCATTAAAATTGTAACTTAGGCCACATAAGGCCCAAATCTAATTCAGAGCTTTAAAAAATCAATATTCTAAACTGCACAAGCACATTAAACTTGAAGTCGCTCAGAAGTTGCATTGTCGCGTCATAAACATGGAAAATTTTATGCCAGTCATATGCGGCTGCATTTCAAATTTTCCAGTTCTCTCCAAAATTTCGAATTGGGACCTACACAGGTTAAAGTGAATCCAAACATTTCTCTAAGAAAGATTTACCAGTTTTTAAGATAAAAAATAAGAATGGTCTTTAGAGCACACAGATGTTGTAGACACATAACAACTGATTTAACCTTCCATAACCAAATAATATCCAACACTGTGAATTATTACTGATCAGATGAGACATTCTCCATTTACTTCACAAAAACCAGTTTGATTAATATAATTGGGAAATGATAACTTGCACAACCAATATCAAGAAAGTATTTCCCTTGAAGAAGCCACATCAGCACTAAACGTTTAAAGGTGACCAGGAGATGCATTTTCTAGATATTATACGGAGTCCAAGAAAAAAAAATTTCCAACTCAGCCTTAACCAAAGAAATTTTCTATCTATTTCATACGATATATCAACCATTGAAGATTAATGCCGTTCAGAAATTTATATTTTTAATCAGAATAAAGCGTTAAAATCTTTGGGGTCGTATAGCGCCCGTAGAGAGGAAGGCATTTAAATTCAGTTGTTGAAATAGGCAGAGATACATATACCACAGTCCTATCTGTTATGTCATTCACATATATCGGACACAGTACTGGTCCTAATACTAATCACTGCTAAATCTCGTTTATCTCTCTTCTCCATTTTGACATGTCTTCCCGGACAATCATTCTGTTTTCTTCCACTAAGTACTCTTTGATACAAACGAGTACATTCTCTGTTATTCCCGTCTGCACCTTAATTTTTTTCCCATAGTCTCTTGTGAGGTACAGCATCACATACCTTCTCATTTTCCAAGAATATGCAAGCTACTCATCCCTCTTTAGGCCTAGTTAATTACCGATTGTCAAAGGCACTTGTCAATAGACATTTAGTCTGTTGTGTTATTTATGAGTTGTCAAAGGGACCTGTCGATAGCAAGTTACTAGTTGTCAAAGGCTTTATCGATAGGTTGTACTCACCTACTCATTTAATTGTGGTAGACTTTTTGCATCTGGACGCCAAGATGGCGGCTCGAGGAGGACAGAGAATCAACACAGTTTGAATTGAGCTGGTATGTGGCACGCTCAGTGGCGCTACAATGAACACCTTACCACCTGCCATCATCAGAGAAGTCTATGGTGTTCCCAGTGAGTAAGTATATGGTGTGGCTTTGAATGGGATGTCCAGAGTCTTCGTGGAATTGAATCGTGCAGGCTTCTATGACAGGATCATCGACGAGTACCAAGAGCAGAGGATGACTGTGAACTCAGCGGTGGACGTCGTCTTGTACGACGTATCTAAATACTATACATGAGTAAAGGTGAGAAACATACCTTTTGAGGTGACTGCGTATGGCATACAAGAGGTGTTCAACAGTTATGGAAAGGTCCATTCTGCTACTATGGAAGTATGGAAGGATGGGCCGTATGAGGGGCTACCAGAGGGTTCCCATACCCTCAAAATGACTTTGGCTCGGCCTATACCATCCTAAGTCACGTTCGTGGGTTACAGGACGCAAGTCTTCGTGTACTATGCCGGCCAGAGACGGACCTGCCACTTGTGTAGCTCTTACAATCATATGGCAGCACAGTGTCCTAGGAGACAGGCTCCCAGGGAGCCTGGGATGTTGGCTGTAGAGCAGCGTCCTTGTGTGTTGATGTCGGAGTTGGGAGATGGAGAAGCAAGGACAGCTGGTCGTTGGAGGAGGTTGAGCGAGAGGAACAGACGGCCGAGACATGTGTCACACTCCTAGAGGGGTCGAAGGAGTCGACGGGGATGTTGGTGACTCCAACGAGACGGAACGAAGTGCCTCAGGAGGGCTTACTGGAGGAGGTGTTGCAAGGTTTTTTGGACAGGTCGGGGACCTGTGTTGGTGAGGCCAACATGATGGAGGAACAGCCGCCTGTGGTAAGGACCTCGTGCGGGACTCGCTTGGAGCAAGTGGTGGAGGTGGAGGTCCATCAGGAGAATTCGACAGACGTGGGTATGTGTGTGGGTGGCGGCTTGTGGAGGAGGACGGCTGTCACGGCTGAGGTCGAAGAGGTTCTCACCCCAGGGCAGAGGCCGGGGAAAAAAGCTTGGGGAATGGAAGGATCCAGTGGAGACAGAGTTGCACAGTGAATGGGGGAGGGGAGGGAAGGGGGTCCAGGGAAAGTCTGGTGAGGCGTCGGGTCGACGTACTGGTAAAGGTGTGGTAGGCAAGCCACAGCAGCATAGAGTGAAGCCACCATTCATGTAGCTTTCAGGTGTGTCACCCTTAATGTGAACGGTCTCAGGTCTGAGATCAAAACTGTGTGATTGGTTTGGTTTTTACGTAGATTCAAGGTGGATGTGTGTTTCTTGCAGGAGCACAATCATAAGTTTGGTAGTGAGTTGCAGCTGAATGGGTATAAGTTGTACCTTAGTTGTGCTTGGCAGTTGAAAGGGGGGGTGGCAGTAGTGATAAAGGAGACCAGCCCCTTGCGTGTCACGAGTTGGGAGGAGGGGGGAGGTTGTGCGGGTCGATGGGGTGTGGGGTGATAGAAGGGCATGCTTTATAGGAGTGTATATGCTGGCATCGAGCAATATGCGGGTGAAGGCTGATTTTGTGAGGGACGAATTAATGTATCATTTGAGGGGATTGCCTGCCATCACGATCATAGGTGGGGATTGGAATTGTGTGATACGTGGCCGGGATGTGGAACCGAGGGGGGCGGGTTGTGTTTTAAGTGTCCTGAGTGATGTGTTGAGGGACGAGGGAGTCGTAGATGTAGCGGGGGGGGGAGGTTATATGGTGGAATACACGTTCGTACGTCGGGGGTATGCGGCGAGACTAGACAGAATTTATGTCATGCAGGGGTTGGAGGTGGGGAGGGTGCAGACATTCGATGTGGGTTTCTCGGATCATAGGGCAGTGAGAGTAGATCTGTCGTGGGAGGGTGCTGTGCATATTCACCCCGGTTACTGGAAGTTGAATGTGCAGCTGCTTAGGGGGACGGTGGGGGTACGGGATTTGAGGAGTGGTGGTTAAGGTTTTGGGATGCAAGGGATAGGGCAATGGAGCTTATAGACTGGTGGGAGTTGAGGGCGAAGCCAGGGATTGCAGATTTTTATAGGGTTAAGGGATGTGTGGAGGCAAGATGGAGATATGGATTGCAGAATTTTTTGGAGGGACAGTTGCAGGCTTGTTACGAGGTGGGGTGGGGGTGGAGGACATTGCACTTCTTCGAGGTAGGATTGTGGATATTCATAGCGAACGTTTTGATGCAGTATGGTTTCGATCGGGGTTGGAGGACGTGTTGTGGGGAGATAAACCATCTGGGTATGTCTTGCATAAGTTTAGGGAACGTAGAAAAATGACCACATTATTGCAGTTAGTGGCTAGCTCGGGGTTGGGGGGACACCCGGAAGGTGCAGTCCTTGTCTCCATGGACAGTATGAGCGTTTATGCTGACGAGTGGTTCAGGGAAAGCTGGAGAAGGTGTGCGAGACGAGGCATCTGGCAGGAGCTCTTTAGTATGGAGGCTCATGATGTTATTGGAGAACAGGACAGGGTGGGGTTTGAGGGTGACATTAGTGAAGCTAAGGTGGCAGATGTGGTCTTCAGCATGAGCATGGGTAAGTTGCCAGGGACTGATGGTCTGCCTATTGATTTTTACAGGGTTCATTGGGGGTGCATAAGGCATTGCTTTGTTGGGGTTTTGAACAATATGCTAGATGGTGGGAGGATGGATGAGTTACAATATACAGGTATAGTAGTATTAGTACCAAAGAAGGAGGGGGCGCAGACTCTGAGTGCTTTCTGGGCAATTTCCTTGATGTGCGCGGATTATAAGGTGTTCGCAAAGATTCTAGGTAATAGGTTGAAGGGGGTTCTGGGGTCGGTTTTACACAGGGGTCAGTTTGGAATTCCAGGGAGAAGTATGAGGGAAGGACACAAACACATCTGGGATGCCTTAGAGGGTTGTGGAGGGGGGTTCTTGGGTTGGATTGGGAGAATGCGTATGACTGTGTGGACAGGGTGTTTATGCGTGACAGCTTGAGTGGTATGGGTTTTGGTGCCAAGGTGGGAGGGTGGGTGGATGCCTTGTATGCGGGAGTGAAGATGCAGGTGCAGGTGAATGGTAGGTTGGGTTGCAAGATTAGTATGGAGAGGGGTTTGTGGCAGGGATGCTCGCTTTCCCAACTTTTGTTTGCATGCGTACAGAATCCGTTTTATGAGCTTGTTAAACTGAGAGTTGAGTGGTGAGGGGGCTGAAGAGAATGGGGGGGGGGGGGTTGTGGGTTACGTTGATGATACGACGATCTTACTTAGTGAAAAGGAGTTTTTTTCCAGGGTGGGTGGGGTCATCGAGAGGTTTGGGGCCGTTACGGGGATGAGGGTTAATAAGAGCAAGTCGATATTGTTAGAGGTGGACACTTGGGTGGGCAGGAGATTGGGTTCGGGATTTGGAAGGAACGTCGTGGAGAGGATCAAGATTTGCGGGATTTTGTATGCGCCGGACATGCAGGAGAGTAGAAAGATTAATTCAGAAGTGGTTAGGGACAGGGCGGTGGGCAGGTTACTTGGTCTTCGGGCCAGAGATGTCATGTTGCACCAAAGTGCAGTGGTAGTGAATTCGCTGGTATACAGTAAGGTTTGGGGGGTGGCGGCAGTATACCCCTTGAGGAACTGTGATGTAATAGAAATCCAGCGGAGGGCATTAAGGTATCTTTGGGGTTATGGGAGGGCGTGGTTAGGACGAGACGTGGTAATGACTGGGGTGCATCAGGGACGATTGGGTTTGTTGGCATTGGGGCCCAGGGTGAGGGCGATTTATGTTAAAATGCGATACCTCAGAGGGGAGGGGTCAGGGGTCATCGTGTGGGGGAGGTGATGAGGGACGTTCATTGTTGATGGGGTGAGCAGGACCTGGAGATGTGTAAGGACATGTTGAGGTATATGTTAAGAACCCATGATGTACATCATCTGAGAATAGAGAGGCTAGTGGGAGTGGAGCATCATCGGGATATGCTGCAAGGGGTGGCTGTCTTCCCCAAATGTGATTGGAAGGTAATATGGGAAGAATTTCGAAAGCTAAGAATATCCGCCAGGGTGAGAGAAGTAGTGTACAGATTCCTCATGGGAACATTGGCATCAAAAGAGGTGTTGAGGCAGATGGGTTATGTGAGAGATGTGTCTTGTGCATTGTGGGGATGTGGAAACGTCCTTCCATGTGATGTATTTTTGTCCTTTTTTGGAAAATGTAAGATGTGGTTCATGGGTGTTTTTGGGATATTGGGGGGAGGGTGGGGGTTCTCAGAGCTTTACGTTTAGGTGTAAGAGGGGTGTCATGTGAGGTGGCGAGGGTATTAAGGTATATATTATGGTTGATTTTTTGTATGTCTCATGGGTTATGAGGGAGGTGGGGGGTAATGTCAGAATCAAGGTGTTAGTGGCGAGTTTTTATAGGTTGGTGGGTAGGAATAGAAGCTTATATGGGGGTCAGTGAGTTACTCTTTTCCGGAGAGTTATCGGGGTACAGTTGGTGCCGGGGTAGGACGGCAAGGGGTTGGTATCTGGTGGTGAGTGATGGAGTGCTTGAGGAATGGATGTTGTCGGGTAGTGCAGTGTGGTGATGGTGGCTACTAGTGTGGTGTGGCGACGTGGGATAACTTTTGTTTTAGTATTGCTTGACATCGGTGACGGGAGTTTGCATCATGTTTCAGGATGAGGCCGATGCCAGATGTCCTCGAGGCTAGTATACTGGCGGATGAGATGGAGGCTTGTATTCCTCCATAGTTTTCAGGGGGTTCCAGTTTTCTTCCTGCTTTAGTTGTACCTTGCCTGGTAATCGATATATGTCATAATGGGCATTTATTCATAGTGTGGGAAGTATGTGGCCTCTAGTGTTTCGTTGCTGTTCACGTTTGGTACAATCATGTATATGATTATAGTGTGGTGGTTTTGTACCAGGTCCACTCTCTCCCTGTTCCATGAGCTTTATCATACCTCTTCTTATAGGTATGTATGGATCCTGCCTGTGTGGGTGATTGTGTGTGTGATTGTACTCACCTAGTTGTACTCACCTAGTTGAGGTTGCAGGGGTCGAGCCCTAGCTCCTTGACCCGCCTCTTCACTGGTCGCTAATAGGTCACTCTCCCTGAACCGTGAGCTTTATCATACCTCTGCTCAAAGCTATGTATGGATCCTACCTCCACTACATCGCTTCCCAAACTATTCCACTTCTTGACTACTCTGTGGCTGAAGAAATACTTCCTAACATCCCTGTGATTCATCTGTGTCTTCAACTTCCAACTGTGTCCCCTTGTTACTGTGTCCAATCTCTGAAACATCCTGTCTTTGTCCACCTTGTCAATTCCTCTCAGTATTTTGTATGTCGTTATCATGTCCCCCCTATCTCTCCTGTCCTCCAGCGTCGTCAGGTCGATTTCCCTTATCCTCTCCTCGTAGGACATACCTCTTAGCTCTCGGACTAGTCTTGCTGCAAACCTTTGCACTTTCTCTAGTTTCTTTACGTGCTTGGCTAGGTGTGGGTTCCAAACTGGTGCCGCATACTCCAATATGGGCCTAACGTACACGGTGTACAGGGTCCTGAACGATTCCTTATTAAGATGTCGGAATGCTGTTCCGAGGTTTGCTAGGCGCCCATATGCTGCAGCAGTTATTTGGTTGATGTGCGCTTCAGGAGATGTGCCTGGTGTTATACTCACCCCAAGATCTTTTTCCTTGAGTGAGGTTTGTAGTCTCTGGCCCCCTAGACTGTACTCCGTCTGCGGTCTTCTTTGCCCTTCACCAGTCTTCATGACTTTGCACTTGGTGGGATTGAACTCCAGGAGCCAATTGCTGGACCAGGTCTGCAGCCTGTCCAGACCCCTTTGTATTTCTGCCTGGTCTTCGATCGAGTGAATTCTTCTCATCAACTTCACGTCATCTGCAAACATGGACACCTCAGAGTCTATTCCTTCCGTCATGTCGTTCACAAATACCATGTGTGTGAGTGTGAGTGTGAGTGTGTGTGTGTGTGTGTGTGTGTGTGTGTGTGTGTGTGTGTGTGTGTGTGTGTGTGTGTGTGTGTGTGTGTGTGTGTGTGTGTACTCACCTAGTTGAGGTTGCGGGGGTCGAGTCCAAGCTCCTGGCCCCCGCCTCTTCACTGATCGCTACTAGGTCACTCTCTCTGAACCGTGAGCTTTATCATACCTCTGCTTAAAGCTATGTATAGATCCTGCCTCCACTACATTGCTTCCCAAACTATTCCACTTACTGACTACTCTGTGGCTGAAGAAATACTTCCTAACATCCCTGTGATTCATCTGTGTCTTCAACTTCTAACTGTGTCCCCTTGTTACTGTGTCCAATCTCTGGAACATCCCGTCTTTGTCCACCTTGTCAATTCCTCTCAGTATTTTGTATGTCTTTATCATGTCCCCCCTATCTCTCCTGTCCTCCAGTGTCGTCAGGTTGATTTCCCTTAACCTCTCCTCGTAGGACATACCTCTTAGCTCTGGGACTAGTCTTGTTGCAAACCTTTGCACTTTCTCTAGTTTCTTTACGTGCTTGGCTAGGTGTGGGTTCCAAACTGGTGCCACATACTCCAATATGGGCCTAACGTACACGGTGTACAGGGTCCTGAACGATTCCTTTATAAGATGTCGGAATGCTGTTCTGAGGTTGCTAGGCGCCCATATGCTGCAGCAGTTATTTGATTGATGTGCGCT
>NC_069433.1:30090590-30180249 GCF_026875155.1 Cherax quadricarinatus | reverse complement strand
TCATTGATGCCCCGCACTGGACTTGTACCGTCTGTACATCTGAGCGAGGCCTTCCACTGGCTTACTGACCCATTCCTTTAAAAATTATGCTTATAATTATAACCAATGTGTTTGTCTTCAGAGGAATGTGAACCTCAGCGCCGCCTGCCATCCACTCTTCACATAACCTGAGTTATTTAGGGAAGGAAGTTGGTGAGGTGTCTCAGTCACACGTGAACCTGTCACTCTAGAAACAATACTTTCAGAATTACTGTGTTCACTTCGGTGAACTTTTATGTTGAGTTATTCTGTTCATTTCGTTTTGAGGTCAGGTTATCTTTATTTTTTTTTTATGTCTTATTTAAAACAACACAATACACTAAATAAATAAAATATCACATTATCAGTTCTTCCACAAAAAGTATAATTACCATTGTCGAAATATACACTGGACGTTTAACTTCGTGCTGACACAAAATGTCGCCCGTGTCCCCTATGCATTATGTCCCGAGCCTAAAGTTAAACAAGATTACACAAGATTCTACATTACATCAACCAAATACATACAATATGCATTATTATTATTATTATTATAAACAAAGAGAAGCGCTACACCTATATACAGACATTGTACATAGACAAGTACATATATAACAAAGACACCAAATACGAACTATTAGTAATGGTTCCAGTCCTCAATCTACTTGGTTACTACAATGAGACATCATGACAGTATAACGCTGTCTATAACTTACACAACCGACACACCCACACCTGTGAGTTATTATTATAATGATACAAACAAAATTACAGTGCCCCTGTGAGTTATTATTATAATGATACAAACAAAATTACAGTGCCCCCTCAAAAAGTATACTTTCACTATTACCTGATTTACATACCCCGTCCTTCTGACCTTTAATATATACACAACACACCAACACACACCTCATAATTATGACATTAACATATTATACAAACATACTAAATCTTTCTACACATTTGATACAAGATTATATGTGTACTGACTCGTTGTTATTACATCCTATACAGCACATTCACAACTCGCCACTGATACTCATATCATCCAGTCAAGACGTTCATCGTGTGAAATCTCGACAGTTCCTAGCGCACACCAACCACCCCGCGGGGTGTAAGTGTGCTCCCTATTATTTCCCATACACCAAAAGTAATAGACGCTAATTAAACAATCTAATACAACTGGCACCTCTTTACACATACAAAGTAGAATAAAAAAAAAAATAAAATTTCACAACCTACATGACACAATAATGTTAACTAAGTACAGCCTAAACACTTACGCCTCACCAGGCGTTACACTTGCAATATATATTATGTAAATAGTCACGTTGCAGACATTTGTAATACTTGTACATTAAATCCAAAATAATTTTCTGAAGATCAGGTTATACTAAGTCCAATTTCCACAATGGAAAAAAATATGAACAGAAGATGCTCCACACCTTAATATATATTTTGTAAGCATCTTACGTCAATTATGTTATACTGTGTCACCCACTACATTCACCTGTTCAAACATGCCCTCACACACACATATGTATACACTTATACATACATCTATGTACATACCCGTACAAATGCACACATATATACCTACACACTGAAGATTGGGGAGGGGCAAAGAAGACCGCAGACAGAGTATAGGCTAGGTGGACGAAGACTACAGACCTCACTCAGGGAGAAAGACCTTGGGGTGATCATAACACCGAGCACATCATCGGAGGCACACATCAACCAAATAACCGCTGCAGCATACGGGCGCCTGGCAAACCTGAGAATAGCGTTCCGATACCTTAATAAGGAATCGTTCAAGACACTGTACACTGTGTATGTTAGGCCCATACTGGAGTATGCAGCACCAGTCTGGAACCCACACCTGGTCAAGCACGTCAAGAAGTTAGAGAAAGTACAAAGGTTTGCAACAAGGCTAGTCCCAGAGCTCAAGGGAATGTCGTACGAGGAAAGGTTAAGGGAAATCGGACTGAGGACACTGGAGGACAGAAGGGTCAGGGGAGACATGATAACGACATACAAGATACTGCGGGGAATAGACAAGGTGGACAGAGATAGGATGTTCCAGAGAGGGGACACAGGGACAAGGGGTCACAACTGGAAGCTGAAGACTCAGACGAGTCACAGGGACGTTAGGAAGTATTTCTTCAGTCATAGAGTTGTCAGCAAGTGGAATAGCCTAGCAAGTGAAGTAGTGGAGGCAGGAACCATACATAGTTTTAAGAAGAGGTATGACAAAGCTCAGGAAGCAGAGAGAGAGAGGATCCAGTAGCGATCAGTGAAGAGGCGGGGCCAGGAGCTGAGTCTCGACCCCTGCAACCACAATTAGGTGAGTACAATTAGGTGAGTACACTCACACACCCACACACACACACACACACTCACACACCTACATATGTATATAAACGTGCGTTTCCATCACTGTCCCTCTCATAGCCAAGAAAAAAACCACCTTAAAATAAGACAATGGTGTGTTACAAACAGTGAACTGCGCTTCACCTCACGCACTCTTCCATTCATATTACTCAATGTTCATACGTACCTCACCTACATGTTTACCCACTCACACCCACACGCCGCTGTACGGGAGGCTAGCCCGTTGGTTCCCATGACCTACATATTCCATAAATCACGCAGCCGAAAATTCCTATAACCCTCTGTAAATTCAGTGTTCCATCTCCTACCATATACTTCCCTATTGCGGCACTTAGGTCTGTAAAATGTTGCTGCCAGCACCTTTATCCTTTCACCCGCTCCTACATCTCTCATTGCCCATGATGTGAATAAGAAATCAGTCACCAAATATGCCACCGTGTTTTTAACCTGCGCTCCTACTCCATCAAAGTCTAAACTTAACACTCGTAATTCCTGCAGCCCACCTCCTCCCATAAATCGAACTACCCTTCCAAACCATTCCCGGACTCCCCCTATGTGTTCACAAAAATATACAACGTGAAAAATGGTTTCTAGATCACCACACGCTCGACACTCCCCACCTTCCCTGAGCCTTCGATTAAATAAGACGATCCCTGACGGCAGAATCCTGTGTAAAAAGCGATACATCACCTCTTGTACACCCGGACTGATGGGCAACTTCCGAAGATGTTCCCAGGCATACATCGGGTATACACCTTCCGCAGCAGCCGCCTCCATCCCCCCCCCACTCTCTAGAGTACAGGCAGCTTTATTCGAGCTGGATTCCTCGCCACCATCAAAACCCTCAACATCGCCTCCCCTACCCGCAAATCCTTCCCCTTCCACCAACGTTTTATGTCCTTGTGCACTTTCTCGATCCCCCCTCCTTATCCCCACCCTCCCGCAGAAAACTCCGTTTCACGTAAATACTCATAATCCTTCTTTCCAGCGGTATGATCCCCAGCCCACCTTGGCCAATCGGCAAAGTAATTACCTCTCTGCTTAACCACTCACAGCCAGATCCCCAAATAATCCGATAAACTCTACGCAACAGTTTCGTGATCTCTCGGCGCATTAATGGATACATGACCACCACATGCCATAATTTACTAAATAATAGAACGTTTGTCACGATTGCTCTTTGGTGCAACGTGAGATGTGCAGACCTTAATCCTCCTAGTCTTTTAAACACACCATCCACAACCCTCACCGAGTTCACCTCACGTGCCACCATCGGATCACATACATACACAATTCCACATATCTTAAGTTGATCGACCACGCTCCACCTACTTCTCATGGCCCTACTCATTTGATCCCAATTCCCCACTGCCATGAACTTAGTCTTCGTGGCATTAATTCTCATCCCTGTCGCCTCGCCAAAAACGCCCACTATTCCTTCCACCTGATGTAAGTCTACACCACCCCCTACCAAGACCGTCATATCATCTACGTAACCCACAATGTTAGGTAAGACACATATGCAACAGTTAGGTATCTTTATTTCGAAACGTTTCGCCTACACTCCATATTGTTTCATACCATGGAACAATGCTCTTCTCCAGACTGAGGGACTGACCACCTCAAAACTTTAAGGGTGATGGACTGATTACATCGTCTTCAAGTATCTTCTGCTTCTATCAACTTTTCTGTACGCGACTGAAGAAGCCTGCTGTGTAGGCGAAACGTTTCGAAATAAAGATACCTAACTGTTGCATATGTGTCTTACCTAAAAACCCGTCGGTATTTTATACCTTTTTTAAATGTTCATCGTCACACTGCAACACAAGGGTATTTTGGGTACAGACTTACAATAAACTCACAACCTCTATATGAAACGGCGGATTGAGGGGGCCCTTTTCCCCTCCCAACATCTATTCTTACCCTCCCTAGGCCCACGTCCACCTCTTGGGCCCTATATTAGGCCCCAAATCTGTCACTTCATCTCCATTTGTTTAAACCCATGGAACAAGCTCTTCCCAACTGAGGGCTGACCACCTCAAAACTTTGGGGGTGAGGATGATTACATCGTCTTCAAGATTTTCTGCTTCACAACTTTTCTGACCGACGAAGAAGCCTCTTTTTGGCAAACTTTTTTCGAAATAAAGATACCTAACTTTGCATATTTCTTCCCTAAAAACCCCGCGGTATTTATACCATTTTAATGTTCAATCTTCTACACGCAACACAAGGGATCTTGGGTACAGACCTACAACAACTTCGAAAACCTCTACTATGAGAAGGGCTGAATTTGAGAGGACCCCCCTCCCAAATCTGTTTTCTTACCTCTCCTATGACCTACCTTCCACCCTTGGCGCTATTTTGGGCCCATCTGTCACTTCATCTCCTTTTGTTTCAACCAGGGAAACAATGTCTTCTCCAGACTGGGGGACTGCCCCACCTCAAAATTTTAAGGGTATGGACTGAAAAACGTCTTCAAGTATCTTCTGCTTCTATCAATTTTTCTGTACTCGACTAAAACCCTACGTGTGGCGAAACTTTCGAAAAAAGATACCTAACTGTTGCATTTTGTCTTACCTAACAACCTGTCTTTTTTTTTAAATCCCTTTTAATTTTCAATCTGTCGACACGCAACACAAGGTATTTTGGGGTAGACCAAAATCAATTTCGACAACCCTACTAGTGAGAACGGCTGGATTTGAGGGGGCCTTCCCCCAACCTGGTTCTTCCCCTCTCCATGACCTACTCCCTCTTGGCGCAATATTGGGCCCATCCTGCCTTCATCTCCATATTTTTTCATCCCAGGGAAAAACAATGCCTTCTCCAGACTGAGGGACTGACCACCTCAAAATTTTAAAGGTGGGACTGATTAAATCGTCTTAAAGTATTTTCTGCTTTATCAACTTTTCTGTACCGCTAAAAGCCTACTGTGGGGCAAACTTTTCGAAATAAAGATACCAAACTTTGCATATTTTCTTCCCTAACAACCTTCGGATTTTATACCTTTTTAATGTTAAATCTGTCTGACATGCAACAAAAGGGTATCTTGGAAACAGCCCTAAAATAAATTTCGAAACCCTCTAAAGTGAAAACGGGGGTTTTGAGAGGCCCTTTCCCCCCAACATCTGAGTTCTACCTCCCCTAGTGACCTACTCTCCCCCTTTTGGCGCAAAAAGGCCCATCCTGTCCTTCATCTCCATATTTTTTTAATCCCAGGAACAATGCTCTTCTCCAACTGGGACGCCCACCTAAAAATTTTTAAGGGTGATGGATGTTAATCGCTTAAATATCTTCTGCTTCATCAACTTTTCTTACTCGACTGAAGAACCTATGTAGGGAAACTTTTTCGAATAAAGATACCTAACGTTGCAATTGTCTTCCTAACAACCTTCGGATTTTATACCATTTAAGTAAATCTGTCTGACCTGCAACCAGGTTTTGGTACAGACCAAAACAACTCGCAACCTCTACTAGTAGAAGGGCTGGATTTGAAGGGACCTTCCCCCCAACATCTGATTCTTACCCTCTCCTATGACCACGTCTCACCTCTTGGCGCTATTTTGGGCTCCATCCTTGTACTTTCATCCCATATTTTTTCATACCAGGGAAAATGCTCTTTTTCCAACTGGGGGACTACCACCTAAAAAATTTTAAGGGGTGGACTGATTACTCGCTTAAAGTTCTCGCTTCATCAATTTTTTCGTACTCGACTGAAAAACCCCACTGTTGGGGCGAAACTTTCGAATAAAAAAGATACCAAACCCGTTGCATATGTTTAAACCTAAAAACCTTGGTATTTTATACCTTTTTTAATGTTCAATCTGTCTGCACGCAACACAAGGGTACTGGTACAGACCTAAATCAACTTCGACAACCTCTACTAGGAGAACGGCGGGTTTTTGAGGGGGACCTGTCCTCCCAACTCTGAGTTTCTTACCTCCCATGACCTACTCCCCTCTTGGCGCTATATTAGGCCCTCCTGCCCATTCATCCATATTTTTCAACCATGGAACAATGCCTTTCTCCAACTGAGGGACTGACCACCTCAAAACTTTAAGGGTGAGGGACGTTTACACGCTTCAAGTATCCGCTTCTATAAACTTTTCTGTACTGACTGAAGAAGCCTACTGTGTAGGCGAAACTTTCGAAATAAAGATACCTAACTTTTTGCATATGTCTTACCTAAAAACCTCGGTATTTTATACCTTTTTAATGTTCAATCTTCTGACACGCAACACAAGGGTATCTTGGTACAGACCTACAATCAACTCGACAACCTCCTACTGTGAGAAAGGGCTGGATTTGGAGGACCTGTCCTCCCAAACTGAGTTCTTACCTCTCCTATGACCTACGTCTCAACCTCTATGGGCTGCAACATTAGGCTCCATCCTGTCACTTTCATCCTCCATATTGTTTCATACCATGGAACAATGCTCTTCTCCAGACTGAGGACTGACCACCTCAAAACTTTAAGGGTGATGGACTGATTACATCGTCTTCAAGTATCTTCTGCTTCTATCAACTTTTCTGTACTCGACTGAAGAAGCCTACTGTGTAGGCGAAACGTTTCGAAATAAAGATACCTAACTGTTGCATATGTGTCTTACCTAACAACCTGTCGGTATTTTATACCATTTTAATGTTCAATCTGTCTGACACTGCAACACAAGGGTATCTTGGTACAGACCTACAATCAACTTCGACAACCTCTACTAGTGAGAACGGCTGGATTTGAGAGGGACCTGTCCTCCCAACATCTGAGTTCTTACCTCTCCTAGTGACCTACGTCTCACCTCTTGGCGCTACATTAGGCTCCATCCTGTCACTTCATCTCCATATTGTTTCATACCATGGAACAATGCTCTTCTCCAGACTGACGGACTGACCACCTCAAAACTTTAAGGGTGATGGACTGATTACATCGTCTTCAAGTATCTTCTGCTTCTATCAACTTTTCTGTACTCGACTGAAGAAGCCTACTGTGTAGGCGAAACGTTTCGAAATAAAGATACCTAACTGTTGCATATGTGTCTTACCTAACAACCTGTCGGTATTTTATACCATTTCAATGTTCAATCTGTCTGACACTGCAACACAAGGGTATCTTGGTACAGACCTAAAATCAACTTCGACAACCTCTACTAGTGAGAACGGCTGGATTTGAGAGGGACCTGTCCTCCCAACATCTGAGTTCTTACCTCTCCTAGTGACCTACGTCTCACCTCTTGGCGCTATATTAGGCTCCATCCTTGTACTTCATCTCCATATTGTTTCATACCATGGAACAATGCTCTTCTCCAGACTGAGGGACTGACCACCTCAAAACTTTAAGGGTGATGGACTGATTACATCGTCTTCAAGTATTTGCTTCTATCAACTTTTCTGTACTCGACTGAAGAAGCCTACTGTATAGGCGAAACGTTTCGAAATAAAGATACCTAACTGTTGCATATGTGTCTTACCTAACAACCTGTCGGTATTTTATACCATTTTAATGTTCAATCTGTCTGACACTGCAACACAAGGGTATCTTGGTACAGACCTACAATCAACTTCGACAACCTCTACTAGTGAGAACGGCTGGATTTGAGAGGGACCTGTCCTCCCAACATCTGAGTTTTTACCTCTCCTAGTGACCAACGTCTCACCTCTTGGGGCTAAATTAGGCTCCATCCTGAGACTTCATCTCCATATTGTTTCATACCATGGAACAATGACTTCTTCTCCAGACTGAGAGACTGACCACCTCAAAACTTTAAGGGTGATGGACTGATTACATCGTCTACAAGTATCTTCTGCTTCTATCAACTTTTCTGTACTCGACTGAAGAAGCCTACTGTGTAGGCGAAACGTTTCGAAATAAAGATACCTAACTGTTGCATATGTGTCTTACCTAACAACCTGTCGGTATTTTATACCATTTCAATGTTCAATCTGTCTGACACTGCAACACAAGGGTATCTTGGTACAGACCTAAAATCAACTTCGACAACCTCTACTAGTGAGAACGGCTGGATTTGAGAGGGACCTGTCCTCCCAACATCTGAGTTCTTACCTCTCCTAGTGACCTACGTCTCCTCTTGGCGCTATATTAGGCTCCATCCTGTCACTTCATCTCCATATTGTTTCATACCTTGGAACAATGCTCTTCTCCAGACTGAGGGACTGACCACCTCAAAACTTTAAGGGTGATGGACTGATTAAATCGTCTTCAAGTATCTTCTGCTTCTATCAACTTTTCTGTACTCGACTGAAGAAGCCTACTGTGTAGGCGAAACGTTTCGAAATAAAGATACCTAACTGTTGCATATGTGTCTTACCTAATAACCTGTCGGTATTTTATACCATTTTAATGTTCAATCTGTCTGACACTGCAACACAAGGGTATCTTGGTACAGACCTAAAATCAACTTCGACAACCTCTACTAGTGAGAACGGCTGGATTTGAGAGGGACCTGTCCTCCCAACATCTGAGTTCTTACCTCTCCTAGTGACCTACGTCTCCTCTTGGCGCTATATTAGGCTCCATCCTGTCACTTCATCTCCATATTGTTTCATACCATGGAACAATGCTCTTCTCCAGACTGAGGGACTGACCACCTCAAAACTTTAAGGGTGATGGACTGATTACATCGTCTTCAAGTATCTTCTGCTTCTATCAACTTTTCTGTACTCGACTGAAGAAGCCTACTGTGTAGGCGAAACGTTTCGAAATAAAGATACCTAACTATTGCATATGTGTCTTACCTAACAACCTGTCGGTATTTTATACCATTTTAATGTAACCCACAATACCAGGCCACCCATCGCTCTCAAAACCTCCCAAACCCCCCAAAACACTAGCCCGGACCACCCTATAAAAAGGATCCTGAAAACACGCAAACAACAAACCTTGCCTCAAACCACGACCCATCTGAACTGGCACACCTAACCGACCATTGACCTGCACACACATAGTCGCCCCCTTGTATAAAGTTTGTGCGCAAGAGATGATTTCATTCCCAAAACCCTGCCAACGCATGAACTGCCACAATGCTCCCCTTTCTACACTATCATATGCAGTAGCCCAATCCAAAGCTAAAATCCCCCCCCCCACCCAACACCTGTCACTTTTCTATAAAGCCTCAAATCATCCCATGCCCTTCGAACATTGACCTGCCTGGTATCCCGTATTGTCCCCTATCTATAACTTTGTCCATCAGCTTTTTCAGTCTGTTCCCCAGTATCCTCGCAAACAACTTGTAATCACCACACATAAGTGAAATGGCCCTATAGTCCAGACCAGTAGATCGATCCCCTTTTGGCACCAATACCACCACTGCCGTCCGTTGAAATTCTCCCATAACCCCGTCAGTTTTTAAAGATGTTATATAACCGTACCAAGAACGCCCTCATCATGCCCCAATTTGTTAAATAGAAATCACTCGTAGCCCATCAATGCCAGGTGCTTTACCTAAGCTCGCCCCAGCCAGAACCTGCCATATCTCGCACTCCGAAATAGGCCCTTCCAAAGCTTCTTTGTCTTATGGGCTAAGCCCACACTGCATGTTGTTACCGATTTCCCTTAAAGCTATATTACTTATCCCAATGCTTGATGTGTAGGTTTTAAACCAAGCATCAATATACCCATTCATGCCCTCCATCGTCGCCAACACTTGGCCCTCATAATAGTCTTCTCTCCCTGCATGCACTGTTAGCCCCATCATCTCCGTGGCTGCTCTCCACCGCCTCTGTTCCTTCAACACACAAGCCGATGGCCGATCCCCATAGAGAATCTCCTCCAAACCTCCCACCACCCATGCACCATCAAATCGATCATTATGCAAGCACCTTATACGTTCCTTTAAATCTTCAATTTCCTCTACAGGGTATCGTGCACCATCACCCACATAACAATCACGTAACTGTCCTTCAAAATATCCCTGAAGCCCATACAACATTTGATTATTTTCCCACCCACGCCGAACATAATCCCGGATACGTGTCTTAGCCACCATATCCCACCACCGAACCAAGTTACCATCCCCAGGTGCCCCTGCCCACAAACCCTCCCACAAAGACGCAAAGGACTGGCTGCTCTCCACCCCTTTCAACAATTTAACATTCAATTTGCAGTAACTGCGATTCCTTTTAGGTAATCCCTCCCACCCTATGTCCACGAGAACCCCTCGATGATCGGAAAACACCACATCTACGATACGCACGCTCTTGACTGCGACAGTACGTGGCAATACACTCTGTCAAGTCGCGCTGTGTACCCACGATGTACAAAGGTATGCTCAACCTAACCCCCTTCCTTCCCCGCCACGTCTATTAAACCCACCCCAGTCAATAAATCCCCCAATACCCCAGAAAAATGTCCATTTCCCCGGGGTTCAACATCCCTTCGCCGTATCATGCAATTCCACACCCCTCCTACGACCGCCACTGCAGGGAGTGACCGCAAATAGTAAATTAATACCTCCATCACAAAGGTGGTTTTTACACGCCCATCATTCTCTGCAGGTACGTACACGCACACAAAAGCAGCCTTCTCCCTTCCCCATAGGCCTTCCACCCTTATTATCCTCCCCTCTCCACCCTCGCAACGTCTCACAACAAACGGGCTAGTCTCCCTGATCATGATAGCAACGCCACCTTTCAACTGTAAAGCATTCTCCACATACACGTCATATCCATCTATCTGCAACTCACTGCCTAATTTATGATTGTGTTCCTGTACAAACACAACGTCAACATTATTACGCACTAATAATTCTTGGAACCATACAAATTTTCGCACAGTCCTCAAACCATTAATATTTATTGTCAGGCACTTAAAATGGACAGTGGGGTTTTTCCTCTCGATACTGAATGTTTCTCACCCGATCTTTTGCTTCCAGCTTTATCACTTTCCCCCTTTTGAAGCCTTGACCAAAACCCGAGTTTTTTGGTCCACAGGGCCTCCTGTGCCACATCTGCCCAGGTTTTTTTTTTCCCCGACGTTGGGCTGGGGGTCAGCAAATTTCCCCCCGAGTCTGAAAACTTACAGAACGCTTTTCCCCCCGTTACCTTTTCACCGCTGTCGTCATCCCCAAATTCGTTGGTGGGGTTTCCACCTCCCCCTTAGTTTCGCAAGGGTCAGGACGCCCCGCCAGCTTTCTTTTTTGTCCCCAAAGTCCACCTTTACAGCAGGGCCCATTTCAGGGGGCGGCCGTCCAGGCCATGCTCCCCTTCCGTAAATAATCATCCCACAGAGAAATGGTTCCTCGCTCGTTGTTATGCACATTGTGGAGCCGCCCACCACTGGTTCCGCCCCTAAAAGGCACACTTCCGGGGGGTTGCACACGCCTCCTCCAAAACCCTCAAAACCCTTCGCCCAAATATCCGGGGGTATCGCCAGAGCACCAGGGACACTTGCCCTCCCTTCCCCCCAAATCTTGCTTTGTTGTCCCAAACCTTTGGGACCTCGTCATCGTTCACACTGTACCGCCAAAAATCATATGCCCGCACAACCCGCAAGTGCGCGTTGCCCCGCATAGACACCAATACCTGGGTCCCCGAAAACTTGCAAGTCATAAGAAGGGATTGGGGGATAATGAATTTTCACAGAAAAAAGTTTTTCCCTCTGGTACCTTTTATTCAGACCACCCCCCCTAATGTGGCCATATGTATGGTGCCATAATTACCCAATCACCCCGAATGTAGAACATCAGCCTCAAAGGGCACGTTTCCTCCCTTTACCCATGTGTAATATCGGGAGACATGGTGTAGCTTCACTGACACTGCATGGTTAACCACTAGATTAACCTCCTGGAACTTGTCGACCACTGCCTCGTAAACATGAGCCGAGCAGAACTTTACAAAGATCCTCGTCACACCATTCATTGCCACACCGCACAAGTCCTCGTTGGCAGTACCATAGGTATCACGGATTATCGCAGGCAATAGTATCGCCATCGATGGCCCAGTCACGGCCCCACGGGTCAACTCTATACACACAGTATTGACGAGGCGTCTACCCGCCTGTGCCATGTTGAGAAAATGAAACTGCCACCGGTCAACTATAGGGGGCAGCAGTGTAGTACACGTCCTCTCTACTCAAAGGCTGAGGGACGAATGTTATCTTTATTCAGCTGTTATCGTCTTAAATGTTGACCTCCATATTTTAACTTTCAGTAAACGTGTTATAAAAGTTAATCCTTTAAATGGCCTTATACCAACTCAGGTATTTTTTGTCATGTGTAGTAGTACTTTCCGTCTTTCTTCCCCTCAGCCAGTATGCTACAATTTTGGTCACTTTTACCACGTGGAAGAAAACTGACTACCAGGCCGCTAGTGTAGTTAGGTATTTTCTACACAGTAACTCCTACTTCACCTCTCAGTGAAAGAGCCAACATTAACCCCTGTTCTTCATATCATCACATGAGCTAATGTTAAGTGTATGTTCATTTCAAAAAATTTCACCTTTTGCAACCAAAAAAAAGTTGACATATCTCTACTACTGGTTGAGTGGAAAACAGGTAGTCGTCATTCAGCTGATTCTCCAAGAGGATTCGTGCCTCACTCTCATTCCAGGTTAATCCTGTGAAACTATAGTGCGTAGAGGTTAATGACTCGTATGATCAATCAGTGTTTCATTGTCTCGACTGTTTTGATTCTAGACCCTGCATCCCTCCAGCTGCACTGTCACCTCTACTGGAGGAAGGTTAGGTTAGGTAAGATTCGTCGGGAAAAAGGACAATTGTTTCCTGATGCTGATCTTAGTCATATGATGACCCGTCACTGGAGTTTTTGGTCATTTGATCAATACCTTCAGCTGGCTTACCCATCCACCCCTTTAAAAAATAAGGTTATTTAAAGCAACGCTGGAATAACATCCCTTACCCTCCCAGCTGTTACTTGACTTACTAGCCCATACTTCGTTTTGTATTGGTATTATAGCCGTGACTGTACGAGATCTTCCTTTCCCTAAGTCGACCTTTAATGCTGGTGATATTATTACAAATAGGATTTAGAACTTCCAACTCGTCATTCAGATTATGGAACAACCTCAACAAGGCGATTAGGTGTATTTCCACCACTCTGGGATAAGAGAAAGGTATCCCAGTTTTACATAGAGCAGACTGCAGCATTACTCTGAAGATTAATACCAATCAGACGAGGCTTTTACAAGTGATCACTTGGAAATTACACAGCTCGGAATTAATTCAAACTTTATACTAAGAAACAATAGCTCTAAGTAAAACTTAAGGGGCTTTTTTTTATTATCTCAGAAACCAAATTATAAAATACAGCAGCCGTAAAATACATCACCTGATGCCGTTCAGAATTATGTTAATCAGTGCAAGCGCTAAATATGTAGGGGTCATTCACCACCTGAAGACTGGGAGGAATTTAGATTCAATCGAAGGAATGGGAGCATAAGGCCAACTTCATGGATCAAGAGCCCTCTCATCAAAATCAAGGTACTCCCTTCCTCCTTGGGGAGGCCTTTTTCAGTTATTTAATGTTAAATGGTACTATATCATTTTAAGAATAATTATGTCAATAGCAGAATACAAGAGTGCTGAAATCTTGAAGATGGTCAAAGGGTACGGGAGTTATTTCTTGAGTAGCTTTAGGTAGATGTCGTTTTGATAAGGACCTGCCTCGTATGGGCCAGTAGGCCTTCTGCAGTGTTCCTACATTCTTATGTTCTTATGTTCTTATCCCAGGGGACTTTCCAAAATTATCTCATGGCAACCAACTTCGGGAACGGTATTTATAAAATTAAGCAGAGGGAACCTACATTTGCCAATTATTGCCTGATCAAATTTTCGTTGAAAATTTGACGCCGATCGAAAAATGCATCCTGAGATTATGAATAGGGAAAATTAATATAAGACAAGAACACTGTAACTAATAAAAATAATAATAATAATTAATAAGTAAAATATTTATGTGCTCAGTAACATCATGAAATGAAAAATAATATAAAAGTGTGAACTTTCAATATTTTCAGTTTTTTCTCACTTTGAATTCTTTTTATACTTTTCTACAATTCTCAAAGGAAAAATACATAAGTTTTTGCTTTTCAAAATTGTTTAATTTAAAATCATTTGTTTTTAGTAATAAACGGCTTAAATTCAGTAGAAAATATTTTTCAAATTAACAAACAAGTTATGGTTTGTAGTCTATCTGAAGAGTTGTTCTCCAGTAACTGGTTTCAGTCCCAACGTTTCAATTTTGTTATTTATTTTAGCAATGAGAGAATTTTGATCCCAGTCAGAAGAGGCATACTTTAGTTATTGCCAGGATATAAATATCAAATTATTTAATAAAAAAAAATGGCAAATTTAGATCAATAGAGACTATTAACATGGCAAACCTCGTAATAAAAAACCAAGTACTGTTAAAATTTGAAGTCCATCTAAAGATGCATTCTCCAGTTCTATTCTGTTCTATTCTAGGTGATTTGCCGGTATGGATCCCGGCCCGGGTCTCTTCCAGTTTGGTGGCCCGGCATTGGCTCCCCGGGTAGGGAAGTGTCGTTTATCTTTTCTCGTACATGCGTGGCAGTTCATGGGTGGGAAGAGAGGTTCCTCTCCGGTTCTATGGACAAATGATATCTTAAAGGTTAGTTTGCTCTAATGGTGGTTGGTGTGCGGTGCAACGGAGATCCTCAGCAGGCCTTCACAGCAACGTCAGCGGGGGGGGGGTGATGTGCAATGGCTGGGAGTAAGGTGTCCAAATCTCTGATGGCTAAGTACACTAGATGTGCCGCCTCATCCTCCCAGGCCTGCCCCACTGGGAGTCATTGGGAAGTGTCTGCGGCGAAGGAGCGTCGTAGCTGGGCAGTCTAACAGGTAGTGCACCATGGGTTTCAGAATCATCTGGTCACAGTGGGCACAGAGCTCCTCTTGTGCCCGTTCAACGATCCGTGCAGTGGTGAGACACCCTAAGCGTACGCTTAGGGTGTCTCACCACTGGAGGGGGCGCCCTGTGGGTCGCCCTGTCATACCAGCGGCAGCTCCGTGAATCCCCAGGGTCAGGGAGTGGGTGCCTGGCCGCACTGGCTGCCCATAGCATGATTTGGCTGTGGCTGATGGAGACAGTAGCACGTGGCTGTGCCTCGAGCGTTGCGGTCTTAGCAGCCTCATCTGCTGCATCATTGCCGGGGATACCCACATGGCTCGGGATCCAGTTGATGGTGGCTCTGCGACCCTGGGCCATGAGCGTCTGCATGTCACCCCGGATAGATGTGATTAAGTGTACGTTGTCCCTTGGTTCTCTGTGCATAATTGCCTGGATCGCTGACTCGGAATAAACATGGATGATGGGGGGATGCTGATGGTCTGCAATTGCATGCTGCAGAGCTTGGTGGATGGCATAGAGTTCAGCCTGGACTATGGTGCAATGATCCGGAAGAATCCAACCTGCTGTCAGATTGCTGTGGAACATCCCAGCAGCTGTGCGGCCTGCCACTGAGTCTCTGGAGCCATCGGTGTAATACGGCACACACCCGCAATGCTAGCCGAAGCAAGTCGTTGCAGAATGTGCTGGGGGCAATGCCTCTTGCTGCCTGGTAGGGTTGTCCAGTGCACCGCCAACAGCTCTGGCGCCCAAGGGGGCAGCACCGTGTAGTTTGCCTAGAGCAATGTCATGGGCAGGAGCTTCCTGGTGGCATCGCAACTGACCACATCCATCGGCGGCCGGGGTGCATTATTCTCCACTTATTATTATTATTATTGAAGATTCTCCCAGCCCGGGCCTTTTCCAAGTGGTGGCCCGGCTTTGGCTCCCTGTCTGGGGAATGTCTGAGACGCTAAGTCTCTCATGGGAGGAGGCACAAATACCTCCTCATCTTTGGGACCAACTGTCCCCAGACCTAGCCACAAGCTAGGCCTCTCTGGTCTGCCATCCCCACCCCAAGGGGGCTAATAGGAATGACAGTCTTGTGAGCTGCAAGCTCTGGCTCAGGCACCTACCCTACCCTAGAAAGGTTGAGCATGATGTCGATGTTGATTCTCCATTTATCCTACATATTGCCTCAATTAAATTTTTTAACTGTTGTAGCAGATTCACAAATTAGTATGTACTTGAAAATATTATTTTCGAAAATAGTTTTAATCAGTTTTAATAACATATTATGAAAAAACTTATACATTATTTAATATGCAAAACAACCACTGTGAAAGAATAGTGAAATTCCAAGCGCTTTCGTGATTTCTCACATGTGAGTAGTCACGAAAACGCTTGTAATTTCACTATTCTTTCACAGTGGTTGTTTTGCATATTCTGAAATCACCTGTTTACTGTGATCTTATTGCATTATTTAATATATGAAATAAGAATATCTTCTCACTAAACAATTCATTTCGTCTGATGAGCTTACTAATAAGCTATTAAATTTTGACCATAAGGCATCTGCACGTTCCAATAGTTGCATGAACTTTTCACCAGTACAGTAAACCAGCGTTGACAAGTTGAAACCGATCGGATAAGCAATTCCTAAATTATAAACAGAAGTTTGGAGAAAGAAAGAAAAATAGTCAAGAATAAAAATCAGGCAAACACTTAAAGGTACCCTTTTAGGGATTTTTAATTACTACCTCCACTTATTCTCGTAATGCTACCTCGCAAAGAGTGAAAAGTGGTGTTACAGTGAAAAGCAATGTTACATTAACATAGCCAGGATTTTAGAATGCCTAAAATGGGCTGCAAATTCCTTGGTCTATATCGAGTCTTTAGACAGAAATGGCAGAAAAGTTCAAAGTCAGAAAGACCCACTTGGATCACATGGGATTAGTTGACAATGATCAAGGAGAAGCTGAAACATAGGATCAGATGCTGAGATAGTTTGATCAGATGCTGAGATAGTTTGATCAGATGCTGAGATAGTTTGATCAGATGCTGAGATAGTTTGACAGATGCTGAGACAGTTTGATCAGATGCTGAGACAGTATGACCAGATGCTGAGACAGTATGACCAGATGCTGAGACAGTATGACCAGATGCTGAGACAGTTTGATCAGATGCTGAGACAGTATGACCAGATGCTGAGACAGTATGACCAGATGCTGAGACAGTATGACCAGATGCTGAGACAGTTTGATCAGATACTGAGACAGTTTGACCAGATGCTGAGACAGTTTGATCAGATACTGAACAGTTGATCAGATGCTGAACAGTATTGATCAGATGCTGAGACAGTTTGATCAGATGCTGAGACAGTTTGATCAGATGCTGAGACAGTTTGACCAGATGCTGAGACAGTATGACCAGATGCTGAGACAGTTTGACCAGATGCTGAGACAGTTTGACCAGATGCTGAGACAGTTTGACCAGATGCTGAGACAGTTGACCAGATACTGAGACAGTTTGACAGATGCTGAGACAGTTTGACCAGATGCTGAGACAGTTTGACCAGATGCTGAGACAGTATGACCAGATACTGAGACAGTATGACCAGATACTGAGACAGTATGACCAGATGCTGAGACAATATGACCAGATGCTGAGACAGTTTGACCAGATGCTGAGACAGTTTGATCAGATGCTGAGACAGTTTGATCAGATGCTGAGACAATTTGATCAGATGCTGAGACAGTTTGATCAGATGCTGAGATAGTTTGATCAGATGCTGAGACAGTTTGACCAGATGCTGAGACAGTTTGACCAGATGCTGAGACAGTTTGATCAGATGCTGAGACAATTTGATCAGATGCTGAGATAGTTTGATCAGATGCTGAGACAGTTTGATCAGATGCTGAGACAGTTTGATCAGATGCTGAAAGTTGACAGATGCTGAGACAGTTTGATCAGATGCTGAGACAGTTTGAACAGATGCTGAGACAGTTATGACCAGATCTGAACAGTATGACCAATGCTGAGACAGTATGGCCAGATGCTGAGACAGTATGACCAGATGCTGAGATAGTATGACCAGATGCTGAGACAGTTTGATCAGATGCTGAGACAGTATGACCAGATGCTGAGACAGTATGACCAGATGCTGAGACAGTATGACCAGATGCTGAGACAGTATGACCAGATACTGAGACAGTTTGCTGTAAAAAAAATACTTAGACTCTCGTCTAAATATTTTTTTCCTCAGATGTGCGACCCTCCAAGAGTCCCCTACCACCTGTAATGTGACTCGCCAAGATGGCGGGGAAGGAACCATCATCTACGTAAAACCTAAGATTCCTCATTCCTCCAGTAGCCGCTGTATCATCCATGTTGTCGCTGCAGAAACCTATCCGTAGACAGCTGTTAAGGTTTTTTTTTGTCTCCTATTTAGCTGAGATATTTATTTTGAGATCAAACTCTTTTCAGATGATTTGTAAGGTGGCTTAAGGGGTACATCTCCTCCTCTTTTATACGCTATCTAATCGCTTTCAGTTTTTACTGAAAGTGTGTGTATATGAGTATATTCCATTACTAACTTTCATGGTGGTAGCCTTCAATATAAAGAATTTTTTTTTTTGAATGGCAACTTTGGTTTATATCTACTGGAAAACTGGATATAGAAGTGTGACAGTTGAGAGCACATTATCAATAATTGATTCCTTGTATTTGTCATATTCCTTAAAGTTTAAATACACCATTTTGTACTTTTTAGATAATTTTGAAAATTTAAAATATTTTTTGTCGATTTTTCAACAACAACAAGTAAAATAAAATATTTTGAGAATGAATTTAATGGAAATCTCGATGTGACTCAAGAATAATAAGTTCTTGTATAATATCAGAAGGATTTGTTATGAGTCTTTGTGGCATGCAAAGAGTACGTAACCTTTATTCGGCGCACGTACACACCCTCATTTACAGGCTATTTCCCCCAACCAGCGAACCAGGTTGCTAAGAGTTGGTGATGGGGCCCCGTCGTTCAACTAGTGACCAGGTTCTAGCCAATAAGAAGATGGTTTTGGCAATCGCAGAGGTTATGTGGGTACCACTCTCCTGTCTGCCCTTGTCATTCCCATTCTAGAGCTGGTTGAGCACGGTCTGCTATCTTGTGGCTTCTATTTCTGCCTTGCTTACCGTGACGTGCACTATACTTATTACTGTACATAGTGTACATATTGCTGTTCTAAATTGGTGAAGGATAATATAAGTCTAAACTTTGTCTGCTGTGTTTCTTTTGCTCCCATTACACCCTGGGTAACAGGCCTTTGAAATCCTAGGTTGTAATAGTCTTCAATAAATAATGAAGGTAAACACACGTAAGATATAATGTGTCTTGTGTCTTCAATTGATAATAAATTCTCTTCTAACCAATCATATTTTGCCTCATACAGTTGCATAGTTATGGTTTTTATGCATTAAAACAATTTTTTTTTAAATACATGGCTGGCCTATATACAAAACTCCAAATCAACATAAACTCTATTGCATTTTTTTTGATTTGAAACTATTCTGACGAATTATGTGATTTCCAATAACTGGCAGAGAAAAATCGTAGTAACATACATTAACCCTCTCCTCGTCATGGTGTTGATCAACTCATCTCTCTCTGCTAGCGCCCAGGATATTTTAAACACCAAAAAAATCCCTGAATTTTTCTCTATTTTTAAAGAAAATTAATATTTTAAATAAGGAGAAAATGCAGGAAGAGGGTCAACCCCCAACATTGCTGAAGCTTGTATCAAAACAGTACTCCAAGATTAAGCAGGAAAAACATGTGCTGCGTGTCACATTTGAAGGACATAAGGTGTTCGAGCAAATATTATTTGTTTCCAGTATCGCCACAAGTCACATTAATGACATTTCTTGGTGTGCGTGGGCATGTTTGACGCACCTGTCCGCTCTCAGTCCCACTTCAACCGGCCTAAGGCTCAGGATCTGTGGCGATCTCTCTCACCTCACCCAGTCTCATCAGGCATCGCTGACTCAACAACAGATGCTACTGTCTGTACATTCATGAGTAAAGAAAGACGTCTATAAATGTCGTTTCTTTGACTTCATCTGTTTACCGCTGGTCACCGTGCATGTATAACGTTACCAGACCTATCATGACACTTGCACTGTGACCAACATAACCTCTGACACTATCAGATGTCTCTGACACTTTCAGGTGCCCCTGACACTGGTATATCTGATAATGTCTGGTACCGCAGACACTGTCTGGTGCCCCTTGACACTATCTGATGCCTCTGACACTGGCTGACGCCTCTGACACTGTCTGGTATCTCTGATAATGTCTGGTACCTCAGACATTGTCTGGTGCCTCTGACACTGGCTGACACCTCTGACACTGGCCGGAATTTCTTGTTGATCTTTAATCTCAGCCTTGTGACATTTTTTCTTTGTTGGTGATCTTTGACCCCTGATATTGCCTGATGACCTCTGATAACTCAAAAGCATATGTTTTGTCTGATATCTCAACCCAAAAGGCTATGCTTGTGGGTTTCCTCCGAATGAAACTGGTGCCTTCCAGCGACCACCGAACTTAACTGGTGCTTCCTTGTGAGTGCTGACGCTAGTTCATTCATCGTCAAAATCTCTGATCTCTCCTGGCAATCTCTCACAAAGTTAATTCCTAGCGATCTCTAACCCAGTAATGGTGACTTTTGATTCTTGTTGGTGTATTATGGAGACCTTTAACTAGTGCTGGTGCGTTCTGTTGGCCCTCTGACTTAAGCTGCTCTCTTGGTAACCTCAGTACCCAGCTGAAGCTTTCTGGTGATCTCGGTCAGATTCCTCTGATTCTGGCTAGTAGTTTCAAGGGACTTTTGATTTCAACTGATGCTGTATGATTTCCCATGATGCAGTTTGATTTTGTGAAAAGATCTCTTATTTTACGATGAGATTCTTGGTAAATTCTAGAACTGGCTGTTGCTTCTCGGTAACAAATGACCTTAGCTAGTTCCTCAGCGTGACCTTTGACACTGGCTTTGACAGTGAACAGTGCTTTCTTATGACCTCTAAGTTGGTCTGGTGATCTCTGTCTCTTTGTAATAACGTCTGACCCTAGCTGGTGATTACTGGAGCGCTCTGATCCTGTTCGGTGCCCTCTGATCTACTATGATTCTTGCTTACTTTGGATGTTAGGTGAAGCTCCCTGGTAACAGACTCTTTACTGGAAATTTCGAATGAGCTGTAATCCTGTCTATAGCATTCTGATGACCTACGTCACTACTTGGAACTTCCTAGTATCCTCTGACTCTTTGCTGCAAATTTTTAATGACTTGAAATCCTGTCTATAGCATTCTGATGACCTACATCACTACCTGGATCATCCTGGTAATAGTAAATAGAGTAAAGTCTGACGCGGCTACAGCGAAAAGCTCTGTACCACAATGCATAGTACTCGCTCCCATCCTGTTCCTTATCCTCATAACTGACATAGACAGAGATGTAAGCCACAGCTCCGTGTCTTCCTTTGCGGATGACACCTGAATTGCCTTGACAGTGACCTCCATCGAAGACACTGCAAGTCTCCAAGCGGGCGTCAACCAGATCTTTAAAGATGCCGCAGAAAACAATATGAAGCTCAATGAAGAGAAATTTCAACTACTCAGATATGGAAAACTTGAGGAAATTGAAACTTTATCAGGGTATGAAACAAATTCTAACCTCACAATAGAGCGAGAAACTAATGTGAAGGACCTGGGGGTGATAATGTCAGAGGATCTCACCTACAAAGACCACAACAATGTATCTACCTCATCTGCTAGATAAAATGATAGGATGGATAATGAGAACCTTCAAAACTAGGGACGCCAAGCCCATGATGATTCTCTTCAAATTGCTTGTTCTCTCTAGGCTGGAATACTGCTGTACACTAACTGCCCCCTTCACGACAGGCGAAATTGTTGACCTAGAGAATGTTGAGCGAACTTTCATGGCACACATAAGTATGGTAAAGCATTTAAATTACTAGAAACGACTGAAGTCCCTAGATTTGTATTCCCTGGAGCGCAGGCAAGAAAGATATATTATAATATACACTTGGAAGGATTATTACCAAACTTGCACACTAAAATCACTCCCTACGAAAGCAAAAGACTCGGCAGGAGATGCAACATTCCCTCAGGAATGCAACGAGTACACAATAGGTATCAGGGGCCCAAGACTGTTCAACTGCCTCCCAGCATATATAAGGGGGATTACCAATAGACCCTGGCTGTCTTCAAGAAGGCACTGGACAGGCACCTAAAGTCAGTACCTCATCAGCAGGGCTGTGGTTCGTACTTCAGTTTACGTGAGGCCAACAGTAACGGCGTGGTTGATCAGACACTGATCCACCATGAGACCTGGTCTCAGACCGGGCCACGGGTTAGTTGACCCAGAAACCGTCTTCAGGTATACTCCAGGTATACTCCAGGTATACTCCAGATATACTCCAGGTATACTCCAGGTATACTTCAGATATACTCCAGGTATACTCCAGGTATACTCCAGGTATACTCCAGGTATACTTCATTCCTTCCGTCTCTTCTTTCTATTCTTTTTTCTTTCTTGTCCTTCATATTCCCTCTCATTCTTTTTCTTTCTCTCGGTTAAATTCTCTCGCTTCCCTATTCTCTCCGTTCCTCATAATCACTCCCTTAATTCTCCGTCACTCCTTTATATTCCATCTCCTCTCTCCAACCCTCCCATTTACTCCCTTTCTCTCTTCCTCCCCCATTTACCCTCTTTTTTCCTCCCTTTCTCTCGTACCTCCTCTTCCTTTCCTCCCTAACGTTGTCTCCCCTTCCATCTCCCTCCTTTATATTCCCTCCCTTCTTTCCCCCTTCCTCCCCTATTTTCCCCTCCCTTCTCTTCTCCCTTCCTTCCTCCCATTCTCGGAAATCTATTCACTCACTTCACACGAAGAGAATCTATCAGCGGCTCTTGTTAAATTTTCTGATTGAACTCTTTGATAATAATTATGATTGAAAAGCTATTAGCTGACTGACACAAGAGCAAGCAGAGTTTGAATGGAAATTCGAAATTTCCCCACCTCTTTCGTGAAGTGGGGCGATGATTTTATCCTGTTTATGTTCGTTTATAACTGCCTATTTGTAGTTACCTCATTTGTAGTCACTGTTCTTATCAAACTACTTCGTTATAATCTGCTTTAAAGATTTTAGTTGGTATACTGCATGCTAACTCCTCTCAGGTCTGAGAGTATTACTGGGGAAGAGCATCACTAGGGAAAATGCTGAGAGGCAGCTTCAATGACAGTTGCGTAGTAGATAAGCTTTAATCTTAATAAAAACGTTTTTGAATCCTTTTCTAGGTGCTTATACCTTATTTGCACTCATATATATTCTAGTGCTTATGAAGTACATTTTATGGTTCTTTGATATTGTGGCCTCTTATTTACATTTGGTTAATTAAAGTCTCTTACCAGGTTTATCATTTAATTAACGCTTTATATATGAAAACATATTCATACTGATTCATTCCTTCAAACAAATAATTTATATCAGTAAGAACAAGATCACTGCAAGTGCTGATGCTTGGGGGAGCCCACTAGTGACACTGAACCATGTTGCAAATTAATCTTCTTGAAGAACTTCAAGAAGAAAACTATCTTAGGATTTTTAACCCGAAGACTTAGTACCTCAGCTGTGTTACAAAAAACGCGATTCTAAAAGCTTAGAGATCTCCAGTGAATACTAGAAAGGACTGCCCTTCTAGCATCCAGCCTGTTACTGGGTTTTCGTAACAAGTAGTCAGTATCCTTGTCCAATTATCCATTAGAATTCAGTACTATTCAATAGTGCTTCAGGATTACAACTGGTAGGCTACTAACTAGAGAAATTAAAATTTAATAAATTTATTAAGTCTAGAGGTATATCATCAAATTAAATTAAATTAAATTAATCACAGTAATCAAAATAATATCACTTCTCTCGAGTTCAATATTATTGTGCTGAAAGCACATATCACATTTATAATTCTTAAGTACCATCTGGTACATTAACATTTAATAAGATATTACAAATATGTACAAGTAAGTATGTATGTGTGTAAGTGCTCTAATTAGTTCGCTATGTCTCACAACTCGACTAGACTTAAAGAAGTGACTGACAAAGTCCTCATATAAACTAACTTCTTGACCGACTGGCAACCAGAACAGTCTGCTTGAACAATAAAAAGAATGCTAAGCCCAATAGCAATACAACAAGCAACTGCGACACAATCAGGACCAAGGAGATAATATAACGACACTAAGTAGGGACCATCAGCAAATCCTCCACAAAAGTCACAAAACTCCCATACTACTGAATCTAAGTTCAGCTTAAGAAAATCCCCGACTGTGATAATACACAGAAACCAGTACAAATTAAGTGAGAAGTTACAGCTCAGGACCTGAGTTACTCAGAGTGTCTATGAGACACAACCTCAGTACAACGTCGAAAATCACTAAGTCTATACAATGATCTGTGAACAGAGTTCTACAGAACTAACAAGAATAATGAGACAGACAATCTGTCTGACCACCAAGAGAGTCTAGAGCAGACTGAATACTTCAGGCGAGGTGAGGACACCCCCCTCGATTACGTGATAGCTCCGTGGACAGCACTGCTCAGTAAGAAGCCGGCAGGGAAACAAGCAAAGAGCGATAATTACAGTAGTTAGACAATCAAGACTTGAACTGAGCACATCCTATGTTACATCCTACCTAACAAAGGAAGCTATGTCAAATAACAATATAAAGCAATACATTTACGATTTAGCTATTATCGCAAGTATAAGCAATATCAAATTATATGAAAAGGTAATAATTATATATATACATAATAATCATTGCAACCCATTCAGGGGTTGCAACAAGCTGTAAGGAAACATGTCAAACCCAAACGATGCCACGGATGGGGTTAGAACCCACGATCAGAAAGTCACGAGTCTCCAGACCGTCGCGTTAGACACTGGACCAGGTAGCTACTGTAAGATTCATCCGAGTAGGTATATTTCTACACCACTCGTGGTATGGTTTGTTTGCAATCGTGTCATTACGATTTCGTGAGACATGTTCAGCGTCTCAACCGTCCCCAGAATCTCTCCCGGGGTTGAGTCAAAGGCGCTACCACGGTACCAGGAGCTACCCATCTTATCACTGCTCATCTCTTACCACAAAATATATCGCATAACGAATTTATTAGACACACAAAAACCAGAAAATGAGAATACATTTGGAAATTTGGAGAAACCTTTTATAAATTAGAAAGTACTAATGTATGCAGTTCGCCCGTTCAATTTACTCCTCAGTACTCTCAGTGTAAAAACACGTAGCACAATAAATTGAATAGAAATACTAATTTGACGGTCAGAAGCAGTATTGCTTAACAGGTTGATGTATTGACTACAGGTGGATGAGGTGGTGATAGTGGTGGTGATGGTGATGGTGGTGATGGTGGTGATGGTGGTGATGGTGGTGGTGATGGTGATGGTGGTGATGGTGGTGGTGATTGTGATGGTGGTGGTGATGGTGATGGTGGTGATGGTGGTGGTGATGGTGGTGGTGATGGTGGTGGTGATGGTGGTGGTGATGGTGGTGGTGGTGATGGTGGTGGTGATGGTGGTGATGGTGGTGATGGTGGTGGTGATGGTGGTGGTGATGGTGGTGGTGATGGTGGTGGTGAATGTGGTTGTGATGGTGGTTGTGATGCTGGTGGTCATGGTGGTGGTCATGGTGGTTATTACAACCCAGGATTCCAAATGGCCTGTTATCCCGGGTGTAATGCGAGCAAAATAAACACAGCAGAAAAAGTTTAGACTTATATTATCCTTCACCAATTTAGAACAGCAATATGTACACTATGTACAGTGATAAGTATAGTGCACTCCACGGTAAGCAAAGCAGAAATAGAAGCCACAAGATAGCAGACCGTGCTTCAACCAGTTCTAGAATGGGAATGACAAGGGCAGACAGGAGAGCGGTACCCACATAACCTCTGCGATTGCCAAAACTATCTTCTTATTGGCTAGAACCTGGTCACTAGTTGAACGACGGGGCCCCATCATCAACTCTTAGCAACCTGGTTGGCTGGTTGGGGGAGATAGCCTGTAAATGAGGGTGTGTACATGCGCTGAATAAAGGTTACGTACTCTTTGCATGCCACATATAACATACTTAATTTCTCTCTCTCTCTCTCTCTCTCTCTCTCTCTCTCTCTCTCTCTCTCTCTCTCTCTCTCTCTCTCTCTCTCTCTCTCTCTCTCTCTCTCTCTCTCTCTCTCTCTCCCTCTCTCACTCCCCTCAAATTTGCATTAGTGCCTTAGATTTTTTTTCCTGATGAAGATTAATTACCTTGTATAAAACGTGAAGAAGGTGGGAGGAACGTTGGGGGAGAGTGTCTGGGAAGGAGGGGAGAACACGCCGTTAGTGTTAACTGTTGCCTTCACTGACGTTAATTAATCTCAAACTGTGGTAGAGAGCGACTCCCCTTCCTTCACCCCCTGACAACCCCCAATCACCATCCGCTCTCCTCTTACCCCCAGAAAAACCTTCCCTTACCACCAGACAACCTTACCTTACTCCCAGATAACCTTCCCTTACCCCCAGACAATGTTCCCTTACCCCCAGACAACCTTACCTTACCCCCAGACAACCTTCCCTTACCCCCAGACAACCTTCCCTTACCCCCAGACAACCTTACCTTACCCCCAGACAACCTTCCCTTACCCCCAGACAACCTTCCCTTACCCCAGACAACCTTCCCTTACCCCCAGACAACCTTCCCTTACCCCAGACAACCTTCCCTTACCCCAGACAACCTTCCCTTACCCCAGACAACCTTCTATTACCCCTAGACAACCTTCCCTTACTCCCAGACAACCTTCTATTACCCGCAGACAACCTTCCTTACCCCCAGACGACCTTACTTTACCCCAGACAACCTTCCCTTACCCCCAGACAACCTTCCCTTACCCCAGACAACCTTCTATTACCCCTAGACAACCTTCCCTTACTCCCAGACAACCTTCTATTACCCCCAGACAACCTTCCCTTACCCCCAGACGACCTTACTTTACCCCCAGACAACCTTCCCTTACCCCAGACACCCTTCCCTTACCCCCAGACAACCTTCCCTTACCCCCAGACAACCTTCCCTTACCCCTAGACAACCTTCCCTTACTCAGAGTCAACCTTCTATTACCCCCAGACAACCTTCCCTTACTCCCAGAGAACGTTCTATTACCCCCAGACAACCTTCCCTTACTCCCAAACAACCTTACCTTAGCCCCAGACAACCTTCCCTTACCCCCAGACAACCTTACCTTACCCCCAGACAACCTTCCCTTACCCCAGACAACCTTCCCTTACCTCCAGACAACCTTCTCTTACCCCAGACAACCTTCCCTTACCACCAGACAACCTTGCCTTAACCCCAGACAACCTTCCCTTACCCCCAGACACCTTCCCTTACCCCCAGACAACCTTCCCTTACCCCCAGACAACCTTCCCTTACCCCCTGACAACCTTCCCTTACCCCCAGACAACCTTCCTTTACTCCCAGACAACCTTCTATTATCCCCTGACAACCTTCCCTTACTCCCAGACAACCTTCTATTACCCCCAGACAACCTTCTATTACCCCCAGACAACCTTCTATTACCCCCAGACAACCTTCTATTACCCCAGACAACCTTCCTTTACCCAGACGACCTTCTATTACCCCTAGACAACCTTCCTTACCCCAGACAACCTTCCCTTACCCCAGACAACCTTCCCTTACCCCAGACAACCTTCTCTTACTCCCAGACAACCTTCTATTATCCCCTGACAACCTTCCTTTACTCCCAGACGACCTTCTATTACCCTAGACAACCTTCCCTTACTCCCAGACAACCTTCCCTTACCCCCTGACAACCTTCCCTTACCCCCAGACAACCTTCCTTTACTCCCAGACGACCTTCTATTACCCTAGACAACCTTCCCTTACCCCAGACAACCTTCCCTTACCCCCAGACAACCTTCCCTTACCCCCAGACAACCTTCCCTTACCCCTGACAACCTTCCCTTACCCCAGACAACCTTCCTTTACTCCCAGACGACCTTCTATTACCCCAGACAACCTTCTATTACCCCCAGACAACCTTCTCTTAACTCCCAGACAACCTTCTATTACCCCCAGACAACCTTCTATTACCCCCAGACAACCTTCTCTTACTCCCAGACGACCTTCTATTACCCCCAGACAACCTTCCCTTACTCCCAGACGACCTTCTATTACCCCTAGACAACCTTCCCTTACTCCCAGACGACCTTCCATTACCCGCAGACAACCTTCCCTTACTCCCAGACAACCTTCCATTACCCCCTGACAACCTTCCCTTACTCCCAGACAACCTTCCATTACCCCCTGACAACCTTCCCTTACTCCCAGACGACCTTCTATTACCCCTAGACAACCTTCCCTTACTCCCAGACAACCTTCCCTTACTCCCAGACAACCTTCCCTTACTCCCAGACAACCTTCTATTACCCCTAGACAACCTTCCTTACTCCCTGACAACCTTCTATTACCCCTAGACAACCTTCCCTTACTCCCAGACAACCTTCCCTTACTCCCAGACAACCTTCCCTTACTCCCAACAACCTTCTATACCCCTAGACAACCTTCCTTACTCCCTGACAACCTTCCCTTACTCCCAGACAACCTTCTATTATCCCCTGACAACCTTCCCTTACTCCCAGACAACCTTCTATTACCCCTAGACAACCTTCCCTTACTCCCTGACAACCTTCCCTTACTCCCAGACGACCTTCTATTACCCCCAGACAACCTTCCCTTACTCCCAGACAACCTTCCCTTACTCCCTGACAACCTTCCCTTACTCCCAGACGACCTTCTATTACCCCTAGACAACCTTCCCTTACTCCCTGACAACCTTCCCTTACTCCCAGATAACCTTCTATTATCCCCTGACAACCTTCCCTTACTCCCAGACAACCTTCTATTACCCCTAGACAACCTTCCCTTACTCCTGACAACCTTCCCTTACTCCCTGACAACCTTCTATTACCCCTAGACAACCTTCCTTACTCCCAGACAACCTTCCCTTACTCCCTGACAACCTTCCCTTACTCCCAGACGACCTTCTATTACCCCTAGACAACCTTCCCTTACTCCCTGACAACCTTCCCTTACTCCCAGACAACCTTCTATTATCCCCAGACAACCTTCCCTTACTCCCAGACAACCTTCCCTTACTCCCAGACAACCTTCTATTACCCCCAGACAACCTTCCCTTACTCCCAGACAACCTTCCCTTACTCCCTGACAACCTTCCCTTACTCCCAGACAACCTTCTATTACCCCTAGACAACCTTCCCTTACTCCCAGACAACCTTCTATTATCCCCTGACAACCTTCCCTTACTCCCAGACAACCTTCCCTTACTCCCTGACAACCTTCCCTTACTCCCAGACAACCTTCCCTTACTCCCTGACAACCTTCCCTTACTCCCAGACAACCTTCTATTACCCCTAGACAACCTTCCCTTACTCCCAGACAACCTTCCATTACCCCCTGACAACCTTCCCTTACTCCCAGACAACCTTCTCTTACTCCCAGACAACCTTCTCTTACTCCCAGACAACCTTCCCTTACTCCCAGACAACCTTCCATTACCCCCTGACAACCTTCCCTTACTCCCAGACAACCTTCTCTTACTCCCAGACAACCTTCTCTTACTCCCAGACAACCTTCCCTTACTCCCAGACAACCTTCTATTATCCCCTGACAACCTTCCCTTACTCCCAGACGACCTTCTATTACCCCCAGACAACCTTCCCTTACTCCCAGACGACCTTCTATTACCCCTAGACAACCTTCCCTTACTCCCAGACGACCTTCTATTACCCCTAGACAACCTTCCCTTACTCCCAGACGACCTTCTATTACCCCTAGACAACCTTCTCTTACCCCCAGACAACCTTCCCTTACCCCCAGACGACCTTCTATTACCCCTAGACAACCTTCCCTTACTCCCAGACGACCTTCTATTACCCCTAGACAACCTTCTCTTACCCCCAGACAACCTTCCCTTACCCCCAGACAACCTTCCCTTACTCCCAGACAACCTTCCCTTACTCCCAGACAACCTTCTATTACTCCCAGACAACCTTCCCTTACTCCCAGACAACCTTCTATTACTCCCAGACAACCTTCTCTTACTCCCAGACAACCTTCTCTTACTCCCAGACAACCTTCCCTTACTCCCAGACGACCTTCTATTACCCCCTGACAACCTTACCTCACTTTTTCACCTTCTCTCCCCCGTTTTACTTCTCTTTCCTTGCATCACCCCATTCCCAACACCTTCCTTCCCATCTTTATCCTTCGTACTGCCACAACACGATTAACGTATTTTCCGGCATATAAAGCGCTCGAGCATATAAGACATGAAAGAGAATGTTTCCAAACAGTTGTAACGCAACGTTAGTAAATAACCACTAGAACGTCAACCAAAGCCTAGCCTTGACCCTGACCTTGAGAATATAGGCGAAGGCTGATTTTCTAAGACCTTTCTATAGGAAAATATAGTACTTACCAACCTTTATCTCTCTTCCCTACCACTCATGTGCTCACTCATATCAGGGACCTGGAGTACTCTTGTCGCTGGGACATTCTCTGATCACAGATCACTCCATCATTCAAAAAAAATTTCGCGTGTGTGAAAATATTTGAAATTTTTTTATTGTTTGCAAATACAGGATAAACACGTTAACTTAACGAAACTTAATGTAACGTAATCTATCCTAATCAAATCTAAACTCTCCATACCTAACATAACCTAACCTAACCATTCAAAGAAGAATAAATATTAAAAATGCAGTGAGATTTCAAGCTTACCGAAATGCGCTCTGGCCAGTTCGTGTCAAACTAGCTGCCTCTATTATTTTATAGGTTGTGGAGGTAATGTGCTAGTAGATGCTGAGGCAAAACCTGGTGAATTAAGCACTTTCAATAACAGGGAAATCAGATTATTCTTAGGAAATAGCAAATGCAGTGAACTCCACAGACGATTAACAAGTTATACAGGAGAAAAAGGATATGATTGTCTGGCTCTCCTCTTCTCACATAAGTCACGAAAATTCGATGGTTCTCTGTACACCGAGGATTTGACACAAACAAGAGTGATATGGCACAAACAAGAGTGATTTGACACAAACAAGAGTGATATGATACAAACAAGAGTGATATGACACAAACAAGAGTGATTTGACACAAACAAGAGTGATATGACACAAACAAGAGTGATATGACACAAACAAGAGTGATTTGACACAAACATCTCACCAGTAACTTGTAGGTGCATCTGCTCCTCTCACCGTGACTTGTGATGTCATGTTCAGAGTGTTGCGTATTTTAGTGGTGTCATGCTCAGAGTGGTGCGTATTTTAGCTGTTTGTCTTTATGGCTGTAGCCATATAGACAAACAAAATATGTTTTTTTTTATATAATTATTGAGGTTCCTGATAGGATAATGGAAAAAAATTAATCGAGGATTTTTATTTTTATATTTATTGCTTGTAACTGATACTAGATATTATAATTTTATGATGAGATTGTTAATAAGATCGTTTACATGTAATGAGAAATATAATTTATATGTTAGTGAATTTTAAGTATTGACAAGAGTGCTGAATGACATTACTAGGTCGTGTTTACTGCATGTGATCCTCACCTCTCTCATCTCTTGTCACTCTCCACAGTCTCTCTCATCTCTTGTCACTCTCCACAGTCTCTCTCATCTCTTACCATTCTCCACAGCCTTTCTCATCTCTTGTCACTCTCCACAGCCTCTCTCATCTCTTGTCACTCTCCACAGCCTCTCTCATCTCTTGTCACTCTCCACAGTCTCTCTCATCTCTTACCATTCTCCACAGCCTTTCTCATCTCTTGTCACTCTCCACAGCCTCTCTCATCTCTTGTCACTCTCCACAGCCTCTCTCATCTCTTGTCACTCTCCACAGTCTCTCTCATCTCTTACCATTCTCCACAGCCTTTCTCATCTCTTGTCACTCTCCACAGCCTCTCTCATCTCTTGTCACTCTCCACAGCCTCTCTCATCTCTTATCATTCGCCACACCCTCTCTCATCTCTTAGCACTCTCCACAGCCTCTCTCATCTCTTATCATTCGCCACACCCTCTCTCATTCTCTTAGCACTCTCCACAGTCTCTCTCATCTCTTACCGTTCTCCACAGTCTCTCTCATCTCTTACCGTTCTCCACAACTTCTCTCATCTCTTACCACTCTCCACATCCTCTCTCATCTCTTGTCACTCTCCACAGACTCTCTCATCTCTTACCACTCTCCACAACCTCTCTCATCTCTTACCACTCCCCACAGTCTCTCTCATCTCTTACCGCTCTCCATAGCCTCTCTTCATCTGTTACCACTTTCCACAGCCTCTCTCATCTCTTACCACTCCCCATTGCCTCTCTCATCTCTTACCACTCTCCACAACCTCTCTCATCTGTTACCACTCTCCATAGCCTCTCTCATCTCTTACCACTCTCGACAGTCTCTCTCATCTCTTACCGCTCTCCACAGCGTCTCTCATCTCTTACCACTCTCCAAAGTCCTTCTCATCTCTTAGCACTCTCCACAGCCTCTCTCATCTCTTATCATTCGCCACACCCTCTCTCATCTCTTAGCACTCTCCACAGTCTCTCTCATCTCTTACCGTTCTCCACAGTCTCTCTCATCTCTTACCGTTCTCCACAACTTCTCTCATCTCTTACCACTCTCCACATCCTCTCTCATCTCTTGTCACTCTCCACAGACTCTCTCATCTCTTACCGCTCTCCACAGCCTCTCTCATCTCTTACCACTCTCCACAACCTCTCTCATCTCTTACCACTCTCCACAGTCTCTCTCATCTCTTACCACTCTCCACAGCCACTCTCATCTCTTACCACTCTCCACAGTCTCTCTCATCTCTTACCGCTCTCCACAGCCTCTCTCATCTCTTACCACTCTCCACAGTCTCTCTCATCTCTTACCACTCTCCACAGCCTCTCTCATCTCTTACCACTCTCCACAGTCTCTCTCATCTCTTGCCACTCTCCGCAGCCTCTCTCATCTCTTACCACTCTCCACAGTCTCTCTCATCTCTTACCACTCTCCGCAACCTCTCTCATCTCTTACCACTCTCCACAGCCTCTCTCATCTCTTATCACTCTCCACAGTCTCTCTCATCTCTTACCGCTCTCCGCAACCTCTCTCATCTCTTACCACTCTCCATAGTCTCTCTCATCTCTTACCGCTCTCCATAGCCTCTCTCATCTCTTACCACCCTCCACAGCCTCTCTCATCTCTTACCACTCTCCACAGCCTCTCTCATCTCTTACCACTCTCCACAGCCTCTCTCATCTCTTACCACTCTCCTCAGTCTCTCTCATCTCTTACCACTCTGCACAGCCTCTCTCATCTCTTACCACTCTGCACAGCCTCTCTCATCTCTTACCAATCTCCACAGCCTCTCTCTTCCCTTACCACTCTCCACAGTTTCTCTCCCTTACCACACTTCCTCACTAATCTGTCTTACCACCCTTCATTATCTTTCTCTCTTACCACCCTCCATTATCTTTGTCTCTTACCACTCTCCCTCAACACTCTCTTACACCTCCACCTCTCTCACCACCTTTCCTCTCCTATCTCTGAACTCCCTCTCTCATCTGCCTCCCTTACTACCCTCTTTCACCTTTGTTCCTTCTCCCTGTCTTCCACATACCTTCCTTGTCAGCCCCCTCCCCCCTCACCTTCCTCCCCAGCAACCCTTCCTGACTGTTCTCCGTTACCCCCCCCCCCACCAGCTCTTTCCCTTACCAACCCTCTCTCACCTCTGTCAGGTGTTTTTTTTTTTTTTTTACACAAGGTTTTACAAGGTTACGGTGGGATGAGGCTCCTAACTTTATTTACAAGTTATGATCTGTTACCTACTTCAGCAGATTTGAAATCCTTTTTATTGTTATGAGACATACAAACAGGATGAAGTTAGAATCATCTGATACAAATATGTTCCAGACTTGAGTAATCCTAGGAATAAAAGACCACAGATGAAGTGATGTTCTGGAGAAGAGTACACTCAGAGTGAAGATACTGCTGGCTGCCCATCTTCTTGTGTAGAAGATCACTTCTCTCTGTCCTCGGAGTGGAGCCAAGAGTGGTGCTTTGATATTATTGGTCTTGTACATAACAGTGAGGCGCCACACAACCCTCCTGTGTTGAAGGCTCTGCTGAAATGACACAGTAATGTTTTTATCGAAGAGTGGCTTACCGCACAAGGGTTATCTCATAGCGGGGTCGGAGGCCCCTTCTGAGATCACAAGAGATTATAAAAACTAAGGGGGTCGACTCACTCAAAGGCGCTTGCGATCGGCAAGTTATTCTCAACATAGCCTGGCCAATTTCACTGCTGGCACAAACTCGTTGATCCTCTCACTCATTCTCACAAATATCAAGGACTTACTTTTGCTCTCTCTTTCTTGGCTAGTCCAGTCAGGTAAATATCCTGCTGATACTTCCTTCTGTAAAATTTTAATTCTTTCCTAGAATATGAAAGTATTTATTTTTTAAATCATTGAATGCCAGTGAATAAGGATGAGTACATAGGATTCTCGTGGCATTATTTTTTTTCATTCATCATCATAAAATACATAGGTAGGATTCTTTACTAGTGACTTAACATGGGAATACAGTGAATAATAAAATATCATGATACCTTCACAGCCTTTATTAGTACTAAATAATCATACTTAAGGTAATGCATTACATAAGTTAATTAATCTAAGACAAATATGACACTTAATTCGCCTTACTCTTTACTCTCTCGTCACCGGTTTACCCACATCTCTTCTATGAGCTCTTGACTACACTAAATGAGCCTTTCGGTGTTGTGATTGCAGTAGAACGAGTCTGGTGTGCGGGGCGGGGAGGTCGATAGGTATACAGGTGGTGATTCAGGACTCTCGGTGTCTGTGGAATCTGTGATATTCCTAGTTCATAACACATGAGAACTCTGTGATTTAAGCAGTGAGACTAAGTCGATCTTTTCCACCAAACTCCTCTTACTTGATAACTTTTTTAACAAAGGGAAATGCAGCAGATTATGTGTTGCACTTCCATATTCCGTTCTTTCTCAGCTTGTGTATCCAGCAAATAAGTTTCCTCAATATCGTCATGTGTTTCTTCTTCACATGTGAAAGGACTCGTGCGATTTACGAACAATTTTCTATTCACACCTCCATTGTTTGCTTCACTGTCAGGTACTGCTTTTAAGATACTGCTAATGTTCGGGTTTTCACTACCTAGACAATGACGCTATCATTTAGGGCTTGAAATATTTCGCTCGTTACTATGGCGGGTGAAAGCAAGAGACAATTTCCTGCAACACACACTAAGAATAATAATCAGATGATTGTCAGTGACACTTATTAATATGTATTCACTTGTTTCTGCAAATACTGATTCATGTTATCACTCTTATTTTAAATATCGTGTTCCACATTTGCAAGGTAGTGCATCCTTTGACCATTTCCACGCATTTCACAGAGTATGGCATTGACAGTTTGTTTCATTCTCTCTGTTAGTGTTACAAGATGTTGAATGTGTGGCTTTATAGAGCTTTAACTTGATTTCACCTTATCACTCGTCCTCCCACATTTTTAAAGGGGTGGAAAGGAAAGCCAGTTGAAGGCCTCGGTCAGACGACCCAAAGATCCAGCTACGGGCCATCAAATGACTATGACCTGCGTCAGGAAACACTTGTCCTGTTTCTTAACAAACCTTACCTAACCTAACCTAACCTAACCTAACCTAACTCTTCCTAGTAAAGAACACATTTCTACCATACCTATCGAAAGAAGAATTTATCTTACTAGAAGTTTTTTGGGGAAGGGTTCAACAATTCGTATTAAATTAAAGAACCTCAAGTATTTCAGAACCAGCAGAGAGTTTAGTGCTGGAGTCTGGAATGATCAAAAAGTAATTCCTGCACATAACTATCTTCTTATGGCATATTAAATATTGCAGTATCCCCAAAAAAATCTCAAGAAATCCAAGAAAAATTATTTTTACTGGGTAGTTTACTAAATTATTTATACAATATACTGCATAAGCTCCACAGAAAAGACTTCATGTTGTAATCTCCTACTTATTCCAAATACGACTCTTTCCTCCAAATCAAATCTTTCTATAAATTCCATGAATCTTCTCAAATATATTTCAATGTTTTTTTTCGAAACTGTCCGGAAATATTATTTCTTTCTTTCACGTACATGGTTACCCACTGTCCCATTCCTTTTTCATAGGATTTAAATATATTTACGATGGAAACTACAGGTGTTTCATGATTTTATGTTGTCACATAATCCAGTTCTTTCAGTGTGAAAGAACTGAGACAATAAAATACATAAATTGGACTGGTTAGCCAGGCCTCGGCCAAATGAGCAAAAGCTCCAGCTGCGGGTCATCATATGACTAAGACCTGCGTCAGGAAACACTTGTCCTGTTTCCTGACCTGACCTAACCTAACCTAACCTGACCTGACCTGACCTGACCTGACCTGACCTGACCTGACCTGACCTGACCGAGACAATTGTCATATTTGTCAATATCATTTTTCATGGCTCCTATTTTCTTCACAATTCGAATATAGTTATTACACTGATAACATTTACATTAATAACGTCATTCGTAACACCAAAGAGAAGGCACATCTTGTTAGTGACGCCGTGGCCTGGCTGGCAAAGCTCTCGTTTCACACACAGAGGGCTCAGGTTCGATTCCCGGCGAGGTTGAAACATTTCGGCGTGTTTCCTTACACCTATTGTCCTGTTCACCTAGCAGCAAGTAGGTACCTGGAAATATAAACACATATGCAGTATAATGTGATCCTTTATTGACAACATTTCGCCCACACTGGGCTTTTTCAAGTCACAAACAGATCTACCTGGGGTGGAAGGTACGCGAGTATTTATAGTCAGGTTCAGAATGTTGAGGTCAGGTGGAGAATGCTGCATCTGATGATCTACCGAGTGGGGTTATAGAGTCTAAAATCTTGGGTAGCTTGGAAGGGAGATTGGATAAGTTTGTGAGCAGACCTTCTGCAGTGTTCCTCCATTCCTATGTTCTTATGTGGGATAGCGATGAAGAAGTTTCTTGGCAAGTGGTTCAGCTATGTTATAGAAGCCATTATTCTGGTTGAAGTTTTTAGATATAGAGATGAGCGATGATTCCAAGATTCTTCGGTATTGAGTGTTGTCTTCTCTGGCGATAAGTCTTGATTTTCTGTAGTTTATTGAATGGTTGTGTGAATTACGGTGTTATACACAGGCATTCCTTGTATCGTCAGACCTGCTTGCGTATTGGTGTTCTGAAATACGTGTTTGGAGGTCTCTTGATGTTTCGCCCCCGTATAATTTGTTGCAGTCATTATAAGGGATTGTGTATACCCCTGCAGAGGATGGAAGCTTGTCCTGTCTATCGCTGGTAATGTCCTTGATGGTCGTGGTTGTGGAGGTAGATACTTGGAATGAGGAATTGGAAAAGTTGTTGGAAACGTGTATGGCAATGGAGTTGGTGGGGAGGACTATGTATCTCTTCTCGGCAGTCTTCTCTGGGTGTGTGATGAATGGTTTGAAAAACCGACAAGTTGAAAATTGAGACACTTATGCAGCATATGGGAATCTTTATTCAGGAAACGTTTCGCCACACAGTGGCTTCATCAGTCCAATACAAAGAGGAAGGCGTAAGGAGAGGAGTAGTATGAGGTAATCAGTCCCTCAGCCTGGAGTCGATGTGTTCAGTCCATCAATCTTGTAGAATGTACAGCATAGGGCCGTAGACGTGGCTTATATACAGTAGTGAGGTGAGGTGAAGCAGGCGGAGGCGGGGTCATAGTGGTACCATCCACTAGTCGAAGTAGGTCTTCGTCCAAAGGTTGAACCCAAATGTTGAAGAATTCTTTGTAACAAGATCCCATGATGCTGCAGTGTCTGACAGTTGTGATGAATGGTTTGAAAAAACCGACAAGTTGAAAATTGAGACACTTATGCAGCATATGGGAATCTTTATTCAGGAAACGTTTCGCCACACAGTGGCTTCATCAGTCCAATACAAAGAGGAAGGCGTAAGGAGAGGAGTAGTATGAGGTAATCAGTCCCTCAGCCTGGAGTCGATGTGTTCAGTCCATCAATCTTGTAGAATGTACTGCATAGGGCCGTAGACGTGGCTTATATACTGTAGTGAGGTGAGGTGAAGCAGGCGGAGGCGGGGTCATAGTGGTACCATCCACTAGTCGAAGTAGGTCTTCGTCCAAAGGTTGGATGGTACCACTATGACCCCGCCTCTGCCTGCTTCACCTCACCTCACTACAGTATATAAGCCACCTCTACGGCCCTATGCTGTACATTCTACATTCTACGAAATCTTAACTTAGTTGTTTTTTCTATGCTAAATGCAAATGTTATGCTCATATTACCATATTTCCTAAAAAAGTATTTTATAACCCTTCACTTTGCAAATCAGTAGCGTCCACTCCCAATGCCTTAAATGTTAAAATCTGCATGTAAAGGGAATTAGCCATCAATACTTGGAACCGTATTCAAGGTAATGGACACTTAGAAAGTCTTCAAGTCGCTCTGATGGAAGTAAGAAGAAGTTAGTTATGTACCCCATCAAGTAAGAGCATATCACTCCGTGCTATGAACGGCTGCTGTCTCCAGGATTATCATTAACTGTGTCTGAGCCGATCAGAATACCTAAGTTATTATAAGTAAACCTCAGTTTAAAGCCACAAGAGCATAATTTGAATTAAAAATATATTTTTCATTTTTATCCACTAAATGGTTCACTATACTGATGTTACATTCCATGCTGCTCACTACACTGATGCTACATTCCATGCTGCTCGCTACACTGATGCTACATTCCATGCTGCTCGCTACACTGATGCTACATTCCATGCTGCTCACTACACTGATGCTACATTCCATGCTGCTCACTACACTGATGCTACATTCCATGCTGCTCACTACACTGATGCTACATTCCATGCTGCTCACTACACTGATGCTACATTCCATGCTGCTCGCTACACTGATGTTACATTCCATGCTGCTCGCTACACTGATGTTACATTCCATGCTGGCTCACTACACTGATGCTACATTCCATGCTGCTCGCTACACTGATGTTACATTCCATGCTGCTCACTACACGATGCTACATTCCATGCTGCTCGCTACACTGATGTTACATTCCATGCTGCTCGCTACACTGATGTTACATTCCATGCTGCTCGCTACACTGATGCTACATTCCATGCTGCTCGCTACACTGATGTTACATTCCATGCTGCTCACTACACTGATGCTACATTCCATGCTGCTCGCTACACTGATGTTACATTCCATGCTGCTCGCTACACTGATGTTACATTCCATGCTGCTCACTACACTGATGCTACATTCCATGCTGCTCGCTACACTGATGTTACATTCCATGCTGCTCACTACACTGATGCTACATTCCATGCTGCTCGCTACACTGATGTTACATTCCATGCTGCTCGCTACACTGATGTTACATTCCAATGCTGCTCGCTACACTGATGCTACATTCCATGCTGCTCGCTACACTGATGTTACATTCCATGCTGCTCGCTACACTGATGCTACATTCCATGCTGCTCGCTACACTGATGTTACATTCCATGCTGCTCGCTACACTGATGCTACATTCCATGCTGCTCGCTACACTGATGTTACATTCCATGCTGCTCACTACACTGATGCTACATTCCATGCTGCTCGCTACACTGATGCTACATTCCATGCTGCTCGCTACACTGATGTTACATTCCATGCTGCTCACTACACTGATGCTTTCATTCCATGCTGCTCGCTACACTGATGCTACATTCCATGCTGCTCGCTACACTGATGTTACATTCCATGCTGCTCACTACACTGATGCTACATTCCATGCTGCTCGCTACACTGATGCTACATTCCATGCTGCTCGCTACACTGATGTTACATTCCATGCTGCTCGCTACACTGATGCTACATTCCATGCTGCTCGCTACACTGATGCTGCATTCCATGCTGCTCGCTACACACTGATGCTGCATTCCATGCTGCTCGCTACACTGATGCTACATTCCATGCTGCTCGCTACAAATGATGCTGCATTCCATGCTGCTCGCTACAAATGATGCTGCATTCCATGCTGCTCGCTACACTGATGCTGCATTCCATGCTGCTCGCTACACTGATGCTGCATTCCATGCTGCTCGCTACACTGATGCTACATTCCATGCTGCTCGCTACACTGATGCTGCATTCCATGCTGCTCGCTACACTGATGCTGCATTCCATGCTGCTCGCTACACTGATGCTGCATTCCATGCTGCTCGCTACACTGATGCTACATTCCATGCTGCTCGCTACACTGAAGCTACATTTCAGGCTGCTCGCTACACTGATGCTATATTCCATGCTGCTAACTACACTGATGCTACATTCCATGCTGCTCGCTACACTGAAGCTACATTTCAGGCTGCTCGCTACACTGATGCTATATTCCATGCTGCTCGCTACACTGATGCTGCATTCCATGCTGCTCGCTACACTGATGCTGCATTCCATGCTGCTCGCTACACTGATGCTGCATTCCATGCTGCTTTGCTACACTGATGCTGCATTCCATGCTGCTCGCTACACTGATGCTGCATTCCATGCTGCTCGCTACACTGATGCTACATTCCATGCTGCTCGCTACACTGATGCTGCATTCCATGCTGCTCGCTACACTGATGCTGCATTCCATGCTGCTCGCTACACTGATGCTGCATTCCATGCTGCTCGCTACACTGATGCTACATTCCATGCTGCTCGCTACACTGAAGCTACATTTCAGGCTGCTCGCTACACTGATGCTATATTCCATGCTGCTAACTACACTGATGCTACATTCCATGCTGCTAATTACACTGATGCTACATTCCATGCTGCTCGCTACACTGATGCTACATTCCATGCTGCTCGCTACACTGAAGCTACATTTCAGGCTGCTCGCTACATTTATGCTATATTCCATGCTGCTAAAATACACTGATGCTACATTCCATGCTGCTTAATTACACTGATGCTACATTCCATGCTGCTCGCTACACTGATGCTACATTCCATGCTGCTCGCTACACTGAAGCTACATTTCAGGCTGCTCGCTACACTGATTCTATATTCCATGCTGCTAACTACACTGATGCTACATTCCATGCTGCTAATTACACTGATGCTACATTCCATGCTGCTCGCTACGCTGATGCTACATTCCATGCTGCTAACTACACTGATGCTACATTCCATGCTGCTAACTACACTGATGCTACATTACATGCTGCTAACTACACTGATGCTACATTCCATGCTGCTCGCTACACTGATGCCACATTCCATGCTGCTAACTACACTGATGCTACATTCCATGCTGCTAACTACACTGATGCTACATTCCATGCTGCTAACTACACTGATGCTACATTCCATGCTGCTAACTACACTGATGCTACATTCCATGCTGCTAACTACACTGATGCTACATTCCATGCTGCTAACTACACTGATGCTACATTCCATGCTGCTAACTACACTGATGCTACATTCCATGCTGCTAACTACACTGATGCTACATTCCATGCTGCTAACTACACTGATGCTACATTCCATGCTGCTAACTACACTGATGCTACATTCCATGCTGCTAACTACACTGATGCTACATTCCATGCTGCTAACTACACTGATGCTACATTCCATGCTGCTAACTACACTGATGCTACATTCCATGCTGCTAACTACACTGATGCTACATTCCATGCTGCTAACTACACTGATGCTTGGTGCTGAGATCTAAAATCAACATGCTAAAGTCACCCCACTTTGACAAGTTAAAAGGTTCTTCTTCGCCGCAAATGTGTTTAATTTAACTGCTGAGAAAATGCATTTCAGTCTTAGGTACGCAGATTTGGAGGAGATAAATTATTGAGGAGTATATATATACTGTATTTTACCTGTTTTATATGCTGAATTTTACCTCTTCATAAATTGTCAAGGTGTCTGTGACAATCCGTTCATAAAGTTACAAGGTGTCTGTGACAATCTGTTCATAAAGTTACAAGGTGTCTGTGACAATCTGTTCATAAAGTTACAAGGTGTCTGTGACAATCCGTTCATAAAGTTACAAGGTGTCTGTGACAATCCGTTCATAAAGTTACAAGGTGTCTGTGACAATCTGTTCATAAAGTTACAAGGTGTCTGTGACAATCTGTTCATAAAGTTACAAGGTGTCTGTGACAATCCGTTCATAAAGTTACAAGGTGTCTGTGACAATCCGTTCATAAAGTTACAAGGTGTCTGTGACAATCCGTTCATAAAGTTACAAGGTGTCTGTGACAATCTGTTCATAAAGTTACAAGGTGTCTGTGACAATCTGTTCATAAAGTTACAAGGTGTCTGTGACAATCTGTTCATAAAGTTACAAGGTGTCTGTGACAATCTGTTCATAAAGTTACAAGGTGTCTGTGACAATCCGTTCATAAAGTTACAAGGTGTCTGTGACAATCTGTTCATAAAGTTACAAGGTGTCTGTGACAATCCGTTCATAAAGTTACAAGGTGTCTGTGACAATCTGTTCATAAAGTTACAAGGTGTCTGTGACAATCCGTTCATAAAGTTACAAGGTGTCTGTGACAATCCGTTCATAAAGTTACAAGGTGTCTGTGACAATCCGTTCATAAAGTTACAAGGTGTCTGTGACAATCCGTTCATAAAGTTACAAGGTGTCTGTGACAATCTGTTCATAAAGTTACAAGGTGTCTGTGACAATCTGTTCATAAAGTTACAAGGTGTCTGTGACAATCCGTTCACAAAGATTACCTTTCATCTGCAGATGTTGTACCAACGGAATTAATAATTTTCAATTTAGCCTTTACCATCAGACTTGTCATTTCTCAAGACTGACCTTCTATACCCTAGATTCTAAATTCAATATTTTTTTCAGAAATTTATAACGCAGGCAGTGTTCCACACTTTCGTCTTGAAACTTAATTCAGTATCCAAAAATCCACTAATTTTAGGAAATCCATCAGTCACTGGAAGAGTATAAGTGGGCACGGGTATCTAATTTCCCTTGGGAAATATGCAATATACCTACGGACGTATTCTCACCACAAAAGTATATTTCGAATTAATCATATCTAGGCAGGTTTTTCCCTTCTCGTCATTAATCCTTTTCATTCCGACTTTCCATTTGTCACAGGTAATTTTTCTTATGAAATTTTTAAGGCTTCCACACCTCTAGTTTTGGCGGATTCTCTTATGTTTATAATGTTAATAACATTACTTAACATGGTCTTTCCATATTCTATTGTATGTGGCGTCAATGGAATGGAATTTCCCGAGATTCCTTGAAGAAATAATGTAAATCCTCGTTCACATCATCATTCTGTATACAATTTAATGACTTCTAAAACAGTGTCTTATTCAGTCCGTTACAGAGAAAAAAGATGGAAGACAGGGAGTTTGAGGTAATCAGTCTCAGCCTGGTGCCAATGTATTCAGTCCATTAGTCTTGAGGAAAGTACAGCATATACTCTGAGAAGTGGCTTATATACTCTAGACAGATAAGTTGAAGGCAGGGGAGGAGGAGCGCATGTCTGTAGGTTAGGCAAGAATTGAAGAATTCCCTGCATCTAGATCGCAAGATGCTGCTGTGTCTGACAGATATGAAGTGAATAGACAACTGAAGAGACATCACAACGTTCAACACTGGGTAGTTTGAGCACTATTGTCAAAGCGACCATTTACGTTCCAATAGCCATTTGAAACAGTTCACCTTTTAATACAGTTCTGTCTCCGGTGAAATACGCACAGTAGATCTTTTGTCTTAATAATTTCTTAATGTATTTACATCTATCAATTCTAGCACAATGAGTAGGTGATCAAAATTAATGTTTCACAATATCGCTATGTATTGTCATGTAATTAACATGTGATTACGAGTTAGGTTTATAGGGGGTTCTAATTTGATCTGCTTCGACAACATTTCCACTGGTAACGTTTTCTTTGTATCGAATAATAATCAATTTTTATATTAATTTTAACTCTGTCAGTACCAGAACTATCACATAGGGGCATTTAAACCCATAATTCATCTCTGAATAATTTGGCTACATTGTCGTTTATGTTATTATCAACTATTTAAAAAATCTTTCAATATCACTAGCGATAATATCCTATAATAAGAAGTTATGTTGAATTCCTTCTCTCGTTTTCCACTCATTGAAATTAAGTAAATGTATTCTGTTCAAATCTTTTTTAACTGTGAAATTGGTCTTGGGGTAAATTTTATTTTTCAAGGCTGCCTCATATACTATGTGAGACCAGATGGAGTATTATCAGTGCTTGCATCACTGTAGAGAGACCAGATGGAGTATTATCAGTGCTTGCATCACTGTAGAGAGACCAGATGGAGTATTATCAGCGCTTGCATCACTGTAGAGAGACCAGATGGAGTATTATCAGCGCTTGCATCACTGTAGAGAGACCAGATGGAGTATTATCAGCGCTTGCATCACTGTAGAGAGACCAGATGGAGTATTATCAGTGTTTGCATCACTGTAGAGAGACCAGATGGAGTATTATCAGCGCTTGCATCACTGTAGAGAGACCAGATGGAGTATTATCAGCGCTTGCATCACTGTAGAGAGACCAGATGGAGTATTATCAGTGCTTGCATCACTGTAGAGAGACCAGATGGAGTATTATCAGCGCTTGCATCACTGTAGGGGGACCAGATGGAGTATTATCAGCGCTTACATCACTGTAGAGAGACCAGATGGAGTATTATCAGTGCTTGCATCACTGTAGAGAGACCAGATGGAGTATTATCAGCGCTTGCATCACTGTAGAGAGACCAGATGGAGTATTATCAGCGCTTGCATCACTGTAGAGAGACCAGATGGAGTATTATCAGCGCTTGCATCACTGTAGAGAGACCAGATGGAGTATTATCAGTGCTTGCATCACTGTAGAGAGACCAGATGGAGTATTATCAGCGCTTGCATCACTGTAGAGAGACCAGATGGAGTATTATCAGCGCTTGCATCACTGTAGAGAGACCAGATGGAGTATTATCAGCGCTTGCATCACTGTAGAGAGACCAGATGGAGTATTATCAGTGCTTGCATCACTGTAGAGAGACCAGATGGAGTATTATCAGTGCTTGCATCACTGTAGAGAGACCAGATGGAGTATTATCAGCGCTTGCATCACTGTAGAGAGACCAGATGGAGTATTATCAGCGCTTGCATCACTGTAGAGAGACCAGATGGAGTATTATCAGTGCTTGCATCACTGTAGAGAGACCAGATGGAGTATTATCAGTGCTTGCATCACTCTAGAGAGACCAGATGGAGTATTATCAGTGCTTGCATCACTGTAGAGAGACCAGATGGAGTATTATCAGCGCTTGCATCACTGTAGAGAGACCAGATGGAGTATTATCAGCGCTTGCATCACTGTAGAGAGACCAGATGGAGTATTATCAGCGCTTGCATCACTGTAGAGAGACCAGATGGAGTATTATCAGTGCTTGCATCACTGTAGAGAGACCAGATGGAGTATTATCAGTGCTTGCATCACTGTAGAGAGACCAGATGGAGTATTATCAGCGCTTGCATCACTGTAGAGAGACCAGATGGAGTATTATCAGCGCTTGCATCACTGTAGAGAGACCAGATGGAGTATTATCAGTGCTTGCATCACTGTAGAGAGACCAGATGGAGTATTATCAGTGCTTGCATCACTGTAGAGAGACCAGATGGAGTATTATCAGTGCTTGCATCACTGTAGAGAGACCAGATGGAGTATTATCAGCGCTTGCATCACTGTAGAGATAAATGGTACAAAATGCTGACATGGTGGAAAAATAGACAAATGCACTGACTTTATCAAATCACAAACAGATCTGCTTGTGACTTGATAAAGTCCACAGTGTGCAAGAAACGTAGTCAATAATGGATCACATTATACTCTACGTGTGTCTACTGTACATGCATCACTGTTTGGATACATGTTAGGTCATCATCCTCTCACACTCTTAGCATCTCAACTAAGTAAAAGAGCGGCAACACAAAGATTATATACACACCCTTATTAGTGCGTCCATCATATTATAACCTGAGACATTGCACCTTCACTTGTGACCAAGCTCGCTGCTTCCTAATAAAATTTATGTGTGTACCCACACTGCTTAATTAATCTTTTATTCAGCGTAAGCCTTCAGCGCTAAACTATTGAGATAACAACTTTCATCCCCAGAAACATAGATTGATCTTTAATTCGTTAACAATATACTTGACGTAATCAGCATTCCTCGATAAAACTCTAATATTTGTAAAATTTGTTAGAGATGGAGTTTTCGAGGTTTTCAGTGTTCTCACTAATCAGAATTTTAACTTATTATCTATTTTCGCGTATTTCTTACTTTTCCCTGCACTTTTAATTACCTTCCCAGTCAGGGATGCTGGGGATGGGATGGGTAGGGGTAATATCCTATCTGTAATAGCTGTTGGTAGAAGATAGAATTCTTTTCTTTTTTATCAGGTAGGTTAGCAGTAACGTCCTCGACAAATGGCAGGATAATACTTTGTAGATTTCCGCCTCTCAGAGACAACAAATAATGTTTCTTGTGAGTAATACCAACCTTCTTACAAGCTAATGATTTGACCTCTTGATAATACTCTCTCAGATTTCTCATGAGTAAGAGGATTAAATACGAATTTCTTTCCGAGGTTTTTAAAAATCTTAGAAATTCAATTTAAATGCAGTTTTTAAAATGCATCTACACTGCTTTGCGTTGCTTGCATTTCAGCCCAGCTTGGAGGAGGATTAAGACTTCATACATTTGGAGAAACGCGGTTTTCATAATGTAAGCAATCTCTCATTTATCCAGGAATTGTTTGGACGAAGCTTAACGTCTATGATAATTTATTAAAGGTGATGAATGAGACACTTGTGAAACCTTTCGGTATCTTTATTATAAAAACGTGTTGCCAGCCAGAGGCTTCCTCGGTTCCATACAGAGAAGAATGGCGGAAGATGAGAAGAAGTTTGAGTTAATCCGTCCATCAGACTTGAGTCGATGTGTTCAGTCAATCTTGATGGACCAAACTCATCGATTCCAGGATGACGGACTGATTATCTCAAAATTCTTCACATCATCAGTCCATTGGCTATGAGTCATGTCTTTAATCCATTCAAGTTGATGGACTGAACACATCAACTCCAGGCTGAGGGACTGATTATCTCAAACTCCTTCTCACGTCCCATCATTCTTCTCTGTATTGGACTGAGGAAACCACTGGTTAGCGAAACGTTTCTGCAATAGGGATACCCAAATGTTGTACAAGTGTCTCATTTCTCGACTTGTCGGTTTTCAAGACCATATGTATAACATTTATAAAAGATCTTCCCGTTAAAATTTTTCCTACGTCTCTTCTGCTTGATCTGCCCGTACTCTCTTGGCCCGGGTCTTCTCCAGATGGTGACCCGGCCTTGACTCCCTATAGTGGGAATGTCTGGGACCTATGTCTCCCATGGGAGGAAGTACAAGTGCCTCCTCATCTTCTGGGACCAACTGTCCCCAGGCCTAGCCCCATTCCCAGCCCTCACGGGGCTCGTAGAGAGAAGCTGGACCTCTGGTTTGCCATCTTCCCCGCCCCAGGGGAGCTCGTGGGAATGGCAATCTTGTGAGCTGCAGTGGTAGCAAGCTCTGGCTCTGGCAATTTTTCCTAGCTAAAACCATGTCAATAAGGACTGAACCTTCTATGGGTTTACCATTCAAATAATTAAGGAAATACGCTAGTTACTGAATTTCTTCTTAGCTTTATATTTTAATTTTTAGCTAATAAAGAACTGTTTTTGGATATCATCAGAGGAGGTTAATCAGTGCACTTCTACAGGTGTTTCTTCGTTAATCGTGAATGAGGGAAATTGTTAGGTTTTCAACAGTCTCTTTATTATTCACAAGTATCTTTATTATTCACCAGTTCTTTTATTATTCACAAGATCTTTTATTATTCACCAGTTCCTTTATTATTCACCAATATCTTTAATATTCACCAGTTCCTTTATTATTCATAATTTGTTTTATCATTCACCAGTTCCTCCATCATTCATTAGTTCCTTAATTATTCCTTTATTATTCACCAGTTACTTTAGTATTTATTATTCATTCAACAGTTCCTTAATTATTCCTTTATTATTCACCGGTTCCTTTAACACTCTTACATTATTCAAAATATTATGTATCGTATAATACTTATTAAATTTTCTTTCATGCTCAACAATATTTTATTACATGTAAACTAATTTTATATATTGATGAAAGAAATAGTTTTTTACCCTGTGAAGAGACTTGATATCCCCCAAAATCGTCAATCTTCTGAAGTGCTTGGGGTATCTCTTCTGTTTAATAGTACTGCTTGATGGACCTCGAAAAGATATCTGCACATAAAACAATATAATAACAACAGAACATAACAGAGAGACCCAAAATCACTCTCGGCTTTGTGGTCGAGATATTTCCTTGTCTCACCTTTCATAGTTATGGGAGGATTGACGTTACTAGCAGCCGTGTATCATCATTTATTGTCTCGCAGTGCGCCACAGTTGTTAGTTATGGGAGGATTGACGTTACTAGCAGCCGTGTATGATCATTTATTGTTTCGCAGTGCGCCACAGTTGTTAGTTATGGGAGGATTGACGTTACTAGCAGCCGTGTATCATCATTTATGTCTCGCAGTGCGCCACAGTTGTTAGTTATGGAGGATTGACGTTACTAGCAGCCGTGTATGATCATTTATTGTCTCGCAGTGCGCCACAGTTGTTAGTTATGGGGAGGATTGACGTTACTAGCAGCCGTGTATCATCATTTATTGTCTCGCAGTGCGCCACAGTTGTTAGTTATGGGAGGATTGACGTTACTAGCAGCCGTGTATCATCATTTATTGTCTCGCAGTGCGCCACAGTTGTTAGTTATGGGAGGATTGACGTTACTAGCAGCCGTGTATCATCATTTATTGTCTCGCAGTGCGCCACAGTTGTTAGTTATGGGAGGATTGACGTTACTAGCAGCCGTGTATGATCATTTATTGTCTCGCAGTGCGCCACAGTTGTTAGTTATGGGAGGATTGACGTTAATAGCAGCCGTGTATCATCATTATTAGTCTCGCAGTGCGCCACAGTTGTTAGTTATGGGAGGATTGACGTTACTAGCAGCCGTGTATGACAATTTATTGTCTCGCACTGCACTACAGATATGTAGATTATTCATTAGTTCACTATTTGGTATGGGTATTTTAGTATGCTCGAGCATAGTTGCAAGCTTTCTGGAGTATACATAGCCAAATCCACAATTTTATACCTATTGGGAAAGCGGTTTACAGTTTTCTCGTACATATCCACAAATTCTTACACTCCCTCCTTCCCATATATCAACCTGCCAAAAACGAAATGAAATGTTGGGTATTCAGGGCATTGCTTCTCTTATATTTTGCACCATAAAGCAAATTTTGCATATAGCAGTTTAATAAGGTTCATGTGTATTCCTTTCGTAAAAGCATTGAGAGAGAACTCACTTTCTGTGGCGTTGAGAAACAGGTCATTAACATTGTTTAAATCAGCATGATTAGGCATTACTGTCTTTGACATCATCCATAATTTGTGAGAAATGTGTGGAATTGCTTCTAAGAGGTGAGCAGCAGTTTCCCAAATATTGACATACTTTAATTTTCTATGGCTCACCCATAGGCTCTCATTCTATGATGTCAGCCTCATAGGCTCTCAGTGACGAGGTGGCTTTTTCCTGAATTTGAAAATCCAGATAAAATTATTTGAATCAGATATTTAAAGACGTCAGTATCGATAGTACTATATACTTCAAAATTAATTTTAACACTTTCCTTCATTCATAAACTGTGTTGTCTAATATATAGATATTAGATGGAGAGAATACAGAGAGGAGTGTGCTACACAGGAAGTGCAAGTGTTGCCCCAAGCTGGATCTGTGACCATCCGAATCTATGAGGAATAGGATGTTAGTATTTATCTGGGGAAAACAGAGATGTTAGTGACTATACTCACCTAAATCCCAGGGTGCGACTATGGGAAAACCAGATGTAAAGAAAAGGACACCCCAACACCTGCCATTCTATACATAATGACTTTCAGTTGCGTATTGGCTAACAGGTACACCTTTCTGACTGTCGCTATGGAAAACAGAATGCGAGCAATTATCTGGAGAGAACAGAGGAGCGGGGGTCACTACACTCACAAGAATTAAAAAAATGAAGCCCCAGGGGTGGAACAATGGAAAACTAGCCAGCCCATGAATAATGGAGACTGGTTGGGATGTTGGCTGGCAGTTACATCTTTGTGGTTGGTGCTACATAACTCAAACATTTTCTATATTGCACGTAGAAAATGTTTGAGTGTGTGTAGGTGAGTGTGTTTTCGATTTTTATGAATTAGGGTGTTTGTGAGTGTGTGATTGTGTTTGGGATGGGAGGGTATGTATGTGAGGGTGAGTGCATATGTGTACTCACCTATATGTGGTTGCCAGGGGCCAATTTACAGCTCCTGGCCCCCGATCCTGGTTGGTCGCTACTATCGTATCTCTTGTCAAAACTGTGTATGGATTCCCCTTCTCCCACGTCACTCTTCACAATGTTCTATTCCTGACAACTTTAAGGTTTAAGAAATAGTTCCTAATATCCCTATGACTCATCTGAATTTTCAACTTCCAGCCCTGCCCTAGTGTTTCCATTTCCTGTCTCTTAAACATTCTGTCCTTGTTCATCATATCATACCCCCCTTAGTCCTCGTGTTCTTCAGTGTCATCAGGTTGAGTTCTCCTCACATGACATACTCCGTAGCTCCAGGACTAGTCTTGTTACAAACCTCTACACTGTCTCCATTTTCTTAAAGTACTTGTCGAAGTGTGGGTTCCATACTGGTGTTGCATACTCCAATATGGGTCTAACTTATACGGTGTACAGTTTCATGAATTCCCCTTTACTTTGATTATATGAAGCAATTCTTAGAATTACCAGACGCACATTTGCTACAGAAGTTATTTGGTTAATGTGGCCTCAGGGAATTTGCTCGGCATGATATTCACCTTAAGGTCCTCCTTGAGTGAGGTTAGCAGACTTTGCCCCTGAGCCTGTACTCAGTCTACGATCTTCTTTGTTCTTACCCAAGCTTCATAACTTGGCACTTGGTGAGATTAAACTCCAGGAGCCATTTGTCAGACCAGATTTCCAGCCTGTCCGGGTTCTCTTGTAATCTTACCTGGTCCTCTCCTGCTTGTAGTTTCCTCAATAGTTTCACGTCATCTGCGAACAGGAATACCTTTGACTTATCTCTTCTGTCATGACATACATGTGTGCAAGAAACAGCACCTACCCTAGAACTGATCCTTGTGGAACCCCACTCGTTACTTCCACCCATTCCAGCGCTGTTATTTACCATCACTTGTTTTCTTCCTGTCTGGTATGCCTTGATCTAGTTTAATTCTTTTCTTGCTATTGCTTACTCCTCTAGATTTTGCACGAGTCTCTAGTGAGGTACTATATCAAAAGCTATCTTACAGTGCAAGAAAATGCAATCTACCCAAAACTCTTTCACTCTCTCTGTCTCTCTCTCATCTCTCTCTCTCTCCTCTCTCCCCTCTCTCTCTCTCTCTCTCTCTCTCTCTCTCTCTCTCTCTCTCTCTCTCTCTCTCTCTCTCTCTCTCTCTCTCTCTCTCTCTCTTGTCTTACTTCTGTTACCATGTCGTAGAACCCCAGTACTTTTGTGACACAGGGATTTCCATCCCTGAAGCCGTGGAAGTTTTCATGTATGAGTCCTCTCCTTGCTAGATGCTCCATCACTGTAACGTGTGCCTAGTGTGTTACACTTTATACAGCATTCATCACACATCAGTTTGCATGCCCTCTCCACCAGTGAACTGGCAATTCATAATATACCAGATCCGGAGTAAAACATAAGAACATGAGAAAGAAGGAACACTGCAACAGGCCTACTGGCCTATGCAAGGCAAGTTCAATTCTCCCACCGGCATAAGCTCACTGACCTAGTGATCTTAAACTCACTGACAGTCTGGGAGGAGCACGGCACCCGACCTAGCAGCACAAGCTAGTCAGGCCCAACTCACACCCATCCACACCCACTCATGTATTTATCCAACCTATTTTTAAAACCACACAACGTCTTAGCTTCTATAACGGTACTCGGGAGTTTGTTCCACTCATCCACAACTCTATTACCAAACCAGTGCTTTCCTATATCCTTCCTGAATCTAAATTTTTCCAATTTAAAACAATTGCTGCGAGTCCTGTCTATGTTAGATATTTTTAGCACGCTATTTACATCCCCTTTATTAATTCCTGTTATCCATTTACACACCTCGATCATATGATCGAGGATAGACTAAGGGCCCTGAAACTGCACTCTCTAGAAAGACGTAGAATTAGGGGGGATATGATTGAGGTGTATAAATGGAAGACAGGAATAAATAAAGGGGATGTAAATAGTGTGCTGAAAATATCTAGCCTAGACAGGACTCGCAGCAATGGTTTTAAGTTGGAAAAATTCAGATTCAGGAAGGATATAGGAAAGTACTGGTTTGGTAATAGAGTTGTGGATGAGTGGAACAAACTCCCAAGTACCGTTATAGAGGCCAGAACGTTGTGTAGCTTTAAAAATAGGTTGGATAAATACATGAGTAGATGTGGGTGGGTGTGAGTTAGACCTGATAGCTTGTGCTAACAGGTCGGTTGCCGTGTTCCTCCCTTAAGTCAATGTGACCTGACCTGACTAGGTTGGGTGCATTGGCTTAAGCCGGTAGGAGACTTGGACCTGCCTCGCATGGGCCAGTAGGCCTTCTGCAGTGTTCCTTCGTTCTTATGTTCTTATATCCCCCCTAATGCTATGCCTTTCTACAGAGTGCAAATTCAGGTCCCTCAGTCTAACCTCATAGAGAAGATTTCAGATACATGGGATCAGCTTTGTCATCCTCCTCTGTACGTTTTCCAGTGCATTTATATCCATTCTGTAATACGGTGACCAGAACTGAGCAGCATAATCTAAATGAGGCCTAACCAAGGATATATAGAGTTGTAGAACAACCCGACGACTTCTATTATTTATGTTTCTTGCAATGAAGCCAAGGATTCTGTCAGCTTTATTGCAAACACTTATGCACTGTTGTGGAAATAAATGGTATCAAATACCGACACAGTGGAAATAGAAACACATATGCAGTATAATGTGATCCTTTATTGACAACGTTTCACCCACACAGTGGGCTTTTTCAAGTCACACACAGATCTACCTGGGGTGGAAGGTACGGGAGTATTTATAGTCTTGTTCAGAATGTTGAGGTCAGGTGGAGAATGCTGCATCTGATGATCTACCGGGTGGAGTTATAGAGTCTTGGGTAGCTTGGCGGGGATATTGGACAAGTTGTGAGTAGACCTTCTGCAGTGTTCTATGTTCTTATGTGGGATAGCGATGAAGAAGTTTCTTGTGTACGAATGGTATATAATACCGACAAGATGAGATTAAGACACATGTGCAACATCTGGGTATTTTTATTGTAGACGTTTCGCCATCCAGTGGCTTTATCAATACAAATTCTGGATGGCGAAACGTCTACAATAAAGACACCCAGATGTTGCACATGTGTCTTAATCTCAAGAAGTTTCTTGGCGAGTGGTTCAGCTATGTTATAGAAGCCGTTGTTCTGGTTGAAATTGTTGGTTATAGAGATAAGCGATGATTCCAGGATTCTTCGGTATTGAGTGTTGTCTTCTGTGGCGATAAGTCTTGAGTTTCTGTAGTTAATTAAATGGTTGTGTGAATTGCGATGTTGTACACAGGCATTCCTTGTATCGTCAGTCCTGCTTGCATATTGGTGTTCTGAAATACGTGTTTGGAGGTCTCTTGATGTTTCGCCCACATATAATTTGTTGCAGTTATTACAAGGGATTATGTATACCCCTGCAGAGGATGGAGACTTGTCCTGTCTACTACTGGTGATGTCCTTGATGGTCGTGGTTGTGGAGGTAGATACTTGGAATGATGTTTTGGAAAAGATGTTAGAAACATGTTTGGCAATGGAGTTGGTGGGGAGGACTATGTATGAAAGTTAAGACACATGTGCAACATCTGGATATCTTTATTGTAGACGTTTCGCCATCCAGTGGCTTTATCAATACAGATTCTAGGACATAATAGGAAGACAGTAGAACTATATACAAAAGATGAGGTAATCAGTCCCTCGGCCTTGGAGTTCGTGTTCACAGCATCGTGGTGGAGGAGATTCTCCTCCACCACGATGCTGTGAACACGAACTCCAAGGCCGAGGGACTGATTACCTCATCTTTTGTATATAGTTCTACTGTCTTCCTATTATGTCCTAGAATCTGTATTGATAAAGCCACTGGATGGCGAAACGTCTACAATAAAGATATCCAGATGTTGCACATGTGTCTTAACTTTCATATTGTCGGTATTTTATACCTTTCTTGCACAGGACTATGTATCTCTTCTCGGCAGTGTCTTCTCTGGATGTGTTGAAGATGTTTAATGCCCGCCGTCCAAGTATCTACCTCCACAACCACGACCATCAAGGAAATCACCAGTAGTAGACAGGACAAGCCTCCATCCTCTGCAGGGGTATACATAATCCCTTGTAATAACTGCAACAAATTATATGTGGGCGAAACATCAAGAGACCTCCAAACACGTATTTCAGAACACCAATATGCAAGCAGGACTGACGATACAAGGAATACCTGTGTACAACATCGCAATTCACACAACCATTTAATTAACTACAGAAACTCAAGACTTATCGCCACAGAAGACAACACTCAATACCGAAGAATCCTGGAATCATCGCTTATCTCTATAACCAACAATTTCAACCAGAACAACGGCTTCTATAACATAGCTGAACCACTCGCCAAGAAACTTCTTCATCGCTATCCCACATAAGAACATAGAACACTGCAGAAGGTCTACTCGATGAGTTGAAGATTGAGACACTTATGCAGCATATGGGAATCTTTATTCAGGAAACGTTTCGCCACACAGTGGCTTCATCAGTCCAATACAAAGAGGAAGGCGTAAGGAGAGGAGGAGAATGAGGTAATCAGTCCCTCAACCTGGAGTCGATGTGTTCAGTCCATCAATCTTGATGGACTGAACACATCGACTCCAGGTTGAGGGACTGATTACCTCATTCTCCTCCTCTCCTTACGCCTTCCTCTTTGTATTGGACTGATGAAGCCACTGTGTGGCGAAACGTTTCCTGAATAAAGATTCCCATATGCTGCATAAGTGTCTCAATCTTCAACTTGTCGGTTTTTCAAACCATTCATCACACAGAAGGTCTACTCACAACTTGTCCAATATCCCCGCCAAGCTACCCAAGACTCTATAACTCCACCCGGTAGATCATCAGATGCAGCATTCTCCACCTGACCTCAACATTCTGAACAAGACTATAAATACTCCCGTACCTTCCACCCCAGGTAGATCTGTGTGTGACTTGAAAAAGCCCACTGTGTGGGTGAAACGTTGTCAATAAAGGATCACATTATACTGCATATGTGTTTATATTTCCATGCACTGTTGTCTTGGTTTCAGATTACTGCTAACCAGAACTCCTAAATCGTATTTACAGTGCGTAATAATAAGATCTACATTATTTAGTTTATATGTGGCATGGTTATTTTCCTGTCCAACATTTAGAACTTTGCATTTGTCTATATTAAACTGCATCTGCCACTTCTCCGACCACTGCATCAGTCTATTTAAATCATCCTGGAGTGCTCTAATATCCTCATTAGAAGGAATTGGACGGCCTATTTTGGTGTCATCAGCAAATTTGCTTATGTCGCTATTTATTCCCTCATCTATGTCGTTTATGCAGATTGTGAACAACAAGGGGCCCAACACTGATCCCTGTGGAACACCGCTTGTGATGTGCTCCCATTCTGATTTCTCCCAATTTATGCAAACTCTCTGCTGTCTATTTGTCAACCATGCCTCTACCCAGGAAAATATTTCTCCTATTCCGTGTGCCTTAAGTTTTCTCAACAGTCTCTGATGTGGAACTCTATCGAAAGCCTTACTGAAATCCATATACACAATATCATATTCAATATCATGATCTACATCCTCAAATACCTTAGTGAAGAAAGTTAGTAAATTTGTAAGACATGAACGACCCTTCGTAAAACCGTGCTGAGATTCATTAATCAATTTATGCCTTTCAGGATGGCTATGCATTCCTTCGGCAATTATTGATTCCATAAATTTACCAACTATGGAGGTAAGGCTTATTGGTCTATAGTTCAAAGTTAAGGACCTGTCACCTGCCTTGTAAATAGGTATTACATTAGCCATTTTCCACTTGTCTGGCACTATGTCAGTTTGTAGTGATATATATAAAAGATTAGCCAAAGTTATGCTAAGTTCCTCTTTACATTCCTTTAACACCCTTGCAAACAGTTCATCAGGGCCTGGGGATTTGTTAGGTTTTAATTTCTCTATTTGTCTGAGGACCATGTCACTAGGTACCCCAGTTGTGCATAGTTTATTATCGTCCTGTTCTAAATAATTTATAATTTCTGGAATTTCGCTAGTATCCTCCTGAGTAAAAACTGAGAGGAAGTAGGTATTGAAAGGCTCACCACACATTTCCTTATCACTGTCAGTGATCTGACCAGAGTTACTCTTAAGTTGGCCTATCTTATCCCTAATCTTACTTCTGTATACCTGAAAGAACCCTTTTAGGTTAGTCTTCGAATCCCTTGCAACTTTAGCCTCATAATCCCTTTTTCCTTTTCTTATTCCTTTTTTTTTTTATTTCTCTCTTTAACTGAATATATTGATTTCTTAACTACCCATCCCCTCTTTTGATACGCCTATATATGCCTCTTTTTTGACCAATGATATGTTTTAATCTATTGTTTATCCATTTGGGATCATTTTTGTTAGATCTAATTTCCCTACTCGGGACAAAAGTCGTCTGGGAAGCTAGCACTATGCTCTGAAATACGTCATACTGGCAACCAACCCTACCTACCTGACACATAGTAAGGTCCTCCCAGTTTAGCCCATCCAGGTAATTTCTCACACCCATGAAGTCAGCCAAGCGGAAATCTTGGACAGCGACTGGATTGCATTGACCTGGGTAATTCCATGATATATTGAAACTAAGTGATTTGTGATCACTTTCCCCTACCTCATCACTAACCTCAAGATTATTAACTAGTGATTTTTTGTTGGCAAGAACAAAGTCAAGCAGATTGTTTCCTCTAGTTGGTTCTGTCACAAACTGTTTTAAAAGCAGTCTTGAACAGTATCAAGAAGTCACTAGACTCGAGATTTCCTGTCACATTCTACCACTCAATTTGTCTAAAGTTAAAATCTCCCATTAACACAACATTTTCATATCTAGACGCCTTATGAATTTCGTCCCTTAGCAACTTACTGCACTCTGTATCAAGGTTGGGAGTCTATAAATCACACGTAAAATTAATTTTTCACAACCTTCGAGAAACTGTAGCCAAACAGATTCTGTGTCCGATGTTTCTAATCTTATATCCTATCTAACACAACAATTTAAATTATCTCTGACTTACATCGCCACACCACCACCCTTCCTGTCGACCCTATCAGTGTGGAATAGTTTATAACCCTGTATGTTGCATTCAGAAGGCATTTCTCTATCTTTCAAGTTGAACCAGGTCTCTGTTATAGCAATAATATCTATAATACCTGCACTTCCAAGTAATCTTAGCTCATCTATCTTATTTCTTAGACTCCTAATATTTGTATAGTAAACCTTAAGGGGGATAGTCTCTCGTTGCCCTCTACTATCTCTCTTTGTTTGTTAAGCAATTGCTTTGTCTTTACTAGCAACTTTATTTTGAATATTGTCTTTTAAACATATCCCTGAGGTATCCTGGTAATATCTAATGCTTTCAACCCTAATACTGTAGCCTGATTGTTTCCCACAAACACCCATACCTCTATAATCTATCAGTTTAAATTCCTAGACAAGTCATCAATTACTCTATCAATCGCATTGGCTAATGCAACCACTCCAACCCCATCTGATGACTTGGTTTATGTATTGAGATTTGCAGTGTCCTCAGTGGATGAGGACACTGTCATGCAAATTCTAGTATCGTCAACAAAGGAAAACACAATGCAATGCTTCTCATTTCTGTATCAGAGATGAAGATCAGGAAACGGACTGGAGCGAGTACTGTACCACGTAGAACAGAGCTTTTCATTGCAGCCGCCTCTGACTTAACTCTGCTCACTGTTACTGTTGGTGTTCTATTGGTTAGAAAGTTAGTTAAAACTCCATCTACCCACTTTTCCCGTTATTCCTTCATCATGTATTATGTGTGTAATTATACATCATGGTATAATAACACTTGCTGAAGGCATTCACAAATCCTGTGCATAGTACTTCAGTATTGTATGTGTCCTGCAGCTGCATGATCCTCTCCTGTACCATTACTGTCCTGAGGCTCAGTTTGACCTGGCGACTTTTGTCCCTCGACTTCCTCCCAAGTCTGAAAATTTTCATCCGAATCACAACCTCCTCACCCGTTAGTGTAATAATGATGATGATGATGATGATGATGATGATGATGATGATGATGATGATGATGATGATGATATATATATGTGTGTGTGTGTGTGTGTGTGTGTGTGTGTGTGTGTGTGTGTGTGTGTGTGTGCGTGTGGTGTGTGTGTGTGTGTGTGTGTGTGTGTGTGTGTTGTGTGTGAGTGTGTGTGTGTGTGTGTGTGTGTATGTCTGTCTGTCTGTCTGTCTGTGTGTGTGTGTGTGTGTGTGTGTGTGTGTGTGTGTGTGTGTGTGTGTGTGTGTGTACTCACCTAATTGTGGTTGCAGGGATCAAAACTCAGCTCCTGGTCCCGCCTCTTCACTGATCGCTACAAGGTCCTCTCTCTCCCTGCTCCCTGAGCTTTATCATACCTCGTCTTAAAGCTATGTATGGTTCCTGCCTCCACTACATCACTTTCCAGACTATTCCACTTCCTGACTACTCTATGACTGAAGAAATACTTCCTAACATCCCTTTGACTCATCTGAATCTTCACCTTCCAATTGTGACCCCTTGTTTCTGTGTCCCATCTCTGGAACATCCTGTCTCTGTCCACCTTATCTACTGCACGCAGTATTTTTGTATGTCGTTATCATGTCTCCCCTAATTCTCCTGTTCTCCAGTGTCGTCAGGCCGATTTCCTTTAACCTTTCTTCGTAGGACATTCCCCTTAGCTCTGGAACTAACCTTATGTGTATGTGTGTGTGTGTGTGTGTGTGTGTGTGTGTGTGTGTGTGTGTGTGTGTGTCTGTGTCAATTCAGAGCTCTTGATGGACATGGAATCTATTCTATTCTTCGAAGGTTTCGTAGGCATCACTGGGAGTCGATATCAATTTGCTCCACCACTCTCTTCTTCACTGATTTTTTATCTCTTCTTGTTAGTAAATTCTGCTACCTCATATAACATGTACTGTGTGCATTGACATTTAAGGTTAACACTATCTTCTCTTCCTGCAAATAGAACAATGTCTGTTCAACCAAATCATTTCGCGTTTCCACCTCCTCGCATCTACATACAACTACAGACAATTTACGAGGGATGGCAATTTTTTATTCACTGCTCCAATATTCACTTTATTAATGATAACAATGACCGAATCTGGATTATTCTCCGTTTCATGAACATTTCCCTCCCCGTCATCTAGAGTAGAACTAACACACACTTTGTGTTGTGGATGAGCTATACTGATACGATCTCATTAACATCATCTACAATATGAAAACTCTACACACAATTATCAGTGTCACTTTTCACTGATCCTGATGCATTCGCTCTTTCTTGCAGTTCTTGAAACTCTTGCAGTTGTTGAAGTTGCAACATCTGGATATCTTTATTGTAGACGTTTCGGCATCCAGTGGCTTTATCAATACAGATTCTAGGACATAATTAGAAGACAGTAGAACTTTCATATTGTCGGTATTCTATACCTTTCTTGCACAAGTTGTTGAAGTTGTTCTTGCATTTTCATTACTGCCATAACATGCAATGACTTTTTGGTCTTAATCTCATCCAATGCCAATCTAACAGTGATATTTAATTGACTGTTCCATCCCGATGCTTTACAATACGATTTCGACATAATGTTGAAGGTCAGGTGATTATGCCTTTCGATTCTAATTAGTTTCTTCACAGTTGTTGAGTGTTCTCATTCTTACTGGCATATCATGAGCAAAAAATGGAATTTTATCTAATCACATCTACTTGATGATTAATTAATGACTCTTGAAATGTTCAATTCGCTTCGTAATTGTGTGAGTAGGTTTTGGGGCTGCCTACCACTTGTTAGTTCTTCATCCTGCTGAAGGGATCTACTCGATATTGAATCGCACTTTTCTATCGATCTCTTTGATTTCCATTAACCACTCCTGAAAGGCTAAAGTGGCTGTAAATCTGAAGGTTGTGGTAGCGATAACCATCTCACTTAGAGATCCGGTTGTAGGTGCTTGAAATGATGTTTAGAACGATTGTGTTTTTAGCAGGATGGGTCAACTGATTCTAGAAGGCGTGTACCATCACCTCCCTTGGAATCGGTGTTTTTACACAGTAACTTACTAATGTGTACTGATGGAGTTCAACGAATTATCCTAAGGAATACACCTCACTACATGGGTTATGTTTCCAGTACTTACCTTCTCCAACTAACATTAAATTCCTAGGTCAGCTTTCCCACTACCATTATTTCTTCCATGCTCCTCCCACTACCATACATCTCTCATACCATACTCTTCCCACTACCATACATCTCTCATACCATGCCTCCTCCCACTACCATACATCTCTCATACCATACCTCTCCCACTACCATACATCTCTCATACCATGCCTCCTCCCACTACCATACATCTCTCATACCATACCTCTCCCACTACCATACATCTCTCATACCATGCCTCTTCCCACTACCATACATCTCTCATACATGCTCCTCCCACTACCATACATCTCTCATACCATGCCTTTCCCACTACCATACATCTCTCATACCATGCCTCCTCCCACTACCATACATCTCTCATACCATACCTACTCCCACTACCATACATCTCTCATACCATGCCTCCTCCCACTACCATACATCTCTCATACCATACCTACTCCCACTACCAACATCTCTCATACCATACTCCTCCCACTACCATACATCTGTCATACCATACCTCCTCCCACTACCAACACTCTCATACATACCTCCTCCCACTACCATACATCTCTATACCATACCTCCTCCCACTACCATACATCTCTCATACCATACCTACTCCCACTACCATGCATCTCTATACCATACCTCCTCCCACTACCATACATCTGTCATACCATACCTCCTCCCACTACCATGCACTCTCATACCATACCTCCTCCCACTACCATACATCTGTCATACCATACCTCCTCCCACTACCATGCATCTCTCATACCATACCTCTCCCACTACCATACATCTCTCATACCATGCCTCCTCCCACTACCATACATCTCTCATACCATTACCTCTTCCCACTACCATACATCTCATACCATGCCTCCTCCCACTACCATACATCTCTCATACCATACCTCTCCCACTACCATACATCTCTCATACCATGCCTTTTCCCACTACCATACATCTCTCATACCATAGCCTCCTCCCACTACCATACATCTCTCATACCATGCCTTTTCCCACTACCATACATCTCTCATACCATGCCTCCTCCCACTACCATACATCTCTCATACCATACCTCTTCCCACTACCATACATCTCTCATACCATCCTCCTCCCACTACCATACATCTTCATACCATACCTACTCCCACTACCAACATCTCTCATACCATACCTCCTCCCACTACCATACATCTGTCATACCATACCTCCTCCCACTACCAAGCATCTCTCATACCATACCTCCTCCACTACCATACATCTCTATACCATACCTCCTCCCACTACCATACATCTCATACCATATACCTACTCCCACTACCATGACATCTCATACCATACCTCCTCCCACTACCAATACATCTGTCATACCATACCTCCTCCCACTACCATGCACTCTCTCATACCATACCCCTCCCACTACCATACATCGTCTATACCATACCTCCTCCCACTACCATGCATCTCTCATACCATACCTACTCCACTACCATACATCTCTATACCATACCTCCTCCCACTACCATACATCTTCATACCATACCTCTCCCACTACCATGCATCTCATACCATACCTCCTCCCACTACCATACATCTGTCATACCATACCTCCTCCCACTACCATGCATCTCTCATACCATACCTCCTCCCACTACCAAACATCTCTCATACCATACCTCCTCCCACTACCATACATCTCTATACCATACCTCCTCCCACTACCATACATCTCTCATACCATACCTCCTCCCACTACCATACATCTCTATACCATACCTCCTCCCACTACCATACATCTGTCATACCATACCTCCTCCCACTACCATACATCTCTATACCATACCTCCTCCCACTACCATACTTCTTCATACCATACCTCCTCCCACTACCATACATCTCTCATACATACCTCCTCCCACTACCATACTCTCTCATACCATACCTCCTCCCACTAACCATTCATTCTTCCCCTCCATAATCCATACTTCCTCCCACTACCATTCATCTCTCATACCATATCCTCCCATACCCTACATCTCTCATACATACCCTCCCACTACATACATCTCTATACCTCCTCCCACTACCATACATCTCTCATACCATACCTCCTCCCACTACCATGTATCTCTCATACCATACCTCCTCCCACTACCATACATCTCTCATACCATACTTCCTCCCACTACCATACGTCTCTCATACCATACCCCTCCCACTACCATACATCTCTCATACCATACCTCCTCCCACTACCATGCATCTCTCATACCATACCTCCTCCCACTACCATACATCTCTCATACCATACCTCCTCCCTCTACCATACATCTCTCATACCATACTTCCTCCCACTACCATACATCTCTCATACCATACCTCCTCCCACTACCATACATCTCTCATAACATACCTCCTCCCACTACCATGTATCTCTCATACCATACCTCCTCCCACTACCATACATCTCTCATACCATACCTCCTCCCGCTACCATTCATCTCTCATACCAACCTCCTCCCACTACCATACATCTCTCATACAATACCTCCTCCCACTACCATACATCTCTATACCATACCTCCTCCCACTACCATACATCTGTCATACCATACCTCCTCCCACTACCATGCATCTCTCATACCATACCTCCTCCCACTACCATACATCTCTCACACCATACTTCCTCTCGCTACCATACATCTCTCATACCATACCTCCTCCACTACCATACATCTCTCACACCATACCTCCTCCCACTACCATACATCTCTCATACCATACCTCCTCCCACTACCATACATCTCTCATACCATACTTCCTCCCACTACCATACATCTCTCATACCATACCTCCTCCCACTACCATACATCTCTCACACCATACCTCCTCCCACTACCATGCATCTCTCATACCATACCTCCTCCCACTACCATACATCTCTCATACCATACCTCCTCCCACTACCATACATCTCTCATACCATACCTCCTCCCACTACCATACATCTCTATACCATACCTCCTCCCACTACCATACATCTCTCATACCATACCTCCTCCCACTACCATACATCTCTCATACCATACCTCCTCCCACTACCATACATCTCTCACACCATACCTCCTCCCACTACCATACATCTCTATACCATACCTCCTCCCACTACCATACATCTCTCATACCATACCTCCTCCCACTACCATACATCTCTCACACCATACCTCCTCCCACTACCATACATCTCTATACCATACCTCCTCCCACTACCATACATCTCTCATACCATACCTCCTCCCACTACCATACATCTCTCATACCATACTTCCTCCCACTACCATACATCTCTCATACCATACCTCCTCCCACTACCATACATCTCTCACACCATACCTCCTCCCACTACCATGCATCTCTCATACCATACCTCCTCCCACTACCATACATCTCTCACACACTCTACTGGTAAGTATGGTTTTCTTCGTTACTTTTCCTTCATAGTCTTCCCTGATAATATGTAATACATTTTTTTTTTTAGTTGGACTACGAATATTCGTTATTACACAATAATTTTTCTCAAAGAGACATTTTTCGCTTCGGGAAGACATATTAAAAATAAATTGATCATTTCGTAACGTAATCATTCGTGAAATTTCTGAATAAAATCTCCAGAGATGAGACTTTTGTCCTTTTGCAATTTCTTATTTATCATACATACTTTTTCTTGCTCAAATATTTCTATAAATTTCTCTAACTTGTTTGCATAAATTTCAGGGTTTAAGGCGAAACCGTCCAGAAACATTTTCTTTATATATATAAATGGGCCAACAATGTTCCGTTACTATTTCATAGGATTTCGAGGATTCTTGTCGACAAATATTTCAACTAAACCAGTGCAAAACATCGGAGATAATTTGCATGCTTGTCGATATTACAATATGTTTCGACGCCTCTTCTGTTTATCAACAATACATCTTACACTCTGGAACTCTTCATGTTTAAATTTATAATACCGTGTGTATCACCAAACAGCATATATATATATATATATATATATATATATATATATATATATATATATATATATATATATATATATATATAATATATATATATGTGTGTGTGTGTGTGTGTGTATGTATATGCAAAACAACCACTGTGAAAGAATAGAGAAATTCCAAGCGCATTCGTGATTACTCACATTATCAAGGAACAATGAAAGTAATGAACGAACGAACGAAAGTTCAGGTAAGATCCCGAATGGGATGAGCGGGGAGGACGGGACAGACGAAGAATAGTGCTGGAGAAATAGAGCCAGGGCTTAACCCAGCAGCGAGGCGATAATGGGACAGATAATGAGAAGAGAAATTCAGGCTCTTCTATTGGGACTCCAGTGGGGTGAGCGGGGAGGGACATGCGACGTTTAGCGCTAGTGAGGAGTGTAGAACTGAGCCATGTCTTAACCCGAAAGCTAAGGCGAACGTGGGTCAGAGAATGGTACCTGTCAGAGAATCCAAGGTTATTTGTAAATAGGGTTAGGAGCAGGATCATGCAAGGAGTAGAAAAGGTTGTGTTGGTTTGTGGGTCTGCGAATGTCTTCGTCAAGGAGAGAGGTCCAGTAGTCATGTCGTGTCTCAAGTTTGTCTATCTGTCTGTCACTGAGCGTCTTTCAGTACAGATTCAGCGCAGGGATGTCTAATTGGGCATGGAGAGACTCGCTTGTGGCGATGTCCTCCCGTCTGACAAGCACCCAGCGCAGCGCCTTGTCCTGGACACGTGCAGTTTAAGTAAGTTTGTTTTTGCTGCAAGAGATAGGGCTAGAGGAGAGTAAGTTATCAAAGGACGTATTAGGAATTTATAGAGGTGTAGTTTGGTGCGTTGAGAGGCATGTTTCAGCTTGTAGAGGCCCACAAGGGCCTTACTAGCCTTGAGTGAATGTGTCCGTGTAAACGAAGAAGGTAGTCAAGATTAACGCCAAGGACAGTGACAGATTGTGTGATGGGGATGTAAGTGGGGGTGTCAGCTGTTCTGAGTTCGACAGGTAATGGAGGATCACGTTTCTTGTAGTTAAAATATGTAATGCTGGATGTAGCTGCATTGGTTTTGATCCTCCATTTTTGTTCCCAGATGGCTATCCTGTCAACCTCATTTTGTGTTTTGTGTGCGAGTGTATCTATATTGGCATGAGTGATAAGTTGTGTAATGTCGTCTGCATAGGCTAGTGTGATGGAGTTGTGGTACACAGGTGTTGGAATGTCGTTAGTGTATAAAATGTAGAGGGTAGGGGAGAGGACAGATCCCTGGGGTACTCTGGCATTTAGTGTGAAGTAGTCAGAGTAACAGCCTTGGAATTTGATTCTCATGGTACGGCCGTCTAGGAAGTTGCAGAGGAGTTTACGAGTATTGAGAGGCAGGTTGAAGTTAGTGCAGAGTTTGTACTTGAGCCCTTCGTGCCAGACAGTGTCAAAAGCTTTTTCAACGTCTTTTGCAACCAGGGCTGTCCTGTTTCTTTGTTTTGTGTTTATGTGGATGTTGTTGATAATTATGTTAATGGTATCCTGTGTGGATCTGTGTGTTCTGAAGCCAAACTGACCATCAGAAAGTAGAGAACTGTGTTCCAGGTATCTGCGAAGGCGATGATTGATGAGTTTTTCAAAGAGTTTTCCTAAAGTTTCGAGGAGGCTGATAGGGCGATAGTTTCTAGGGTCAGAGTGGTCTTTATTGGGTTTAGGAAGGAGGATAACAGTAGCAGCTTTGAAGAGGGAAGGGAAGTATCCAGAGGCAAGGGAGGCATTGAGGAGATTTGTGTAGGCAGTAATGATAGAATCAGGAACGTGTTTCAGGATAATATGGTTTAGGCCAGAGGCACCAGGGGCCTTGGGAGGAAGGTGTCTGAGGAGAGTTTTAACGTCTGTGTTGGTGAAAGGAGTGTCAAGTTCTTGGGAGGAGGTAAGAGAGTCCAGATGGATGTGGCTGTCTGGTGTTGTTTCGTGTGTATGTGTAGTGTTCCAGTGTTCTATGTTCTGAATGTGTTGAATAACGTTAGGGTGGGGTGGGGTGAGGGTGGAAGATGTTCTCCCAGATGTGTTTGAAGATGTTAGTAACAGCCTGCGGGTCTGAGATGTGTGTGTTGTTGTGGGTGATGTGTTTGAATTTGTTGGTGGGAGTGGTGCCTCTGATTTTTTTTATAAAGTTCCAGAAGGCTTTGGTGTTTTTGATACACTGTTTGTCTGCTTGTAGTGTGAGCTGTGGCCAGTGATTGTTGGGGGTCTTGGTCTGGGACTGTGTAGAATGTTGTTTCTGAGGTAAGTGAGATCTAATCGGACTTGATTAAATCTGTGTGTGTTGTAGAGGAAGTGGTTGTGGTAGCAGCTAATTAGTCTTCTTGTTCTGATTGAGGGTTTGAGGGAATAACGAGTGGTGTGGGTTTTCTTTGGTATTGCAGTGTTGGCTGCTTGTGTAATGGTGTCCTGGATGAGAGCAAGTTGAGTGTCAATGTCAGAGATGGGTTTGTTGTTGTAGTCATTGGTGAGGTTAGTATTATCTGTGTTGTTTGAAGGCATCCCAGTCTGCGTTCTTGTAGGAGAAGGAAGGTGTGGCTGGGATGAGGATAGGGTTGGAGGAGATGTGTAAGATGATGGGAATGTGATCAGAGCCTGTAATAGGGCCAGGTGATATGTAGTGTTGAAAGAGAGAGCTGGCTCAGTTTGCCAGAATGATGTCGGGTTTGCCTTGGCCAGTGTGATTATAGAAAGTGTTGAAGTCTGGGCCGAGGTGAACTAGGTGTTTGTGGTTTGTGAAGTTGAGTAATTGGTGACCAAGTTGGTTGTTACTGGTGTGATGAAAGGCGGTGTGTTTGGCATTCATATCAGCTAGTAGGTATATTGGTGTGTTGGTGTAGTTGAAGACTAAGGAAAGATCATGTATGTTGAGAATAGTGTTTGGACGAGCATAGGTGGTGTAAAAGATGAAGGGTCCAAGGTGGGTGTGTATTCTGACCGCCAGACAGTGTTGGTGAATAAAAGGGACTGGGAGAAATTCATGTTTTATGTTGGATTTGACAAGGATGGCAATCCCACTGTGGGGATCATAGTGGGACTGCAGTGCAGTATAACCATAATGGTGGATACGTTGAGAGGCTTTGAGGCAGGTACTGTTTAGTAAATTAATATCTGGCCTCTCTGCTTCAAGGAGCTCGGCCAGTGTCTAATTGTGAAGTAAGAACGTACATTGAACTGAATCACATTAAACATGATTTAATGGTTTCGTCATACCAAAGTTGGTATCGGGGGAGTTTATATTTAAGCCGGTGATAGTGGTGTCATCAGTGGGTGTGTGTTTGTAGGTGTTACGGACCCATTTCATGGAGGGGGAGGAAGAGATGGACCTGTTTTTATGTTCTTTAGTCTGTATATCGGAAGTTGGGGCAGATTTAGGGTTGAGTGGAATTCGTTTGGAGGAAGAGTTGGACCTGGATGAAGTCTTGGATGTGGTGGAGGAGGAGTGGGCGATGGTGGATGAGAGGAAGTGGAAGCTTTGGTAATGGAGGAAGAAGTGGGTAAAGAGGTGGGGGGAAATAGTAGAAGTAGTTAAGGGGGTAGGGGAGGAGGGGAGTTGGTAGGGGGGGTAGATGTGAGAGGGGGTAGGGCTGAGGGATGTTGGTGGGAGTGAAGAGTGGTAGGGGAGGAGGAGAGCAGGAGGTGTAGGAAAAGGGGGAGTGGGAGAGGTTGTAGGGGGTTTAGGAAGAGAAGCAAGAAGGAGGGATGATTAGAGAGGGAAGATTGTTAGCAGACAAGATTAGGTTAAGGACATGTGAGTAGTCTAATTGGTAAGCTTGAGAGATTACCATCCCCGAGTGGACAGCAGTGGCGAGTTGCAGTTGTTTTGTAGTCTTGTGTGGGTGTGGCGTGTTGGAGGGGGGTTTTGTAGTCTGTGTTTTTGGTGTTTGAGTTTTGTAGGGTAAAAGGGGTAGACCAAGTGTGTGGGGAGGCCCAGGCATTGGGGTGGGGGGGAGGGCATTTTTGGTGGGGGAGGGAGGTAAGGGGGGGGTTGGGGAGGGAGGGGGTTTGGCTAGTCGAGGGAGAAGAGAATGTTTTTTTCGAGGGGGGGGAAAATTTGCAACTGCGTGTGTGCCCCGCCGCATTTGGGAAACATTTAGGGGGAGGTTGCAGGTATTCCGAAGTAGCCGTTGCTGAACATCTGGAGCAGACTTGGAAGTGTGCAGTGTTTTTTTGTGGCCGAATTTGTGCATTTAAGACATTGTGTGTTTGGGGGGAAAGTTGGGGGTTGAAGAGAGTTTTTGGGAGGGAACGGGGTGGTTTTGGCAAAGATTAAAGAGATGAAAGTGGTAGAGGTTTCAAAAGGAGTAGAACAGCGTTTTTTTGAGAATGGGGGGAGTTTTCGGGTCTGTAAATATCGTCATCAGAGTCTTTTCTTGTACTGATGTTTTTTTTATTGTTTCTTTTGTCTGTGTCATAGGCTGTCGGAGAGAGTAGTCTACGTGTTTGAAATGACTGTGCTTTTGGGCACGGTGCTCAGGAGCCCAAAATAAGGGTGAAGCCGCGTTTAGAAGTTTTTGTTGGGATCGGTTGAGGTGTACGCTTCGTAGGAATGTTTTTCAAGGAGTTTGAAGCCCGAGTTGGTTTTAAAGACTTTTAAATTTAGGTGCCCCCGTGATTGTATAATAAATTTTCAGGACGATAGTGGGCCCGGATTAGAGAATTTGAGGTTTACGAGAAGGAAATTTGGGTTTTGAAAAAGAAGGAGGTGTGGGGGGTTGGGGGAGGTGGAAAGGGGGGGGGTGGGAGGTGGAAAGGGAACGAAGGGGTTCTAATTTCGAAAAGATGAAATTTTCGGTGACAATGGCCAAAATGTGAGGGTACTCAGATAGGCAAGTAGTGTAAGTAGGGGAAACCCTACTGCCCGGCGCAGGACCTGTAGGCCTGTAGCTTGATGGAGCATGTTATCGAGCGTCTGCGAGACTGGCTGTATGGCGTGCAATAAAAGGCTAGAGAATTTAGTCAGCAAAGGTTCCTGCCCTTGGGAGGCAAACCCCCCGACGCACCAAACCCGTGGTGGAGAGGAAGATGAAGGTCCAGTAAGCACCAGTCTAAGCGAAGTCTCTCTCAACACGGGGTAATTCGAGAGAGGCGAGATCGTCGATGATCAATGATTCACCGAAAGTAATGCATCAAAGGAAGGCATATAAAGGGTCTAGCCGACACCTCACTATCACATCGCACAACAAAGCAACACCTGATGCGCGACTCATAAGAAAGGGAACACTGCAGCAGGCCCGCTGGCCCAGCTAGACAGGTCCTTCACAAAACCCACCAACAAACTATTCTACCCAAGAATTAAGAATTTTAAAATTTATTATTTGTCCAATGTATTATTAAATTCTTCCCAAATTCTATTAATTATAAATGGATATAATTTATATAAACCAAAGGAAATATTCATATTATTGTCAAAACTGCTTTTTATGAAACAAGATTCAATTATATTCCAGTCAACCATGGACTTGCTTGATACAACTTTCTCAGCTTTTTGAATATCAATTGGATGGTTAAAATCCCTAACATGAATAAATAGAACATTGGAATCTTATCCAGTTCTAATGCTATATTTATGTTGTTTTAATCTTAGTTCGAGACTTTTACCAGTTTGACCGTAATAAACTTTATCGCAAATTTTACAAGGAATCTTATAGACACATCCGACAGCATTTTGGGGGGAATTCTTTATCAAAAGTTTTTTTTACTCTAACAAGATTTTTAAATACAACTTTGATATTAAAAGTCTTAAGAAGAGAAGGCATATCAACCAGGTTTTCATGGTAAGGGAGAACCAACACACTTTTAGCTGAATAAGGCTGGTTGTCCCGTTTTGGATTGTAAAAAGTATTTCTAGCAATTTTAAAAGATTTATCAGTTACGTTTCTTGGTTATTTCAAATCATTACCTATTTCATAAATTTTGGATATTTCCTCATCTATGAACTCTGGACTACAAATACATAAAGCTCTCAAAAACATTGATGAGAAAACAGACAGTTTAACTCTATCTTGATGCGAGGAATAATAGTGGACATAGGAACAGTTATTTGTAGGTTTTCTGTAAATTTTACCCCTCATGGAAGGTTCCTTGATGTTGGTGAGGGGCTCTTGATTTAGGGAATTGAATCTGTGCTCCAGTTCCCCGAATTAAGCCTGAATGCCTTCCACATCCCCCCCTGGGCGCTGTATAATCCTACGGGTTTAGCGCTTCCCCCTTGATTATAATAATAATAATAATCTGTAAATTTTAAATTTTAATTCATTATTACCCTTAATAATTAAAACATCTAGAAAAGGCAATGAGTTATTTTTTTGAAACTCAACAGTAAAGTTTATAGAATGGGCTAAGCTGTTTAATTTGCCAAGGAAATGGTGTATATCTACATTCTTGGGCATAAGACACAAAACATCATCAACATATCTGAACCATTTAGCTCTATTACGGAGGATTGTGTAAAGCACCCTTGATTCAAAAAAAATTCATTTATAGGTTACTAAGAACATGTGAAAGAGGATTTCCCATTGCCATACCAAACTTCTGAGTGTAAAACTTATCATTAAATACAAATTTTGCATCAACAATGCAAAGTTTAATAAGTTCAATGATAGTAGGAACTGGCAATGGTAAATCATAATTAACGAGTTCTTCAGATAAGAAACTTAATAAATCATCAACAGGAACTTTCGTAAACAAGGAAGTAACATCAAAACTAACCATGTTAAAATCATTTAAGTCAGTCAAGGAGCTTAATTTATCAACTAAATCTATGTTGTTTTTAACATTAAAGTTAAAAATTTTGCCAACAATAGGGCTCAAAACATCAACAAGCCATTTGGATAATTTATATGAAACTGATCCTATGGAGCTAATAATTGGTCTGACTGGATTCCCTGGTTTGTGTGTTTTTATTAGTCCATACATGTAAGGTAAAGATGGATTAGTGGAAGTAAATTGTTTGACTAATTCATCTTTGCCTTTCAGTAGAAGTTTTATTGTTTTATTGAAATTGCTGTTAACGGTTTCTAGGGGATTTTTTCCTAAGTTTAGAATAGGTTTCAGTATCATCTAAGAGATTATTCGTTTTTCTTGGTAATCATTTTCTTTCATAATTACTATTGCATTTATTTTGTCTGCTTTAGTAAAGTGCAAATTTTTATTTTTATTAAGTGTATCATAAGATTTAAAGAATCTTTGAGGGCAATTGGGAATGTTTGGTTTTAACATAGAGCTGTATACCATTCCCTTACTAATAATTTCATCAGTGGATAAAACAGAAAATTTTTCAAAGTTACAAAAGGCTTTTGTAATTTCAACATTATTAAGTTTTTTTGAAGTTGCAAAACTTAGGCCAAAACCTTGAGCAGGCAGTTGTATTTTCATCTAAAATTTCATCTGATTAGTTAATTGCAAAATTGTTATTAGATGATGAGGAAATATCCAAAATTTATGAAATAGGTAAGGATTTGAAATTCCCAAGGAACGTAATTGATAAATCTTTTAAAATTGCTAGAAATACTTTTTACAATCCAAAAAGGGACAACCAGCCTTATATATATACATGCTGTTTGGTGATACACACGGTATTATAAATATAAACACGAAGAGAGCAGCAAATATATTCCAGAGTGTAAGATGTATTGTTGATAAACAGAAGAGGCGATTTTGGGAAATCGCCGGTATCTCACGACCGTTTAATGGTTATTCCTGTTCACTCAACATCGTCTCCCTGGGTACTGCAACACTAGCTGGCACATGTAAGTAAAATAGAGCTTACCTGACTCATTGTAACGGGAGCCCGTTACTTCTTGATATCATTGAGGTCGATAGCGTTGGCTTGACTGAAGTAATGACGATGGGAACCTTCACTTCGTCGTCTGCTTGGAGTCAGCCACACGGGAGCAGTATTCGCCTGGTACTTGCTACTCCCGTTGACATGTCCGCTTCTATTTACGGCAGGAAGAATGTCTAATTTTTCTGGAGATCGTTGATGTACGGCACCAGAAACACGCACACGATATTGGCCACGAATATTTCTGTGTTAGGTAGCCGGGAAAAGCAGCCGGCCCCTTCGTCACCCGGCCTTCTCTTCACGCATCCACTCGTCGAATTGCAATCTCGAATAACGAATCAAGTATCAGTGCTGTTGCTGTTGCCACGGCATTTATTTTCGGATTTTTCCAGGTCTTGGGAAATAGCCATTTTCTCAGACAAACATCTATTCTTAAACGTACTGAGTGTAACTTCTGCTGTACAAGTGTGCGTCTCATGTGTCGCTTTTTATCAACTATGACTCTGTAATTCCATTAGAGGGTGTCTGATTTTGCTGGATATGACACACGTGTTAAGACGAATGGACGTTCTGGACTGCTCTAATTGATCTCTGCTAGGGCAAAGGATACAGGTCATGACCCCTTTCAACCTCAGATCATGGGAAAGTAGAGACAGAAGGATCTTAGTACCCTCGAGGGGTCGCTGCCCCAGGGGACGTCACGGTCCTTCAAGGGGTGTCCATCCCCCTGGAAGTTGGAGAAAATTTTTCTTCTCACCTCCCACACACACTCCCTGACTCCTCCCGCACACCCTCCCTGACTCCTCCCGTACACCCTTCCTGACTCCTCCCACACACCCTCCCTGACTCCTCCCACACACCCTCCCTGACTCCTCCCACACACCCTCCCTGGCTCCTCCCACACACCCTCCCTGACTCCTCCCACACACCCTTCCTGACTCCTCCACACACCTCCCGACTCCCTCCCACACACCCTCCGCTGACTACTCCCACAACCATCCCTGACATCCACCCACACATCCCTCCCTGAACCTCCTCTCACACACCCTCCCAGACTCCTTCCACACACCCTCTCTGCTACCTCCCACACACCCTACCTGACTCATCCCACACACCCTCCCTGACTCCTCCCACACACCCTCCCCTGACTCCTCCCACAACCCTCCTGACTCTCCCAGCACACCATCCCTACATCCTCCCACCCACACCTCCCTTACTCCTCCCACACACACTTCCTTACTCCTCCCACACACTCCTCTCCTAATTTCCTCCCACGACACCCCTCCCCCTGACCCCACCCACCAACCTCCCGGACTCCTCCCACACACCCACCTTGACTCCTCCCACACCCCTCACTGACTTCCTCCCACACACTCTCCTCTGACTCCTCCCACACACCCTCCTGACCCCTCCCACACACCCTCCATTACCCCCCCACACACCCTCCCTATTTCCTCCCTAACACCCTCCCTGACTCCTCCCACACACCCTCCCTGACTCCTCCCGCACACCCTCCCTGACTCCTCCCCACACACCCTCCCTGACTCTATCCCCACACACACCTCCCGATTCCACCCTAACACTCTATATGACCTCCTCCCACACAACTCCCTTCCCTGTCTCCACCCTAACACCCTCCCTGACTCTTCCCTCACACCCTCCCTGTCTCCTCCCTAACACCCTCCGTGACTCTTCCCTCACACTCTCCCTGACTCCTCTCTCACACCCTCCCTGACTCCCTTACCCTAACACTTATCATCAAGCTTCTTGACAGCGCCGTTTATAACATACAGATTAATTCATACAGCCTCAAATATCCCCTTCAAATCCTAGGGATGCTGCTTGAAGGAGGACGGAGATTACAGCCACACACTGATGCTGAGTTGCCAGAGGAGTGCAGGGAGGAAGAATGCAGGGAGGAAGAGTGCAGGGAGGAAGAGGAAGAGTTGATGGGAGGAAGAGGGAAGAGTGCAGGTAGGATAGATGAGATGCGGTAGGAAGAGGAAGAGTGATGGGATGAAAGAGGAAGAGTGATGGAGGAAGATGAAGAGTGCGAGGGAGAAGAAGGAAGAGTGATGGGAGGAAGAGGAAGAGTGCATGGAGGAAGAGGATTAGTTAAAGGGAGGGAAGAGGAAGAGTGCAGGGAGGAAGAGGAAGATTGATGGGAAGTAAGAAGAAGAGTGTGGGTGGAAGAGGAAGAGAGCAGGTAGAGAAGAGAGAAGAGTGATGGAGGAAGAAGAGATTGATGGGTGAAGGGAAGGTGCAGGGAGGGAAAGGAGAAGAGTGATGGGAGGAAGAGGAACAGTGAAAGGAGGAAGAGAAAGAGGTGCAGGGAGGAAGAGGAAGAGTGCAGTGAGGAAAGGAAGAGTGCATGGGATGAAGAGAAGAGTGATGTGAGGAACAGGAAGAGTAATGGGTAGGAAGAGGAAGAGTGATGGGGGGAAGAGGAAGATGCAGGAGAATGAGGAGAGTTGATGGGATGAAGAGGAAGAGTGATGGTAGGAAGAGGAAGAGGTTTGGGAGGAAAGGAAGAGTGATGGGAGGAAGAGGAACATGATGGGAGTGAGAGAAAGAGTGCAGGGAGGAAGAGGAAGAGTGCAAGTGAGGAAGAGGAAGAGTGTCAGGGAGTGAAGAGGAAGATTGGATGGGATGAAAGGAAGAGTAATGGGAGGAAGAGGAATAGTGATAAGGGAAGAGGAAGAGTGCAGGGAGAAAGAGGAAGAGTGATGGGAGGAAGAGAAGAGTGAAGGGAGGAAGAGGAAGAGTGATGGGAGAAGAGGAAGAGTCAGGGAGGAATAGGAAGAGTGTCAGTGAGGAAAGGAAGAGTGATGGGAGGAAGAGGAAGGTGATGGGAGGAAGAGGAAGAGTGATGGGGAAAGAGGAGAGTGCAGGAGAAAGAGGAAGAGTGATGGGAGGAAGAGGAAGAGTGATGGGGAGGAAGAGGAAGAATTCAGGGAGGAAGAGGAAGAGTTGCCAGGGAGGAAGAGGAAGAGCGATGGGAGGAAGAGGAAGAGTGATGGGAGGAAGATGAAGAATTCAGGAGGAAGAGGAAGAGTGATGGGAGGAAGAGGAAGATTGATTGGGATGAAGAGGAAGAGTGATTGGGAGGAAGAGGTAAGAAGTGCAGGGAGGAAGAGGAAGAGTGATTGGAGGAAGAAGGAAGGTGATGGGAGTAAGAGGAAGAGTGATTGGAGGGGGGGGGGGGGGGGGGGGGGAACAGGAAGAGTGATGGGAGGAATGAGAGAGTGCAGGGAGAAGAGAAAAGTGCAGTGAGGAAGAGAAGAGAGCATGGGAGGAAGAAGGAAGAGTGATGGGAGGGAAGGAGGAAGAGTGCAGTGAGGAAGAGGAAGACAGTGGCATGGAGGAAGAGGAAGAGTGAAGGGGAGAAGAGGAAGAGTGATGGGAGGGAAGAGTAACAGTGATTGGGAGAAAGGAAAGAGTGCAGGGAGGAAAGGAGAGTGCATGAGGAAGAGGAAGAGTGCAGGAGTAATAGGAAAGATTGTGATGTGAGGAAGATTAAAAGAGTATGGAGGAAGGGAAGAGTTGATGGGGGAAGAGGAAAGTGCAGGGAGAAAGAGGCAATGAGTGCATGTGAGGAAGAGGAAGAGTTGATGGATGAAGAGAGAAATAGTGATGGGAGGAAGAGGAAGATGATGGGAGTAAGAGGAACAGTGATGGGAGGAAGAGAAAGAGTGCAGGGAGGGAAAGAGGAAGAGGTGCAGTGTGGGAACATGAAGAGTCAGGGAGGAAGAGGAGGAGTGATGGGAGAAGAGGAAGAGTAAATGGAGGAAGAGGAAAGTGATTGTAGGAAGAGGAAGAGGTAATGGGAGAGAAGAGGAAGAGTAATGGGGAAGAGAGAAGAGTGCAGGGAGAGACGAGGAAGAGTGATGGGAGGCGAAGAGGAAAGATGATGGGAGGAAGAGGAAGAGTGAATGTGGGAGGGAAGAGGAAGAGTGCAGGTAGGAAGAGGAAGAGTGCAGGGAGGAAGAGGTAGAGTGATGGGAGGAAGAGAAGATGTGATGGGAGAAGAGGAAGAGTGATGGGTGGAAGAGGAAGAGTGCAGGGAGAAAGAGGAAGAGTGATGGGAGGAAGAGGAAGAGTGATGGGAGGAAGAGGAAGAGTGATGGGAGGAAGAGGAAGAGTGCAGGGAGGAAGAGGAAGAGTGATGGGAGGAAGAGGAAGAGTGATGGGAGGAAGAGGAAGAGTGCAGGGAGGAAGAGGAAGAGTGATGGGAGGGAAGAGAAGATAGTGATGGAGGAAGAGGAAAGTGATGGGATGAAGAGGAAGAGTGCAGGGAGGAAGAGGAAGTAGTGCAGGGAGGTAAGAGGAAGAGTGCAGTGAGGAAGATGAGGAAGAGTGCATGGAGAAGAGGAAGAGTGATGGGAGAAGAGGAAAGAGTGATGGAGGAAAGGAAAGAGTGATTGGAGGAACAGGAAGAGTGAGAGAATAAGAGGAAAGTGTATGGAGGAAGGAGAGAGTGCAGTGAGGAAGAGAAGTGTGCATGGAGAAGAGGAAAGAGTGAATGGAGGAAGAGGAAGAGTGCAGGAGGAAGAGGAAGAGTGCATGGAGGAAAGGAAGAGTGATGGGAGGATAGAGTAAGAGTGATGGTGAGGAACGGAAGATGTGGGAGGGAGGAAGAGGAAGAGTGCAGGAGAAGAGGAAGAGTGCAGTGAGGAAGAGGAAGAGTGCATGGAGGAAGAGGAAGAGTGATGGGAGGAAGAGGAAGAGTGATGGGAGGAAGAGGAAGAGTGATGGGAGGAAGAGGAAGAGTGATGGGAGGAAGAGGAAGAGTGCAGGGAGGAAGAGGAAGATTGGTGTTGGGAGGAAGAGGAAGAGTGCAGGGAGGAGATGAAGAGTGATGGTAGGATGAGGAAGAAGTGACGAGGAGGAAGATGAAGAAAGTGATGGAGGAAGAGGGTATAGTGATGGTCTGAAGAGGAGGAGTGAATGGGGGGAAGAGGAAGAGCGATTGGAGGAAGAGAAAGAAGTGCAGGGAGGAAGGGAAGAGTGATGGGAGAAGAGGAAGAGTGATGGAGGAAGAGAAAGAGTGCAGGAGGAAGAGGAAGAGTGATGGGAGAGAGAGGAAGATGTGATGGGAGGAAGAGGAAGAGTGATGGGAGGAAGAGAAGAGTGAAGGGAAAAATAGGAAGAGTGTGGAGGAAGAGGAAGATTCTGAAGGGATGTGAAGATGGAAGAGTGATTAGGATGAAGGCTCGCCGCTTATCATAGACGTCCTCTTCCTCGTATCATTGAGGTCCGAGGTACGCTAGCATGTCTTGCCGCATGCCTCTATCATATTGTCTTCCTCCTTCCTCTATCATTTCCTCGCTCTTCCGTCTAACCTTTCCTCCCCGTCCTCGATCAGTTTCTTGCTCTTGCCCTATCATGTCTTCCTCATCCGCCCCGCTCCTTGTCTTGTCCTCTTCCTCTATTCACTTTCTTCCTCGTCCTCGCGATCATTTCTTCCTACTATCCTTCTAACATCTCTTCCTCCTCCTCTATCATTCTTCCTCTTCCTCGATCCATTTCGTCCTCGGTCCCTCTATCATTTCTTCCTCTTCCTCTATACTTACTTCACTCTTCCCTATTTCCTATCTTCCTCCTTCCGTCTATCCTTTTGCGTCCTCTTCGTTCTCGATCATTTACGTTCCGCTTACTCTTATCGTAATTTCTTCCTTTCTTCCTCAAGTCATTGTTTCCTCTTCCGCTATCCGCGTATCTTCCACTCCTCTATCATCCTTCCTCTGCCTCTCAACATTTTTTCCTCACTTCCTCTATCCTTTGCTTCCGACTTCCTCTATCATTTCCTTCGCTCTTCGCCCTATCATTCAGTCTTCCTCTTCCTCTATCATTCGTCCTCTTCCCTTATCCTTTCTTCCTCTTCCTATATACCGTTCTTCCACCTTCCTCTATGCCCTTAGTCCTCTTCCTACCTATTCATTTCTCCTCTTCCGTCTATCATTCGTCCTCTGCCTCTATCCTCACGCCCTCTTCCTGCTATCATTTCTTCTCTTCCTCTATCCTTTCTCCGCTTCCTCTACATTTCGTCCTCTTCCTCTATCATTTCTTCTCTTCCTTCTAATCATTATCATTGCCTCGCTCCTGCATCTATTTCTGTCCTCATATCTTATCGATTTCTTCCACTTCATCTATCATTTCTTCCTCTTCCTCTATCATTCTTCCTCTTCCTCTATCATTTTCTTCCTGCAGCCTCTATCATTCTTCGCTCGCTCCTCTCTCATTTTCTTCCTCTTCCTCTATCATTTCTTCATCTTCGACTCTTTCATTCTTCATCTTCTCTACGCTTTCTTCCTCTCAGTCCTCTATCATTTCTTACCTCTTCCTCAAATCTTTTCCTTCCCCTTCCTATATACGTTTCTCCGTCCTTCCATCTATTCATTTCTTCCTCTATCCTCCTTATCATTTCTTCCCTCTTCTTCTAATCATTTCTTCCTCTTCCTCCTATCATTTCTTCCGCTTCCTTATCCCTTCTTCCTCTGTCCGCTATCATTTCTTCCTCCATCCCCAATCCTTTCTTCCTTCAGTGTCCCTATCATTTCTTCCTCTTCCCTATCGATTTCTTCCTCTCCCTCTCTCATTTTCTTCCTCTTCCCTATCCTTTGTCACTCTATTCCTACTTTTCCTCTATCCTTTCTTCCTTTTCCTCAATCATTTCTGACCTCCATCCTCTGATCATTTCCTTCCCCTTCCTCTATATCATTTCTTGCCTCCTTCCCCTCATTTCCTTTCTTCCTCTTCTCCATCATTCATTCCTTCTTCCTCTATCATTTCTTCCTCTTCCGCCATCATTTCTTCCTCAATTCCTCGTATCTTTCTTCCCTCATCCTCTATCCTATCTTCCTCTTCCTCTATCGCTGTCCTTCCTCTTCCTCTATCTATTTCTTCCCGTCCTCTATCCATTGTTCTTTCCTCTCCTACTATCATTTCATTCCTCTCCCTCTTCATTACTTCCTTCTTCCTCCTATCATTTCTTCCTCTTCCTCTATCATTTCCTTCCTCTTCTCTATCCACTTCTTGCCTCTTCTCATCATTTCTTCCTCTTCCTCTATCTTTCTCCTCTTCCTCTATCATTCTTCGCTCTTCCCCCCCCCCCTCTATCAGTTCGTCCTCTCCCTCTATCCTTTCTTCTCGCCCTTATCCTTTGCTTCCTCTTCCCATATCATTTCTTCCTCTTCCCCTATCCTTCTTCCTCATTCCTCTTATCCTACATCTTCCTCTTCCTCTATCCTTTCTTCCTTTCCTCCCTATCATTTCTTCGCTCATCCTCTATCATTGTCTTCCTCTTCCTCTATCCTTCTCCCTCTTCCTCTATCATTTCTTCCTCTTCCTCTATTCCTTTCTTCCTTGCTCCTTCGTATCAGTGTTTCTTGCATCTTCCTCTAGCCTTTCTTCTCTTCCTCAATCATTTCGTCCTCTTCCTCTATCGATTTCCTTCCCCTTCCTATATAATTCTTCCTCTTCTCCTATCATACTTCCTCTTCATCTATCATTGCTTCCTCTTCCTCTATCATTTCTCCTCTCCTCCTATCCCTTCTTCCTCTTCCTCTATCATTCTTCCTCATCCCCTATCCTATCTTCCTCTTCCTCTATCAGTTCTTCCTCTTCCTCTACTCTGATTTTCTTCCGTCTCCCTCTATCATTTCTTCCTCTTCCTCTATCCTTTTCTCCCCTTCGCTCTCTCCTTTCTTCCTCTTCCTCAAGCATTTCTGCCTCATCCTCTATCATTTTTCCCCTTCCTCTATCAGTTTGCTTCCTCACCTCTATCCTTTCGTCCCTTCCCTATCACTATCTTCCTCTTCCTCTATCCTTTCCTCCTCTTCCTCTATCATTCTTCCTCTTCCTCCATCATTTCTTCCTCTTCGCTCTATCATTCATTTCCTCTTGTCCTCTCGATCAATTGCTTCCTTCTATCCTCTATCCTTTCTTCACTCGGCCTCTATCCTATCTTCCTCTTTCCTCTATCCTTTTCCTCCTCTTCCATCCCTATCATTCTTCCTCTTCTCTATCATTTCGTTCCTCTCTCCTCTATCATTTCTTTCCTCTCCCTCTATCATTTCTTCCTCGTCCTCCTATCATTTCTTCCGTCTTCCTCGTATCATTGCTTCCGCTTCCTCTTTTCAATTTCTTCCTCATCCTCTATTCCATTTCTTCCCTTCCTCTATCCTATCTTCCTCTTCCTCTATCCTTTACCGTCCTCTTCCTCTATTCAGTTTCTTCCTCTTCCTCTAAACTATTCTTCCTCTTCCTCTATCATTTCTTCCTCTCCCTCTATCATTTCTTCCTCTTCCTCTATCAATTCTTCCTCATCCTCATATCATTTCTTCCTCTTCCCTATTCACTTCTTCCTCTTCCTCTATCATTTCTTCCTCTTCCTCATCCTTTCTTCCTCTTCCTCTATCATTTCTTCCTCTTTACCTCTTATCAATTCTTCCTCTTCTTCTCTATCATTCCTCCATCTTCCTCTAAAATTCCATTCTTCCTCTATCATTTCTTCCTCTTCCTCTATCCGTTCTTTGCTCTGCCTTTATTCATGTTCTTCCTCTTTCCCTCTATCCTTTCCTCCTCTTTCCTCTATCATTTTCTTCTCTCTTCCTTTATCATTTTTCGCCTCTCTCCCGTATACATTCTTCCCCTTCCTCTCTCCTTTCTTCCTCTCCTCTATCTCTATCTCCGTCTTCCTCCTATCCTTTCGTCCTCTTCCTCTATCATTTCGTCCCTACACTCGTATTCAGTTCTTCCCTCTTCCTCGTATCATTTCTTCCTCTTCCCTATTTCATGCCCCTATCCTCTTCCTCTAACCATTTCTTCCTCTTCCTCAGATCATTTCTCTCCTCTTCCCCTCCCCCCTTTAATTACCCCACCCGCATTTCTTCCTTTCTTCATCATTCCTTATCTCATCCTCTATCATTTCTTGCTCCCGTCTCCCCTCTATCCTTATCTTCCTCTTCTCCCTACATTTCTTTTCCCTCTTCCCTTATCATTTCGTCCTCCTCCTCTGATCACTTTCTTGCCACTTCCGTCTACATTTCTCCCCTTCCTGCCTATCATTTCTTCCTCTTCCTCTATCATTTCTTCCTCTTCCCTCTATCAGCCCTTCCTCTTCCTCTATTCATTTCTTCTCTCCTCTATCATTTCCATTCCTCTTCCTCTATTCATTTCTTACTTCCTCCTCTATACCTCTTTCTTCCACTTCCTCTGATCCATTGCTTCCCCTTCCTCTATCATTTCTTCCGTCTTCCTCTATCTTTTCTTCCTCTTCCTCTATCATCCTTCCCTGCCTATTATCTATTGCTTTCCTCTTCCCTATCATTCTGCCCCCTTCCTCTATCATTTCTTCCTCCGCCGCTATCTCTTTCTTGCCTCTTGCCTGCCTAGCATTGTCTTCCCCTTTGCCACCTATCAATTTCTTCGCTCTTCCCTAATTTCTTTGTCCCCTCTTCCTCCTATCTCCCTTTGCGCTCTTCCTCTATCATTTCTTCCTCTTCCCTCTTATCTCATTTTCTTCCTCTTCCTCTATCAGTGTCTCCCTTCTTCCTCATTCCTCTGCTTCCTCTTCCTCGATCATTTCTTCCTCTTCCTCTAGTCATTTTCTTCCTCCTCCTCTATACTTTCTTCCACTTCGCTCTGATCATTACTTCACTTCTATCATTATCCTACCTCTTCCTCTATCCTTTCTTCTCCTTCCTCAATCATTTCTTCCTCTCCTCTATCATTCTTCCTCTTCCTCTATCCTTTGCTTCCTCTTCCTCTATCATTTCTTCCTCTTCCTTATCCTGTCTTCCTGCTTCCTCGTATGCCCTTCTTTCCTCCTTCCCTCTATCATTTCCTCCTCTTCCTCTATCCTTCTTCCCCTTTCCTCTATCCTTTCTTCCTCTTCCTCTACGGCCCTTTCTTCCCTCTTTCCCTAGTCCTTTCGTTCCCTTCCTCTATCCTTTCTTCCTCTCCTTCTATCCTTCCTTCCTTTCTTTATCCCTCCTATTTCCCCGGCCTCCTCTCCTCCCTTGCTACTCCCCCTCCAATTTACCTCCCTACCTATTCCATACACAACACACCCCTCGTATCACCCCCAACCCCAACACCCCCAACCCTAAACCACACCCAACCCACAACACCCCCAACCCAAACCACCCCCAACCCCAACACCCCCAACCCTGAACCACCCCCAACCCAACACCCCCAACCTAAAGAACCCCCCAACCCCAACACCCACAACCATAAAACCACCACCAAGCCCCAACACGCCCCAATACCCTAATAACCCTCCCAACCCATAAACCCAACCCGAAAAGATACCCCCAACCCCATACGACCCCCAACCCTAAACAACACCCTAAACCAAAAACCCACACTACCCGAAACCACAACCAACACATTAACTCCCAGCAACCCGAAAACCACCCCCAAACAAACACAACACAACATAATTCACGATACCAAAAACAACTAACACAACCAGAAACCTCCACCATCACAAACCAAACACAACCGTAAGCAACCAACACATACAAACACAATCCACTATACCAAAACCATCGCATTCAACCACAACACGTTTACCACACACAATCAAACACTCCAGATTCCACCAACTAAAGCAAACAAACCCAACCAATTTTCTCCCCCATAACATTCAAAACACAACCAGTTTTGTGGTTCAACCTTAGCAATCTAACACTTCCAGTTTGTTCACCATAACATTCAAACACTTCCATTTTGCTCAACCTTAACATTCTAACACTTCCAGTTTGTACAACCTTAACACTTTAACACTATCCAGTTTGTTCAACCTTAACATTCTAACACTTTCCATTTGTCTCACCTTAACAATCTAACACTTGCCAGTTGCTCAAGCTTAACATTCTAACACTATCCCAGTTTCCTCAACCTTATCATTCTAACATTTCCATTTGCTCAATCCTTTAACTTCCAGCACTACCAGTTTCCTCAACCTAACATTCAAAACTTCCAGTTGTTGTTCAAACTTAACATTCTAACACTTCCAGTATTCCTCAACACTTACATTCAACACTTCCCAGTTTTCTAAACTTTAACTTCTAACACTCCCAGTTTTGCTCAACCTTAACATTCTAACACTTCCTAGTTTCTCAACCTTAACATTCTAACACATCGCTTTTTGCTCAACCTTAAAATTCAAACACTCCATTTATCCTCAACCTTAACATATTACACTTCCCAGTTTGCTTAAGACCGTAACATTCAGACACTCCAATTTCACTCAAACATAGCCATTCTAACACTTCCAGTTTGTTTCAACCTTAAACATTCTAACACTTCCAGTTTCCTCAACCTTAATCATTATAACACTTCCAGTTTTTCTCAAGCTTAAGATTCTAACAACTTCCAGTTTGTTTCAGCCTTAACATTCTAAACACATCCAGTTTGTTATACACACCTTAACATTCTACACTTCAGTTGCTCAACCCTTAACGATTCTAACACTGTCCAGTTTGTTCAACCTAAACATTCTAACACTTCAGCTTAGTTTAGTTCAACCTTACATTCTAATCACTTCCCAGTTTGTTCAACCTTAACATTCTACACGTCCAGTTTGCTTCAAGCTTAACATTCTAACACTTCCAGTTTCCTAACCTTATCATTCTAACATTTCCGTTTGCTCACCTTAACTTTCCAGCACTTCAGTTTCCTCAACCATACTTACAACACTTCCATTTGTTCAAACTTAACATACAAAACACTTCCAGTTTCCTCAACACCTTAACATTCTAACACTTCCAGTTTTCTCAAACCTTAACCATTCTATCACTTCTGAGTATGTTCAAACTTTAACAATTCTAACACTTCCAATTTACCAACCTTAAAATTCTAACACTTCCAGTTCCGTCAACCTTCACATACTAACCACTTCCAGTTTGCTTAACCTTAACATTCTAACACTTCCAATTTCCTCAACCTTAGCATTCTAACACTTCCAGTTTGTCAACCTTAACATTCTAACACTCCAGTTTCCTCACCTAACATTCTAACACTTCCAGTTTGCTCAACCAAACATTCTAACACTACCATTTTTCCTCTAAACCTTAACATTCTAACAGCTCCAGTTTTCTCAAACTTAACATTCTAACACTTCCCAGTTTACTCACCCTTAACATTCTAACACTACCAGTTACCTCAACCTTAACATTCTAACACTTCCAGTTGCCTCACCCTTAACATTCTAACACTTCTGAGTTTTGTTCAAACTAAACATTCTAAACACTTCAGTTTACTCAACCATACAATTCTAACACTTCCAGTTTCCTCAAACCTTAACATTCTAACACTTCCAGTTTGCTTACCTTAACATTCTAACACTTCCAATTTCCTCAACCTTAGCATTCTAACACTTCATTTTTGTTCAACCTTAACATTCTAACCACTTCCGAGTTTCCTCAACCTTAACATTCTAACACTTCCCAGATTGTGCTCAACCTTAACATTCTAACCACTTCAGTTTGTTCAACCTTAACATTCCTAACACTTCCAGTTTGTTAAACCTTAACATTCTAACACTGTCCAGTTTTTCCTCAACCTTAACCTCTAACACTTCCAGTTTGTTTAACCTAACATTCTAACACTTTCCCCCAGTTTTGGCTCAACCAATAACAGTTCTAACACTTCCAGTTTGCTCAGCTTAACTTTCAACACTTTCCAGTTGTCCCTCAACCTTATACTAACATTTCCAGTTTGCATCAACCTTAACTTTCCAGCACGTCCAGTTTCCTCAACCTTAACATTCTAACACATCCAGTTTGTTCAACAACTTAACATTCTAACACTTCAGATTTCCGTCAACCTGTAACATTCTAACACTTCCAGTTTTCTCAAACTTAACAGGACCGAAACGTTTTCTAATAAATATGTTGTAGTGTTTTGCTTACGTTCCCTTTCAAACCAACTTGTCGGCATTTATTACCAAGGTTTATTCCATGTATAGAGTGTAAAATAACTTTTGGACTTCTGTCACTTATACCTTCTTGAGAAAATCCAAGTAATCTGTTTGCCTTGTTGCTGCACACAAAGGCACTGCTGTCCTTGCTTTAATTCTGTCTTACCATGACTCCAAGTCTTTTTTCACATTCTGTATGACCACTCTACTTCAGCCTAGATTATAGCTTCGAGTTCTTTTCATTACCAAGGGCAAGTACCTTACACTTAATCCCGACATTAAACTTCAATACTTGCCATCTTTCAACCAAGACATGAATTTGTACAAATCGTCCTGAGTCATTTATATCCGCCTCAGAGTGAATTATACTGCCTATCTTTTGTATCATCAGGCAAACTTACTCATGTCACATAATCCCTTCTTCAAGGTCATTAATGTAATTTTATGAACATGATAGGGGCCTAAAACAGATCCTGTGGAACGCCACTAGAGACAAATCCCCATTCAGATTTCACTCCAATAATGGTAACTCGCTGCTTTCTATTGGAAAGCCATGCCTCAAACCCATGGCTAAATTTTACCTCCTATACCATGAGCTGCACTTTTCTTAAGAGTCTCTTGTGAGGTACTCTGTCGAAGGCTATAACCTAACATCCAAATAAACTATATCATATTCCTTATCACTGTCAACTGCCTCAAATTTCTATTGAAGAACGACAGTAAGTTTGTCATTCAGGAACGAACCTCTCGTGAATTCATGCTGAGATTTATTTATCAAGTTATTCTCTTCAAGGTGACTTCTGATAATGTCTAGCTATAATTGATTCTAATAACAGAGCCCACTATAGATTTCAGGCATATAGGACGGTAATTTGAAGAAGGAACTTATCCCCTGCTATGTAATATAGGAACCACATACCATCATCCACACCTCTGGCACAACACTGGTAAGGTATGGACGCATATGAATACACTCGTTAATGCTGACTAAGCTCCATCTTGCATTCCTTAAGTACCCTTGAAAACAACTCATCGGGTCCCGGGACTTATTTTATTTCAGTTTTGTCTATATGTTTTAATACCATTGTCCCTCGTTACAGTAATATTTAGTTAACTTAAATTCATCAGGCAACAAATAATTGTTAATTACTAGGAATCTCATTTACATCTTCCCGTTAAGAAACTTACAAAAAAAGTCCATTAAAAAGGGACACATTTCCAATACATTATCCGTCAGCAGTCCAATCCTCAAGATTCAGAGGTCCTACTTTTCCTTTCACCTTCCGTCCATACACTTGAAAGAACCCCTTTTGGATTACAGTCTTGTATTCATTAGCAACTCTAATTTCATAGTCACGTTATCCTTTCAAATCGCTTATTTTACTTCATCTTTTAAAGCTAACCATATTGGTCCAGTAAGGGTTAACCTCTCCTCATCTGATTGCGCCTATAAATTCCCCATTTTCTCCCCTAATAGATGCTTTAAGCCTCCTGTTAACCCATTTGGGATCTTTATATTAGACCTAATTTCTCTCTGGAGAATGAATAAACTCTGGCACTGTTGTACAATAACTACGAAAACATCTTAGAAAGCAGATCCCTTCATAATCATAAGTATGATTATCGTCAATAAAATCAATAGGCTAGATAACCCAATAAAGAAAAAAAATAACCAATCAAGATTAGACAGATGGTTTCCTAAGTCCATTATAATCGTCAGAACTGAAAATCAGGGATTTTTACTTATTATCATTATTCTTGCATTCCCAATTAATGCAAAAGTTAAGGATGTTGTTGATCCACTTGCCCAAGCTCATCAGTGATCTCCATATTATTCACGAGTGTTTTCCTTATTTGACAAGACTAGGTCAGCAAAATTATTAGCCCCTGGTATGCTCAGTTACGCTCTGTTTTCCAGAAAACAGTCCTGAACTGTCAAAGAATTCCAGTCAATTTGCAGACTAAGTTAAAGTCCCAAACTATGACTATGTTTACTGTGTCCAGAAGCCCTAACAATTTCGTCCAAATAAGTCTCCCTCTATCTTGATCCAAGCCTTGAGGACGTATATTACACCTAGAATTAGTTTTTTCTTGACCCTGCCACAGAACTCTACCCAAACAGACACTTATTTACTGCTCCATCTATTTTATACCTGCTTTTTATGCAACAATTAAATGTCTCGAACATACAATGCAATCTCTGCCCCCCCGTCCCATTACATCTATCCCACCTAGAACAACTTAAATCCCTGAATATTACACTCAGCAGTCATATCCCGACTCTTTAAATCATACCACGTTTCAGTTAATGCAATGATATCAAAGTTCCCAGCACATGCTACCAAAACGTAGTTCATTAATTTTATTTCTTGCACTTAGACTGTTAGCATAAAATACAATCATATGTTTTTTCTTCTGCACATTTGTTCCTATTCATCTTTGTTTTTACACAATTTCTGAAATTATCATTACCCAGAGTTACTCCATGACAGTTACTATTAAGATTCTAATATCAGAGCATAAGTCAATATATCCATACTCATTATTAATCATTTCTAAACCCATACCTCTAACTAATCCTAGTTTAAAGTCCTAACAACCCCTCAACTGAGTTAGCAAATAACCACACCTGCCCTGGATAAAGTGAACCCCATCCCTGGCATACATGTCATTTCGGCCATAGAAGTTGTCCCAGTTGTCAATGAATGGTACTGCATTATCCTTACAGTGTTTATCCAGCCAACAATTAATACCAATTGCTCTGGACAACCATTCATTACCAACACCTCTTCTTGGCAAAATGCCACACATAACAGGGCGCCCCCCCCTTCTTCCTAATTATGTCTATAGCTGTCCTGAACTTTCTAACTAAATCCTCACTTCTACGCTTGCCAACATCATTGCCTCCAGCACTGAGGCAAATAATAGGATTGATCCCATTACCGTTCATGATGTTGTCAAGCCGGCTAACAATGTCCTCCATCCCAGCCCCAGGAAAGCATACCCTTTGTCTCCTACTCCTGTCCTTCAAGCAGAATGCCCTATCCATGTATCTAACCTGGCTATCCCCAACAACAACAATATTCTTACCCTCCTTGTTATCGTTCGTCGTGACGATCCCAGTAGTCGACTCACATTCGTCGGGTAGCACCGAGAATGCGTTGGAGGTTTCCACAGGAGTTTCCACAGCAGTCTCTTTCTTCTTCACGTTTCTGGCTTCCATTCCATTTGAAACTACCCAAAGTTCTAGCCTCAATAACCCAACTAGGGAGACTGTTCCATCATCAACTACCCTATTTCCAAACCGATACTTTTCCTATGTCCTTTCTAAATCTAAACTTATCTAATTGAGACCTATGTGCAACATCTGGGTATCCCTTTATTGTAACTTTTCGCCATCCAGTGCTTTATCAATACAAATTCCAGGACATAACTTGAAGACAGGGGAACTATGAGGTAATCAGTCCTCAACCTAGCAGTAGGTGCGAAGAGCACCATAGTCGTGGGGATTCTCCACGACTATGGTGCTCTTCGCAAACCCACTGCTAGGTTGAGGGGGCTGATTACCTTTTCTTCTGTACTAGTTCTCCTGTTTTAAATTATGTCCGGAATTTG
>NC_069433.1:30057118-30090090 GCF_026875155.1 Cherax quadricarinatus | reverse complement strand
TATCCCCTTTATCAGTTTGGTATACGGTTTTTTCCTAAATGACGGCCAAATATGCTTTTTCATGGAGAATTTGAATTTTGGGGGAAAAAAACTCAAATCTGCTGTATTTGGACATTCACACAAAATTCTTAAGCAACCCGAAATATCAACACACCCTGCTTAAAAGGGTTGTGTAATGGTGGCAGGTGCAACGTAGCAGTAGTTTTAATAATGAAGTGGTAGTAGCAGCAGTAAAAATGTAACAGTAATAGTGCGTTGCAATAGGCGAGTCCAGTAGGTTTAGGTGTTATAGAAAGGAACAGGTAAACAATGTGACATTGTATTGTGAAACGTTTCGCTTCCGGGAGCTTTGTAAAGGGTTTACAGACAATACATGAACACAGAGGGTTTTGAAAGGCCCTGTTCATGGGACCTTACTTTGCTCTGGAATTTCTAGTGTCCCCTCCCCGATCTTAGCTCCCTGAGTTGTGGTGATGGCTTCCCTCGATACGAACAGCTATGTCTTCAGTTTAAAGGCAAAAATTAAAGGGAAACAAGAAAGAAATTCAATTTGCTGAAGGGTATTGAAAGGTTTCCTCGGAAAATATCGCGTGTTTTGGGACCAACGAATGGTGCTAGCGGAACTAAAGGGGAAAAGGAAGGGGAAAGAAGGCCCGGAGGGTGCTGTCTTAGAGATGGGAAAGAGGAGATAAAGGGTGTGTTTTCCTGGGGTGGGTTGAAGGATACTGTTAGCTGTCTGGACGACATCAGGGTGGTAATGGGACAATCCTTTATCGCCCATGCTGGAGGCAACGATGTTGGCGACGTGTAGTAAGATCTGATTAACAGGTATGGGTCAGCAATAACATAATTGGAAGAAGGGGGGAACCCAGTATGTGTGAAATTTTCCCCAAAGGGGAAGGGTTTGGGAAAATGTGGTTGTCCAGGGCAATTGGGTGTAAATTTGCTAGCACCTATCAGTTAGAAAATGTTAAAAGGGGAAAAGGAAAATTGGGAGGTTATGGAAGCAGCAACCTTAAACTAAGACAAAAATCCCGAGCGTACGAATAAGGGAAAAGGATTAAAATTTTTTTAAAAATTGAATATCAAAATCCAGGGGGCCCCGCGGGGGGCGTTGCCCCCCCGGAACTCTCCCCCAGGAAAAATCCAGGTAAACGCTTTATAATCTTGGAAAAGGACTCGCCTAGATTACGCGTGTTCTGGTCCCATATTACAGAAGGGATGTAAATTCGTTGAAAACATTCGCAAGAATGACAAAATTAATTCATAGCATTAGAAATCTGGATGAAGAAGTTTGAAGTCCCTTAAATTACATTACTTGTAAGACGAAGAATGGGGGGGAGTTGTCGAAGTGTAAAGTAAAAGATGGGTTTAAAAGGGGGAATAAGTGAGTCTTGAGGATGCCCCCCTTAAGAGAAACCCCGCAAAAACGGATTAAAGAGAGATAATTTTAGTTTTTGAAGGGAAATAGGTGGGAAATAGGGTGGTTGATGATGGAAAATCTGCTTGTGGGGTTTACTGAAGCGAAAACTTGGGTACTTTCAAGTTTAGGTTGGGAAAATACTGAAGAGGGTTTGGATTTGAGGGGGTGCTATGATTTTATTTATCAGGTTATTGTTGGGGTAACATAAATTGGGTTGGGCAAATATTTGTTGGGGGGGTTGGATTTGTGAAGGACCTGTCCAGAAAGGCCAAAAGGCCTACTGCATTTTTCCTCCTTTCTTATATTCTTATTACCCCGGGTTCCCTGTTTGTTTGTAACGGTTTACAAAACTCCTGGGGAGCGAAAAAGTTGCTAAATAAAAGTGTTTTTAGTTTTCCTGCGTCCTTAGCAATGCTTTTTTAATAGTATGTAAGAAACGCGAATAATGTGCTTGTCTTGGATAGATGTATCTCCCCATTATCTTGATCGTTGAGGGAAAAAGGGGTGGGGGGAAGAGCTTTCCGTTTAACTTCCTGTCCCCTGCTGTAGTAACAAGGGTATGGTTAGGGTTTCCTCCCCGTTTACTAAGTATAATCTTGCCCCTACAGCTCATTTTCCCCCTTTCATTCTCGTATTACATTTTTGTAAGCCCCTTTTTACCTCTTGCACCCTCCCCATTTTCCCCCTTCCTTTTTTCCTTCTCCCCTTTTTTTACTCACTCCTTTTTTTTTTCCCCCCCCGCCTTTTTAAACCCCCTTTTTTTCCCAGGGTTTGCCTCGCTACAAAAAACCCAAAAATTACCCCAGATGCTCCCCCCACCACAAATTTTTAACTTTAAAATCAACTGGGGTCAAGTCCAGACTTAATTTGTTTGAGTTAAAACTTTTTTCAGTTACCCCGGCTGGTTCCGAGCTGCTGGGGAAGATCATTGTGTTTTTACTGAAGAGCTTACACTCCCATTGTGTCTGATCCTCTAGTTGCTGCTCGAGGTACTTTTGCTCCTGCAGCTGCTGCTAGAAGTATGCCTGTCCCGCAGGCTGCAAGGTTACTATTGGTCCTGCTTGTCTGCTCCCACAGTTCTGCCCTGCCTTCTGATCCTGCGCTGCTGCCCGAGGCTCGTTTTTTTACGTCTTTTTGGCGGCTGCCCGAGGCTTTTTACTTTGGCTTTGCCCTGGGCCTTTTTACTCCACAATTTCTGCAGGGGCTTTTTTACTCTTTTTAGCGCTCCAAGGGTCTTAAATCTTTTGGTTTCTGCCAAACACTCTTCTTGTACTCCTACAGCTGCTGCCAAAAGTTCTTGTACCCGAGCTGTGCCAGAAGCTCTTGTGCTCCTGCAGGGTGCGTCAGAGGTCTTTTTTTACTGCACTGCGCCACTCTTCCTGTACTCTGCTCTGCTGCCAGAGGCCTTGTATCCCGCAGCTGCGCCGAGGTTCTTCACGTACTGTGCCTGCTGTTTTAAGGGTCTTGTATCCTGAGTGCTGTCAGAGGAGTGCTGCCTTTATGTCAATGTCATACTGTGTGAAAGAGTGTGATCACGAAAATTTAATTAAAATTTAAAAAACGAGAAGCATTTAAAGGGTAAACGTAATCCAATAAAACCTTCCCCCACCGGAATTTTTTTGCTTTAAATTATCCTTTTCCTCAAAGCCCTATGCATCTGTGAACTCGTTTAGTTTATTAATTTAATGTAAAGGAATAAACAGTATGTCACTTATTACGCTTTAAATGGTTAGTGACTTGGTTTTTTGGGAAGTAAAAACAGAGTTACGAGAGAGCCCAGGGGTCTTTCTTTTCCCCCCTCACTCCAAAAACCCCCCCTCACTGACTCACGAAAACGTAATGACACGATTGCAAACAAACCCATACCCCATTACCCTCAAACCCACCTCTTACCACACCCTACCACAATAAATTCTCCAAATATTTTTCTACACATCTTTGTTACTTTTCCTTCAACCACGGGGGGTTTTTCCGCGGGTTTTAATCCCCCCCGGGGAGGTTACCCTCAACCCCACTAAAAAAAAAACCCCCCTCACCTCACACCTCACAAACAACTCACCCCAATTTTTCCCACCTCATTTCCTTTTTATAAAAAATTGCCCCAAAACCGCATTTCCACGGGTTTCATTTTAAAACTCAAACCCCAAAACCCAAAAAAATTCCCTCCAAAAAAAAATTTACCCAAAACCCCTCCTTTCCCATGGGGGGGGGGGAGGTAGCTTGTCATTGGACTCTTCTTCTAGTGATAAACTGGATCGCCGTTGAACTGGCGTCTGGAGTCCTTGCCCTGAAGATCCCGTACATCAAAACGCGTTTTGGTAGTTATTACGAGTGACATCGTTCGCCACGTAAGCGTAACCAAGTGCGCTTGAAGGATGATGTGGCGTAAGTAGTTCGGACTCTAGGTGTTCCTGAACAAATTTGGCTATGACGGCACTTACTGTAGGTGGACCGCCATTCCCATGCCGAGTAGGTTTGTTTGTTAGAGCGATGTAAAGAGGTAAAAAACAGATGAAATTAAGCACAGTTGAGTTGCAATAAAGTCAAACAAAATCTCCGGTGAGGAGAGGAAGATTAAGGTCCATGATTGACTTTACGGTCGTAGAACCTTCGCGTGCTTTTTTGGTAGGTACACTTTGTGTGAAGAGGGAAGTCACATCCAAACTGCTTAGTTTTTCCTTCTAACCGCATCCGTACCTCTCCATCCGTAACAAGCAAACTAAGCAGTTTGGAGTGACTCCCCACTTCATCAAAAAGTAACCTACCAAAAAAGCCATCGAGGTTCACGACGATAAAGTCAATCATGACCTTAATCTTTCCTCTACCTCCCGGAGATTTTGTTGCACTATAATTGACCGTGTTAATTTCAACTGTTTTTCTTTCAATAACAAGCTCTACAAACAAACTACGGCATGGGAATGAGGGTCCGCCCATAAGGCAGTCCTAGCCAACTTATACATGGAACACCTAGAGTCCGGGAACACCTCTCGCCAACATCATCCTTGCAAGCGTCACTTGAGTTACGTTACTGAGCAGCGCTGTCCTCGTAATAACTCCAAAACGTTTTTTGATGTACGGGTCTTCAGGGCAAGGCTCAACACAGTTGAACCGGCATCCAGTTTACACTAGCGAGAAGAGTCCAATGACAAGCACCTTTCGCGTACGTAGACGTCCTCATTGCACTCAAAGTAGACAAGCCACCTAAGATTCAAGTTTATCGGAAACGCCCAACCAATAAATAATGATCTCACACACTTCTATTCCAGTCAAGATACCAAGACCAAAAGATTCAGTGCATCATCGTGTTTTTCGCTAAAGAGCATACCGATCTTCTGTAGATCCTGACGTTTCTTGACGAGGAGTGATACATACATTCATCAAACATGTCACAGAGTACATTTTCCCGTTCTTTTTTCATCAAAGACTGGCAGAACCAGAGCACTTCAGATCATAAATTCTCCACGCATCAACACGACTCCAGCAACAGTTATAATTCTTCCCAACAGTCAGTTGCGCAGCTGAAGCGTCTCAAAAGTAGTCTTACACAAGCTAACACCAGAGTCGCGCCATCGCTTCTAGCACGTCAATAAAGAATAACCAGGACAAAATCCAAGCGACCACGAAAACCAGTCAATGCATGGAGTTTACACTATACAGCCAGTGGGCTGTGACACGATTTACCGAGTGAAACGGAGATCTCTAAACTCTGAACACGCCCCTCAATGACAGAAGGCACATTTACGCATGTAGTAACGATAGACTGAACAACGATCCATGTACAACACCGGAAATTCCACCAAACATCTCATGAAATTCAGAGACTCCCAATTAGTGATCAAAGAAACTTTAATTTCCGCAACGCCAATGTGCCTCGAATCAGCACATGATCGCTGTTTCGAATACGAATTAAACAAAACAACGCAGCATCACGCCTCTCCGAAGTCTTAGCAAGAATCCTCCTGAAAACAGTAAACCCGCCATCACATAGTCTGCTCCTTATATCTACACAAAGCATCAAGAGTAGAACACTGAAACAAGCTGCCTCATTCGCAGGTCTATTTTAGTCACAAGCCGATTTTTTATGTTACCCAAGTAATAGCTTTTAGTATCCTTTTACTCATGTACGAATTTAATTGCTCAACCATATTGTATTACTTTTGTCACTACCACTACTACTACTACAACTACTACTAACTACTACATACTACTACTACTACTACTATTACTCTACTTACCGGGATCCACGCGACTGCGTGTTCCCCCTTAACTACCACTTATTAACATCGAAAATGTGTACCTCACATAGTATACACGCTTCACTCTGACCTTTATGATACCCTCTGTGTACCATGTATTGTTTGTCTAATGGCTTGATAAAGCTCGCTGGAGAGCGAAAGTTGGCCACAATAAATGACACATTAGAGTGCACTTGTGTCCTTTTACTTTAGCTCTATTGTCGGTAATTCTACCAACTTATTAGCAAGTGAAAATCTGGCAGGAAACTTTATGCTTCAACAATTATTCCCGATTTTCTTTCGCTGCATAGTGATAAGAACCCAGTAATTTTTCATTACGAGAGTGAATTTAGAGGTTAAGTACCGACAAACCCAAGTAAGTAGGCTTTACTATTTTCTGAGGTAAATTCTAAGAAACACCTTCCTACAGCCTAATCGCTGTGAATTTGGTGACATCTATCGTCTAGTACATGATTCTACAAAGTATAGCATTCTGACCTAGCAATATTTATATATATATATATTAATATATATATATAGATATATATATATATATATAATATATATATCATATAAATACGTCGTGGTGCCGAATTAGGTAAAACTGGTAATTAGCAAGAACTCATTTAAAATTAAGTCCCTTTCTAAAATTTTCTCTACAACGTTTAAAGATATAATTTTTCATTAATGTTAATGTAAAAATTATAGTTTTGCTCGCAAACGAATCTTAGAAAACTTACGCTAAGCTCTTATCATACAAGAACAATTTATTTTAGTGTCAAACCGCAACTAAATATATTTAGATTTATTTGAACAATAATTTAATACTAATAAACAACAGTAGAAATATATATTTTTTCGTTAGTTCAGAATGATTTTTTTGAGCGAAATTATTGCGCACAACAAATTTAGGTTGTCCTATAGGCAAGATTAGCGTTGCTATATCAAGCCAATATCGCAAGGTTCTGCCATATTCGAGCACGAACATATATATATATATATATATACATATCTATATATATATGCTAGTATATATGACATATATATTATATATATATATGGGTGTGTGCACTATATGGTGTGATGCACGTATATGTGGTGTGTTGCACGATATATGGAGGGTGTGTCAGGCACGTATATGGGTGTGTGACGTATATGGGTGTGTGCACGTATATGTGTGTGTGGCACGTAAATGGATGTGTGCACCATGATGGTCTGTGTGCACGCATGTGGTGTGAGGGGGGGGGGGGGGGGGGGGGGGGGGGGGGGGGGGGGGGGGTGCACGCGCGTGGGTGATGTGGCACGCGCGTGATGTGTGTGCAACGCGTGGCGTGTGTGCACGCGTGCGTGTGTGCACACGTGCGTGCGTGTGTGCACACGGTGCGTGCGGTGTGTGTTGTGCACAGCGTGTATGTAGTTGGCAATTGTGAGAGACGCGTGCGTGTACTCACCTATTGTGTGTTGTGCAGGGAGCGATTGCATAACTCCTGGCCCGCGCCTCTTCATGGCCGCTACTGGGTCACTCTCCCCGCACCATGAATTTATCATACCTCTGCTTAACTTAGGATGGATCCTGCCTTCACTATATGGCTCCCCTACTTTCCACTTGCCACTGACTACCCTGTGACTGAAAGAAATACTTCCTAACATCCCTGTGATTCATCTGTTCTCATTTTCCAACTGTGTCTCCTTTTTGGCTGTATTCCCATCTCTGTAACATGCAGGGGCTGGTCAACCTTGAGCAATTTCCTCTTCAGTATGATATATGTCGGTTATCATGTCCACCCCCTATTTCTCGAGCTGTTCTCGCAGTGAGCGTCAGGTCGCAATTTTCGCCTTTAACCTCTTCCTTTAGACATCCTAGATCTTGTTGCAGTAACTTTTGCAGGCTTCTCTAGTTTCTTTAACGTGGGCTTGGCTATGATGTGGGTTCTCAGACTGGTGCCACAATACTCCAATATGGGCCTAACGTACACGGTGTACAGGGTCTCTGAACGTTTATTATTAAGGAGTCCGGAATGCTGTTCTTAGAGTTGGCTAGGCGCCCATAAGCTGCAGGCAATTATTGGTTGACAATCCTCAGGAGATGTGACTGGAGTTATACAACTCACGCCCAAGATCTACTTTTTCTTTGAGTGACAGTTGATAGTAGTCTCTGTGCCCTCTAGACTGTTCTCCGTCTGCGGTCTTCTTTGCCCTTCCCCAATCTTCATGACTTTGCACTTGGTGGGGTTGAACTCCAGGAAATGCCCCACTGCTGAACCAGGCCTGCACCTGTCCAGATCGCCTTTGTAATTCCTCCTGTGCCTCGAGTCCCGATTGAATTGCGAGAGTTCATCAAGCTTCAGCCATCATCTGCAAACAGGGATAGCATCTTCAGAGTCTATATCCTTCCGCATGTCGTTCGACAAATGCCAGAAACAGCACCGGTCCTAGGACTGACTCTTGTGGAGCCCCTACTTGTCACAGGTGCCCACCCTGACACCTCGCCACGTGCCATGACTCGTTGCTGTCTTCCTGCACAGGTATCCTTGATCGCATTGTAGTAGCCTTCCCTGTTATTCCCTGCTTGGTTGCCTCAGTTTTTTGCACTAATCTATTTGTGGAAGTGTGTCAAACACTTTCTTACAGAGTCAAGTAAAATGCAATCTTCCCCACGCACCTCTCTCTTGACTTACTGCTGCCACCCATTCGTATTTAGCATAGAGCTCCAGTAGTTTGTGCGCACAGTATTTACCATCCGCTGAAACCATGTATTGGCTGTTGTTGATAAGCTCATTTCTTTCTAGGTGTTCCACCGGGGATACAACCACTCTTCTACTGCTAATCTTCTCCATGACTTTGCTACGTATACATGTCAGTGACACATGGTCTATAGTTTAGTGCTGTCTTGTCTGTCTGCCCTTTTTTAAAATCTGGGGACTACATTTGCTCTCTTGTTCCATACCTCAGGTATCCTCCTGATAGTATGAAGTATGTGGCACGCGCGCGTGCTGTGTGTTGTTTGGCGTGTGTGTACGCGTAGCGGGCGCGCAAAACAACAGTAAAAAAAAGAGACCGCATAGGAAGTTGAATGCGATAGACCTCAACCTTTCGAGGTTGGGCAATCAACATATCTTGCAGGAGGCTTGCAATGTTGCGCAATGAGTAGAAGTCCAAGTATATTCGTGTCCAAGTTGCGAGGCATTGCAACGTAGTTCTGGCAGACAAACCCCAACAATTTTCGATGGGATAATATCATAGGGAGTGTCAGCCGACCTAAACATGATATTACTTCAATCAGTTCCTGCATTGACCTCTAACTAAAATTCTAAGTTAGTTTATTAAACTTACTATTAACCTGTCCAACACTGATATTTAAGGTGCACTAAAAGTTTCCGCAGAGTCTTGCTATAACAGGTTCATTTTCCCACTTTACGTAAAGCTCCTTGTCCATAAGTTACTACTAACCGCATTTACTTTGTTCTTGCTTTCTAAAGTGCAGTCTAAGGAGCGATACGCTTAAATTGCACGTATAACTTACTAAGTCTTTGAGGACAGATGGGTTCCAGCAGGTCTGAGCAAAGCCCTATATCATGCCTTTGCAAATGTTGAACGTTTCCGGGGATAAGAGAGGTCCTTGGTTTTTTCCAGACTGTAAAAGTGTTTAGAGCAAGGTGCAATATAATTAGTGCCTACCACTTAGGTAGTCGCGTGAACAGCTTAACGCATATCCTAGCACTGTCTGTTCGATCCTAATGTGAGCTTAACAGTCCAGATATCCGAAACCTGATAGCAACTCAGGTTTTGATGCTTCCCGCTCACCCTTATGTGGTCAAACGCAGCGTTTACTCTAGAGGATGAAGTGGGTCAGCCTCTGGAAATAGATTGCATCTCTAAAGCTTGTATCCCCTAGAACAGCATTTTAATTTTTATGCGAATAAGAACAATTTACCTGCTGATGAGATCCAGATACTTTTTGAGATCAGAATATTTTAGTCTTACGATAGTGATACGATATGGAAACTGACTGGGCTGTTGGTGCATTTTGACTTATTTCACTAATGTTTGTGGTCGCTAGGTCATTATCTAAATATTTAATGTTGAAGAACTTTGAGTCTTCTGGCACCTTGCACTGTTCATGCTTGACGCCATCTCCCATTCTAGCTATTGTCGTTTCCTGCAACGAATCTATCTACTGGCGCTTCCTACTCCAAGTTCTGCAATAATAGACATTGCAAGCTTCTAAAGATGCAACACGAAAATAAACTTCTAGAGCTATGCATTCAACTTCGCCTTCGTAGTTTTGCATCTTGTACGCGCTATTTGATTCCGATACAAGACGGCTAAAGTACATAAAAGCCAGCATGACTGCTCGATCAAGACAACTATTTATATTCCTGAGAAGAGTAGGTAGACAGGTGATGTGAGCTAATCCTCGATCAATCATTCGCTGGTCTGATATCTGCATCGCCATTTAGAGCTGGTCACAGGGTAATCTGGCTACGTTGCAATAGGCTACACCAAAATCTTTTTTCCTTATAGACTTTAAATAGTTCCTCATCCGTCTGACTATTACCATACACGAGAATATTAATCATGCATCACACTGGGTTGATGTGCGCCTAGTTACATGTTTAATTAGTAACGATTTAATCAGAGTTTATATACACAGCGTTATGCATGCATATTCAGTACTGGGGAGCCATGTAACTGCAATATTTTAAGTAGTTAGTGTGCTGAGCGAGTATTTGCGCCGATTCTAGCTGAAACGCTAAGTGATGCTTGAAAGTTGCGAGTTTCGCCACTGATAATTAGCGTGACAGTGTTAAGTGATGTTGGGCGAAAAAACCGAAGTGGTGGGGGGGGTTATTGATGACAGCTAAATGCTTTCATAACCGATTAAGTATTGATCACGATTGTTGTTTGAGTGAAATTGCAGTAGTTTAACAGTGGGTTAGTGATTTGTTGGCAAGGAGGCTGAAATACTGGGAATCGAAGTGAATAACTGAGGCAAAATTGCAACAGTATTATGCAGAGTACAATTGTAATTATTGAGGTGCCGTCGTGAATAAACTGAAGTCAGAACTAGATAAATAATACCGGTTTCATATACATGATATATAGATCTGTCACTGCTTTTCTAGCAGACCTGTGCTAACTAGTATATTATGCCTTGAAACCCATAAACTTACTTAAACACTGAGTTCCCAGGAAAAATGATCAAGAAAACCCAAAAGTTCATCGCTTCCCTTTATTTCTGTAAAACGAAATTTCGTTTGTAAAATAACATGCATTCTGTATCAAAAAAGCTAATACTAATTCAGTGGAAGGGCGAATCTAGGTACCAACGACACGCATGAGGTAACAACACCATGAGTTAACACCATGAGGTAACAAAACGACGCATGAGGTAACAACACCCCTGAGTGTAGACAACAGGCCCATGAGGAGCGACAACACCATGAGAGTAACAAACAACCATGAGTAACAACACCATGAGGTAACAACGACCATGAGGAAACAACACCATGAGTTAACAACAGCCATGAGGAGAACAACACCATGATGTAACAACACCAATGAGTAACGAACACCATGAGGTCTACAACACCGATGAGTAACAACCACATATCCATGAGTAACACCCACCATGAGGATAAACAACACCATGAGGTAACAACACCATGCTGGTAACGACCACCATGAGGTAACACCACCATGAGGTCTGCCAATCACCATGAGTAACAACACCATAGAGTAACAACACCATGAGTCAGCACCATAGGTAACAACACGCATGAGGTAACAATCACAATGAGGTAGATCGCTAACACCATGAGTTAACAACACCATGGGATAACACCTATGAGGAGAACAACACCATGACAGTAACCACACCATGAGGTATAGCACCATGATGTAACAACACCATGAGGTAACAAGCACCATGAGGAGAACAACAGCCATGAGGTAACAACACACCATGAGGTAACACCATGAGGTAAGCAACACCAAGAGGTAACAACATCATGAGGTAAACACCACCATGTAAGAACAACACGCATGAGGTATACACCATGAGGTAACAACAGCCATGAGGTACCAACACCATGAGGTAACAACACCATGAGGTAACACCATGAGGTAGACAACACCATGAGAGTAACAACACCATGAGGTAACCCACAAGAGGTAACAAACACCATGAGTAAACTACACCATGAGGTAACAACACCATGAGGTAACAACATCCATGAGGTAACAACACCATGATGTAACAACACCAAGAGTAAAACCTACATGATGTAACAACACGGGTGCTGACGTTAACAACACCAATGGAGGTAACAACACCATGAGGTAACAACCACCATAGAGTAACAACACCATGAGGTAACACCAAGAGTAACAACACCATGAGTAACAACACCATGAGGTAACACCACCATGATTAACAACACCATGTAGGTAACAACACCAAGAGGTAACAACACCATGAGGTAACAACACCATGAGGTAACAAAACCATGAGGTAACACCATGAGGTATACACCATGAGGTAACGCAACACCATGAGGTAACACCACCATGAGGTAACAACACCATGAGGTAACAACACATGAGGTAACAACACCATGAGGTAACAACACCATGAGGTAACAACACCATAGAAACAACACTGAGGTAACAACACCATGAGGTAACAACAACCATAGAGGTAACAACACCATGAGGTAAACAACACATGCAGGTAACAACACCATGAGGTAACAACACCAATAGGTAACACCATTGTGAGGTAACAACACCCATGAGGTTAACAACACCCTGAGGTAACACACCATGAGGTAACAACACATGAGGAAACAAGCAACACCATGAGTGTAACAACACCATGAGTAACAACACCATGAGGTTAACAACATCCACACCATGAGGTAACACCACCATGAGGGTAACAACATCATGAGTTAACAACACCCATGAGTAACAGCACCATGAGGTAGCACCAGAGGTAACACCATGATTAACAACACCATGAGGTACACCATAGTGTAACACCATGGAGGAACACCACCATGAGGTAACACCACCCATGAGGTAACAACACTGCAAACAATATTCTGCAGTCAATCAAAATCTAGACAACGCATAAGTACAGGATGCAATCAGCCAGTATATAAGAAGAATATTCGCAGTTCACTAAAAATTATAAAAAAGTGGTGTAATAAAGTCATATCCAATATTGAATTTCTGTACGTCCCATCGAATGAATATATTGTGGAAACGCGTTTTAGAGGCACTCAAAAATTTAAGTCTGCATCAGACTGGTGAACATCATATGCAACCAGAAAAACCTCTAAAGCCCATGCAAACCTAATGTGACTTATGTATTAGCGTTTGTGTCTGTTTTATGGAGATGCCAACAATATTTCGTCGTCCACCCAGTCTAGTGGTCCCAAAGACCGAATCTATATATAGTGGGTAGATGGAGAAGAGGCACGGAAACTTTCCCTTCCTTCACTGTTTGGTGACAGAAGCATGTCCAACAACAGGTAATGCTCTCACTTAAGCTAAAGGAATCTTATAGGAGTCGGATAGCAGGAAAGAACTAAAGCCATAAATGAACTCGAAAGAAATCCAAAGTATTTTCTAATCTTATGCCAAATGACAGTCGCGAACAACGTCCCAAGTAATGGGCCCCTACTTTAAACGTAAAGATGTCCTACACGATGACAGCAAGGAAAATGATTGAGGCTACTTCAAGTCCCAATATGACTCATTTTTAGCAAAGCGCTAACCCAGATTGAGAGTCGAAGAGCAAAATGATTTTTTTTTATTAGAGCCACAGATTTGGTCAACGCAAACCTATCTGAAGTTATCCTGACGCCAATGACTTCAAACAGGCGAATATAATGACATGCCAATGCACTCTGGCCCATGGCCAGACTAATGGAACTCCGTGTTCATCAGAACTGGCAAGAAGCACTTATCTCGAGCTTTTACCATCCTATGGAAGGAGCATGGACAACGGGGTGTCGTCCCAGTTAGTGAATAACAACAGACATAGCCCCACTCCACAAAGGGGGCATGTAAAGCAATAGCAAGATCACCACCCATCTGAAACCCATCAGTTACACAACCCAGAACAACATGGGTTTTATAGGCAGTTCGCTCCTGTCTGTCCTCAAGCAACTTGGATCACTACGACAAGGTCCCTAGATGGCACTAGAAGACCAAGAATGCAGATTCATATATACAGACTTATTGCAAAAGCCTTCGACAAGTGTGACCATTGGCGTAATAGCGCACAAATGCGTGGCTAAAGGAATAAGAGGAATAAGTCGGTCGATAGATCTATAATTTTCCCCTCACTAACAAACACAGAGAGTAGTCGACAACAGAGTAAAGTCCCCGAGCAGCTACCGGTGAAAAGCTCTGTTCACAAGGCACAGTACCGGCCCCATCTTGTTTCCTCATACCTCGATATCCGACTTAGACAAGGGATGTCAGCCACAGCACCGTGTCTTCCTTTGTCAGATGACACCCGAAACTGCATGGCAGTGTCTTTCCAATGCAGACCACTTGCAAGGCTCCAGGCGGATCATCAAACCAAAACTTTCAGTGGGCTGCAGAAAACAATAATGAAGTTCAACGATGAGAAATTTCAATTACTCCAATATGTTAAACATGAGGAAATTAAAACTCATCAAGAGTACATAACAAATTCTCATCCTTCCACAAAATAGAGCGAAAAACCAACGCCAAAGACCTGGAGTGATCATGTCGGAGGATCTCACCTTCCCCCAAAGACCATACATTGTATCAACTGCATCTTCTGCTAGAAAAATGACAGGATGGATAATGAGAACATTCAAAACTAGGGATGGCCAAGCCCATTGAATGACACTCTTCAGTCGCTTGTTTTATCTAGGCTGAATATTGGCTGCACACTAACTAGCCCCTTTAAGGCAGGTAAATTGCTGACTCTAGAAAAAGTACAGAGAACCTTCACGGCGCGCAATAACGGAATGCTATGAAGTTCCTACGCTGTACCTCCTGGAACGACAGTGGGGTAAGATACAGATTATATACACCGGAAAATCCTAGATGACTAAGACCGACTTGCACACGAAAAATCACTCACAACGAAAGCAAATACTTGGCAGACGATGCAACATCCCCCCAATGAAAAACAGGGTGTCAATGGAGCACGTTAAGAGACAATACAATAAGTCGAGGGGCCCGAGACTGTTCAACTGCCTCCCAGCATACATAAGGGGGATTACCAATAGACGGGTTCATCGAAAGATTGAGACCCGTGCCCGACGTACGGTCTTGGAGAACCTTATAACATACAGACCCATTGTGGCAGTCTTCAAGCAGGCACTGGGACAAGCGCCTAAAAGTCGGTATTGACCAGTCGGGCTGTGTCCTCCGTACGTTTGGAATTGCGTGCAGCCAGCAGTACAGCCTGGTGATCAGGGCTCTTGATCCTACAGGAGCCCTGGTCACAGACCAGGCCGAGGGGGCGTTAGACCCCCGGAACTCTCTCTCAGGTAAACTATTGTTAACCTCCTCAATGATGTGATTAATTGTAATCACATAATTTGTAAATAATTCATTGAACTGAGGATTCGAACGCCATGGCAAGCTAAGCTCTAAAATTAGTAATCCAGTGCGCAGTCCTTGTAAGGTTTGCCCAGCTCGTTGCATTGAGAGACTAGCTCCTGGCACCTCTTGCGTAAAGCTATACATGTGATCCTGCCTCCACTACATTCACTTCCCAGGCTATTCCACTGCAAGACAACTCGTGACTGAAGAAATACTTCCCTAACGTCCCTGTGTATTCATCTGATCTATAAACGCACTAGAAAGTTACATGGTTCCACTGGACCAAAAAGGAAGTTTAACTGATGCTCACACTGGCAGCATATACATGGCATCACATCCGTTGTGAATGACTCATAGAAATTGTAAAGGCCATGACTGCAAACAACTCGGCAAGAATGTAATGGGCTTAGAGAACACTTATCTATCTGTTGACTGGGGTAACGAAAGAGAGCTATCAATATAACAGTTTTCTGAACACTATCCCTGCTGCTCAAAGAGGCGTTTATCACATATAAAGAAATTAAATCAAATAGGAAATGACCCAAAGTGGATGAATAATAGGCCCAAATATCACTAGGGCATAAGAAAGGAATTTATAGGCGTATCAAAAGAGGTGAGGGTCATCTATGAGGGACATTAAAAGGGGGATAAGAAAAGCTAAAAGGGACATGAAATTAAATTTGCTAGGGATTCTAAAACTAACCCAAAAAGTTTTTTCCAGGTCTATTAGAACAAAAGTTTAAGATAAAAAGTACCCCCCTTAAAAATAACTATTGGCATCTTACTGACAAATAGAATGAAATGTTCTCGATTTTAAATAATTCAAATTCTCTCAGTTTTACACACGAAGACACAGAAACATATTCCAGTAAATTAATTTTTACCAGTGGGCTAGAAAGAAGATAAATGTATGTAAGCATCACAAGTCACTAGTGAGATGGTTTGTGAAGGGCAGAATAGACGAGACTGAAGCAAAATAAGTCGCCGGGTCATGATGAGGTTTTTTCAAGTGGTTCTTAAGGAATGCAAAATGGAACTCTTGTGAACCATTAACTAACATTTTTAATTTATCTCTTATCAAACAGGTGTAGTTGTCTGATATGTGGAAGATGGCTAAAGTAACTCCCTATTTTTAATTTCAAAACAGGGGACAAGTCGTTACCACAATACACGCCCAATAAGCCGACACACAATTGTAGCAAATTACTAGAGTCAACTAATAGCTGAGATTATAAGAAGCCATCTCGACAAGCATGAGCTTGATTAATGATACTCAGCAGGATTCACAAGAGGCCGTTCTTGTCTAACTAATTTATTAACTTTCTTCAGTAAAAACTTTTGAGGCTGTTGGACCCACAATAAAGAAATCTTGATATTATTTATCTTAGATTTTAGTAAGTCTTTTGATAGAGTATCCGAACCATAAGACCTGTTAAAGAAATTGGCCAGCTCATGCAATTGGGGGAAAAGTGCTCTCGGGATCGAGTCATGGCTCACTACAGGAAGGGCAGAGTGTGTCCATAAATGGTGTTTAAATCCGAGTGGGGACTGTAACAAGTGGCGTTTCCACAGGGATCAGTTCTTGGGCCCGTTGTTTGTTTATAAAATAAACAATGATTCTTGATGGAGGGGAATTACTATTGATATGATCAAATTCCGCCGATGACACAAAGATAGGTAGGAATAATTGATTCAGACGTAGATGTTATGGAACTTCAGGAGGAGTTAAACAAACATCTATTCTTGGTCAAAAAGTGGGCAGATGCAGTTCAATGTAGATATATGCCAGGTTCTGAAGCTTGGGATGCCCATAGCCCTAGTACTTATAAGTTAAATGATGTAGAACATAGCCATACATATTGCGAAAATGGACTTGGGGTTATGGTGAGCAGCAACCTTAAACCAAGAGTCAGCAATGCCTAAGCGTACGTAAATAAGGCAAAAAATTACTGGGATTAATATCAAGAAGTGTTAAGCATACAGAAGTCCATAGGTTTCATACTTCAGCTTTATAATCGTTATAAGGCCTCACCTAGATTTATGCAGCTCAGTTCTGGTCTCCGGTATTACAAAATGGACATAAATTCGTTAGAAAACATTAAGCGTCGGATGACTTAATTAATACATAGCATTAAAATCTTCCTTATGAAAAAGATTGAAGACTCTAAATACATTCACTTGTTAGACGAAGAATGAGGGGAGACCTGATCGAAGTGTAATAAGTGGAAGATAGTAATAATGAAGGTGATATTAATAAGGTCTTGAGGATGTCCTCCAAGAGAGAACCCGCATAATGATGTAAATTAGATGAAGTTTAGATTTAGAAAGGACAAAGGAAAGCATTGGTTTGGAAATAGGTGGTAGTTGATGAGTGGAACAGGTCTACCTAGTTGGTTTAATATTGAGGCTGGAATAGGGTAGTTTCAAATCTAGGTTGGATAAGTACATGAGTGGGAGGGGTTGGATTTGAGTGGGACTTTCACATCAGAGCTTATTTCTTGGGTGGCATTGAAAATTGGGTTGGGCAAATGTTTTGTTAGTGGGATGAATTGTAAAGGACCTGCCTAGTATGGGCCAGCAGGCCTCCTGCAGTGATCCTCCTTTCTTATGTTCTTATGTTCATCATTCCTCCATCTCATCGATGAGAACAATATTTAGTACCACCAGTACAAATTAATTCTTCACAATATTTCTCGTTAACACCATTCACTATATATTGAGAGCTAAATTGTTCATTTCCAGTGTCTTCAGTTTTCCTATATAGATGGTGACAATTCTACGTAAATCCAGTAATAGTGTGCGTCCACAAATAAAGTATATATGTTTTATAGTGATTTATACGATTAAAGTTTCAGAGCCAATAGTATTAATTAAATCATTAATATTATCGAAGTAAAGATTGATGAGGGTACAAAAACAGACTGATCAACGTCGGGAAACCTCGTGTTAAATTACGGCGTCACTATAACAAAAAGAGAATTGAAACAACAGTGTTGAATCTCACAACCATACGTCAATATAATCATGAGATTATTATGTACGTTTATTGGATCAAGTGAAAATCTGTAAATTAAAAGGACACAAGTCAACTAAGGTGACATTTATTGTGGCAACGTTTCGCTCTCCAGGAGCTTTATCAAGAGCCATTACAAACAATACATGGACACAGAGGGGCCCATACCCTAACCCCACACCTACCCTTGCCGACTCAATCGCACCTGACATGGATCATAATTTTTTTTTAATTGCCGATAAACACGCCCAGAGAATAATTAATCTATCACCTCAGTATGTGTTATGCGGGAGGGGGGATGAGGAGGAGGGGGAGGGGAGTAGGGGAGGGAGTAGGGGGAGGGGAGGGAATAATGGGAGGGAGAAGGGGAGGAGAGGGATGGAATGGAGGGTGGAGGGGAGGAGGGAGGGAGAGGGTTGCGAGAAGAGTAATATATCAGTTACAGTGCGGGGGGTGTTGGTGGGGGGAGGGGAGTGACTGAAGAATCTACTCCGAGTACGAGCAACTACCATTTACGATGACACACTATGTTACTATCAGGATTAGTTGGTATAACAACTCGATATCGGGAGTGGTGGTAGTGACAAAATGTAATAGAATATGGTAGAGCAATTAATTTGGGCGTACACATGAGTAAAAGGATATAAAAACACATTCACGTTACATCCATGATGCGGACACGTCTGAGAACAGATAGGCGAGGACGGGGGGACTGTATCGGAGAGGTGGCTTCTTATTTTCCATACTGCATTTGAGAGCTGATTGGAGGCAAATGGTTTCGGTGTGTGGGGGAGTGCACAGTCGATCTGGCTTTGGAGTAGATATAACAGGAAGACTATGTGCGTTGGCAGGGTTACAGTTTTCATGAGGAGGTGAGGAGTTACTTCGGAGATGTGAGAAACGCCGTTTGTTTATGGTTGTTAATGGTGTAAGGTTATGTGAGTAGGTCGTAATGTTACGAGATGACAAGTGATGTGGCGGGGGGGGGGGGGGTGTTTGGGGGGGATGGGGGGGGGGGATATTGGAGGATGAGGATATTAGTTATTAGTTGTATCAAAAATAATTTATTTGGGAGTCTCATCGTTGTTAATGATGATTGGCTGGAATTTCGGTGTTTGTACAACTGGTGCGATGTTCCAGTTATCGTTCAGCTACATGCGTAAATGTGTTCATTGAGGCGGGTGTCGAGTTTCTTGGCTGTTTCACCTACGTAAATCTTGTCACAGCCTCCACAGGGTATAGTGTAAACTCCTGCATTGGACTGGTTCGGTGGTGTTTGGGGGGGGGGGGGGGGGGGGGGTTGGGGTCCTGGTTATATCCTTTATTGAAGTCAAGAAGCATGGCGACTCCATGGTGTTTAGCTTGTGAAAGTACTTCTGAGACTTTCAGTGGGCAACCTGGCGCTGTTGGAGAATTATAACTTTGCTGGAGTCGTGTTGATGCGTGAGAATTTTATGATCTAAAGAGCTCTTTTCTTGCATCTATTGATGAAAAAAGAAGGAAAACGTAACTCTGATGAAATGTTTGGTGAAATGTATTTACGCCTCCTCGTCAAGGGAAACTCAGGACTACAAACTTCGGTATGGCTCCTTAGGAGAAACCCGATGATATGCCTCTTTTGGTCTGGTATCTTGACTGGAAAGAAGTGTATTGAGATCATTTTTTATTGTGTGGGGTTTCCGATAAACTTGAAATTCCTAGGTTGTTGTCTACTTTGAGTGAATGATAACGTCGAGGAATGGGGGGGGGGGAGGTAGCTTGTCATTGGACTCTTCTTCTAGTGATAAACTGGATCGCCGTTGAACTGGCGTCTGGAGTCCTTGCCCTGAAGATCCCGTACATCAAAACGCGTTTTGGTAGTTATTACGAGTGACATCGTTCGCCACGTAAGCGTAACCAAGTGCGCTTGAAGGATGATGTGGCGTAAGTAGTTCGGACTCTAGGTGTTCCTGAACAAATTTGGCTATGACGGCACTTACTGTAGGTGGACCGCCATTCCCATGCCGAGTAGGTTTGTTTGTTAGAGCGATGTAAAGAGGTAAAAAACAGATGAAATTAAGCACAGTTGAGTTGCAATAAAGTCAAACAAAATCTCCGGTGAGGAGAGGAAGATTAAGGTCCATGATTGACTTTACGGTCGTAGAACCTTCGCGTGCTTTTTTGGTAGGTACACTTTGTGTGAAGAGGGAAGTCACATCCAAACTGCTTAGTTTTTCCTTCTAACCGCATCCGTACCTCTCCATCCGTAACAAGCAAACTAAGCAGTTTGGAGTGACTCCCCACTTCATCAAAAAGTAACCTACCAAAAAAGCCATCGAGGTTCACGACGATAAAGTCAATCATGACCTTAATCTTTCCTCTACCTCCCGGAGATTTTGTTGCACTATAATTGACCGTGTTAATTTCAACTGTTTTTCTTTCAATAACAAGCTCTACAAACAAACTACGGCATGGGAATGAGGGTCCGCCCATAAGGCAGTCCTAGCCAACTTATACATGGAACACCTAGAGTCCGGGAACACCTCTCGCCAACATCATCCTTGCAAGCGTCACTTGAGTTACGTTACTGAGCAGCGCTGTCCTCGTAATAACTCCAAAACGTTTTTTGATGTACGGGTCTTCAGGGCAAGGCTCAACACAGTTGAACCGGCATCCAGTTTACACTAGCGAGAAGAGTCCAATGACAAGCACCTTTCGCGTACGTAGACGTCCTCATTGCACTCAAAGTAGACAAGCCACCTAAGATTCAAGTTTATCGGAAACGCCCAACCAATAAATAATGATCTCACACACTTCTATTCCAGTCAAGATACCAAGACCAAAAGATTCAGTGCATCATCGTGTTTTTCGCTAAAGAGCATACCGATCTTCTGTAGATCCTGACGTTTCTTGACGAGGAGTGATACATACATTCATCAAACATGTCACAGAGTACATTTTCCCGTTCTTTTTTCATCAAAGACTGGCAGAACCAGAGCACTTCAGATCATAAATTCTCCACGCATCAACACGACTCCAGCAACAGTTATAATTCTTCCCAACAGTCAGTTGCGCAGCTGAAGCGTCTCAAAAGTAGTCTTACACAAGCTAACACCAGAGTCGCGCCATCGCTTCTAGCACGTCAATAAAGAATAACCAGGACAAAATCCAAGCGACCACGAAAACCAGTCAATGCATGGAGTTTACACTATACAGCCAGTGGGCTGTGACACGATTTACCGAGTGAAACGGAGATCTCTAAACTCTGAACACGCCCCTCAATGACAGAAGGCACATTTACGCATGTAGTAACGATAGACTGAACAACGATCCATGTACAACACCGGAAATTCCACCAAACATCTCATGAAATTCAGAGACTCCCAATTAGTGATCAAAGAAACTTTAATTTCCGCAACGCCAATGTGCCTCGAATCAGCACATGATCGCTGTTTCGAATACGAATTAAACAAAACAACGCAGCATCACGCCTCTCCGAAGTCTTAGCAAGAATCCTCCTGAAAACAGTAAACCCGCCATCACATAGTCTGCTCCTTATATCTACACAAAGCATCAAGAGTAGAACACTGAAACAAGCTGCCTCATTCGCAGGTCTATTTTAGTCACAAGCCGATTTTTTATGTTACCCAAGTAATAGCTTTTAGTATCCTTTTACTCATGTACGAATTTAATTGCTCAACCATATTGTATTACTTTTGTCACTACCACTACTACTACTACAACTACTACTAACTACTACATACTACTACTACTACTACTATTACTCTACTTACCGGGATCCACGCGACTGCGTGTTCCCCCTTAACTACCACTTATTAACATCGAAAATGTGTACCTCACATAGTATACACGCTTCACTCTGACCTTTATGATACCCTCTGTGTACCATGTATTGTTTGTCTAATGGCTTGATAAAGCTCGCTGGAGAGCGAAAGTTGGCCACAATAAATGACACATTAGAGTGCACTTGTGTCCTTTTACTTTAGCTCTATTGTCGGTAATTCTACCAACTTATTAGCAAGTGAAAATCTGGCAGGAAACTTTATGCTTCAACAATTATTCCCGATTTTCTTTCGCTGCATAGTGATAAGAACCCAGTAATTTTTCATTACGAGAGTGAATTTAGAGGTTAAGTACCGACAAACCCAAGTAAGTAGGCTTTACTATTTTCTGAGGTAAATTCTAAGAAACACCTTCCTACAGCCTAATCGCTGTGAATTTGGTGACATCTATCGTCTAGTACATGATTCTACAAAGTATAGCATTCTGACCTAGCAATATTTATATATATATATATTAATATATATATATAGATATATATATATATATATAATATATATATCATATAAATACGTCGTGGTGCCGAATTAGGTAAAACTGGTAATTAGCAAGAACTCATTTAAAATTAAGTCCCTTTCTAAAATTTTCTCTACAACGTTTAAAGATATAATTTTTCATTAATGTTAATGTAAAAATTATAGTTTTGCTCGCAAACGAATCTTAGAAAACTTACGCTAAGCTCTTATCATACAAGAACAATTTATTTTAGTGTCAAACCGCAACTAAATATATTTAGATTTATTTGAACAATAATTTAATACTAATAAACAACAGTAGAAATATATATTTTTTCGTTAGTTCAGAATGATTTTTTTGAGCGAAATTATTGCGCACAACAAATTTAGGTTGTCCTATAGGCAAGATTAGCGTTGCTATATCAAGCCAATATCGCAAGGTTCTGCCATATTCGAGCACGAACATATATATATATATATATATACATATCTATATATATATGCTAGTATATATGACATATATATTATATATATATATGGGTGTGTGCACTATATGGTGTGATGCACGTATATGTGGTGTGTTGCACGATATATGGAGGGTGTGTCAGGCACGTATATGGGTGTGTGACGTATATGGGTGTGTGCACGTATATGTGTGTGTGGCACGTAAATGGATGTGTGCACCATGATGGTCTGTGTGCACGCATGTGGTGTGAGGGGGGGGGGGGGGGGGGGGGGGGGGGGGGGGGGGGGGGGGTGCACGCGCGTGGGTGATGTGGCACGCGCGTGATGTGTGTGCAACGCGTGGCGTGTGTGCACGCGTGCGTGTGTGCACACGTGCGTGCGTGTGTGCACACGGTGCGTGCGGTGTGTGTTGTGCACAGCGTGTATGTAGTTGGCAATTGTGAGAGACGCGTGCGTGTACTCACCTATTGTGTGTTGTGCAGGGAGCGATTGCATAACTCCTGGCCCGCGCCTCTTCATGGCCGCTACTGGGTCACTCTCCCCGCACCATGAATTTATCATACCTCTGCTTAACTTAGGATGGATCCTGCCTTCACTATATGGCTCCCCTACTTTCCACTTGCCACTGACTACCCTGTGACTGAAAGAAATACTTCCTAACATCCCTGTGATTCATCTGTTCTCATTTTCCAACTGTGTCTCCTTTTTGGCTGTATTCCCATCTCTGTAACATGCAGGGGCTGGTCAACCTTGAGCAATTTCCTCTTCAGTATGATATATGTCGGTTATCATGTCCACCCCCTATTTCTCGAGCTGTTCTCGCAGTGAGCGTCAGGTCGCAATTTTCGCCTTTAACCTCTTCCTTTAGACATCCTAGATCTTGTTGCAGTAACTTTTGCAGGCTTCTCTAGTTTCTTTAACGTGGGCTTGGCTATGATGTGGGTTCTCAGACTGGTGCCACAATACTCCAATATGGGCCTAACGTACACGGTGTACAGGGTCTCTGAACGTTTATTATTAAGGAGTCCGGAATGCTGTTCTTAGAGTTGGCTAGGCGCCCATAAGCTGCAGGCAATTATTGGTTGACAATCCTCAGGAGATGTGACTGGAGTTATACAACTCACGCCCAAGATCTACTTTTTCTTTGAGTGACAGTTGATAGTAGTCTCTGTGCCCTCTAGACTGTTCTCCGTCTGCGGTCTTCTTTGCCCTTCCCCAATCTTCATGACTTTGCACTTGGTGGGGTTGAACTCCAGGAAATGCCCCACTGCTGAACCAGGCCTGCACCTGTCCAGATCGCCTTTGTAATTCCTCCTGTGCCTCGAGTCCCGATTGAATTGCGAGAGTTCATCAAGCTTCAGCCATCATCTGCAAACAGGGATAGCATCTTCAGAGTCTATATCCTTCCGCATGTCGTTCGACAAATGCCAGAAACAGCACCGGTCCTAGGACTGACTCTTGTGGAGCCCCTACTTGTCACAGGTGCCCACCCTGACACCTCGCCACGTGCCATGACTCGTTGCTGTCTTCCTGCACAGGTATCCTTGATCGCATTGTAGTAGCCTTCCCTGTTATTCCCTGCTTGGTTGCCTCAGTTTTTTGCACTAATCTATTTGTGGAAGTGTGTCAAACACTTTCTTACAGAGTCAAGTAAAATGCAATCTTCCCCACGCACCTCTCTCTTGACTTACTGCTGCCACCCATTCGTATTTAGCATAGAGCTCCAGTAGTTTGTGCGCACAGTATTTACCATCCGCTGAAACCATGTATTGGCTGTTGTTGATAAGCTCATTTCTTTCTAGGTGTTCCACCGGGGATACAACCACTCTTCTACTGCTAATCTTCTCCATGACTTTGCTACGTATACATGTCAGTGACACATGGTCTATAGTTTAGTGCTGTCTTGTCTGTCTGCCCTTTTTTAAAATCTGGGGACTACATTTGCTCTCTTGTTCCATACCTCAGGTATCCTCCTGATAGTATGAAGTATGTGGCACGCGCGCGTGCTGTGTGTTGTTTGGCGTGTGTGTACGCGTAGCGGGCGCGCAAAACAACAGTAAAAAAAAGAGACCGCATAGGAAGTTGAATGCGATAGACCTCAACCTTTCGAGGTTGGGCAATCAACATATCTTGCAGGAGGCTTGCAATGTTGCGCAATGAGTAGAAGTCCAAGTATATTCGTGTCCAAGTTGCGAGGCATTGCAACGTAGTTCTGGCAGACAAACCCCAACAATTTTCGATGGGATAATATCATAGGGAGTGTCAGCCGACCTAAACATGATATTACTTCAATCAGTTCCTGCATTGACCTCTAACTAAAATTCTAAGTTAGTTTATTAAACTTACTATTAACCTGTCCAACACTGATATTTAAGGTGCACTAAAAGTTTCCGCAGAGTCTTGCTATAACAGGTTCATTTTCCCACTTTACGTAAAGCTCCTTGTCCATAAGTTACTACTAACCGCATTTACTTTGTTCTTGCTTTCTAAAGTGCAGTCTAAGGAGCGATACGCTTAAATTGCACGTATAACTTACTAAGTCTTTGAGGACAGATGGGTTCCAGCAGGTCTGAGCAAAGCCCTATATCATGCCTTTGCAAATGTTGAACGTTTCCGGGGATAAGAGAGGTCCTTGGTTTTTTCCAGACTGTAAAAGTGTTTAGAGCAAGGTGCAATATAATTAGTGCCTACCACTTAGGTAGTCGCGTGAACAGCTTAACGCATATCCTAGCACTGTCTGTTCGATCCTAATGTGAGCTTAACAGTCCAGATATCCGAAACCTGATAGCAACTCAGGTTTTGATGCTTCCCGCTCACCCTTATGTGGTCAAACGCAGCGTTTACTCTAGAGGATGAAGTGGGTCAGCCTCTGGAAATAGATTGCATCTCTAAAGCTTGTATCCCCTAGAACAGCATTTTAATTTTTATGCGAATAAGAACAATTTACCTGCTGATGAGATCCAGATACTTTTTGAGATCAGAATATTTTAGTCTTACGATAGTGATACGATATGGAAACTGACTGGGCTGTTGGTGCATTTTGACTTATTTCACTAATGTTTGTGGTCGCTAGGTCATTATCTAAATATTTAATGTTGAAGAACTTTGAGTCTTCTGGCACCTTGCACTGTTCATGCTTGACGCCATCTCCCATTCTAGCTATTGTCGTTTCCTGCAACGAATCTATCTACTGGCGCTTCCTACTCCAAGTTCTGCAATAATAGACATTGCAAGCTTCTAAAGATGCAACACGAAAATAAACTTCTAGAGCTATGCATTCAACTTCGCCTTCGTAGTTTTGCATCTTGTACGCGCTATTTGATTCCGATACAAGACGGCTAAAGTACATAAAAGCCAGCATGACTGCTCGATCAAGACAACTATTTATATTCCTGAGAAGAGTAGGTAGACAGGTGATGTGAGCTAATCCTCGATCAATCATTCGCTGGTCTGATATCTGCATCGCCATTTAGAGCTGGTCACAGGGTAATCTGGCTACGTTGCAATAGGCTACACCAAAATCTTTTTTCCTTATAGACTTTAAATAGTTCCTCATCCGTCTGACTATTACCATACACGAGAATATTAATCATGCATCACACTGGGTTGATGTGCGCCTAGTTACATGTTTAATTAGTAACGATTTAATCAGAGTTTATATACACAGCGTTATGCATGCATATTCAGTACTGGGGAGCCATGTAACTGCAATATTTTAAGTAGTTAGTGTGCTGAGCGAGTATTTGCGCCGATTCTAGCTGAAACGCTAAGTGATGCTTGAAAGTTGCGAGTTTCGCCACTGATAATTAGCGTGACAGTGTTAAGTGATGTTGGGCGAAAAAACCGAAGTGGTGGGGGGGGTTATTGATGACAGCTAAATGCTTTCATAACCGATTAAGTATTGATCACGATTGTTGTTTGAGTGAAATTGCAGTAGTTTAACAGTGGGTTAGTGATTTGTTGGCAAGGAGGCTGAAATACTGGGAATCGAAGTGAATAACTGAGGCAAAATTGCAACAGTATTATGCAGAGTACAATTGTAATTATTGAGGTGCCGTCGTGAATAAACTGAAGTCAGAACTAGATAAATAATACCGGTTTCATATACATGATATATAGATCTGTCACTGCTTTTCTAGCAGACCTGTGCTAACTAGTATATTATGCCTTGAAACCCATAAACTTACTTAAACACTGAGTTCCCAGGAAAAATGATCAAGAAAACCCAAAAGTTCATCGCTTCCCTTTATTTCTGTAAAACGAAATTTCGTTTGTAAAATAACATGCATTCTGTATCAAAAAAGCTAATACTAATTCAGTGGAAGGGCGAATCTAGGTACCAACGACACGCATGAGGTAACAACACCATGAGTTAACACCATGAGGTAACAAAACGACGCATGAGGTAACAACACCCCTGAGTGTAGACAACAGGCCCATGAGGAGCGACAACACCATGAGAGTAACAAACAACCATGAGTAACAACACCATGAGGTAACAACGACCATGAGGAAACAACACCATGAGTTAACAACAGCCATGAGGAGAACAACACCATGATGTAACAACACCAATGAGTAACGAACACCATGAGGTCTACAACACCGATGAGTAACAACCACATATCCATGAGTAACACCCACCATGAGGATAAACAACACCATGAGGTAACAACACCATGCTGGTAACGACCACCATGAGGTAACACCACCATGAGGTCTGCCAATCACCATGAGTAACAACACCATAGAGTAACAACACCATGAGTCAGCACCATAGGTAACAACACGCATGAGGTAACAATCACAATGAGGTAGATCGCTAACACCATGAGTTAACAACACCATGGGATAACACCTATGAGGAGAACAACACCATGACAGTAACCACACCATGAGGTATAGCACCATGATGTAACAACACCATGAGGTAACAAGCACCATGAGGAGAACAACAGCCATGAGGTAACAACACACCATGAGGTAACACCATGAGGTAAGCAACACCAAGAGGTAACAACATCATGAGGTAAACACCACCATGTAAGAACAACACGCATGAGGTATACACCATGAGGTAACAACAGCCATGAGGTACCAACACCATGAGGTAACAACACCATGAGGTAACACCATGAGGTAGACAACACCATGAGAGTAACAACACCATGAGGTAACCCACAAGAGGTAACAAACACCATGAGTAAACTACACCATGAGGTAACAACACCATGAGGTAACAACATCCATGAGGTAACAACACCATGATGTAACAACACCAAGAGTAAAACCTACATGATGTAACAACACGGGTGCTGACGTTAACAACACCAATGGAGGTAACAACACCATGAGGTAACAACCACCATAGAGTAACAACACCATGAGGTAACACCAAGAGTAACAACACCATGAGTAACAACACCATGAGGTAACACCACCATGATTAACAACACCATGTAGGTAACAACACCAAGAGGTAACAACACCATGAGGTAACAACACCATGAGGTAACAAAACCATGAGGTAACACCATGAGGTATACACCATGAGGTAACGCAACACCATGAGGTAACACCACCATGAGGTAACAACACCATGAGGTAACAACACATGAGGTAACAACACCATGAGGTAACAACACCATGAGGTAACAACACCATAGAAACAACACTGAGGTAACAACACCATGAGGTAACAACAACCATAGAGGTAACAACACCATGAGGTAAACAACACATGCAGGTAACAACACCATGAGGTAACAACACCAATAGGTAACACCATTGTGAGGTAACAACACCCATGAGGTTAACAACACCCTGAGGTAACACACCATGAGGTAACAACACATGAGGAAACAAGCAACACCATGAGTGTAACAACACCATGAGTAACAACACCATGAGGTTAACAACATCCACACCATGAGGTAACACCACCATGAGGGTAACAACATCATGAGTTAACAACACCCATGAGTAACAGCACCATGAGGTAGCACCAGAGGTAACACCATGATTAACAACACCATGAGGTACACCATAGTGTAACACCATGGAGGAACACCACCATGAGGTAACACCACCCATGAGGTAACAACACTGCAAACAATATTCTGCAGTCAATCAAAATCTAGACAACGCATAAGTACAGGATGCAATCAGCCAGTATATAAGAAGAATATTCGCAGTTCACTAAAAATTATAAAAAAGTGGTGTAATAAAGTCATATCCAATATTGAATTTCTGTACGTCCCATCGAATGAATATATTGTGGAAACGCGTTTTAGAGGCACTCAAAAATTTAAGTCTGCATCAGACTGGTGAACATCATATGCAACCAGAAAAACCTCTAAAGCCCATGCAAACCTAATGTGACTTATGTATTAGCGTTTGTGTCTGTTTTATGGAGATGCCAACAATATTTCGTCGTCCACCCAGTCTAGTGGTCCCAAAGACCGAATCTATATATAGTGGGTAGATGGAGAAGAGGCACGGAAACTTTCCCTTCCTTCACTGTTTGGTGACAGAAGCATGTCCAACAACAGGTAATGCTCTCACTTAAGCTAAAGGAATCTTATAGGAGTCGGATAGCAGGAAAGAACTAAAGCCATAAATGAACTCGAAAGAAATCCAAAGTATTTTCTAATCTTATGCCAAATGACAGTCGCGAACAACGTCCCAAGTAATGGGCCCCTACTTTAAACGTAAAGATGTCCTACACGATGACAGCAAGGAAAATGATTGAGGCTACTTCAAGTCCCAATATGACTCATTTTTAGCAAAGCGCTAACCCAGATTGAGAGTCGAAGAGCAAAATGATTTTTTTTTATTAGAGCCACAGATTTGGTCAACGCAAACCTATCTGAAGTTATCCTGACGCCAATGACTTCAAACAGGCGAATATAATGACATGCCAATGCACTCTGGCCCATGGCCAGACTAATGGAACTCCGTGTTCATCAGAACTGGCAAGAAGCACTTATCTCGAGCTTTTACCATCCTATGGAAGGAGCATGGACAACGGGGTGTCGTCCCAGTTAGTGAATAACAACAGACATAGCCCCACTCCACAAAGGGGGCATGTAAAGCAATAGCAAGATCACCACCCATCTGAAACCCATCAGTTACACAACCCAGAACAACATGGGTTTTATAGGCAGTTCGCTCCTGTCTGTCCTCAAGCAACTTGGATCACTACGACAAGGTCCCTAGATGGCACTAGAAGACCAAGAATGCAGATTCATATATACAGACTTATTGCAAAAGCCTTCGACAAGTGTGACCATTGGCGTAATAGCGCACAAATGCGTGGCTAAAGGAATAAGAGGAATAAGTCGGTCGATAGATCTATAATTTTCCCCTCACTAACAAACACAGAGAGTAGTCGACAACAGAGTAAAGTCCCCGAGCAGCTACCGGTGAAAAGCTCTGTTCACAAGGCACAGTACCGGCCCCATCTTGTTTCCTCATACCTCGATATCCGACTTAGACAAGGGATGTCAGCCACAGCACCGTGTCTTCCTTTGTCAGATGACACCCGAAACTGCATGGCAGTGTCTTTCCAATGCAGACCACTTGCAAGGCTCCAGGCGGATCATCAAACCAAAACTTTCAGTGGGCTGCAGAAAACAATAATGAAGTTCAACGATGAGAAATTTCAATTACTCCAATATGTTAAACATGAGGAAATTAAAACTCATCAAGAGTACATAACAAATTCTCATCCTTCCACAAAATAGAGCGAAAAACCAACGCCAAAGACCTGGAGTGATCATGTCGGAGGATCTCACCTTCCCCCAAAGACCATACATTGTATCAACTGCATCTTCTGCTAGAAAAATGACAGGATGGATAATGAGAACATTCAAAACTAGGGATGGCCAAGCCCATTGAATGACACTCTTCAGTCGCTTGTTTTATCTAGGCTGAATATTGGCTGCACACTAACTAGCCCCTTTAAGGCAGGTAAATTGCTGACTCTAGAAAAAGTACAGAGAACCTTCACGGCGCGCAATAACGGAATGCTATGAAGTTCCTACGCTGTACCTCCTGGAACGACAGTGGGGTAAGATACAGATTATATACACCGGAAAATCCTAGATGACTAAGACCGACTTGCACACGAAAAATCACTCACAACGAAAGCAAATACTTGGCAGACGATGCAACATCCCCCCAATGAAAAACAGGGTGTCAATGGAGCACGTTAAGAGACAATACAATAAGTCGAGGGGCCCGAGACTGTTCAACTGCCTCCCAGCATACATAAGGGGGATTACCAATAGACGGGTTCATCGAAAGATTGAGACCCGTGCCCGACGTACGGTCTTGGAGAACCTTATAACATACAGACCCATTGTGGCAGTCTTCAAGCAGGCACTGGGACAAGCGCCTAAAAGTCGGTATTGACCAGTCGGGCTGTGTCCTCCGTACGTTTGGAATTGCGTGCAGCCAGCAGTACAGCCTGGTGATCAGGGCTCTTGATCCTACAGGAGCCCTGGTCACAGACCAGGCCGAGGGGGCGTTAGACCCCCGGAACTCTCTCTCAGGTAAACTATTGTTAACCTCCTCAATGATGTGATTAATTGTAATCACATAATTTGTAAATAATTCATTGAACTGAGGATTCGAACGCCATGGCAAGCTAAGCTCTAAAATTAGTAGTCCAGTGCGCTGTCCTTGTAAGGTTTGCCCAGCTCGTTGCATTGAGAGACAGCTCCTGGCACCTCTTCTTAAAGCTATACATGGATCCTGCCTCCACTACATCACTTCCCAGGCTATTCCACTGCATGACAACTCTGTGACTGAAGAAATACTTCCTAACGTCCCTGTGATTCATCTGAGTCTATACGCACTAGAAAGGTTACATGGGTTCCACTGTGACCAAAAAGGAAGTTTTACTGATGACTCTCACTGCAGCATATTCATGGCATCACATCCGTTGTGAATGACTCATGAAATTGTAATGCCATGACTGCAAACAACTCGCAAAATGTAGGGTTCGAACCCATGGCAAACCTATACTAGAATATGTAATCCAGTGCCGCTCTAATAAGATTCAAAGGCCAAAGGACATGACATGGAGTTGAGTTTTATTCCTAGCATTGACATGCGTTCAAATCATCCACTAAGTTGTTTAAATCCTGTCATTATGATTTTATGATAGGTTTTGATGGGTCTTTAACTTGACATTGGAACACACAGTCATGCTGCGTGACCGTGAAAGATTAGTCTGTAAAAACTAGTACTTGTTGTCACAGTGGTCTCCATGTTAACCATCAAACTGCATATAATAAATTGAATCTTACTAGGCTGGCATGGTGGACAGAACAGTGGTCTGGCTTGCCATGGATTCGAACCCCTCAGTTCGGCGAGTTGTTCACCTCTAAATATTTTAAATTGTTAAGATTTCCCTACACACACACACACACACACACACACACACACGAAGCAGCAGCAAAGATAAAGTGCTTAGAAGAGGAGCTAAAAAACCTGAAACAGAATAGAGAGACGTATGATAGCACAGGAAGGACATCAGGGACTTCTATAGCAGTCACAGACGAGGGGGCTGTAGGGATTCAGGAAAAGTTGAGTACAGGAATACCAATCGTGAAGCCTGCAGTCACTGCAAGAGACAAGACTTATGCAGAGACTCTAACAGTCAACTACAGTGGCAGGGAACAGCTGAGCAGGGAAGACAGTCGACCGAGCTTAGGGGCTGCAGCAAGGACAGGGGTTGAAGGCAAGAACATCTCAATGGAAGGAGATAAAACACCTCAGAGGTCACAAAGAGAGAGACAGTGGGAGGAGGAGAGGAAGAGGTCAGTGTTTGTCTACGAGCTACAAGAAGTTGAATTGGAAACCTTTGATGAAAGAATCCAGGGGGAAAAGAAAGCGATCATAGGTATCTTGAAAGCAATAAGGGGGGAGAAACAATG
>NC_069433.1:30038486-30056618 GCF_026875155.1 Cherax quadricarinatus | reverse complement strand
TTTTAAAAACCCACCCGGTGATCATCAAATGAGCATTCTTCACCTGACTTCAACATTTGACTATAAATACTCTCGTACCTTCCAACCCAGGTAGATTCGTGTGTGACTTGAAAAAGCCCACTGTGTGGGTGAAACGTTGTCAATAAAGGATCACATTATACTGCATTTGTGTTATACTTAACCATACAGATTGCGAAAAGGACTTGGGGGTTATGGTAAGCAGCAACCTTAAACCAAGACAGCAATCCCTAAGCGTACGTAATAAGGCAAATAGATTACTGGGATTTATATCAAGAAGTGTAAGCAACAGAAGTCCAGAGGTCATACTGCAGCTTTATACATCATTAGAAAAGGCCCTTCACCTAGATTATGCAGCTCAATTCTGGTCTCCATTTTAACGAATGGAATAAATTCGTTAGAAAACATTCAGCGTAGGATGACTAAATTAATACATAGCATTAGAAATCTTCCTTATGAAGAAAGATTAAAGACTCTAAAGTTACATTCACTTGTTAGACGAAGAATGAGGGGAGACCTGATCGAAGTGTATAAGGGGAAAAGTTTAGGTATTAATAAAGGGGATATTAACAAGGTCTTGAGGATTCTCTCCAAGAGAGAACCCGCAGTAATGGATTTAAATTAGATAAGTTTAGTTTTAGAAAGGGACATAGGAAAGTTTTGGTTTGGAAATGGGTATAGATGAGTGGAACAGTCCTACCTAGTTGGGTTATTGAGGCTAGGACTTTGGGTAGTTTCAAATTTAGGTTGGATAAATACATGAGTGAGATGGGTTGGATTTGAGTGGGACTTGCACATCAGAGCTTATTTCTTGGGTAGCATTGAAAATTGGGTAGGTCAAATGTTTGTTAGTGGGATGAATTGTAAAGGACCTGCCTAGTATGGGCCAGCAGGCCTGCTGCAGTGTTCCTCCTTTCTTATGTTCTTCTTATGTTCTCACCTGCCTCGTATGGGCCAGTAGGCCTTCTGCAGTGTTCCTACATTCTTATGTTCTTATGTTCTTAGTTTCAAAATTAGGTTGGATAAGTACATGAGTGGGAGGGGTTGGATTTGAGAGGGACTTGCACATCGGAGCTTGTTTCGTGGGTGGCATTGAAAATTGGGTTGGTCAAATGTTTGTTAGTGGGATGAATTGTAAAGGACCTGCCTAGTATGGGCCAACAGGCCTGCTGCAGTGTTCCTCCTTTCTTATGTTCTTATGTTCTTATGTACAATGTCTCATAATGCTGCCTGATACTGTGCTGTACAATGTCTCATAATGCTGCCTGGTACTGTGCTGTACAATGTCTCATAATGCTGCCTGATACTGTGCTGTACAATGTCTCATAATGCTGCCTGATACTGTGCTGTACAATGTCTCATAATGCTGCCTGATACTGTGCGTACAATGTCTATAATGCTGGGCCTGATAGGTGCTGTAAAAAGTCTCATAATGGGGCCGGGTACTTTTGGCTGTAACCAATGTTCATAAGGCTGCCTGATACTGTGCTGTACAATGTCTCATAATGCTCCTGGTATTTGTGCTGTAAATGTCTCATAAGTGCCCGATACTGTGCTTTTAAATGTCTCATGCTGCCTGTTTACTGTGCGACAAGTTCATAATGTGCCGAACTGTGCTGTCCCATGTCTCTTAATGTTGCCTGAAACTGTGCTTTTCCCAATGTCTCTTAATGCCGCCGATACTGTGCTGTACAATTTTCTCATAATGCTGCCTGTTTAACTTTTGTGTACAAGTCTCATAATGCGGGCCTGTACTGTGCTGCCAATGTCTCAAAATTCTGCTGATACTGTGCTGTCCCAATGTCTCAAAATTTGCTGCCTGATACTGTGTGTAAAAATGTCTCATAATGCTGCCTGTTTACTTTTGCTGTTCCCTTTTGTTCTTTAATGCTCCCTGTCCTGTGTTTACAATGTCTATAATGTTCTTGTTTACTTTTTCGGGTACAATGTCTCTTAATGCTGCCTGATACTGTCCCTGTACAACGTTTCATTTTGTGCCGGGTTTCTTGCTGTACAATGTTAAAATGCTCCCTGTACTGTGCTGTACAATGTTAAAATTGCGCCTGATACTGTCCCGTAAAATGTCTCAATGCTGCTGATACTGTGCTGAAACCAAGTTTTCATAATGCTGCCGGGTTTACTTTTGCTTTTAAAAAGGGTTCATAATCTCCCTGATCCTGTGCTGTACAATGTCTCACAATGCTCCCTAAATACTGTGCGGTTCCAATGTCTAAAATGCTGCCTAAACACGGTGCTGTAAAATGTCAAATAATGTTTCCCTGTTTACGGTGCTGTACAATGTCTCATAATGCTCCCTGTTATGTGCGGTAAAATGTTCAATGCTCCCTTTGATACTGTCCCTTTTAAAAGTCTATGGGGGCTGCCTGTTTACGGTGCGGTAAAAGGTCTTTTATTGCGGGCCGGGTACTGTGCGTTAAAATTGTCCCCTTTAATCTGCCTGATACGTGCTGTCCCAAATGTTCCTAATGTGCCGTTTACTGTGCTGTAAAATGTTTATAATGCCCCGGGAACTGTGCTGTAAAATTGCCCTCATAATGTGCCTGATACTGTGCTGTAAAAATGTCCATAATGCTGCCGTTTTCTGTGCTTTTAAAATGTCTCAAAAGGGGCTCCCTGATACTGTGCTGTACAATGTAAAATTTTGCTGCCTGATACTGTGCTTTTACAATGTTTTATAATGTTCCCTGATACTGTGCTGTAAAATTTTTCCCCAAAATGCTGCCGGGTTACTTTTGCTGTACAAGGGGTCTCATAATGCTCCCTGTTACTGGGAAGGGACAATGTCTCTTAATGCTGCCTGATACTGTGCTGTAAAATTGTCTAAATGTTGCCTGTACTGTGTTTGTACAAGTCTCATATGCTCCCTTGGGTCCCTGTGCTGTCAATGTTTTCAAAAGGCGCTGATACTTTTGCTGTACAAGTCTCATAATGTCCCTTTTTTATTTGTGTGTAAAAATGTCTAAATAATGCTCCCTTTGGTACTGTGCTGTACAATGTCTCTTAATGCTGCCTTTTTACTTTTGTTTGTAAAAATGTTCAAAATGCTGCCTGGTACTGTGCTGTACAATGTCTCAAAAATGTTGCCTGATCTGTGCTGTTCAATGTTCAAAATGCGGGCCTGTATTTGTGCTGACAATGTTCATAATGTTTCTTGATTTTTGTGTCCCAATTTTCCCCATAATGCCCCGATACTGTGCTGTCCCTTGTCTATAATGTTTCCCTGGTCTGTGTGTAAAAATGTCCCCTTTTGCTGCGGGAATGGGGTGTAAAATGTCTTTTAAAGGGCCCCTGTACGTCCCTTTTTTTCAAAAGTCCCCAAAATGCTCCCCTGATACTTGCTTTTTAAAAATGTCTCAAAATGCTCCCGGATACGGGTGCTGTACAATGTCTCATAATGCGCCTGATACGGGTGCTGTCAAGGGTCTCATAATGCTGCCGGGTTTTGTGCTGTAAAAATTTTTCCCCTAATGTTTGCCTGATACTGTGCTGTACAATGTCTCAAAAAGCTGCCTGATACTGTGTGCCCAATGTCTCAAAATGCTGCCTGTTTACTGTGTGTCCAATGCCCTCATAATGCGCTGATCCCTGGGGGCTGTACAATTTTTTAAAATGCTGCCTGTTAGGGTGCTTTTACAAGGTCTCAAAATCCCTGCCTAAATACTTTTGCGTAAAAGTTCCTAATGTCCCTGATACTGTGCTGCCCCAAGGGTTCAAAATGCTGCCTGTTTACTGAGGCTGTACAATGTCTCAAAATGCTGCCTGTTCCTGTGCTTTAAAAGGGTCTCTTTAATTCTGCCGATACTGTTTTTACAATGTTCTTAATTCTCCCTGATACGTGCTGTACAATGTCTCCAATGCTCCTGTATGTGCGGGTTACTTTGTTCACAAGCTCCCTGTACTGTGCGGGTAAAATGTCCCCAAATGCTCCCTGATTTGTGTTTGTAAAAGTCTCTTTAATGCGGGCCTGTTTACTGTGCTTTTACAATTTTCTCTAATGCTGTCGATACTGTGCTGTACAATGTCTCAAAATGCTCCCTGATACTGTGCTGTACAATGTTTTCATAATGCTGTCAGATACTGTGCGGGACAATGTCTCAAAATTTTTGCTCCCTTTTTTACTGTGCTTTTAAAATTTGGTCTAAAAATTGCTCCCTGTTAAGTGTGTACAATGTTCATAATTTTTCCCGATACTGTGCTGTACAAGGGTCTCAAAAATTGGTGCCGTTTACTGTGCTGTAAATGTCTCATAATGCTGCCTGTTACTGTGTGTACAATGTCCCCAAAAGCTCCCTGATATGTGCTGTACAATGTCTCATAATGCTGCCTGATACTGTGTTTTACAATGTTTTTCATAATGCTGCCTGATACTGTGCTGTACAAGGGTTTTTAAAATGCTCCCTTTGATACTGTGCGGGAAAATTGTTTCATAATGCCCCTTGATCCTGTGCTGTAAAATGTTCAAAATGCTGCTTGATATGTGCGGGACAATGTCTCATAATGTGCCGGGTTTACTGTGCGGGTACAATGGCCCCTAATGTGCCTGATACTGTGGGGAAAATTGTCCTTTAATGCTGCCTGATACTGTGCTGTAAAATTGTCTCAAAATGTGCCTGTACGGTGCTGTACAATGTTCATAATGTTTCCCTGATACTTGCTGTCCAAGGTCTCATAATGCTCCCTGATACTGGCTTTTAAATGTCCCCTTAATGGGGCTATATGTGCTGAAAAATGTCTCATAATGCTGCCTGAAAACTTTTGCTGTAAAAAGTCTCAAATGCTGCCTGATACTGTGCTGTAAATGTCCCCATAATGCTCCCTGATACTGTGCTGTACAATGTCTCACAATGCTGCCTGATACTGTGCTTTTGCAAGGGTCAAAATGCTGCCTGGTACTGTGCTTTTTACAATTTTAAACCCAATGCTGCCTGATACTGTGCTGTAAAATGTCTAAAATGCTGCCTGTTATGGGCGGGTACAATGTCCACAATGCGGGCCAAAAACTGTGCGGTACATTTTCTCAAAAAAGGGGCCTGGACTGTGCGGGAAAAAGTCTCCCAATGTCCCTTTGTTTTACTGTGCTGTGAAATGTCCCAATGCTGCTGGTACTGTGCGGTCAATTTTCCCACAATGCCCCTGTATGTGCTGTACAATGTCTCAAAATTGCTGCTGATACTGTGCTGTACAATGTCTCACAATGCTCCCTGTTTCTGTGTGTAAAATTTGTCTCACAATGCTGCCGGTACTGTGCTTTTAAAAAGGTCTCACAAGGCTCCCTGATACTGTCCCTTTTACAATTTTCACAATGCTCCCTTGGTACTGGGTTTTTCAATGTCTCACAAGGGCTGCCTGAACTGTGCTGTCCCAATGTCTCCCCTGCGGGCCTGTTTACTGTGCTGTAAAAATGTCTCATAAGGGCTGCCTGACTTTTCCCTGTACAATGTTTTTTAATGCTGCTGTACTGTGCTGTAAATGTCCCCCCAATGCGGGGGGGGGCCGGGGTACTGTGCTTTTAAAATTTGGTCTCAAAAGGCTGCCTGATACTGTGCTGTACAATGTCCCACAAGGCTGCCTGGTACTGTGCTTTTCCAAATGTCTCAAAATTGCTGCCTGTACTGTGCTGTACAATTTTCTCCAATGCTGTGGTACTGTGCTGAAACAATGCCCTCATAATGCTGCCTGATATTATTTTTTTTTTTTCCAAAAATTATCTTTTGGGAAACAAATTATAACTTTTTTTTCTTATTTTCTGGGGAAAGAATTCTTCCATTTCATATTAAACATTCTTACACCTAAAGAAACATTTAAAAAAACCCTCAAAAAAAACCCCCTTCTTAACCCCTAAAAAAAATTTTCCTTACACCCAAAAAACCCATTTTCTTAAAACCTCAAGAAACATTTTTTAAACCTCAAGAAACTTTTCCCTAAAGAAAATTTCGTTCCCTCAAGAAACACTTCTTACCCCCTTCAAAAAACCCTTTTTTACACCCAAAAAAAACCTTCTTACACCTCAAAAACACTTTTTCCCCTCAAGAGCATTTCCCTTACCCCCTCAAGAAAAACTTTTTAACCCCTCAAAAAACGCTTTTCCCACCTCAAAAAACACTTTTAACCTCAAGAAAAATTCGTTCACTCAAGAGACACTTCGTTCACCTCAAGGAAACTTTTACCCCTCAAAAAACCTTCTTAACCAAAAAAACCCTTCGTCACCTCAAAAAAACACTTCGTAAAACCCCCAAGAAACACTTTTTTTCCCCCCAACCCTCAGAAGCACTTCTTACACCTAAAAAAAAACCTTCGTACACCTAAAAAGAAACATTTCTTACACCTCAAGAAACACTTCTTACCCCTCAAGAAACACTTCGTACCCTCTAAAACCCATTCTTACACCTCAAGAAACATTTTCTTACCCTAAAAAACCCACTTCTTACCCCTCAAGAAAAATTGGGAACACCTCAAGAAACACTTTTTCCCCCAAAAGGGAAACACTTCTTACCCCCAAGAAACACTTTTACCCTCAAAAAAACACTTTTAACTAAAGAAAACACTTTTTTTTACCCCCAAAAAGAACACTTTTTTCACCCAAAAAACCTTCTTACACCCAAGAAATACTTCGTTCATCAAGAAACACTTCTTACCCCCAAAAAGAAAACATTCGTACACCTAAAAAGAAAAACTTCTTACCCCCCCAAAAAAACATTTCGTTACCTCAAGAAACACTTCGTACCCCTCAAAAACACTTCTTTACCCCTAAGAAACCTTCTTACCCCAAAAAAAACCACTTCTTTTACCTCAAGAAACCCCCTTCGTACCTAAAGAAACATTCTTACACCTCAAAAAAAAACTTCGTTCCCCTCAAAAAAACACTTCTTCCCCTAAAGGGAAATCTTTTTCCCTCAAAAAACTTTCTTACACCTCAAGAAACACTTCGTACCCCTCATAAAAACCTTCGTACACCTAAAGAAAAACATTCGCCCCTCAAGAAACACTTCTTACACCTCAGGGAAACCCTTCGTTCACCTCAAGAAAACACTTCGTTCACCTCAAAAAACACTTCGTACACTTCAAAAAAACTTTCGAAACCCCTCAAAAAAACACTTCTTTAAACACCTCAAAAAACCCTTCGTTCACCTAAAGGGAAACACTTCTTTAACATAAAGAAACATTTCGTACCCCTCAAAAAACATTTGGGGTTAACCTAAAGGGAAAAATTTCGTTCACCTCACGAAGCATTTTCTTAACCTCAAGAAAACACTTCTTTCCCCCTAAAGGGAAAACCCTTCGTACCCCCCTAAAAAACACTTCGTACCCCTAAAAAAAAACTTTTCGTACCCCTCAAAAAACCCCTTTCGTACCCCTTTCAAGAAACATTTCCCGTACACCTCAAAAATAAATTCGTACACCTAAAGAAACATTTTCGTCCCCTCAAGAAACACTTCGTTCACCTCACAAAAAACACTTCGTTAAACCTCAAGAAAGCTTCGTACCCCTCAAGAAAAATTTTCGTTCCCCTCAAAAAAACATTTTCGTTTACCTAAAGAAATTTTTCGTTCCCCTATAAAAAATTCGTTCACCTCAAGAAACCCCTTCGTTTCCCCTCAAGAAATACTTCGTACCCCTCAAGAAACACTTCTTTACACCTCAAAAAAAAAAAAAAAAAACCATTTCGTCCCCCAAAAAAACATTTGTACCCCTAAAAAAACATTTCGTTCCCCCTCAAGGAAACACTTGGGTTTCCCTAAAGAAATCCTTGGGTTCACCTCAAAAAAAACACTTCGTTCACCTCAAGAAACACTTCGTACACATAAAGGAAACATTTCGAAACCTAAAGAAACATTTTCGTACCCCTCAAGAAAACATTCTTTTCCCCTAAAGAAACACTTCGTACACATCAAAAAACATTTCTTTTCCCCCCCTCAAAAAAAACCTTGAAACCCCCTCAGAAACCCTTCTTTCCCCTCCGAGCACTTCTTACACCTAAAGGAAACACTTGTTCCTCAAGAAACCCCTTGTACCCCTAAAGGGAAACCACTTCTTACCCCTAAAAAAAACATTCTTTCCCCTCAAAAAACCACTTCTACCCCCAAAAGAAACACTTCGTACCCCTCAAAAAAACACTTCGTACACCTCAAAAAACATTTCTTTCCCCTCACGAACCCTTTCCCTTTCACCTCACGAAACATTGGGTTCCCTAAAGAAACATTCGAAACCCCTAAAGAAACACTTGTTCCCCCTCAAGAAACACTTCGTTTACCTCAAAAAAATTATTCGTTCCCCTAAAGGAAAACTTCGTTCCCCTCAAAAAACCCACTTCTTTTCCTAAAAGAAATACTTCGTAAAACCCAAAAAAACCACTTCGTCACTTCAAGAAACACTTCTTTCCCCTCAAGAACCACTTCGTACCCCTCAAAAAAAACACTTCGTACCCTCAGAAAACTTCGTACCCCTAAAAGGAAAACACTTCGTACCCCTCAAGAAACACTTCGTACCCTCAAGAAAACATTCTTTCCCCCTTTCAAGAAAACACTTCGTTTACCTCAAAAACCCACTTGTTCCCCCCAAGAAAACACTTCGTCCCACCCAAGAAACCCTTCGTACACCTCAAGAAAACTTCGTCACCTCAAGAAACATTTTTCGTCCCCCTCAAGAAACACTTCGTACACCTCAAGAAACTTTTCTTTACCCCTCAAAAAACCCACTTGTTCCCCTAAAAGAAACACTTCGTTTCCCTCAAAAAAATACTTCGTTCCCCTTAAAGAAACACTTCGTTCCCCCTAAAGGGAAAAAAAATTCTTTCCCCTTCAAAAAAACCACTTCGTTCCCCTCAAAAAAACATTTTCGAAAAAAACCTAAAGAAACACTTCGTAACCTAAAAAAAAAACCCCCCCCCGGGGCACCCTCAAAAAACCACTTCGTACACCTCAAGCCCCCCCACTTCGTACCCTCAAAAAAACACTTCTTTTCACCTAAAGAAATTTTCCTTTTTCTTACCTTTTTTAAAATTGTAAAGGGGTTGGGTGTTAGAGCGTGATGCGTGGCTACAGCCCAGGGTTTTACAGCTGCATCACACCCCACCCATTGGAGGTGCCCGTGAGTCATGACAGTAAAGGGACACTTTCTATACTCCGTATTAACCCTTGGTAGGGAGGGGGATTTTCACTACTGTAACGTTATCATTCTAGTTTTTCCTTTTTGTGTAGAAAATTTTAATTTTTTTTGACAGCAAAAAATTTTGTAAAATATATTATTATGAGTGCACGGGTTTGGGCACACAAAAAAAATTTAAACCCGGGGACCACCTAGGGCCCCTAGGGCCCAAAAGATGGCCCCCCTGAATTTTTCTTTTAAAAAAAACCCTTTTTTTTAAAAAAGGCATTTAAATCAATTCCCTTTAAGTCAAATTTTATCTTAATCTACAGTTCCCAACCCCCCCCCAGATTTTCAAAATTCCCCCAGTAAAAATTTTTTACACCAAAATAAAACCTTAAAATTTACGAGAAAAATGGTATTTCAATAAAGACGAGTTGATAATTAAAGCACAAAGTACAAAAGTTAAAGGTAACTTTTTTTCCCAAAAAAGTTTCGGGAACACAGTAGGCTTCTCCCGGGCAAACAGAGGCAGCCCGTAGCAGTTGGATGTGAAGGGCGATGTAATCAGTCCCTCCCCTTTAAGCGTGTTTTGAGGGTGGTCAGTCCCCCAGCCCGGAGAAGAGTTTTGTTCCTAGGGCTGGAACAATGTATTTTTCCGATTAGGGGGAGGGACTGGGCCTCTTCAGGTTTCGTCTTCAAGGGTGATGGAATGGTTTCATCGTTTTTTTCATCTTAAATGCTTCTTTCTGCCTCTTTTACTTGACTGAAAAAACCCACGTGTAGACGAAAAAGTTTTACATGGGTTTACTACAAAAAGTTTTTTTTCTTTAAAAAAAAATTTTTTGATGTTTTCACTTTCATTGGTCTATGAAAATTTATTTTCTTATGATTAAACAAAAATTTCCCACTTTTTTTAGTCCCTTTAGTAAAGGAGCAATTTCTGTACGACCCCTTTTGCGTTTTTGCGGTTCGTAATGATGATGGTAATAATTAAAAATTTAAAAATAATAATAAAAATAATAGAAACCCAACTTAAAAACCCTTTTTGGTCTTTAAAAAATTTTCAGAATTTAACAGACTTTGACCATCATTACCCTTTTTTCTTATCTTGTTCACTTTTAATTGTTACTTTTTCCCCAAAACCCAGACTTTTATTTCGAAGGTTTCTGAGAGCAGTTTTGTCGTCTACAAATTGATCATCTTACTTTTCCAAAAATCTAATTTTATTGTCTTCTTGTCATCAGCTTCTCCATTTTCTTTTTCTTCTCCTCTCTCTCTCTCTTTTCTCCTCCTCTCTCCTCTTCTCTCTCTCCTCTCTCACTCACTCAAATCCCCTCACTCAAATCCCCTCCACTCACTCACTCACTCACTGTCAACAAATACCTCGACCCAACCCGGTATAACACAGGAGGCCCCAGTAATGAGTTAAAGCCCTTTTTTATTTTCATAGTAATTAACTTATTTATTTTCGACTACCCCGAGGATCATTAAAAACCCCGGTATCTGTTTTCAATTGGGGAAAAAGACAATAGGCAACATTTTGGCAACTTTATTCCCCCAAAAGGGTTTGCCTACGCGTTTGGCTTCTTCAGTTTTTAGTCAGAAAGTAGGCGGGAAACGTAGGTTTTGAAGACGATTTTTAAACAGTCCCTTTACCCTTGAAGTCGTTTTGATTTGAGGTTGTCAGTCCCCCAGCCTGGGGAAGGTTTTTGTTCCGAAGTCTGGAAAATAACTGAAGATCAAATGTTTTTGTTAAAGATTCGCCGGTATTCTCCGGGGGCCCGGGGCCCTTTTCCCCGTGGTGGCCCCCGGGATGGCTCCCCCTTTAGGGGTGTTTGGGGACCTAAAACTCCCATGGGAGGAGGCCCCAAGTCCCCCCCCATCTTGTGGGGCTACAAGCTTGGCTCCCGGCCCCAACCCCGCCCAAAAGGGCTGGGCATGGTGTTGTTTGTTCTAACGCCGTGTCCTGTGAAAAGATGCCTGATGGGCCCCTGTGTCCCGTGAAATGCATACCCCCGGATTATTATTTTAAAGGGTTCGCCGGTATTCTCCCGGGGGGGGCCCCCCCCCAAGCGGTGGGCCCCCGGGACTGGTCCCTGTTTTAGGGAGTGTCTGAAAACCCGAGGATCAAGCGACAGTGTTTGAGACTTAAATACTGTCGGGGGGAGGGTGCAAGGGAGTTTGTGTGAGAATGTGCACTGAGAGGTCAGGGCCCTCTCGAATTTAAAACAGTTCTCACTTGAAAAAATTGTCCAAGGTGGGTTTTCTCTTCTGTACCAAGCCCCCCATTGTGTTGCCGTAGGCGAAAAGTTTCGGGAAAAAAAAATTGGGCCAAAAAAGTTTGCTATGTGTCTTATTCCAAAACCCGTCGGTATTGTTAAACCCTTTTTATAATCATCTTTTTCAGACACTGCAACACAATGGCGTTTGGGGACAGAAGGGGAAAACACCTTGGCAACTTTTTAAGTTTAGAAAATGTTTTTATTGAGAGGGGGCATGACCTCTCCCGTGGCAAAATTTCCCACTTACTCTTCACCACTCCCCTTTCCCCCCCGTATTTTTAAATCTCAACACTGACGCTTGATTTCCGGTTTGTTCCCGACTTTTGGAAAAGAACTTCTCCCGGTGAGGTTTACCCCTCAAAATCTACGACTTCCCAAAGGGGGATGGATGATTACATCTTCACACCCCTATGCTCCCGCCCGTTTTTCCAAATTTTCAAAAATTTCTTTCTTATTAAAATACACAGTAAAGTATACTCCCGTGTAGTTACACTAAGAGTCACTTTGGTTATAAACTGAGCATTTTTAAAAACGGCCCTTCTAAAACATGGGAAATTAATAATTTACACCGTTGTCTCAATTCTCTACAATCTTGTCTCTGTTACAACCTTATTTCCTGAGAAATTGGTTACAAGGGTGCTACCTCCCCGGTTTTGTGTGGGGTTTTATCGTGGGTTTTTACAGCATCTTAGTTTGCTTCTGTGGTGTCTTTGAATTGGGGGCAAGATATTGAAAGGAGATTCTACTTCTGAAGGACGAAAATAAGAACAGTCTGAAAGTAGGAAATTGCTTCTCCCTTCTCTAGGAAAAATGTCTTTAATGGTCAAAGGTAAAGGACTACTAACTCCCTGTTAAAAGGACGAATTCCTTGTAGTAGGTGTCTCCAAAGGATGATTATTGACCGTAACTTCAGTAAAAAAAAGAAGGGGGGTAGGACAAGGCGTGTTTTCCCGGAACTGTAGCTGACAACCTGGTCAAAATGTTTGGTAAAATTTATAATATCAGGTAAAGGGAACAAACTCATTTTCTGCCACAGTGTGGTGGAAATAAATTGGGAAAAGGAACAGCAGGGCAGTAGTTAAATACGGAAAAACTATAGATGTGTACAGACGCTTCAAGACTAAGGAAAACTTTACCCCTGCAGCGCTGAAAAAGGAAAGAATCCTATCTTTTTTTTTATTTCTACTGTCTACCCCCTTCGTCCCGGATTTGTATTTATGAACCACTGGATGGGGGAAACGCTAAAGATGCAATGTTGCACATGTGTCTAATTCATCCCTTTGTAAATTTGGTACTGACTAAAAATGCATTTTCTGTCTCCCTTAAGACGGAAGGAAAGGTTAAAAGAGGGTAAACTATAAACAATAAAAAAAGTTCGGGTGTCCTGAATTTTACTTTTTAATGCTTTAAAAGCTATTTAAAATTTTATTTTTTAATTAAGTTTCCTCCCCAAATTTTTGAATTTTGCAAAAAAAAAAAAAAAAAGTAGAATTACCCTTTTACAAAAAAAAAAAAAAAAAACACACACACGTGTAGTTCGCACTAAAATCCCGCATTCGTTTTGCACAACATACAATATTACGACATTTTTTCCGCCTTTCCAAAAATCCCACTTTTTCCCGCCGCCCTTTTTTAAACCAGAACTGAGCTTTCTCAGCCAAAAAACGATTTATGCGTTTAAGCAAAAAAATTTTCCTTTTTTCCCCCGCCCTCTGTGGTTTTAATTTAAATTTTTCCCTTTGTCGTCGGAGCTAAGTTTTTTCTTTCAGAGAGAGAGAGGAGAAGAGAGAGATAAGGGTTTATAAAAGTCAAGAAAGTTGTTTTGGGTTTTTCCCGTTGGACATGTTTGTGAGGGGTATTCCCCTCTTGCGCGTTGGTTTTAGTATTTTAAATTTTGAGTACTCACCTTGTGTTTTCCTGTGACACCGGGTTTGCGTTTTATGTGAGCGTGTGTGTGTGGGGGTGTGTGTGTGTGTTGCTCATCTTTTTGTGGGGCATGAGTTTTCACGTATGTAAATGTGATATTACGTAGAGTGGGGGTTTGGTACCATTATGTAGTTTCCAGACGATCAAGGGGAGTTTTCCTCCTCTCGGGGTTTCTTTGTTTTCCTCTTCCTTCTCAATAATAAATGTTTCTGTGGTCCCCGTGTCTCATTTGTGTATTTAACGTTTGTCTGTCCCTTTGTAGTTCAGGGTTTCTCAGAGCAGTTGTCTCCCAAGCACGTCGATATTATTATTATTATTAAAAATTAAGAGGATTATTATAACCCGGAGGATTATACAGGCCGGGGGGGTGGGGGGGAAAGGAATTCAGGCTTAATTGGGGGAACGGAGCACAGTCCAATTCCCAAATAAAGAGCCCCTCCCCAACATCAGGACCTTTCCCTTGGGGGACCCACGTCGATAACGTAACATAAGTTTATGTTTTCCCCTTCATCAGTGGCTTTAGCTCATTTTTTTGTCTGTTCAGTGTTTATGTCTTTCAGATCGGGAACCAATTTTAGGGAAATTCGTTCACACTTTCCTGTCTCGTGTATTCTTTGAAGTGAGGGTTACTATGGTACTTCATACTCGAGAATGGTCTAATGTAGATGGGTACGCCCCCATAAATTTTTTTTAAGAAATTAAACCGTTCGTCGACATCGTTTAGTTTCCCCCTTTGGTTTTGTGAGCGCCCGGAAACAGGAGGAGTTAGAGGACTTTTTGGGAATTATCATTTTCTCTGACTTCTTTTCCAAGTTTTTTCTTCGTACTTTTCTTCCTTAAGGTGAACTCTAATTACTCATAGTTACCCGTATTGCACTTTATCAATTTTTTCTATAGTTTTTCTTTTACACTCCCTCTGCTCCTTCTTATCAGTTTGTATTATTTTTGAACCCCGAAAAAAAAAGGGTTTTTTCCTGTGTTTATCATCAAAGTGTAAAAAAGAATAAAAAGGTATTTTCCTCATATAAAGTTTCCCCTTTTTAAACCTGCCCTTCTGTCAAGATTTCGATATCGAGTGATTTTTTTTTACATTAAATAAAGGCACTTATTCTCGCTTATAAATTACCCAAATTGTTTCTTAGGTCTTTCTGTTGAAGTTTAGTCACCTTATCAGTTTAGGTATACAGGCTAGTGTTATCACTAACATGACATGGCCTTAATATGCGTTTTCTGTGAGTTAACATTGATATTGGAAAGAGGAACCTCAAATCTGCTTTTACTTGGACACTTCACACACAATTCTTAAGCAACCCTGAATATATGCAACCAGCCTGCATTACAAGGTTTTGTAGTAATGGTGGCGGGTTTGCAACAGTAGCAGTAGAATTAATAATAGAAGTGGTAGTAGCAGCAGTAGTAAATGTAACAGTAATAGTAGCAGTTGCAATAGGCGTAGTACCAGAAAGGTGTAGGTGTTATGAGAAAGGACACAGGTACAACTAATGTGACATTTTTATTGTGACAACGTTTCGCTCTCCAGGAGCTTTGTCAACCCTTTTACAGACAATACATGAACACAGATGGTTTTGATAAGGACCTGTTCAGTGGTGCCCTTTGTACTTTGCTCTGTGAACTTGTCTAGTGTGCTCCCCGATCTTAGCTGCCTGAGATTGTGGTGATGGTTTCCCCTCGACTACGAACAGCTATGTCTTCGGCTTAAGGCAGAATTAAAGGAAGCAAGAAGAAATTCAAGTGCTGAAGGGTATGTGCAAGGATTATCCTCGGAACAATATCGCCGATGATCGGCCAACGAATGGATGCTAGTGGGAATGAAGGGAAGAAGCTGAAGAGGAAGAAGGTCCAGGAGGGTTTCTGTCTTAGAGATAGGAAGAGGAGTTTAAAGGGTGGGGGTTTTCCTGGGGCTGGGATGAAGGATACTGTTAGCTGTCTGGACGACTTCATGAGTGGTAATGGGAGCAATCCTATTATCTGTCCCCAGTGCTGGAGGCAACGATGTTGGCAGAGTAGTAGTAAAAATCTGATTAACAGGTATAGGTCAGCAATAGACATAATTAGGAGAAGGGAGGGAACCAGTGATGTGTGAAATTTTGCCAAGAGAAGAGTTGGAAATGCATGGTTGTCCAGGGCAATTGGTGTCAATTGCTAGCACCTATCAGCTTAGTAATGTAGAATGTGAGAAGGACTTGGAGGTTATGGTAAGCAGCAACTTAAACTAAGACAACAATGCCTGAGCGTACGTAATAAGGGAAATGGATTACTAAGTTTTATAATTGTAAGTATCAAAAGTCCAGCGGGCCGCGGGGGCGTTGACCCCCGGAACTCTCTCCAGGTAAACTCCAGGTAAACAGCTTTATATATCATTGGTAAGGACTCGCCTAGATTACGCAGCTCAGTTCTGGTCTCCATATTACAGAATGGATGTAAATTCTTTTAAAAAACATTCAGCGAAGAATGACAAAATTAATTCATAGCATTAGAAATCTTCGGTATGAAGAAAGATTGAAGTCCCTTAAATTACATTCACTTGTAAGACGAAGAATGAGGGGAGATGTGATCAAAGTGTATAAGTAGAAGATGGGTATTAACAAAGAGGGATAAGTGATGTCTTGAGGATGTCCCTCTAAGAGAGAACCCGCAATACGGATTCAAGAGAAAATAAGTTTAGTTTAGAAGGGTATAGGTAGGAAATAGGGTGGTTGATGAGTGGAACAATCTGCCTAGTAGGGTTACTGAAGCGAAAACCTTGGGTACTTTCAAGTTTAGGTTGGGTAAATACATGAGAGAGGGTTGGATTTGAGTGGGACTGCATATGAGTTAGTGGATTTATCAGAGCTTATTGTTGGGGTAGCACTAAATTGGGTTGGGCAAATATTCTGTTAGTGGGTTGGATTTGTGAAGGACCTGTCCAGTATGGTCCAAAAGGCCTACTGCAGTTTTCCTCCTTTCTTATATTCTTATATACCCCTCTGTATCCCTGTGTTGTTTGTAACGGCTTGACAAAACTCCTGGAGAGCGAAACGTTGCTACAATAAAATGTGTTTTTAGTTGTACCTGCGTCCCTTAGCAGATGCATTCGTAATAGTATTGATAAGAACATGCTGAATAATGTATGCTTGTCAGTGAGACTAGATGTATCTCCCTACTTATCTTGATCGTTAGAGTAAAGGGGTGGGAGAGAGCTTTCCGTTTAACTATCCTGTCCTCTGCTAGCTAGTAACAAGTGGTGATGGTTAGGTTACCTCCATGTTGACTAAGTAGTAATCTTGCCCATACAGTCTCCATTTTCCTCCTTTACATATCTCGTATTACATTTTTGTAAGCCTCTTTATACCTCTTCGCACTCCTCCCCACTTTCCTCACTCTCTCTTCTTTCCTTCTCCCTTCTTTACTCACTCCTTTTATTTCTTCCCCCTGCCTTCCTAACCCTCTTCTCTCACTGGGTTTGCCTCGCTACAATAAAAAACCAACAATTACCACCCAGATGCTCCCGCCACCCCAAGTTGCAAATTTAAAATCAGACTGGGCTCAAGTCCAGACTTAATTGTGTTCGAGTTAAACTTACTTTCTTCTCAGTTACCACCGTGCTGGTTCCTGAAGCTGCTGACAGTATCATTGTGTCTACTGAAGCAGCTTACACTCCCATTGTGTCTGATCCTCTAGTTGCTGCTCGAGGTACTTTGCTCCTGCAGCTGCTGCTGAAGTACTGCCTGATCCGCAGCTGCGCAAGAGTTACTATCTGGTCCTGCATTGTCTGCTCCTACAGTTGCTGCCAGTCGCACTGTCTGATCCTGCAGCTGCTGCCAGAGGCTCGTCTTGTACGTCTGTGGCGGCTGCCAGAGGCTTTTGTACTCTTAGAGCTTCTGCCATGGGCTCTTGTACTCCTACAATTGCTGCTAGGGGCTTTTGTACTCTTTCAGCTGCTGCCAGAGGCTCTTACTCTTGTGGTTGCTGCCAAACACTCTTCTTGTACTCCTACAGCTGCTGCCAAAAGTTCTTGTACTCCTGCAGCTGTGCCAGAAGCTCTTGTGCTCCTGCAGCTGCTGTCAGAGGCTCTTTTTGTACTGCAGCTGCTGCCAGGGGCTCTTCCTGTACTCATGCTGCTGCTGCCAGAGGCTCTTGTACTCCTGCAGCTGCTGCCAGAGGTTCTTCACGTACTGCTGCAGCTGCTGTCAGAGGCTCTTGTACTCCTGCAGCTGCTGTCAAGAGGCAGTGCTGCCTTCAGTGTCAATGTCATACTGTAGTGAGAAGAGTGTGATCACTGTATTCATTAATTAATATTTAACAACGAGAAGCATTTAATGGGTACATCTGTAATCCAACTAAACACCTTCCCCACAGCCCAGGAATTTTTTTGCATTAAATCTATCCTTGCTTCCCTCAAAGCCGTATGCAGTCTGTGAACTCAGTTTGAGTTGTATTAAATGAATGTAAAGGAATAAACAGTATGTCACTTATTACGCTTTAAACTGAGTTAGTAGACTATGTGTTTTAGGGAAGTAAAGACAGAGTTACTGAGAGAGCTCCAGGGTCATATCTCATTTTCCAACACCTCACTCCAAAACCATCACCTCACAAAGACTCACGAAATCGTAATGACACGATTGCAAACAAACCATACCACGGGCGGGATTGAACCCGCGGTCAAAACTCCAGACCGTCGCGTTAGCCACTGGACCCGTAGCCACTAAGATTTTGTCAACTAGGTTGTTTTACCCTCTTTTTGTGGCTAGTGGTCCAGTGGCTAACGCGACGGTTTTGGAGTTTTGACCGCGGGTTT
>NC_069433.1:30011534-30037986 GCF_026875155.1 Cherax quadricarinatus | reverse complement strand
GTTTTTTCCCATGCTGCAGTTAGCCCTGTCAGGCGACAGTTATGTCTGTCAGTCGCTGACAGTTTATCTGTAAAGTCGCTGACAGTTTATGTCTGTCAGTCCTGACAGTTATGTCTGTCAGTACCCTGACAGTTATGTCTGTCAGTAGCTGACAGTTATGTCTGTCAGTAGCTGACAGTTATGTCTGTCAGTAGCTGACAGTTATGTCTGTCAGTAGCTGACAGTTATGTCTGTCAGTAGCTAACAGTTTGTCTGTCAGTAGCTAACAGTTGTTTCTCTGTCAGTAGCTGACAGTTGTCTGTCAATAGCTGACAGTTGTGTCTGTCAGTAGCTGGCAGTTGTCTGTCAGTAGCTGACAGTTATGTCTGTCAGCTGACAGCTGTTTTTGTCAGTGGCTGACATTTGTTTCGCTGTCAGTGATTGACAGTTGTTTCTCTGTCAGTGATTGACAGTTGTTTCTCTGTCAGTGATTGACAGTTGTTTCTCTGTCAGTGATTGACAGTTGTTTCTCTGTCAGTACTGACAATTGTTTCTCTCTCAGTAGCTGACAGTTTTCTGTCAGTAGCTGACAGTTGTTTCTCTGACAGTAGGTAACAGTTGCTTCCTCCGAAAGTAGCTCACATTTATTTCTCTGACAGTAACTGTCAGATTTTCCGACAGTAGTTCACAAGTGATTCGTTGACAGTAATTGACAGCTGCTCTTCTGACAGCGACTGACAACTGTTTCACTTTCAGTGGCTGACAATTATTTATGAGGTTATAGCTGACATTTGTTGCTCTGGTAGTTACTGACAGCTGTCTGCTGACAGCAGCTGAATTTGTGGTGTTGGGCCATAATCCGGGTGATATTAATTATAAAATATCTTCTTAGTGCATCTTAAAAGTCAGACATTTTAAGCATGTTTCACCGGGTTTGATTCTAGCTCTGGGGCCCACTAGCCCCTCCTGAGAATCCTGAACTAGAGATCCTCATGAATGTTGGGTTACAGCGCTTGTACAACACGACGGTGAGGCTGTAGTTTTATTTTCTTGCATCTTTATAATGTTGAATTACAGCTCCTGGTCCTGAGTGTGTTGAGGGACAACACCTGTGATCGTTGAGGAAAAATTTGATAACGCATGATTTAGCTGGACTCGGGTGTTTATGGTATTTGATTATCGAGAGTTGCATCCCATCAGGTTAGGGCAGGTTAGGACAGGTCAGGTTAGGTCAGGTTAGGTCAGGTTAGGTAAGGTCAGGTAAGATCAGGTCAGGTTAGGTCAGGTTAGGTCAGGTTAGGTCAGGTTAGGTCAGGTTAGGTCAGGTTAGGTCAGGTTAGGTCAGGTTAGGCTAGGTTAGGTTAGGTTAGGTTAGGTCTGGTCAGGTCAGGTAAGGTTAGGTTGGGCTAGGTTAGGTTAGGTCAGGTTAGGTTAGGTTTGTCAGGAAAGAGGACAAGTGTTTCCTGACGCGGGTCTCAGGCAGATGATGACCTGCCATTGGAGCTTTTGGCCATCTGACCGAGGCCTTCCGCTGGCTTACCGACCCACCCATTTAAAAATAATAGTTATAAACAATTTTTCTCAACCCATCAGCCTCTTGATGGTAGGGAATTGCATCTCCTGAGGTCTTTAGTGTATATGAAGTTGAATTCCCTATGACCTTAATGGTATGTGGAGTTGAATTCCATCTACTGAGACTTACATCTGTGTATTTAATTGAGGCTCGTGAGCCTCAATTGGGAATTAACCTATAACTCACGGGGTTACCGAGTGTGTTAAGCTACAGCTCCCGGTATTCTTGAAGATGATGGGGGGGGGGTTAACTTGTTGAATGTTGGAGAGAAGTTATTTGAGCTGCAGGTTACGTCTCGGTCGCAAAAATAAAATTTTCCAATTAATTTTTTTAGCCGTTTATTTTAAGCTGTTTATTTATGTTCCGATAGAATCTTTTAAAAAAAATATGTACATTGGTAACAGGTGCGACTTTTTACCGTCAGAAATTGCCTTCATCTGTGACACTCAGCATAAACTGTTATATATCTTTTTTCTTGATTGTTTAAAATACAGTGGAACCTCAAATATTGAACTTTCTTCGGTCCAGAAGTCTGTACGAGTGCCTTTACCGAATGAATTTATTCCCATCAGGAATAATGTAAATTAGATTAGTCCGTTTCAGACCCTTAAAAATACACTTATAAAAGCACTTACAAAAATACACTTACATAATTGGTCGTGTTGGGAGCAGTTCGATTTTTGAGGTTCCACTGTATTCAGATTTATTTACTTTGAATACATCGACACCATGCCTAACCCTTCTAGGGTAGGGTAGGTGCCTGAGCCCGAGCCTTTAGCTCATAGGACTGTCATTCCCATTAGCCCCCTTGGGGCGGGGATGGCAGACCAGAGAGGCCTAGCTTGTGGCTAGGCCTGGGGACAGTTGGTCCCAAAGATGAGGAGGTACTTGTGCCTCCTCCCATGGGAAACTTAGGTCTCAGACACTCCCTAAAGAGGGAGCCAAGGCCGGGCAACCACTTGGACAAGGCCCGGGCCGGGAGAATACCGGCTAATCTTTAACTAACTTTGAGTACGAAGGAAAATTCAAATTTAAATATCATTACATACGGTTTTAAACGCATGTGCTGAATATTTTATTAAATTTAGTTTAGCTATTTTTCTTTTCGCGTATTTACATAAACCTCCATGACGAGTGTGTAAAATTAATCATAATTCAAGCTTCCATTTGCACCATGCAAAAGACCCCCCGTGAGGGCGGGGAATGTGGCTAGGCCTGGGGACAGTTGGTCCCAAAGATGAGGGGGTATTTGTACCTCCTCCCATGGGACACTTAGGTCTCGAGACACTCCCCAGATAGGGAGCCAAGGCCGGGTCACCACTACTTGGAAAAGACCCGGGCCGGGAGAATACCGGCGAAAAAAAAAAAGACCCCCATCGACACCATCCTAACCCTTCTAGGGTAGGGTAGGTGCCTGAGGCCGAGCTTACAGCTCACAAGACTGCCATTCCCATTAGCCCCCTTGAGGCGGGGATGACAGACCAGAGAGGCCTAGCTTGTGGCTAGGCCTGGGGACACTTGGTCCCAAAGATGAAGTACGTACTCGTGCCTCCTCCCATGGGAGACTTAGGTCTCAGACACTCCCAAAAGAGTGAGCCAAGGCCGGGCCACCACTTGGAAAAGGCCCGGGCCGGGAGAATACCGGCGAATCTTTAATAATAATAAAGTGAATGGACATATCTTCTGGCCAGGAGAAGACACCACTCCCACGAGCGCTCTTTGGGCGGGGATGGTACCAGAGCCAGAGCTTGCCATCACCCGCAGCTCACAAGACTGCCACTCCCACGAGCCTCCCTGGGGCGAGGCGGATCGCAGACCAGAGGCTTAGCTTCTCCCTACGAGCCACATGAGAGCGCAGAATGGGGCTAGGACTGAGGACAGTTGGTCCCGAAGCTGAGGAGGTACTTGCACCTCCTGCCATGGGAGACAAAGGTCTCAAAACACTGCCAAGACAGGGAGCCAAGGCCAGGTCACCATCTGGAAAAGACCTGGGCCGGGGGAGTACCAGCGAATCAAGAACAACAACAACAACTTCTGGGCAAGTGGAATGACTAAAGTGAGTTTCACAGAGAACAGCTTACTGGTTTGCATTCCATGGCCGCGAGACTTTCACCTGGAAGCCATTAATTCTTGTGGTCCAGTGATTCTCTGCAAGCATACGGGAATTGAATTTTATGCACGGTTAGCTAGTGTGAGTATCTGGTGTTTTGAAGTTATAACTTTTGTCATATATACAAGTTTATAATATATATGATATAATATATATAATATATATATATATATAAATATATATATAATATATATATAATATATATATATATATATATATAATATTATAATTCTGTCCTCTCCCACCGAGGTAAGGTTACCCGAAAAGAAGAGCAACTTTCATCACTCACTCCATCGTTGTCTTGCCAAAGGCGCCCAGATACTATAGTTCAAAACCTGTAACACATCTCCACCTCTCCAGTGCACTGTACTCCCACCTTCCAGGACTTAAGTCCTGGTAAATGGTTTTCCTGAATCCATTCATAAATCTTATCTTGCTCGTACTCCAACAGTACGTCAAGACATGTAAACCATATGCCTCAACTCGCTCCTAAAACGTGCACTCATGCTTGATGAAAGTCTCAGGTCCTAGCACACAAAACATCCTTTACTCCTTCCCTCCATTCTTTATTAGGATAACCCCTATCCTACCTTCCACTACAGATTTATATGCCTTCCAGGTCATTCTATTTGGTTCCATCATCTTTAAATATCTGAACCAGCTAAACATATGCACACCACACATTGCCCTTTGACACATCTCCACTGCCTCTAGCCTCGTGCTTCACACCCATATAAGTTGGTATCGCTATTCTCTCATATATTCCCATCTTTGCTTCCATGGATAACGTTCTTTGTCTCAACAGGCTCCTGGATGTGCCACTCACCTTTTTGCAGTCATCACTTCTGTCGTTTTTCATAGACTCATCTGCTGACAAGTCCACTCCCAAATATTGGAACACATTCACTTCTTCCATACCACCTCTGTCTAATCTGATATCCAGCCTTTCATTTCCTAAATTTTTAGCTATCCTCATCACTTTGCTCTTTTCTAAGTTCACTTTTTTAATTTCCTTCTTTACATACCCTCCAAAAATCGTCCACTAACCTCTGCAACGTGTTTTCAAAATCTCCCAAAAGGACAATATCATTAGCAAAGAGCAACTGTGACAATTCCCATTTTATGTTAGATTCTTTATTTTGTAATCTCACACTTCTTCCCAGCACATGAGCATTCACTTCTCATACAATCCCATCTCTGGGGCTGCATGAGAAGTGGTCCCAACACACGAGCATTCACTTCTCATACAATCCCATCTCTGGGGTTGTATGAGTAGTGGTCCTGTATCCGCTGACTCGCTTGTCCGCGGTTTACGTCGACCGAAAATATTGAGGTTGCAGTTTGACATTTCATTTTTTTTATCGTCCAATTTCATTCATTTTTTACTGTTTGAATAGAGTGCATAAAACATGGTCGTGAAGTTTCATTGAGATCAGTCAGCAAACAAATGAATAAAAAAATAAAAATTTGAATTGGCAGCAAACTGGCACATATTGGTACTGCAGAAGTTATCTCAGCAGGAGGAGGAGAGGAGGAAGGAGGAGGAGGGGGGTGGAGATGGAGGGGGAGGGGGGAGGAGGTGGGAGGGGAGGAAGGGGGAGGGGGGTGGGGAGGGAGGGTGTGGTGGTGGTTATTGATGGTGGTAGTGGGTGATGGTGATTGGTGGTGATGGGTGGCTGTGATGGTGGTGGTATGGTGGTGGCTGATGATGGTGGTAGTGGGTTTTGGTTTATGGGTGTGTGGAGTGGTGTAGTGGTTGTGGTTCGTGAGGGGTGGTGGGGTGGTAAGTGGTGGAGTTTGGTGGTGTGTTAATGGTGGGTAGTAGGTGTGTGTGGTATGGGGTGGTAATGATGGTGTATGGTGGTAGTGGGTGGTGGTAATGGGCTGTATGGGTGGTGGATGGTTTGGTGGTGGTAGTGGGTGCTGGTAATGGCTGGTAGTGGGTGGTGGTAGTGGGTGCTGATAATGGCTGGTAGTGGGGGTGGTGGTGGTAGTGGGTGCTGATAATGGCTAGTAGTGGGTGGTGGTGGGGTGATGATAACACTGATAGTGGGTGGTGGTGATGGTAGTGGTGGGTGGTGATTATGGGTGGTAGTGGTGGTGGTAATGGGTGGTAGTGGTTGGTGGTGGTAACGGTGGTGGTCGGTGGTGTTGGAGGTATATATTTTATCATTATTTACTTTGGTAATGTCTTGTGTGTAATTTATCAATTAAACTTTATTATTAATGTTGTGGAAAATTTTTAATTTTCTAAATTGAGAAAGTGTAAATTTAAATAATATATAACTGTTAAAATTAGAGCTGAATTTGACCTTCGGGAAACTTAGTGGTGAAGGGGGTGGTGAAGGGGGGGTGAAGGGGGGGGGGAGCACTGCGTAGGAATACAAGGGGAGATGCTGACAATATGGCGATATAGCATTGGTTGTACACAATGTGTGATTAATCCGGCGTCATCGAGGCCAAATTTGGGTGGATCGGCCTCAACCTATAATTAAATTGGAGTGGAATATCCCCCACAGAAGAATTTGGTTAAGTATTCTGAGGAAACCACTATAATAGTGGTATGATAAAAATGAGAGGACACCAAATCCAATGTGTAGCCCACATCACATTAATGTATGCTTACCCTTAATTAGCAGTATATATATTGCCTAGGCCTATATACTGATAAGGATGCATTAGGATGTGGCCACAATAACTGTGGAAAGTTAATGTCTACAATTTGTTATTTGTAATTAAAGTGACAATATTAGTCTTGAGAAATTTTACCCAGTCTCTAGGCGCCATACTTAATGTCTATAAATATTGTGAACCCAAGAACTCTTATATAAATTCAGGTCAAGAAACTTATACAGTCCACTATCTTATAATTTACCAGCATTGCTGGTATTATTTTATTTACATATCTAATATTTTATAAGGCTAATTTTACTCGTGGGAGGGAAAAGAGTTTGTGGGTCTTGAAGGAGAGGCTGGTGCAGCCTAGTGTCTCTAAAATCCCACTAAGCTCTGAGGTACAACACATTGGTGAGTTCAATAAATTGGTTCTTAGTTGTACCTCCTCCCTCCTATTAAATTATGTGGATGAAATATTTCAGGAATATGCCTGTGAACCTCATCCCCATAATTTCCCACAGGTATGTATGTAAATAGGTTGCCGGCGGCGAAAACCGTTGCAAATTTAGGAAAATGATTATGTTTTACCAAAAAAAAATTTATTTTGTTGTAAATCTCTTTTTGTACGACTTTTTTCTAAACAAAAAAAAATTTCTTTAATTTTAATAATAATAATATATAATTTTTTTTAAATTTTAAAATTAATTATTCTGAGGGCAATGAAAGGGTTAAATATAACAAGTTTTAGTTTGGAGATTGGGGGGAGTTGGGGGATTCCCAAAAAGCTACCAGGGGGCTGAGGAGGGGTAAAGGGTTGGGATATGTAGAAAAGGGAAACTAAAGGGAAATTTACCGAGATTGAAAAATCTTAGTGGGGGGAAGGCGGGGTGGGGGTCGGCCTAGGAAAGGGTTGGATAAAGGGGGAAAAAGGATTTGTTGTGTAAGAAAACTTGGATTTCAAGCAATATCATAAACTGTTAGGACGAATGGACCAAAGGGTTTTTTTGGGTTTTAAATGCTGGGGGAGTGTGAGCAAAGTACATTTATAAAAGGGATTCGGGGAAACGGAATGCGGGAAACTTTAGCCGGGATGGGAAGTACAGGTCTGCACTCTGGAGGGGTTTTAATGTTGCATTTTAAAACGTGGTAAACGGCCTTTGGGGCAAGACTTGAGGGAGTGAAATAAAATTTTTTCTTTTTTAGGGGGGGGGGACCCTACCTTGGGGTGGAAACGCCTTGTTTTATTTAAAAAAAAATTAAAATCATCATTTCACATGGTTAGAAAAAGGCACAGAAGTGCTTTTGATGCCATGATGTAAACAGTATATTTGTTATTATTGACAATTTTATTATTTTAGGTATCACATGCTTTTCAGAATTACATAACACACTACCTACAAAAATCTCATACAGATATCCATAAAGGAAGAGACTGACATGATGGGAAATGGGTGCCTTCACAGTGAGGCTCACCAGGTTATGTTCAGACACGTCTAATACCTAACCTTCTTTGACAGGCATCCAGTCACCTAGTGTGTATGCAATTATTTCCTAAAAAATCATTCTGAATCTAAAGAAAAAATATATTTCATTGTGTTTATTATTAAATTATTATAAACTTATAAAATATATTTTGTTGGATTAGGCTAAATTCAATTGAGCTTGTTATAATAATGTTAATTAAGTTTCCTAAGGTTCTTTTGGTTCTTTTAGCGCGGTGAAGAGGCTATTGGTCTAAGGAATTAGACCTTTTGGCCTTCTTCAGACCGAATCTAATTATTCTCCAATCCCCCCTTCCCTATTACATCCTCCCTTTCACCCCTTTCCCTTTCCTCATCTCCCCATCCCTCAACTTTCCCTATCCTGTTTCTGCCTTTGAGGTTGTTCCCTTAGGCTTTGTAGTTCCTAGTCCTGAGAAGGGGCTCCAGGGTCTCTCCCCCCTTCAGGTCCTTAGTGGTTTGCCGTGGAATCTGGATCATCAAGAGATCCCAATTCCTCTCAGGTCTACCAGGGGGAGGAGGCTTTGGGTGTCTCTCAGGTGATGGGTGTATCTCTGCAGGCTACCTGTCGGATTCCAGGAGCTGGTGGCCGAAGGAGATATGCTTTGTGGCGGGTTTCCGACTGCCCTCTCTTTTGTCCACCGAGGTGGCTCGGTAGATGTGGGGTTGCTTTCCCGAATTGCTGGTTTTTTGGCCTGAAGAGCAGGGTATGGCACAAGTTCCATGCTGCATCTGCACTGCTGGCTGCGTTCAGGTTGTCCTCTTGGGCATGGAAGGGGAGACTCATGATTCTTTTTCCCTGGGAGCTGCCCCTCCATGCTCCTCTCCTCCTTTTATTTTATTGTTTTCTTAACAAAAGAAAAGAGAGACTTAACCATAGAGTTCTAAGTCCATGAACCTCCTCCCCCTGAGCCACTTCTCTAGCAGCACACTATGACGACCCTGCCTTGTTACAGGACCATTCTTTGGACTTTTCTACTGCTCCTGTAACTTCTGCGGGTGACATTTTGCCGCATGCTCTTGATACTCCTTTGGCACCTCTGATCTCCCCATATCTTTGACTATTCATCCAGCCTCTCCCTATACAGTGCAATGGTTTTCAGATCGCGTGCCCACCTCAAAATGGACAACCTCTGGTCCTGTGTCTAAACGACCACAACCTTCTTCTGGTGACACTATTTCGACTGTCTCTAATTCTACTAAGAAAAGGCCAACATGACAATCATTTCCTTTACATACTATGCATCATAATACACAGTGGATGAAGTTTTTCACTCTTCAACTGACATCTTCAGAATACTTTTCTGATCATAGTATCAGCAGGCGATCGTATGCCATGTAGGTCGTAATATTCCGTTTCATGGTCTCAAGAGCGGTGCACACATCGTCATAGTACAGAATGCTAACCAAGATCACAATCTTTCCCTACAACCATATATGTCATTCCTGTATCAATTGAAAAACACTGTCAATTCTTGTAGTGGTACTGTCATTCTCCCACATACCATTGTTGAACGTAATTTCCAGACATGTGGTGATGACATTCTGGAACAGCTTGAGCTCCAAAACCTCTTGATCCTTAAAGTAAACACATGTACTGCCTGCCATTGGTGGAGATGCTACCCCTGCAATGTAGCTCACTTAACTTTTGACTGCCATGACCTTCCATCATCGGTTCATATTGCGGGAAACTGTTTACAAGTCTGACAGGTGACCCTTACACCACAACAGTGTAGAAATTACTGGCAGTTTGGGCATCTGGCAAAATATTGCAGGTCCATGGCTGAATGCCCGGTCTGTAGTGCTGATGACGATACCAATACATCTTATAATCTACCTCCCTCCTGCATTAATTGTCATGCAGCTCATCCATCTTATTATCGTCATTGTCAAGTTTACTTGAACGAACGTGAAATCCGTTGACTCAAAGAGACAGAAGGCATTACTTATGCCATGGCAGTCTCTCATCTACGCCTCCAGAAAAAACTTCCCTGTATTTATTATTCTCCAGTTACTAAGAAACCCCCAACCTCTGGGGTCCCAATTCCCGCGATTTCCCATTTAATTGCACCTTCCATAGTCACCTCTTTAACTAACTGTTTTGCAGTCCTGGACGCTGAGGTCCCTATTTTGTCACCCCCTAACGTTCTCCAATCTTCATCTCACACACAAGCTTCCATGTCCACAAGACCTTGCACAACAGCTCCTCCCTGTCGCGCCTCTACCTCTTCAGTCCAACTCATTTCGAGTCTCAGTACTTGGATCTTTACCTCTTACTCATTCTGTCTCGAATGTGGAGATCCATCCTCCCCCTTGTACAGTACCTTTTCCTGTCCCCTCCCAAGCTTATTCTCAAGTTACGTCTAACCTCTCGTCTCCCCCCTACATTTGAAAATTCCGTTGTCTACTCGATCTTTACTCACCCTCCTCCTTCTGTCTCAAATATCGTCCCTCATACATCGTCCTTGACCTCTGAAAATCTTGAATTTATCTCCAGTTATATTAATGAGACTGAACCATGATGGACACTGATCCTCCTCCTGTCGCTACTCTTCATTCTTCTCTATCTACACAACTCCCTTTTTGGCAGTGTTCCAACCCTTTGTTGCTTGTTCATTTTCCACTGCCTCCACATATGAACTTTTCTAACCCTTCTAGCCCTTAGATACTTCTTCCGTCATATTTCTTGTATCCTTCTCTTCACAAATCATGGCTTGTTTACAGTGGAATATCCCAGGCCTCAGAGGTAGCCAGGGTGAGTTTCAGGTGTTGTTCTCCTAGTTTTCCCCTGTTTGTGCTTGTTTCCAAGAACCCAAGTTACACTCTGCTGTTATCCATCCCATCTCAAGCTATGTTTTATTATATTCATCGGATCCTTCCTCCGATGGAGCCTTTAATGACAGTGCACTTCTTATACACACTGGTATTTATACCATTAGCTCTTTGTTCATACTTCGCTGCATTACACTGCAGCACACATCTACTAGAATAAGGGATATGCAGTTTGTTTGTATCTCTCTCTTTCTTGGGGGCTATCTATCCCAGACGTTGTAATTCTGGTTTCTTCCTTACCACCATCACTTCTGTTACTCGGCGATATTAATGCTCACCATTTCCTGGGGGAAAGGGGGCTCCTCACAGTGACTCGTGGCATTCATTTAGAGGCTTTTCTCACTTCTCTCCTCCATTTTTTAAATACGGGTGCTCCCGCCCATTTTGACCCTCGTAATCGATCTCTCTTGCATTGATCTCTCAGTTTGCTCTTCCTCAACTGCACTAGACTTTACCTGATCTGTGCTCTCGGACTTACATGACAGTGATCATTTTCCAATCCTTCTTACTTCTCTTTCATATTCACCACCCCCTCGTCGCCCATGCTGGCAATTTGACCGAGCACATTGGAACCAGTACTCGCATCAAACTGCTTTAAGTTAGGTTCCTTCCTTGTCCTCCGTTGATGAGCTGTTACACCTATTCTTGACCTCAGTTTTAACCATGGCTTCACATTCTATACCCCAAACCTTGGGCAGACATTCTCAGAAGCGTGTGCCTTGGTGGTCTCCTGCTTATGCTCATGCGGTACATTTGAAATTCATTTGAAATTTACTGTGTGGGGAAGTTATTGGTACAACAAGACCACAGAGTGACTCCTTGATTTTAAGGAGACGAGAGCAGCCTCCCACTGTGTCATCGGTGAAGCTAAACACACTTGTTGGCGAGATTGTGTTTCAACCATCACTTTGGCTTCCTCTATGAGTGCAGTCTGGAAAAAAGTACTGAACCTGAATGGCAAATACACTTCCGACATGGCTTCTGCCCTTCAGGTTACTGGTGTCGCTATAGAACATCCTCTTGACACTGCCAGAGAGGCTGAGTTCTTGGGCTTTCCTTCTGGTGGAGAAAAGTCTTACAATGTGCCATTTACACTTTTAGAATTAGTCAACACTCTCCACTTGCTGATCATCGGCAGCTGGGCCAGATGGCATTCATATCTGTATGTTCCATCATTCACTATTGCCCATTGCTCGTACCAGTGCGGTTTAGAAGGTATTGGAATGTCTGTTAAATAGGTATTTGGTGTGGTATTTAAGGACAAGATAGTCTCTCCACTAGTCAATATGACTTTCGTATTGACCCCTTACTTTGTTAGATGCACAGGTACATAATGTCTTGGTCATCGCTCTATGATGACTTTGCTATACTTTGTGTAGGCTGACTGCCGCCTCATGTAGTTTCTCTCCAGCATGCGGTCAACCATGTTTCCAATTGGGCCACTGCTCATGGGTTTAAATTTTCTAGTACTAAAACACACCAAATTACTTTCACTAGACGTTCTATCGTCCCTGATAATCCATTTTACTTGTATGGTTCACGTATCTCAGAACGTGATACTGTCAGTTTCCTCGGCCTTGTGTTTGACCATTGGTTATCCTGGAAACCTCACATAACCTCCTTAAAGGCAACTTGTCATAGCCGGCTGAACCCCCTTAAAATCCTAGCTCATCTGTCATGGGAGGATGAGTGTAGGTCTCTCCTTCGACTGTATTCTGCCTTAATTTTATTGAAACCAGTCAATGGCAACCAGATATATTCAGCAGCCTCTCCTGCAACTGTTTCTAGCCTTGATCCCATCCATCACCAGGGATTACGTTGATGCTTCGGTGCTTTTCGCTCTTCACAATCGAGAGCCTCTATACAAAGGCGAATTTTCAATTCTTGACCAATCGCCGTGATGCTCATTGCCTCCACTGTTTTGTTCACTCTCATGACCTCTGCAATCCTTCCATATATAGGATGGTAAGGGATGTTAGTAAAAGTTCATTGTTAGTCGCCCCTATTTACTCCATCCCTTTTCTCTTCATCCACATTCGCTCTTGTCTTCTGTTCAGTTGCCACCTATGTTTATGTAGCATCTAATTTTTCCCTTCTCTCTTGGGAAGTTCTAACTGTTCATGTCTGTTCTTCCCTACTGCCATGCACGACAGACCAAATACCTATGGTTGCTTCTTGCTCTCTCTTTCTTAATCACTTCTAGTCTTACTCTCATGTCATCGCAGTGTACACCGATGGTTCCAAGTCTTCTGACTGTGTCAGATTTATAACAGTGTTTCCTGACAGCGTCATGTGAAGCCTCCCTCATATGAGTTCTTACTAGAAACTTTTCCTATGTGTCTTAATAGTTAATATTATTTTAATATTTTCTTTATTTTAGAAAGCTTGGTCGACGGAGCCACCAGGAGAATCATCCCCATAGCCATTGCAGACAATAGATTTGCACTTGTCACTGAGCACTTAACCTCAGCATCGAAGATTACAATTTTGCTTTGTCGCTCAGCTTGTGGCTCTGTCAAAGGGATGAAGATGCACGTTTTTAGAGAGGTTTCCACGAGATGATTTACTGTTGGTGCTTCAAAGATTTTACGTCCTCTGAAGGTTTCCAGGAGTGCCGTTTGTCCATGATCATTTAACAGGTATCCTGTAGATCGATCACTAGCGCACTAAGCTAACACACTGAGGTCAGGGGGTCGATCCCCAGTTACGGCTTTAAAACATTAGGACGTGCTTATTAAGTGATAGCGTGAAGGCCAGTTGGCCGGCCATACCCTATCCTCACCACATACTATCACCGCACTACCACCCCAACACCACACCCCTAACACTGCCACCCACTTGCCACCATACCTAATCTTAGGTATGACTTCACATCGTAAAATAGCAAGAATTTGTTCGCTACCTGGCTTTGTCTCAGTGGCTACTGCAGTATTTGTGGGTATACTACAAGAGTAAAGCCACTTGTTAAATGTAAGGAACCTATATGTTCCAACTACTGCCACGTAGATTGCATTCCAGAAGAATTTTGATGTAGCCAGGGAGAACACTTCAAGGGACTGAAAGATATCTAACAACCTGTGATATATGTTGAAACGAGCCTGGAGGTACAAATGGAAGGTTCAGAGGTACCTCAGGGACTAAGCTGCGATAATCAAGACTGCCCTTATGGTCTGTGTTGTAAAGTTGCAGTTCAAATATCACAGGGAAGCACTTCATGAGCTCAGATCTTTAGATACCTGGAGTTTACCTGGAGAGAGTTCCGGGGTCAACGCCCCCGCGGCACGGTCTGTGACCACGCCTCCTCTAATCTGTTGCAGAACATCAGTGCAAGCCAGAATCGAGTGACATAAGTTGCTCAGCTGATCTTAACACTAGTGACAAGGACTGGAAGTCCCACACTGAGGTCAACTCAGCAGTGAATAACTGGTGGAATTATGTCAGCACTAGGGTTCCACAGATAGAGCTCAAAATCCAATTGGAGATTCTAACACAATTCCTCTGATGACGACCATGGAGGGAACAGATCTGTTTTCCAGCAACAAAGCAAGCCTTTGATCTGTTAGCTCTCCTACACCTGACAATACACTTGCCAGTTCACCTGACAACACTGCTTCAGCACCTGACACTAAAAAAATAACATCATTGATCCAACAGCTGCCAGCACACTTACCAACACTACTCGAACACCTGCCAGTACACCTGGCAGCAGGACTTCATCTGCCAATTCCGAGTCAGGATTTTCTCCACCAGAGACTTAGACAGTTAACAATCAGAGGACCAACATTGCGCCTAAACAAATGCTGCACCTAGGTACGAACAGCGTGGACACATCTTATAGACCTGTACGAGGGCGTGGTAGAGGGCGTGGAGGAGGAAGAAGGCACTGTTACGACTTTTATGTCGTAACTTAAAATGTTCCTGGAAGGAAGGACAAAAATTCGCCTATATAAAAATGTATCTATGTTAATAACTTATATACAACTTTATAACTACTACCAAAACCACCACACTCCAGTTCACATAAACTCACTAGCACACTGCTACTAATGAGTTAAAAGAAATGAACATTTATGAACAGGGAGGCTCCATGACACCCCTGTTTCTTTAGGCTACGTAGCCTTCAGTGGAAACATTAAATACTCTCCAAAACACAGGCCCCTGCATACTAGAGCTTTACAAATAAACATAGAGCACTTAAACACAAACACCTATGGTATACACTAAAAAAATTAACAAAATTACTTACTCAAATTACCGCCCAAACATGATGACTTTACCCCCGTCACCATCCATCTCATACTGAACTAAACACACTTCTCATCTGCTCCTGTCCTGGCCACTGACTGACTGACAGGAATAAAATATGTCCGCTTTCAGTATACTACACGGAAAATAACATATATGGAGAGGTATTTTATATAAATATTTTTTTACAGTACTCCAGGAAAAAAACTCGTCAGATTCATAATCATCAGAGTCACCAGCAGCAGAATCTACAGATAAATCAGCTGCTGATTCAGCAGCAAAACACAAGAGGTACAACAAATAGGAGTCCACCCCCCCAGTAGGAGCACACCACTGACAACTGCCTACGAGACACCAGGTGCAGTTACTGTCACAGGATGGGACATCAGGAGGACCATTTCCAGAAGAAAAAGAAAATTGACAGACAGGATCTCCTGTTAAGAGACCTGTTCTCGGAACGAACCAGCAGGATCTCTGAACTGGTGAACACACTCGCACGTCACCCACCTAGATACTTCTATCTTGGCCCAGCAGGTGGTTTTGTGCCTTATACAAGACCACAGACCTACATCCCAGTGGCTGCCACAGTGTCCTACCAAATCAAACTGAACACAGTCATGAGCCAGTCTATCAATATCCTGTCGGTCAACATCAGAGGATTCATTACCAGTGTTGGAGAGCTCAGGCAGTTTCGTGAACACTAGACATCCTGACATGATCACTGTAGTTGAAACATTTTTGGACGACAGAACTATGGGAAATCTTACAGGAAATGCTGGCTACACCTCTTGGACAAAGTGACAGGTAAGGGGTAAGGAGGAGTGTTGCTGTATGCTTCTCAAAAAGTGTACAGCCCAACTCATTGATGTTGCCATCCCTACTCACCTAAAAATCATGTTCTTTAAGCTATGCATAAACACTAGTACCTCTGTACTATCATGTGCGATATACAGATCTCATTAGCTGCATACAGACCCCATCAACTTACCAGTGGAAAATGTGGACTCCCTTATGGTTCTGCATTTATACAGAGGGACTTTGATGACCTTATTGCAGTGTTTGGCATGAGAAACTTTGTTGATTTCCCTACTCACATATCTGGCTTCTCCCTCGATCCAGTAGTGAGTGATCTGGCAAAAGGTAGTCACCTGCCAACCTCTCGGATATGAGGATCGTCTGACCACAAGCTGTTTTTACAACACTGAAGATCCCAAAAGAATGGGTGAGGAATCTAAACGTACAACCTGGCTGTTCACAAAAAGAAGAGCAGAGCAGAAATCAGTAACTACAGACCAATGTTACTCCTGTATGTCACTGGCAAGATTCTCGTGACAATAATCTCACGACAAATGACAGTTTTTGGACTACCACTCACTACTTTGTGACTGTCAGTATGGCTTCAGAAAAGATTACTCTGCCTCTGATATATTGTTAAACCTCTCCACTAAGTGGCACCAGTCACTGGATGAATCCAATGTCAACTGTGTAGTAGCACTGGACATTGCTGGTGCTTTCGACCGAGTATGGCGCCAGGGACTCCTCCATCTCATCCCAGAATCACATGCATATGCAGACGACTGCACACTGACATTTACTTATCCCAGAGAGGAAATGTCACCTGCTCTACGCTGTATCAATCACCAGCTAAGAGCTATACAAGTCTGAGGTAAAAGATGGCAGGTAACATTTGCTTCTGAGAACACATCAATGATCATCTCTAGGCACCATGATGGTAATGCATTGGTAAGTACAAATTTAAGAATGTTGGTACCTGGGGATGAAGCTGATATACTTTGGGTGAAATTCGACTCCAAACTGACCATGAAGAACCGCGTTGTAAACATTGTTAAAGGTGCCCAGGAAGCCTAGCATTTCGACGTATCTTGCATCTGCTCGACATCTGAGGTTGCATGATTCTGTACCAGGCACAAGTACGCTCACACCGTGAGTATTCTCCACTTTTTTGGATAATACTCAAGGTGTGAGTATTCTCATCTGAAACTTCTTGGCAGAATAGAGATCAGAGCAAGACTCCTTATCTCTCGCCTGGACCCAGTCTGGATATATCTGTCATGTACAAGGCCAATATTGTCAAAGTACCACCACACTTGGCTCCACTCCGAGGACAGCAATAAGTGAGCTTCTACACATCAAGACGGACAGGAAGCAGCAACTTTACTCTGGCTGTACCTTCTCCAGAACATCACTTCATCTGAGATCATTTATTCCCAGGATGACTCGAGTCTGGAACATTCGTACAGCATAACGATATCAATGAAATAGTTGATCAACTGAAATTGCTAGACCACAGATGCCTCAAACTTCATCCTGTTCCCTACTTCTATGTCTCATAATAAAAAGCTTTTAAATGAGTTGATGTAGGTAACAGGTCTTAGCTGTTACCTACATCGAGACTGTTACCACGAGGCCTGATCAACCAGCCTGTTAACGAGGTACGTATATCAACGTACGAACCACAGCCCAGCTGATCAGGTACTGACTTCAGGTGCCTGTCCAGCGCCTTCTTGAAGACAGCCAGGGGTCTATTGGTAATCCCCCTTATGCAGGGAGGCAGTTGAACAGTCTTGGGCCAATGCCACTTAATATGTTGTCTCTTAGCATACTCGTGGCGCTCCTGCTTTTCATTGGGGGAATGTTGCATCTCCTGCCGAGTCTTTTGCTTTCATAGGGAGTGTTTTTCATGTGCAAGTTTGGTACTAATCCCTCTAGAATTTTCCAAGACTGCGTTATCATGCATCTTTTTCACCTGCATTCTTGGGAATACAAATCAAGGGACTTCAACCGTTCCCAGAAATTTAGGTGCCATATCGTACTTATGTGTGCAGTGAAGGTTTTCTGTACACTCTCCAGGTCAGCAATTTCGCCTGCCTAGAAGTGAAGGTTAGTGTACAGCAGTATTCCACCCTATAGAGAACAGGCTATTTGAAGAGAATCATCATGGTCTTAGGGTCCCTAATTTTGAAGGTTCTCCTTATCCATCCTATCGTTTTTCTAGCAGATGAGGAAGATACATTGCTGTGGTATTTGAAGGTGAGATCCTCCAGCATTATGACTCCCAGGTCCTTCACATTACTTTTTCGATCTGTTTGTGAGATTAGAATTTGTATACCCTGATACAGTTTTAATTTCCTCAAGATTTCAATATCTGAGTAGTTGAAATTTCTCTTCATTGAACTTCATATTGTTTTATTAATGTCCACTTGGAGTCTTGCAGTGTTTTCAATGGAGGACACTGTCATTGCAATTCGGGTGTCATCTGCAAAGGAAGACACGGAGCTATGGCTTACATCTCTGTCAGATATGAGGATGAGGAATAGGATGGGAGCGAGTACTGTGCCTTGTGGAACAGAGATTTTTCACTGTAGCTGCCTCAGACTTTAATCTGTTTACTATTACACTTTGTGTTCTATTTGATAGGAAGTTAAAGATCCATCTACCAACTTTTCCTGTTATTCCTTTACCACGCGACCACGGTGTAATCACCGTGGTCGCACTTTTCGAAGGCTTTCGCAGTCTGTGTATATTACATCATAATAGTCCAGTAGCTGGGACAGGCAGGAGCAACCTGCTTTAAGCCCATGTTGCCCTGGGTTATGTAATTGATGAGTATCTAGGTGGTGGCAATCTTGCTTCTTAGAACCCTTTCAAAGATTTTTGTGATATGGGATGTTAGTGTTATCGGTCTGCAGTATTTTGCAATTGCTGTACTGCCACCTTTGTAAAGCAGAGGTATGTCTGTTGATTTTAGTGAGTGTGGGATGACCTCTGTGTCCATGCTTCCTCTCCATAGAATGTTGAAGGCACATGACAGGGGGCTTCTTGCAGCCATTTATTGCCTTTCTTTTGGTGTTAGGATAATTTCAGAGATTTTTGAGATGATCAGATTTTGGGTTTCGGTCATAAAGAATTCATTTAAATTGCCGACCCTTAGTTTGGGTAACGACTCGCTGAACACTGAGTCGTATTGGAATTTTAGTATCTCACTCATTTCTTTGCTGTCATCTGTGTAGATCTCATCTCGCCTAAGCAGGGGGCCAGTACTGGAAGTTGTTTTTCCCTTAGATTTGGCATAAGAGAAGAAGTATTTTGGGTTTCTTTCAATTTCCCTTTAGTTCTTCCTGAGATTCTTGTCTCCTGTAAGATTCCTTAAGTTCGATATTTGCTATTTCTCTGACCAGTATCTCCCTTCGTATTCCAGATATACTGGCCCTTCTCAGCAGCTCTGCGATTCTTAGCCTTTGCCTGTATAGGAAGCGTCTCTCTCTCTCTAGTTTACATCTTCTCTTTCTTTTTCTTGATTCACGTGACACCCGTGGTATGGCTTCTTTTTCTTAATGAAATGTGCCTTGAGCAGCCCTCAAGTGACAGAGTTAATTTTTTCTACGCAAAGGTTTGGATCCTTGTTCAGGATATCTTTCCAGCTTGTTTCATTTAGTACATGGTTGACTTGTTCCCACTGTATATTTTTTGTTATTGAAGTTGAATTTTGTGAAGGCACCTCTCATAATGATCACTTTTGCATCAGGAGCCCTGTGATACTGTTTATACCTCTGTTATGTTGTGATCGGTGTTTTTTCCTTTGATTTTGTTTATTTTATCAGTCATCGTTTTAGTAAAAATGGGTTCAGTATATTTTCCAGTCTTGTAGGCTGTTTTTGCTGATTTAAGGTGAATTTGGTGCGGAGTTTTTAATAGCTCGGTGTGCATGATTTTTCATGTGAGCGCCCCGGGGGTGATCTCTACTAAAATATTATTCGCTACACTCTCCATTTGATGTCTAAAGTTGAAATCTCCCGTAGCAAGATTTTTGGGGGCAGGATTTGGGAGATTTCCAGACAGGGTCTTTTTTCACAAGCTGCTCCGGGAATTGCTGGGAAGTTGTATTGGGGGCTTGTATAAAATCACAATGTAAAGGTTTGGTTTCGTCTTTATTTATTTTTTGTAAAAAAAAAAAAAGACCCCTGCTGTCTATGTGATATAAGTATAATAGGTACCTGGGTGTTAGTCACTGGTGTGGGTCGCTCCTGGGCACTGACCTAATTTTCCGAAATGCTTTCTAAAAGGGGTTTTCGTTAGTATGTCACTGATGTCAGCAAAATGTATCCCTTGTACATGTATTTGTAAAAGTAAGATTTATATTAAATTCGTTTTCATAGGGGGAAAGTCGCCCATTCTCTCCTCAGCTGATATTTTTGTAAATAATGTCTATCGGGTAAAGCAATCATATGGACTGTGGCATGATACGGTCTTTTGATTTGGCACACACTGACTTTTTTTTTCTGCTATTGGGGCTGAAAAGTGTATGTCAATTTTTGGGTGTTTGTGCCACCCCCCATATAGGCGCCCCCCAACCGGGAAACCGGGTGCTAAGGTTTAAGATCTTTTGGGGGCCCCCCAAAGTTAAAACAGTACTTGGGTTCATTAATAAATCTCGGGTGGGCCCCCAAGTGGGGGTGATGTGGATCACTCACGTCACATTTGCCAGACTCGCTGCCGTGGTTAAGAACGGATCTGTCTCTCACTCCCCCCTTCATCTCTCACTCTCACTCTCTCTCACTCTCACTCTCACTCTTTTTCTTTTTCTCTTTCCCTCTCTCTCTTCTCTTTTTTCTTTTTTTTTCCCTTTTTTTCCCTTTGGGGGTTTGTTTTCCAAGGCGGTAACTTATATTAAATTTAAAAATAATGAAAAAACTGTAATTTATACATATTGGTAAAGGGAAAAATTAAATTTAAAAGAGTACTGCTGTGTTTATTTTAGCTGCAAGCGCCATTAAGACCGGTCAACAGCCTCTACCTGTGGTGTGAAAATTTTGTGTACTGTGTGGGACTGGCTATTTCATTTTATACACATGTAGGGAAATATTTGGCAATTTTTTTCTGGGGGAAGGAAAATACAAGTGTAAAACTATTTTGATTTTGTTTGCTCCACTTGAAACCCCTTACGACTAGGCGCAGGCCCCTACTGTTCCTTTTTTGCAACATGTGGGAATCTTTACTGAAGAAAGTTCGCCCCACGGGCTTTATTAGTCCAATACAAAGCAAAAGGGTAAGGGGGGAGTAGTTTTAGGGAATCAGTCCTCGCCCGAATCGTGTATTCAGTCCTCATCTTGTAGGAAGGACAGCATATGGCCGAGGATGGCTTATAACTTAGTCAGGTGAACCACTGTGTGTGTGAAGATTTCCTCAGTAAAAAATTCCCCTTGTTTCTAATGTCTCAATCTTCAACTTGCAGTTTTAAACCATTTATCACATCTATCCCCGTTTATACCAAAACAAAGTTAACTTTGATTGGTGGTGTTAATGATAACAAAACTGACATAATCTAAGTACTAACAAAACCCCAAATTTAATTACCTAAAATAACAAAGCTAACAAACCCTAGCCAAAAGTCACCGAAATTTTTAAATTTTCCTAAACTAACCCCAAAAGTAAAGAGTAAAAATTTTTCCCTTTATATGAAATTTCATCTTTTAAAATAAAGTCACATTTTCCTTTGTACATTAAGAAAAGAATATTCATACGCGAGAGAAAGAACACAGGGCGACCTACATCGAGCCCGTCTGCAGGTGTTACCTCATTTCATAAAATCGAGGGTTATTGCAGGTCTGCATACTCTGGCCTAAATTAACCCCCTGCTACAGTTTTCCCAACGGTATATTTCTCTATTCGCTGATATTTTCTCTCGTCTATACTCTTCTGGAACTCTAGGAAACAGTAACAAAACTAGCCAACTTCTAAATACCTGAGTTACCTCCATAGTTCCACATCTCAGTTGCTAATCATCAAGAATAAAGGAATGCTTCGAGTTCCCTAATGATGTAAAAATACTGGACTAGCGATCATTTAGACATTGAACTATTTGTCAGGTCTCAAATTCGGTAGCAGCATTGGCTACCAACCTAGTGTGTTCCTGGGGTCAACGTCCCCGCGGCCCGGTCATTGACCAGGCTTCTGAGGTCTCTGTCATCTCCACTGGATACCTGACATGCTTTTTAATGACGGGATCCCGACTGGTACTGGATATTTTTGATAGTGGGTGTCAGTGACTGTTCTAGTTTGGAATCGTATTTAATATTTTATAACGAATTCTGTATGTTATGGCTCCGCGGGATGTATTAGGAAAGAGATGGAGGGAATATAAGAAGATGGATACATTCAAATAGATCCTATATTAAGCTGTTTTTAAACCATCCGCATGGTGTCATATTAACTATTTATGTCTCTCCTAGATATTTTTATTGGTGTGCCTTAGAATGGTCAGATGTTAGTAAGTCATAACAAAGGAAGCTAACAAAAATAGAACTCGGTCATGTCATCATTCCGTTGTCGGAGTTGTATTAGGAACCCTTCAGAGATTCTTCCGCACAGTGCATAATTTAGCTTGAGTCTAACTTCTCTAATTTTAAGTAAACCATAACACGGGCGGGGATAGAACCCGCGATCAGAGTCTCAAAACTCCAGACCGTCGCGTGGTATGGTTTGTTTGCAATCGTGTCATTACGATTTCGTGAGTCTAATTATAAGTATTTTGAAGTTATTTACTTACAAGATATTTGCTTCTTGACAATTAAGAATATACGTTTCATTTTTATTTTATCAATTCATTTATGCTTAGAAACTTGCATGGATTGTAAAGCTCATTTGACATTAATATCAAATCTCGTTTTCATCAATACAAAGTAAACTTTCTTCTCTTAATATAGACATTTTTAGACGAGTGCTAGACAGCCTTCATTCTATACAGAATGACAATCACGACCCGTCAACTGGAAGAGTACCCGAGTTATTAATAACTTAGACAAAATTATTTATATCACACTGGACATGTGTAGGCTTCTCTCAGTTCATCGAATCTTTAACTTTCAGGACAGCTAAAGTTTGCTAAACTATCATTTGTTCTACCATTCCACTAGCTTGTGAACTGTAAGTAGCAGTGACTGCTATGAATCTGTATTGATTCTGCCATTCCAGTCCTGTGACTGGAAAGCAATATTGTGCTCAATTGTTTGGGAGAGACTAAAGGATAAGGGTATGATTGTTTCTCGAAAATTAATATCTGTTAACACTAGTAATGATTCCATGGAGTCATTACTAGAGATAGGTGATCTACCATCAATAAAAAAAAATTATCCCAATGATGTAACAATGAAAGCTTTCATTTGATCCAGGGATACATTGCTCTTCGGGACTCACCGTTGCTCTGCGTTCATCTGAGGGATTGTTTTCTGTTTTGATTTTGTTTTGCCTGCGTAAGTATTATAAAGATTACAAAGTGTCTTGCTCTCGTTGATGATTGCGCCAGTTTTAGTGTTACATTTTACAGTACAGCAAGTTAAGAGTTACCACCAAGAATACAGAGCCACCCACTGCCTGCACCATGCTTCTCAAGTCTTCCCTCATCTCGTCCACCACTGCCTGCCCCAAGCTTTTAAAGTCTTCCCTGATCTCATCCATCACTGCCTGCCCCAAGCTTTTCAAGTCTTCCATCAGCTCATCCACCACTGCCTGCCCCAAGCTTTTCAAGTCTTCCATCAGCTCATCCACCACTGCCTGCCCCAAGCTTTTCAAGTCTTCCATCAGCTCATCCACCACTGCCTGCCCCAAGCTTTTCAAGTCTTCCATCAGCTCATCCACCACTGCCTGCCCCAAGCTTTTCAAGTCTTCCATCAGCTCATCCACCACTGCCTGCCCCAAGCTTTTCAAGTCTTCCATCAGCTCATCCACCACTGCCTGCCCCAAGCTTTTCAAGTCTTCCATCAGCTCATCCACCACTCCCTGCCCCAAGCTTTTCAAGTCTTCCATCAGCTCATCCACCACTGCCTGCCCCAAGCTTTCCAAGTCTTCCATCAGCTCATCCACCACTGCCTGCCCCAAGCTTTTCAAGTCTTCCATCAGCTCATCCCCCACTGCCTGCCCCAAGTTTTTCAAGTCTTCCATCAGCTCATCCACCACTGCTGCCCCAAGCTTTTCAAGTCTTCCATCAGCTCATCCACCACTGCCTGCCCCAAACTTTTCAAGTCTTCCATCAGCTCATCCACCACTGCCTGCCCCAAGCTCTTCAAGTCTTCTATCAGCTCATCCACCACTGCCTGCCCCAAGCTTTTCAAGTCTTCCATCAGCTCATCCACCACTGCCTGCCCCAAGCTTTTCAAGTCTTCCATCAGCTCATCCACCACTGCCTGCCCCAAGCTTTTCAAGTCTTACATCAGCTCATCCACCACTGCCTGCCCCAAGCTTTTAAAGTCTTCCATCAGCTCATCCACCACTGCCTGCCCCAAGCTCTTCAAGTCTTCTATCAGCTCATCCACCACTGCCTGCCCCAAGCTTTTCAAGTCTTCCATCAGCTCATCCACCACTGCCTGCCCCAAGCTTTTCAAGTCTTCCATCAGCTCATCCACCACTGCCTGCCCCAAGCTTTTCAAGTCTTCCATCAGCTCATCCACCACTGCCTGCCCCAAGCTTTTCAAGTCTTCCATCAGCTCATCCACCACTGCCTGCCCCAAGCTTTTCAAGTCTTCCATCAGCTCATCCACCACTGCCTGCCCCAAGCTTTTCAAGTCTTCCATCAGCTCATCCACCACTGCCTGATCCAAGCTTTTCAAGTCTTCCATCAGCTCATCCACCACTGCCTGCCTCAAGCTTTTCAAGTCTTCCATCAGCTCATCCACCACTGCCTGCCCAAGCTTTTCAAGTCTTCCATCAGCTCATCCACCACTGCCTGCCCCAAGCTTTTCAAGTCTACCATCAGCTCATCCACCACTGCCTGCCCCAAGCTTTTCAAGTCTTCCATCAGCTCATCCACCACTCCCCCTGCCCCAAGCTTCTCAAGTCTTCCATCAGCTCATCCCCCACTGCCTGCCCCAAGCTTTTCAAGTCTTCATCAGCTCATCCCACTGCCTGCCCCAAGCTTTTCAAGTCTTCCATCAGCTCATCCACCACTGCCTGCCCCAAGCTTTTCAAGTCTTCCATCAGCTCATCCACATCTGCCTGCCCCAAGCTTTTCAAGTCTTCCATCAGCTCATCCACCACTGCCTGCCCCAAGCTTCTCAAGTCTTCCATCAGCTCATCCACCACTGCCTGCCCCAAGCTTCTCAAGTCTTCCCTCTACTATTCTTACGTGTTGGAAAGTCATTATCTTAAGATTTTCGGTCATTTTACCTTTTCTTTAATACTGTGTTTTCTAACTGACTCATTTCCTAAGCTTCATTATTCGTATCTCTGCTAATTTTCTTAATAACATAGGCACCAGGTTTATACATGATTATTAATAGATGCACAAATAGTTCATAATCCCATTTCACTTACACTCGCAACTGGTCATTTATTTACATATTTGCCATAAAATTTTGTCGCCTAAAAAGATTTGTTCAGTTTTCATTTAAAAGATGTACGGTTTAATGTAACGATGATTTTGAACAACTTTCTGGACTTCCATGTCTGTTGTACATTACCCGACCTCCGCTCTGTTTAGGATTATTGGAACAAAAACTTCTGGGTTCGTAGCTCAGGTCATCATTTTGAATCATGCACATACCAACAACTATACCTGTCACAGGGATCTGTCTTTATTATCGTCTAGCAACCTACACTCCCCCAGCGGGGAGCCCAGCCGATGGTCAAGACCCGAGCATGAATTACTTTGGCGAATTAAACATTAAGGCTGGAACTACTAACACTCGTACACTGACTAAATTTACTTAACTTGACTCACGAAATCGTAATGACACGATTGCAAACAAACCATACCACGAACGGTCTGGAGTTCTGAGACATTCTGATCGCGGGTTCTATTCTCGTCCGTGGTATGGTAAATTTACTTATATTTTTGCACCTATAAGTTTATTCACTTTTTTTAATTCCTCCATTTAATTTAGGCATTATCAGAATGCCAAGAGAGACGCAGTATTTTATTCAAATTTACCTATATGCTTTCTAAAATATCTTACTACCAAAGAACCTCAGTGCCTATAGGAGCCGTTCTATGGGTAGGTGGGCAGTTCAGTTAACACAGGTGGACAAGATTGAAGATGATGATATTTTCGCTAATTATTTTCACGTCCACGTTAAAAAAAAATACAGAATATTGAAAAAAAAAAAATCTAAAATCTTGCTCGGGTCCTAAGTCAGCAATGGTTAATTCCCTCCACTGACAGGAAGAGTCAGGACTCATGGTAATCCACACTGAACTGACAGGAAGGGTCACAACCCCTTGTAGTCCATACTGAACTGACAGGTCGTATTCTTCACTACGACTACTAGGTTAAGTCATGGTGTTGGGCTTAACTTAGTCACAACATACATTTTTTATATATATATATATATATCCCCAATTTACTTTTCCTTCCTCTAAGTTTTCGACGTAATAACTTCAGAATGTATCTTCGGCAGCCTCCTGCCAAGGTAGGGTAATCCGAAGAAAGAAGAAATACTTATACTGTCATTCAATCACTGTCGTTCCAGAAGAGTGTCTACAAAACACCTCAAATAACCCTCTAAACTACAACATCCTCACCCTTCCAGTGCAGGAACTGTACGTAAAATCTCCATAACACAAGTCCGGCTAACTGGTTTCATTGA
>NC_069433.1:29881534-30009034 GCF_026875155.1 Cherax quadricarinatus | reverse complement strand
TCTCCACTCCTCTCCCACATAGCCACAGTTCCTCCACTACCTCCCCTCCCACACTCTGACATACACACTACTAACCTAACACACAGAACTACATAGGTTTCCCACTCTGAGGCAATCAGGATAAAACAAAAATGGGTTGCCAGAGAGCAACAAGAAAAACCAAGGGACAGGAGGAGGAAGCTGCAAAGGAAGATTGGGCAGCAGAGCTCATAAAAAGGGATCATGAATGGGAAAAGAAACTAGAAGAACTTAGCATGAGAATGGAAGAGAGGATAGATATGGAAAGCAGGAAGTGGGAGGTGCATGTCAAAGCAGCAGAGGCTAGGATACAGAGTTTAGAAGAGGAACTGAAAAATCTGAAACAGCCTAAAGAACTAAAGAACATTTTGGGATTGACAACAGAGACTGCTACCTCAGCCACAAATAAGGGGACTGTAGGGAAAGAAGGGCACAACTGCATGGAGAAGCTCTATCAGAGGAGACTAGTAAATGAAAGAGCTAAGCTTTATGTGGAGGCCCTAACAGACAACAAGAGAGCCCAAGGAAAGCCGAGAAGGGAAAATGACAGGCCACTGAGCCCAAGTACATTAGCCAGTGAAACTGAAGAAAGGAAAGCTGCAGTGGAGGAAACCAAATTAAATGAGGGGATACACAGGGATATGCAGTGGGAGAATGAAAGGGTGAGGTCAGTCTTTGTGTATGGGCTCCAGGAAGTTGAAGGGGAAGCATATGAAGCAAGAAAACAAGGGAAAAAAAAAACAATTGAAAGCATCATGAAAGCAATAGGAGAAGACGACATGACCCAGCTGGAAAATTTTCGGAGAATAGGGGGGTTTGTAAAAAAAAGAACTCGGCCAGTGAAAGTGACCTTCAAGGCAGAAGCTACTCGGACCAGGATCCTGCAGGAGAAAGCACGATTAAGGGACATGCCGGCATACAGGAAGGTGTATCTCGACCACGACAGAACATAAGAAAGGCAGAAACTGAGAGAGATGGTACAAAAGCGAAAGGAGGAAAGAGAGGGGATGGAGAAGACAGACAGGAGATCCCAGACCCATGGAGATCAAATACAGCCTCCCTCACAACTTCCTACAGAAGCCTCCCAACCAGGTCAACCCCAGTGCAACCAAACACTCTAAATCAAAACACCCATGCCACATCCAATGCCCCCACCCACTACATTACAAACTCCACCCCCACAGCAACAACCCATAGTTCCTTACCAGGTTTCCCACTTCCCCAACCCCAATATACCTCCCAGACCACAGTCTTAGAAAAAAAGTTGAAGGTGTGGTATACAAATGCAGATAGTATAACAAACAAGTGCGAGGAGTGGCACGAAAGAATCAAGCAGACATCCCCAGACATAACAGCACTCACAGAAACAAAACTCACCAGAATAATAACAGATTCAATTTTTCCATCTGGATATCAAATCCTCAGGAAAGACAGAGGGAGGAGAGGGGGAGGAGGAGTTGCACTGCTCATTAAAAACCAGTGGGATTTCGAGAAAATGGAAGGAATGGATGGCACGGGCGAAAGGGACTACTTAGTAGGAACAATCCAGTCTGAGGGACATAAGGTGATAATTGCAGTAATGTACAACCCACCACAGAACTGCAGGAGGCCAAGAGAAGAATATGATGAGAGCAACATAGCAATGATCGACACACTAGCCGAGGTGGCCAGGAGAGCACACATGGGGGGAGCAAAGTTACTAGTTATGGGTGATTTCAATCACGAGATTGACTGGGAAAACCTGGAGCCCCATGGGGGTCCCAAAACATGGAGAGCCAAGATGATGGATGTGGTACTGGAAAACCTCATGCATCAACATGCTAGAGACACTACCAGAGAGAGAGGAGAGGATGAACCAGCAAGGCTGGACCTTGTATTCACCCTGAGTAGTTCATACATCGAGGGTATCATGTATGAAAGACCCCTGGCAGCTAGTGATCATGTGGTTCTGTGCTTCGACTACATAGTTGAGCTCCAAGTGGAGAGAGTAACAGGAATAGGCCGGGAAAAACCAAACTACAAAAGGGGGAACTACTCAGGCATGAGGAACTTCCTTCAAGACATTCAGTGGGAGAGGGAACTGACAGGAAAACCAGTACAAGAAATGATGGACTATTTGGCAACAAAATGCAAGGAGGCAGAGGAGAGGTTTGTTCCCAAGGGAAACAGAAATAATGGGAAGAACAGAACGAGTCCTTGGTTCACCCAAAGGTGTAGGGAGGCAAAAACTAGGTGTACTAGAGAATGGAAAAGGTACAGAAGACAGAGAACTCAGGAAAATAAAGAAATCAGCCGAAGAGCCAGAAATGAATATGCACAGATAAGAAGGGAGGCTCAGAGACAATATGAAAATGACATAGCATCAGAAGTAAAGACTGACCCGAAGCTGTTGTACAGCCCCATCAGGAGGAAAACAACAGTCAAGGACCAGGTAATCAGACTGAGGAAGGGTGATGGGGAATTCACAAGAAACGACCAGGAGGTATGCCAGGAGCTCAACACAAGATTTAAAGAGGTATTTACAGTGGAAACCAGTAGGACTCCAGGAAATCAGAACAGGGGGGCACACCAGCAAGTGCTGGATGAGGTACATATAACCAAGGAGGAGGTGAAGAAGCTGCTATGCGAACTTTACACCTCAAAGGCGGTGGGACCAGACAACATCTCTCCATGGGTCCTTAAAGAGGGAGCAGAGATATTGTGTGAGCCATTAACAAAGATCTTCAACACATCATTTAAAACTGAGCAACTCCCTGAGGTATGGAAAATGGCAAATGTAGTCCCAATTTTTAAAAAGGGAGACAGACATGAGGCACTAAACTACAGACCTGTATCACTAACGTGTATAGTATGCAAGGTCATGTAGAAGATCATCAGGAGGAGAGTGGTGGGGCACCTGGAAAGAAACAAGTGTATAATTGACAACCAGCACGGTTTCAGGGAAAGAAAATCCTGTGTCACAAACCTACTAGAGTTTTATGACAAGGTGACAGAAGTAAGACAAGAGAGAGAGGGGTGGATCGACTGCATATTTTTGGGCTGCAAGAAGGCCTTCGACACAGTTCCTCACAAGAGGTTACTGCAAAAGCTAGAGGATCAGGCACACATAACAGGAAAGGCACTGCAATGGATCAGAGAATATCCAACAGGGAGGCAACAACGAGTCATGGTATGCGACGAGGTGTCAGAGTGGGCGCCTGTGACAAGTGGGGTTCCACAGGGGTCAGTCCTAGGACCTGTGCTGTTCTTGGTATATGTGAACGACATAACGGAAGGGATAGACTCAGAAGTGTCCTTGTTTGCAGATGATGCGAAGTTAATGAGAAGAATCAAATCGGATGAGGATCAGGCAGGACTACAAAGAGACCTGGACAGGCTACAAGCCTGGTCCAGCAACTGGCTCCTTGAATTTAACCCTGCCGAATGCAAAGTCATGAAGATTGGGGAAGGGCAAAGAAGACCGCAGACACAATATAGTTTAGATGGCCAAAGACTGCAAACCTCACTCAAGGAAAAAGATCTGGGGGGGGGGGAGTATAACACCGAGCATATCTCCTGAGGCGCACATCAATCAGATAACTGCTGCAGCATACGGGCGCCTGGCAAACCTACGGATAGCGTTCCGATACCTTAGTTAGGATTCGTTTAAGACTCTGTATACCATTTACGTCAGGCCCACACTGGAGTATGCAGCACCAGTTTGGAATCCACACCTAGTCAAGCACGTCAAGAAATTAGAGAAAGTGCAAAGGTTTGCAACAAGATTAGTCCCAGAGCTACGGGGATTGTCCTACGAAGAAAGGTTGAGGGAAATCGGCCTTACGACACTGGAGGACAGGAGGGTCAGGGGAGACATGATAACGACATATAAAATACTGCGCGGAATAGACAAGGTGGACAAAGACGGGATGTTCCAGAGAAGGGACACAGACACAAGAGGTCACAATTGGAAGTTGAAAACTCAGATGAATCAAAGGGATGTTTGGAAGTATTTCTTCAGTCATAGAATAGTCAGGCCGTGGAATAGCCTAGAAAGTGACGTAGTGGAGGCGGGAACCATACATAGTTTTAAGGCGAGGTATGATAGAGCTCATGGGGCAGGGAGAGAGAGGACCTAGTAGCAATCAGCGAAGAGGCGGGGCCAGGAGCTGTGAATCGACCCCTGCAACCACAAATAGGTGAGTACAAATAGGCGAGTACACACACACACACGCGCACACACACACATGTGGGTCAAGAAACGTGGAAGGCTAAGATGTTGGAGGTGGTGCTGGAGAACCTCGTGCATCAACATGTTAGGGACACTACCAGAGAGGAGGTGAGGATGAACCAGCAAGACTGGACCTAGTATTCACTTTGAGCAGTGCAGATATTGAGGGCATCACATATGAAAGGCCCCTCGGAGCTAGCGATCACATAGTTCCAAGCTTCGAATAAACAGAGTTACAAGTGGAAAGGTAGGCAGGAAGAATGAAGTCAAACTACAAGAGAGAGAACTACACAGGCATGAGGAATTTCCTAACGAAGTTCGGTGGGACAGAAAATTGGCAGTGAAAACAGTAAATGAGATGTCGGAATATGTGACAATATGCAAGGAAGTGGAGGAGAGGATTGTACCCAAGGGCAGACGAAATAACGAGAAGGCCAGGACGAGCCCTTGGTTTACCCAAAGGTGTAGACAGGTTAAAACCAAGTGCTCTAGAGAATGGAAGAACTATTGAAGGCAAAGGATCTAGGAGAACAAGGAAAGTAGTTGAAGAGAAAGAAATGAATATGCACAGGTAAGGAGACCCAACGACAATACGAAAATGACATAGCAGCGAAATCCAAGTCTAACCCGAAACTGTTGTACAGTCGCATCAGGAAGGAAACAACAGACAAAGACCAGATAATCAGGCTGAGGAAGGGAGTTTCCAAGAAAAGAGCTTCAAGTATGCGAGGAGCTCAACATGAGATTCAAGAAGTATTCACAGTGGAGACAAAAAGGACTCAGGAAAGACGGAGAAGTGAGATACACCAATAAGTGCTTGACACGATACATATAACCGAGGAGGAGGTGAAGCTGCTGAGCGAACTAGATATCTCAAAGGCGATGGGGCCGGATAACATCTCTCTGTGGGTCCCGAGAAAAGAAGAAACACTGTGTACTACTAACAACAATCTTCAACACATCTATCGATACAGGGCGACTATCTGAGGTATGGAAAACAGTAAATCTAGTCTCATTTTTTAAAAAAGGAGATAAACACGCAGCATTAAATTACAGACCAGTGTCACTGGCGTATATTGTATGCAAAGTCATGGAGAAGATTATAAAAAGAGTGGTGGACCATCTAGAAAGGAATGAGCTTATAAACGACAACCAACACGGATTAAGAGACGGGAAATACTGTCACAAACCTATTTGAGTTCTATGACAAGGTAACAGCAGTAAGACAAAAGAGAGGAGGATAGGTAGACTGCATTTTCATGGACTGTAAAAAGGCTTTTGACACAGTTCCACACAAAAGATTAGTGCAAAAGCTGGAGTACCAGGAAGGTATAACGGGGAAGAGACTGCAAGGGATCAGAGAATACGTGATGGGAAGGCAGCAGTGAGTCACGGTACGTGATGAGGTATTTGTGGGCACCTGTGACGAGCGGGGTTCTGCAGGGGCCAGTCCTAGGACCAGTGCTGTTTCTGCTATATAAGAACAGCATGACGAACTCAAAAGTGTCCCTGTTTGCAGGACAACATAAAGATAATGAAGAGAATTCAGTCAAAGGAGAATAAGGCAGGAGGGCAGAGTGATTTGGACAGGCTGCAGACCTGGTTGAGCAACTGGCTCCTGGAGTTCAATCTCACCAAGTGCAAAGTTAAGGTCAGGGAAGGGCAAAGAACACGACAGACAGTACAGTCTGAGTGGTCAAATACTACAAACCTCACTCAAGGAAAAGGATCTTCTAGTGTGAATAATACCGAGCACATCTCCAGAGGCGAACATCAACCAAATAACTGCTGCAGCATATCGGCGACTAGCATTCCGGCATCTCAGTAAGGAGTCGTTTTCGATCCTGTACATGGTGTATGTCAGGCCCATATTGGGGTATGCAGCTCCAGTTTGGAATCCACACCTGGTCAAGCACGTCAGAAAACTAGAAAAAGTGCAAAGGCTTGCAGGAAGACTAGTCCCAGAGGTAAAGGGCATATCCTACGAGGAAAGGTTAAGGGAACTCGACCTGACGCCACTGGAGGACAGTAGGGGCAGGGGGGGACATGATAATATATAAAATACTGAGAGGAATCGACAGGGTGGACAGACAGGATGTTCCAGAGATGGGACACAACAACAAGGGGTCACAATTGAAAGTTGAAAACTCAGATGACTCAGTGATGTTTGGAAGTATTTCTTCAGTTATAGAGTTGTCACCTCTTCAAGGGGGGCTCCTTGGCACTGTGAAGAGGCTATCGGTCTGAGGAATTAGACCTTTTGGTCTTCTTCCTTATCCTTATCCAACCTACCCATCACCTCTTTCTCTTTCCTCCCTCTCTCCCAATCTCTCTACTATCCCTTTCCTGATTCTGCCTTTGAGGTTGTTCCAATAGGCTTTGTAGTTCTATACCTGAGAATGGGATCCTGGGGCGATCACCTTCCGTTGAGGTCCTTCCTGGTAGTGAAGTTTGCCGTGGAATCTGGATCATCTAGAGATCCTGATCCCTCTCTGGTGTACCGAAGGGAAGGCCTTGGGTGTCTTTCAGGTCATGGGTGCATCTCTGGAGACTGCCTGTCGGATTCCAGGAGATGGTGGCCGAAGGAGGCATGCTTTGTGGTGGGTTTCCAACCTCCCTCACATTTTTCCACCAAGCTGGCTCGGTAGTTGTGAGGTTGATATCCCAAACTGCTGGTTTATGGACTTGAAGGGTAGGGTATGGTACAGGTTCCAAGGCGCATCTGCACTACTGGCTGAGCTGAGGCTGTTCTCTTGGGCATGGAAGCGGAGATTTGCGGTCCTTTCCTCCCTCGGAGCTGCCCCTCCATGCTTTACCCTGTATCTGTATCTGCCCCTGTATCTTCTGCGGGTGACATCTTTTTCCACACTCCAGATACCGAGGCTTGGCCTGAATCCATTGACACTTCTGACCTCCACACGTCTTTGAATATGCTTCCAGCTTCTCCATATATGGTGTGACGATTTTCAGATTGCCTGCCTGCCCACCTCCGGTCCTGCTTCTGAACTGCCACGACCTTCTGATATTATTTCGACTGACTCTCATTCTACTCAGAAAAGACCATCGCAACAATCACTTCCTTTACATCCTATGCATTATAGTACACAATAGACTTTTTTACCATACATCCTGCATCATCATCAGAATATCTTTCTGATCATAGTATAAGCAGCCTGCATCTACTTGAATAAGTGGTAAATAATCTGTTCTTTGTATCTCTCTTCTTCTCGGACATTATCTATCCCAGAAGTTGCAGTTCTGGTTTCTTCCTTACTGCCACCCTTTCTGTTACTGGGCGATTTTAATGCCCACCATTTCCTCTGTGGGGTCTCACTGTGACTCTCACAGAATTCAGTTAGGGGCTTTTAACACTTCTCTCCCTCTCCATATTTTAAATATGAGTACTCCCATCCATTTTGATCCTCGTACTCAATCTCTCTCTTGCATCAATCTCTCGGTGTGCTCTTCTTCAATTGCACTAGACTTACCTGGTCTGTCCTTCCGGACTTGCATGACAGTGATCATTTTCCAATCATTCTTACTTCCCATCAGTACTCGCCACCTGCTCGCAGCCCACGCTGGCAATTTGACCAAGTGACTTGGGACCTGTACTCTCGTCAAACTGCTTTTAGCGAGGATCCTTTTTTGTACTCCATTGATGAGCTGTTATACCTCTTCTCGACCTCAGTTTTAAGAACAGCTTCACATTCTGTACCTCAAACCTCGGGCAGGCATCTCAAAGGTGCATGCCTTGGTGGTCTCCTGCCTGTGCTCATGCGGTACATTTGAAATGGCGGATATCTGTACAATAAGACCACAGAGCGCCTCCTTGATTTTAAGCAGAGGAGAGAAGCTTCCCACCATGTCATCCGTGAAGCTAAACGCACTTGTTGGAGGGATTGTTCCTGTTGTCATTTCAGCTTCCTCTATCAGTTCAGTCTAGAAAAAAGTACGGAAATTGAGTGGCAAATACTCTCCCAACCCGGTTCCCATCCTTAGAGTTGCCAGCGAACTTGGTCATCATCTTGTCCATATCTCCTAGGGGCTCCATCTGTGCCCCTTGTTTCCTTACTCCAAATTTATCAGAGAGTTTGAGCCCTTAGACTTTTCTCCTAGTGGAGAAGCCCTACAATATGCCTTTTACACTTCGAGAATTAGCTGGGCCGGACGGCATTCATATTTGTATGCTCCAGCAATTACATCCGTCAGCCCTTGCGGTCCTCTTACATCTCTTTAATCTTATTTGGTCGCGAGGAGTTCTGCTCCAGCTGTGGAAATTTGCCGTTGTACTACCTTTTCATAAACCAGGTACTTTGAGACTTGATGCCTCCCACTATCTTCCATTGCTCTTACCGGTGTGGTCTGCAGGTGTTGGGATGACTGGTAAATAGACCTTTGGTGTTGTATTTAGACACACAATAATCTCTCCAAAAGTCAATATGGCTTTCGTAAGGCCGTTCTACTATTGACCCCTTACTTCGTTTAGATACAAATGTACATAATGCGTTTGCCAATAACCACTCGGTTGAACGTGTCCCCCAGGGATGCATCCTGAGCACAACACTTTTTCTCCTTGTTATAAATGATCTGGCATCTATTCTTCCATCTAATACTTGGTCATCACTCTTGTTGATGACTTTGCTATAGCTTGTGCTAGCGCTGACTGTCGCTTCATTGCAGTTTCTCTCTAGTATGAGGTCAAGCCTGTTTCAACTTGGGCCACTGCTCATTGGTTAAAATTTCTAGTACTAACACACCAAATTATTTTCACTAGACTTTCTGTTGTCCCTCATAATTCATTGTACCAGTATGGTTCACTTATCCCAGAACGTAATACTGTCAGGTTTCTCGGCCTTCTGTTTGACCCTCCGTTATCTTGGAACCCTCACATTAGCTCCTTGAAGACAATTTGTCATAGCCGGCTGAGCCTCCTTAAAATCCTCACTTATTTTTCATGGGAGGCTGATCGTAAAACTCTCCTTCGACTGCATTCTGCCCTAAATTTATTGAAACTAGATTTTGGCGACCAGATATATTCAGCTGCCTCTCTTGTAACTGTTTCTAGATTTGATCCCATCCATCACCAGGGATTACGTTTTTGCCTCGGTGCTTTTCGATCTTCACCTGTTAAGAGCCTCTATGCAGAGGTGAATATTTCATCCTTGACTGATACCCGTGATGCTCATTGCATCTGCAATCCTTCTATATTTAGGATCGTAATGGTTGTTAGTAGAAGTTCCTCATTTGTTTGCCGCCCCTGTTTACTCCATCCCTTTTCCCTTCGTCTACCTTTGCTCTTGTCTTCAGTTGTCACCTTTCTATGTTCAAGTATCATCTAACTTTTCCCTTCTCCCTTGGGAAGTTCCGACGGTTCGTGTCTGTTCTTCCCCACTGCGATACTCAAAAACCCAAATAACTACTGTTGCTTCTTGCTCTCATTTTCTTAATCACTTCCAGTCTCATTCTCATACTCTCGCAATGTACACCAATGGTTCCAAGTCTTCTGACAGTGTCGGATTTGCAGCAGTGTTTTCTGGCAGCATCGTATGAGGGCATTTATTAGCTCGGCTAGCATTTTTACACCTGAATTGTATGTAATTCTCATAGCACTTATCCGCAGTGCTTCTATGCCTGTGTCATTTGTGGGGCTATCAGATTCCCTTAGTGCTTTGCAGTCTATACGAAAATTTGTTTTACCTCATCCCCTGGTTCTTCGTATCCAACTTTGGTTATGGCGTATCTTTAGCAAGCACAAAGATGTTTTTTGCTGGGTCCCCGGTCATGTTAACGTACAGGGCAATGAACAGGCAGACATTGCTGCATGATCAACAGTACATGACCTCCCAGTTTCATATAGAGGTGTTCCATTCACAGACTATTTTGCTGTGATTTCTACGCATTTTCACTACTGTTGGCAACAACGTTAGCCTGATCTGCCACATAAATTGCTTTCTATTAAACCAAGTAGTACACGTTTCTGACTGATCTCAGATGGCCCGCCGTTGGAGATTTTGGTCATCTGATAGAGGCCTTCCACTGGCTTACCCGTCCACCCCTTTAAAAATTGTGGTCAAAGTTATAACTATTTTTTATGGTTATACACAAGTATCCAATTCGCCTCCAAATCGTTCGCGCACACACACTTTTTTTTTTTTTGGAATCAGTCTTAAATGTTCAGTCTTTGTTGTTCAGGTCACACTTAGTTTGTCACTGGTTAGTCGTAAAATACGATCTGCTTCCCATCTAGAAGGAAAATTGATTCCTCTTTCCATAGCTGTCTTACCAGGATGCAACTTCAACTATTCTACAGGTCGCAGATACTGCCATCCCAACTGCAGAACGTCAGTACAGCTGAAGGGTTAATCCTCTGATAGAAGTTCTCCTGCTCACACACGCAACACTGTCAAATAGCAAATAAAAACGCGTTTCTCTGCTCCTTTCAGTCTAGCACTAACCTGCTGGATGTGCAAGTGTTTACCTCTCAAAACTTTCTTCAACTCTCTCTGCAGTCATTCCTAGGACGTTTTCTTTACTCTTTATTTAATTCAAACATATACATCCTCTTAATAAACCTATTTTGCATTAACCTTTCTGAAGGACGATGCCATCTCAAAACTCCTCAGGGTGGTGCAACTTCTTCGACACTGTAGGCCACTTCAGCATTTAACTTACAAGACAAATACACAAATAACCTGCACATAAAAGAGAGAAGCTTATGACGACGTTTCGGTCCGACTTGGACCATTTACAAAGTCAAATTGATATCTTGTCGGTATTATATATCATTCTTGTACTACTACTACCACCACCTCTCCCTGCCTATATATAGCCGTCCTGCTCCACTTCTGGTTAGTTTGACTTTGTAAATGGTCCAAGTCGGACCGAAACGTCGTCGTAAGCTTCTCTCTTTTATGTGCCGGTTATTTGTGTATTGTTCCAGTCACGGTATTGTGCCTTTTCTTGTTATTTACAAGACAAAGACCACAAATTAAATATATATATTATGTCGTGCCGAATAGGTAAAACTGGTCAATTAGCAAGAACTCCTTTAAAATTAAGTCTTTTCTAAAATTCTCTCTTATACGTTTAAAGTTATATCTTTTTCATTTATGTTAATGTAAAAATTAATAATTTTATATCAAAAGAACCTTAGAAAACTTACCTAACCTTATTATAAAAAGCGCAATTTAATTTAGCCGCCTAATCCAACTAAGTTTACAATAATTTAATAAACAAACACAATGAAATATATTTTTTTCGTCCGATTCAGAATGATTTTTGCAAAATTATATACCTAAAATTTTTCTTGCCTTATTCGGCAAGAAGAGCATTGGTATTTAAGCCATAATCGCAAGTTTTACCTATTCCGCACGACATATGTCTATATTCAAGATCTAAGACCTGTTGAACATTAAATTGGTATAAAATACCGACAGGTTGTTAGGTAAGACACATATGCAACAGTTAGGCGAAACGTTTCATAATAAAGATACCTAACTGTTGCATATGTGTCTTACCTAACATCTAAGACCTGTACAAAAAAAAATATACTATATTATCTTTTAGTGGTTCAAAGGTTCTAGGCTGAGCCTCTAGATCAACAAACAGAAAAAAACTTTTTTAAAGGCTCCAGATTTATACATAAATAATGCTACTCAAAGTTTTACCTGCAAATGATATGTCTGGGGTCAAAACTTTTCTTTACCAAAGTCTCAATATCGATTCCGTTGTTGGTAGTGGCAAGTCGAAGACACGCGTCCAGTGTGTCATTTCCTATCTGATTTCTCGTTTTAGATTTTACTTGTTTCTTGGTAGAAAACATACATTCACATATGTATGTACTACCGAGCACTGAGTGAAACCTTATTGTTAAGTTTCTCACTTTGGGAAATCCATCTTTACAGATCAGCTTCCAGAAATTCTGCAGATTTTCATTTTTTATTTTTTTGGAAACAACACTGGGTCAGACTGCAGTTCACACAGCTCAAGCTGAAGTTCTGGTATCTGTGTCTCCTCATTAACTTCCATGCGATTGTTAAAAGGAGACAGGGTTTCAGTTTTCTCAGACTCGCTAGACAAAATTTCAATTTTCTGACAAAACATGAAAAGTCTGACTAGATATCATCTACCACGAGTTCATAACGAGCAGTAAAGTGTGCACAATCATTCTTAAGTACACACTGAATACCTGCAGCTTCTTGTAGAAAACTTGTGTGTCCAACTAGTTGAGAAATAGTATTTTTTTTGCCTTGTGAGCTCAGATTCAGCACATTCAAGTGGACTATCATGTCTGTTGAGAATGCTAGGGTGCAAAGAAAGTCTTCCTCTTGCAGCTGAGTTTGGATCATGTCTGTTGAGAATGCTAGGGTACAAAGAAAGTCTTCCTCTTGCAGCTGAGTTTGGATCATGTCTGTTGAGAATGCTAGGGTGCAAAGAAAGTCTTCCTCTTGCAGCTGAGTTTGGATCATGTCTGTTGAGAATGCTAGGGTGCAAAGAAAGTCTTCCTCTTGCAGCTGAGTTTGGATCATGTCTGTTGAGAATGCTAGGGTACAAAGAAAATCTTCCTCTTGCAGCTGAGTTTGGTTCACCTGTGTATTGCTCAGCTGTTCATTTGAAATGAAAGGATATTTTTCCGAAGAGCAATGACATGTTGGAGAATTTTCCAGGACTCAGCCACTTGATTCATGAGTGCTGTGGTAGATCATTAATTTCTACATTCAGTTCTTCAAGGAAAGATATGAATTTTCTGTGTCTGTGACTTGTTACCGTCTGTGATTAAATTCAATATGCTGACAACACTGCATGACATCACTCATCTGTAATACCTTGCCACATAATGCTTCTTGGTAGATATTGCAGTGTAGTGTGATACAATCAACTGTATTTTCCTTCAGCAAGCCAATAAACCCCACATTACTGGCGGTCATAGCTATTTCACCATCTGTTACGATACAGGAACACTTTACAAATCCTCCATATTCATTAACAACTGACTCGTGAACAGCATAAATATTTAAACCTCTTGTACCACCATTCAAGGGTTGTACCTGAACTGGTTCTTCATGCACCATGAAGGCCTCATCTACGGTACGTGTTAATATGAACAACTGGCTTGTGTTACTGATGTTTTTACTCTTGTCTAAAGCTAATGGAAAGTACAGAGTTTTATTTTATCTTTCTGTTTAAAAGAAATATGTTCATTAAATTCATTTACTCTTCTTGCAACTCTTTGATGTAAAAATGGCTCAAATTTTCTTGTGACTTTTTCTTCCCCGGACACCTTGTGCCATTTTCACTGCACGCTCTTTTATAAATTCTCCAACCCAATGTGATTTTCTATTTTTCATAAGCATAGTAACTATGATGTAAGACTCGATTTTTTAGGTACAATAAAACATCACTGCGGGATTTTCCCACATTCTGGGCATACTGTGTGCTGTACAATGTCTCATAATGCTGCCTGATAATGTGCTGTATAATGTCTCATAATGCTGCCTGATAATGTGCTGTACAATGTCTCATGCTGCCTGATACTGTGCTGTACAATGTCTTATAATGCTGCCTGATACTGTGCTGTACAATGTCTCATAATGCTGCCTGATACTGTGCTGTACAATGTCTCATAATGCTGCCTGATAATGTGCTGTATAATGTCTCATAATGCTGCCTGATACTGTGCTGTACAATGTCTCATAATGCTGCCTGATACAGTGCTGTACAATGTCTCATAATGCTGCCTGATACTGTGCTGTACAATGTCTCATGCTGCCTGATACTGTGCTGTACAGTGTCTCATGATGCTGCCTGGTACTGTGCTGTATGTCTCATAATACTGCCTGATACTGTGCTGTACAATGTCTCATGCTGCCTCATACTGTGCTGTACAATGTCTCATAATGCTGCCTGGTACTGTGCTGTACAATGTCTCATAATGCTGCCTGATACTGTGTACTGTGCAATGTCTCAATGCTGCCTGATACCGTATGCTGTACAATGTCTCATAATGCTGCCTGATACTGTATGCTGTGCAATGTCTCATAATGCTGCCTGATACTGTGTGCTGTGCAATGTCTCATAATGCTGCCTGATACTGTGCTGTAAAATGTCTCATAATGCTGCCTGATACTGTGTGCTGTGCAATGTCTCATAATGCTGCCTGATACTGTGCTGTGCAGTGTCTCATGCTGCCTGATACTGTATGCTGTACAGTGTCTCATAATGCTGCGTGATACTGCGCTGTACAATGTCTCATAATGCTGCCTGGTAGTGTGCTGTACAATGTCTCATAATGCTGCCTGATACTGTGCTGTACAATGTCTCATAATGTTGCCTGATACTGTGCTGTACAATGTCTCATAATGCTGCCTGATACTGTGCTGCACAATGTCTCATAATGCTGGCTGATGTTGTGCTGTACAATGTCTCATAATGCTGCCTGATACTGTGCTGTACAATGTCTCATAATGCTGCCTGATACTGTGCTGTACAATGTGTCATAATGCTGCCTGATACTGTGCTGTACAATGTCTCATAATGCTGCCTGATACTGTGCTGTACAATGTCTCATAATGCTGCCTGATACTGTGCTGTACAATGTCTCATAATGCTGCCTGATACTGTGCTGTACAATGTCTCATAATGCTGTCTGATACTGTGCTGTACAATGTCTCATAATGCTGCCTGATACTGTGCTGTACAATGTCTCATAATGCTGCCTGATACTGTGCTGTACAATGTCTCATAATGCTGCCTGATACTGTGCTGTACAATGTGTCATAATGCTGCCTGATACTGTGCTGTACAATGTGTCATAATGCTGCCTGATACTGTGCTGTACAATGTCTCATAATGCTGCCTGATACTGTGCTGTACAATGTCTCATGCTGCCTGATACTGTGCTGTACAATGTCTCATAATGCTGCCTGATACTGTGCTGTACAATGTCTCATAATGCTGCCTGATACTGTGCTGTACAATGTCTCATAATGCTGCCTGATACTGTGCTGTACAATGTCTCATAATGCTGCCTGATACTGTGCTGTACAATGTCTCATAATGCTGCCTGATACTGTGCTGTACAATGTCTCATAATGCTGCCTGATACTGTGCTGTACAATGTGTCATAATGCTGCCTGATACTGTGCTGTACAATGTCTCATAATGCTGCCTGATACTGTGCTGTACAATGTCTCATGCTGCCTGATACTGTGCTGTAACAATGTCTCATAATGCTGCCTGATTACTGTGCTGTACAATGTCTCATAATGCTGCCTGATACTGTGCTGTACAATGTCTCATAATGCTGCTGATACTGTGCTGTACAATGTCTCATAATGCTGCCTGATACTGTGCTGTACAATGTCTCATAATGCTGCCTGATACTGTGCTGTACAATGTCTCATAATGCTGCCTGATATTATATTTTTTCATTCCATAAATTATCTGTTGACACAAATTATAACGTTTTTTCCCTTATTTTCTGTGGAAAGAAATTCTTCCATTTCATATTGAACACTTCTTACACCTCAAGAAACACTTCTTACACCTCAAGAAACACTTCTTACACCTCAAGAAACACTTCTTACACCTCAAGAAACACTTCTTACACCTCAAGACACACTTCTTACACCTCAAGACACACTTCTTACACCTCAAGAAACACTTCGTTCACCTCAAGAAACACTTCTTACACCTCAAGAAACACTTCTTACACCTCAAGAAACACTTCGTTCACCTCAAGAAACACTTCGTTCACCTCAAGAAACACTTCTTACACCTCAAGAAACACTTCGTTCACCTCAAGAAACACTTCATTTACCTCAAAAAACACTTCGTTCACCTCAAGAAACACTTCGTTCACCTCAAGAAACACTTCATTTACCTCAAAAAACACTTCGTTCACCTCAAGAAACACTTCGTTCTCAAGAAAACACTTCGTTCTCCTCAAGAAACCCCTTCGTTTACCTCAAGAAGCACTTCGTTACCTCAAGAAACACTTCGTTCACCTCAAGAAACACTTCGTTCTCAAGAAACACTTCGTTCTCCTCAAGAAACACTTCGTTCACCTCAAGAAACACTTCGTACACCTCAAGAAACACTTCGTTTACCTCAAGAAGCACTTCGTTCACCTCAAGAAACACTTCGTTCACCTCAAGAAACACTTCGTTCACCTCAAGAAACACTTCGTTCACCTCAAGAAACACTTCGTTCTCAAGAAACACTTCGTTCTCCTCAAGAAACACTTCGTTCACCTCAAGAAACACTTCGTTCACCTCAAGAAACACTTCGTTCACCTCAAGAAACACTTCGTTCACCTCAAGAAACACTTCGTTCACCTCAAGAAACACTTCGTTCTCAAGAAACACTTCGTTCTCCTCAAGAAACACTTCGTTTACCTCAAGAAACACTTCGTTCACCTCAAGAAACACTTCGTTCCCCTCAAGAAACACTTCGTTCACCTCAAGAAACACTTCGTTCACCTCAAGAAACACTTCGTTCACCTCAAGAAACACTTCGTTCACCTCAAGAAACTTTCTTTTCTTACCTTTGTTAATTGTGAATGGTGGTGTTAGAGACGTGATGCGCTGCAGCTACAGCCCAGAGGTTACAGCTGCTTCACATCCCATCCATTGGAGGCGATCGTGAGTCATGACACGTACAAGACACGTCTATACTCTGTATTAATCATGGTCATGGAATGGGATTTTCCCTACTGTGATATTATCTTTCTAGTATTTCACTTTAGTGTAGCAAATTAATGTTTTTTGATAGCAAATTCAGTAACTATATTATTATGAGTGCACGTTGGTCACACAAAAAATTAACCGGCGGGCCACCTGTGGCCCATAGGCCAGTAGATGGACCACCCTGAATTATATCTTTAAAACAACCACATAATTTTGAAATGGCTATTTACTCCATACGTTCAAGTCAAATATATCTTAGTCTACAGTCAACTGCTAGATACAACATTCACCAGTAATATCTTACACCCAGATAAAGCATAATTGACGAGAATAATGGTATACAATAACGACGAGTTGATAAATAATGCACATGTACAATAGTTAGGTAACTTTATTCCGAAACGTTTCGTCTACACAGTAGGCTTCTCCGGTCAAGTACAGAGGCAGCAGTAGCAGTTGAGATGTGAAGACGATGTAATCAGTCCATCACCCTTGAAGACGTAGTTTTGAGGTGGTCAGTCCCTCAGCCTGGAGAAGAGTATTGTTCCATAGTCTGGAACAATGTATTGTTCCAGATTAGGGAGGGACTGACCTCTTCAAGGTACGTCTTCAAGGGTGATGGACTGATTACATCGTTTTTACATCTTAACTGCTTCTGCTGCCTCTGTACTTGACTGAAGAAACCTACTGTGTAGACGAAACGTTTCACATGTGTGTTACTACAGCAAAGTTACTTAAATTTTCTGATGTATATCACTTTCATTGCGTCTATGAAAATTATATTTTCTTATAGATTAAACAACATTCCTACTTTTTGAGTCTTTAGTAAAGAGAGCAATGCTGTACGACCCTTGTGCGTTTAGCGCTTCGTAATGATTATGGTAGTAATAATAATAATAATAATAATAGAAACACTAACTCTGTTGGCGGTCTAAATAATTTTCAGAATTGAACAGACTTCTGACCATCATTACCTTTGTCTTATCTGTGTTCACTTTTAACTTGTTACTTTTCCACACAAACCCAGACTTCTGTTTCGAAGTTACTGAGAGCAGTGTGTCGTCTACAAATTGATCATCTTACTATCAATATCTAATTCATTGTCTTCTATGTCATCAGCTTTCTCCACTTTCTCTCTCTCTCTCTCTCTCTCTCTCTCTCTCTCTCTCTCTCTCTCTCTCTCTCTCTCTCTCTCTCTCTCTCTCTCTCTCACTCACTCACTATCAACAAGTACCTCTGACAACCAGGTACTAACACAGGAGGCCGAGTAATGAGTAAAGACATTATCATCTCATAGTAATTAAGTTATTTAATATCGACTACACGAGGATCATTAAACCCCAGGTAATCTGTTTACAACTTGGTAGATAAGACACATAGGCAACATTTAGGCAACTTTATTCCGAAACGTTTCGCCTACGCAGTAGGCTTCTTCAGTTGAGTACAGAAAGTAGGCGGGAGCAGTAGAGATGTGAAGACGATGTAATCAGTCCATCACCCTTGAAGTCGTAGATTTGAGGTTGTCAGTCCCTCAGCCTGGAGAAGTTCTGTTCCGAAGTCTGGAACTAACTGAAGATCAAGCTGTTGTTGTTAAAGATTCGCCGGTATTCTCCCGGGCCGGGCCTTTTCCAAGTGGTGGCCCGGCACTGGCTCCCTGTCTAGGGAGTGTCTGAGACCTAAGTCTTCCATGGGAGGAGGCACAAGTACCCCCTCATCTTGTGAGCTACAAGCTCAGGCTCAGGCACCAACCCTGCCCAAGAAGGGCTGCGCATGGTGTTGATCGTGCTTACGCTGTGTCCTGTGAACGATGCCTGATGACACCTGTGTCCTGTGAAATACATACCCTCAGGATTATTATTAAAGATTTGCCGGTATTCTCCCGGCCCGGGCCCCTTCCAAGCGGTGGCCCGGCACTGGCTCCCTGTCTAGGGAGTGTCTGAGACCTGAGAAGATCAAGCGACAGTGTTGAGACTTAAATACTGTCGGAAGGAGAGGTGCAGAGTAGTAGTAGTGAGAATGTAGCCACTGAGAGGTCATGTCCCTCTCAGATCAAACAGTTCTCACTTGAAAAAGTTGTCCAAGGTGCTTTCTCTTCTGTACCAAGACGCCATTGTGTTGCAGTAGGCGAAACGTTTCGGAATAAAGTTGCCTAAATGTTGCCTATGTGTCTTATCTACCAACCTGTCGGTATTGTATACCATTTGATAATCACTCTGTCAGACACTGCAACACAATGGCGTCTTGGTACAGAAGAGAAAACACCTTGGACAACTTTTTCAAGTGAGAACTGTTTGATCTGAGAGGGACGTGACCTCTCAGTGGCTACATTCTCACTACTACTACTACTCTGCACCTCTCCTTCCGATAGTATTTAAGTCTCAACACTGACGCTTGATCTTCAGTTAGTTCCAGACTTTGGAACAGAACTTCTCCAGGCTGAGGGACTGACAACCTCAAATCTACGACTTCAAGGGTGATGGACTGATTACATCGTCTTCACATCTCTACTGCTCCCGCCTGTTTACAACTTGTCAAGAATACTTTCATCATTAAAATACACAGTAAAGTATACTGCCAGTGTAGTTACACTAAGAGACCACTTCTCGGTATATATATACTGAGCATTTTTCATAACGGGTCCTTAGCTAAAACATAAGGATCTAATAATTTACACAGTTGTCTACAATTCATCTACCAATCATTGTCTCTGTTACAACCTCAGTTCTCTGAGATCATTGGTTACAAGAGGTTGCTACCTGCCCTGAGTTGCTGTGGGAGTTTATCGTGGAGTATTTACAGCATCTTAGCTTGCTTCTGTGGTGTCTTTGAATCTGGGTTCAAGATATTGAAGGAGATTCTTCTTCTGAAGGACGAAAATAAGAACAGATCTGAAAGTAGGAAATTGCTTCTCTCTTCTCTAGGAAGAATGTACTTTAATGGTCAGTGAGGATAAAGGTACCACTAACTTCCCTGTTAATAAAGGTACGAATATCCTTGTAGTAGGTGTCTCACAGGTATGATATATTGACCGTAACTTCAGTAACAGAGACAGGAAGGCAAGACAAGGCGTGTTACCCAGGAACTGGAGCTGACAACCTGGTCAAAATGTTGGATAATATTATATCATATATCAGGTAACGGGAACAAGCTCATTCTCTGCCACAGTGCTGGTGGAAATAATATTGGAAAGGACACGAGACAGGAGCAGCTAGTTAAGTACGGAAATACTATAGATGTGCTACAGACGCTTCAAGACTAAGGTAATCTTTACCAGCTGCAGCGCTGAAGGACTGAATACCTTATCTTTTGTTTATATTTCTACTGTCTACCCATTACGTCCTGGAATTTGTATTGATGAAGCCACTGGATGGCGAAACGTCTAAAGATACGCAGATGTTGCACATGTGTCTAATTCATCACCTTTGTAATTTGGCACTGACTAACTGCTATTTTCTGTCTCCCATTAAGACGGAAGAGAAAGGTTAAATGATGGTAAACTATAAACAATAAACAATGTTCAGGGTGTCCTAAATTTTACTTTTTAATGCTTTTGAAAGCTATTTATAACTTTTATTTTTTAATTAAGTTTCCTCTCCAATTCTGAAATTTTGCAAAAAAAAAAAAGAAAGTAGAATTACCCTTTACAAAAACCAAAAAAAAAAAAAAAACACACACGTGTAGTTCTGCACTCAAATCCCCGCATTCGTTTGCGACAACATACAATATTACGACATTTTATCCAGCCTTTCCAAATATCCGACCTTTCCCGCCGCCATTTAAGCCAGAACTGAGCTATGCTCAGCCAAACTATCGATTTATGCAGATAAGCAAAAAACTTGTCCTTTTTTCCTTGCCCTCTGTGTGTCTTTATTAAATTTTCCTTCGTCGTCGGAGCTAAAGTCATTCTTTCAGAGAGAGAGAGAGAGAGAGAGAGAGAGAGAGAAAGAGAGAGAGAGAGAGAGAGAGAGAGAGAGAGAGAGAAAAGAGAGAGAGAGAGAGAGATAAGGTTGATAAAAAGTCAAGAATGTTGTTTTGGGTTTTCCTGTTGTGACATGTTTGTGAGAGTATTCCATCTTGCGCGTTTATCTGAGTATTTATAATGTTTGAGTACTCACCTTCGTGTTTTCTGTGAGCATTCGTGTGTTGGCGTTTTATGTGAGCGTGTGTGTGTGTGTGTGTGTGTGTGTGTGTGTGTGTGTGTGTGCTCATCTTTGTGTGTTTGCATGAGTTTTCACGTATGTAAATGTGACTACTTACGTATGAGTGGTTGTCTGAGTACTCATCTATGTATGTTTCCAGACGATGCAAGGGGAGTTTTCCTCCTCTCAGTGTTCTTTGTTTTCCTCTTCCTTCTCAATAGATAAATGTTTCTGATGGTCCCCGTGTCTCATTTGTGTATTTAACGTTTGTCTGTGTCTTGTAGTTCAGGTCTTTCTCATGATGCAGTATGTCTGCCAAGCACGTCGATATTATTATTATTATTATAATCAAGGGGAAGCGCTAAACCCGGAGGATTATACAGCGCCTGTGGGGGGGGGATGTGGAAGGCATTCAGGCTTAATTCGGGGAACTGGAGCACAGATCCAATTCCCTAAATCAAGAGCCCCTCACCAACATCAAGGAACCTTCCTTGATGGGAGCACGACGATAACGTAACTATATAGTTTATGATTCTCCTCTCATCAGTGGCGTTAAGCTCATTTTTCTTCGTCTGTTACAGTAGCTTATGTCTTTCAGATCTGGAACCAATGTTATGGAATTCGTTCATACTTCTCTCGTGTCATCGTTTATTACTTGAAGTGAGGGTTATCTACTGGTACTTCATACTCGAGAAATGGTCTAATGTACGATGGGTACAGCACCATGAATCATTTTTTAAGAAAGTTCACACGTTCGTCGACATCGTGTAAGTTTCCCCTCTTTGGTTCTTGTGAGCGCCAGGAAACAGGTAGGAGTTAGACGTACTTTTAGGTAATTATACATTGTCTCTGACTTCTTTTCCATAGTTTTATCTTCAGTACTTTTCATTCCTTAAGGATGAACTCTGATTACTCATAGTTACTCCAGTATTGCACTTTATCAATTCTTTCTATAGTATTTTCCTGTTACACTCCATCTGCATCCTTCTTATCAGCTTTGTATCATTATGAACCTCGAAAAAAAAGGTTATTTCCCTGATAGTTTATCATCAATGTGTAAAATAGAATAAATTGGATACTTTTCCTCATATTAATGTTTCCTCTTTGTGACTCTGCCTTCTGTCAAGAATTTCGATATCGAGTGAATTTTTTTACATTAAATCTAGGCACCTTATTCTCGCTTATAAATTAGCCAAATTGTTTCTTAGGTCTTTCTGTTGATAGTTTAGTCACCTTATCAGTTTAGGTATACAGGCTAGTGTTATCACTAACATGACATGGCCTTAATATGCGTTTTCATGTGAGTAATCTTTGATATTGGAAAGAGGAATCTCAAATCTGCTGTACTTGGACACTTCACACACAATTCTTAAGCAACCCTGAATATATGCAACACAGCCTGCATTACAAGGTGTAGTAGTAATGGTGGCAGGTGCAACAGTAGCAGTAGAATTAATAATAGAAGTGGTAGTAGCAGCAGTAGTAAATGTAACAGTAATAGTAGCAGTTGCAATAGGCGTAGTACCAGTAGGTGTAGGTGTTATGAGAAAGGACACAGGTACAACTAATGTGACATTGTATTGTGACAACGTTTCGCTCTCCAGGAGCTTTGTCAAGCCGTTACAGACAATACATGAACACAGATGGTTTTGATAAGGACCTGTTCAGTGGTGACCTGTACTTTGCTCTGTGAACTTGTCTAGTGTGCTCTCCGATCTTAGCTGCCTCAGATTGTGGTGATGGCTTCCCTCGACTACGAACAGCTATGTCTTCAGCTTAAGGCAGAATTAAAGGAAGCAAGAAGAGAAATTCAAGTGCTGAAGGGTATGTGCAAGGATTATCCTCGGAACAATATCGCCGATGATCGGACCAACGAATGGATGCTAGTCGGAACTGAAGGGAAGAAGCTGAAGAGGAAGAAGGTCCAGGAGGCTGCTGTCTTAGAGATAGGAAGAGGAGATAAAGGGTGTGTTTTCCTGGGGCTGGGATGAAGGATACTGTTAGCTATCTGGACGACATCATGAGTGGTAATGGGAGCAATCCTATTATCTGTCCCAGTGCTGGAGGCAACGATGTTGGCAGACGTAGTAGTAAGATCTGATTAACAGGTATAGGTCAGCAATAGACATAATTAGGAAGAAGGGAGGGAACCCAGTGATGTGTGAAATTTTGCCCAAGAGAAGAGTTGGAAATGCATGGTTGTCCAGGGCAATTGGTGTCAATTGCTAGCACCTATCAGCTTAGTAATGTAGAATGTGAGAAGGACTTGGGGGTTATGGTAAGCAGCAACCTTAAACTAAGACAACAATGCCTGAGCGTACGTAATAAGGGAAATGGATTACTAAGTTTTATAATTGTAAGTATCAAAAGTCCAGCGGTTATACTGCAGCTTTATATATCATTGGTAAGGACTCACCTAGATTACGCAGCTCAGTTCTGGTCTCCATATTACAGAATGGATGTAAATTCGTTAGAAAACATTCAGAGAAGAACGACAAAATTAATTCATAGCATTAGAAATCTTCGGTATGAAGAAAGATTGAAGTCCCTTAAATTACATTCACTTGTAAGACGAAGAATGAGGGGAGATGTGATCGAAGTGTATAAGTAGAAGATGGGTATTAACAAAGAGGGATATAAATGATGTCTTGAGGATGTCCCTCTAAGAGAGAACCCGCAATAACGGATTCAAGAGAGATAAGTTTAGATTTAGAAGGGATATAGGAAAGTATTGGTAGGAAATAGGGTGGTTGATGAGTGGAACAATCTGCCTAGTAGGGTTACTGAAGCGAAAACCTTGGGTACTTTCAAGTTTAGGTTGGGTAAATACATGAGAGAGGGTTGGATTTGAGTGGGACTGCATATGAGTTAGTGGATTTATCAGAGCTTATTGTTGGGGTAGCACTAAATTGGGTTAGGCAAATATTCTGTTAGTGGGTTGGATTTGTGAAGGACCTGTCCAGTATGGTCCAAGAGGCCTACTGCAGTTTTCCTCCTTTCTTATATTCTTATATACCCCTCTGTATCCCTGTGTTGTTTGTAACGGCTTGACAAAACTCCTGGAGAGCGAAACGTTGCCACAATAAAATGTGTTTTTAGTTGTACCTGCGTCCTTTAGCAGTCCTGTCCTCTGCTAGCTAGTAACAAGTGGTGATGGTTAGGTTACCTCCATGTTGACTAAGTAGTAATCTTGCCCATTCGGTCTCCTTTTTCCTCCTTTACATATCTCATATTACATTTTTGTAAGCCTCTTTATACCTCTTCGCACTTCCTTCTCCCCACTTTCCTCACTCTCTCTTCTTTCCTTCTCCCTTCTTTACTCACTCTCCTTTTATTTCTTCCCTCTGCCTTCCTAACCCCTCTTCTCTCACTGGGTTTGCCTCGCTACAATAAACACCAACAATTACCACCCAGATGCTCCCCGCCACCACAAGTTGCAACTTTAAAATCAGACTGGGCTCAAGTCCAGACTTAATTGTGTTCGAGTTAAACTACTTTCTTCTCAGTTACCACCGCGCTGGTTCCTGAAGCTGCTGACAGTATCATTGTGTCTACTGAAGCAGCTTACACTCCCATTGTGTCTGATCCTGTAGTTGCTGCTCGAGGTACTTTTGCTCCTGCAGCTGCTGCTAAAAGTACTGCCTGATCCCCCAGCTGCTGCAAGAGTTACTATCTGGTCCTGCATTGTCTGCTCCTACAGTTGCTGCCAGTCGCACTGTCTGATCCTGCAGCTGCTGCCAGAGGCTCTTGTAGTCCCGTAGCTACTGCCAGAGGCTCGTCTTGTACGTCTGTGGCGGCTGGCAGAGGCTTTTGTACTCTTAGAGCTTCTGCCATGGGCTCTTGTACTCCTACAATTGCTGCTAGGGGCTTTTGTACTCTTTCAGCTGCTGCCAGAGGCTCTTACTCTTGTGGTTGCAGCCAAACACTCTTCTTGTACTCCTACAGCTGCTGCCAAAAGTTCTTGTACTCCTGCAGCTGTGCCAGAAGCTCTTGTGCTCCTGCAGCTGCTGTCAGAGGCTCTTCCTGTACTCCTGCTGCTGCTGCCAGAGGCTCTTGTACTCCTGCAGCTGCTGCCAGAGGTTCTTCACGTACTGCTGCAGCTGCTTTCAAGAGGCAGTGCTGCCTTCAGTGTCAATGTCATACTATAGTGAGAAGAGTGTGATCACTGTATTCATTAATTAATATTTAACAACGAGAAGCATTTAATGGGTACATCTGTAATCCAACTAAACACCTTCCCCACAGCCAAGGAATTTTTTTGCATTAAATCTATCCTTGCTTCCCTCAAAGCCGTATGCAGTCTGTGAACTCAGTTTGAGTTGTATTAAATGAATGTAAAGGAATAAACAGTATGTCACTTATTACGCTTTAAACTGAGTTAGTAGACTATGTGTTTTAGGGAAGTAAAGACAGAGTTACTAAGAGAGCTCCAGGGCTCATATCTCATTACCAACACCTCACCCCAAAACCATCACCTCACATGACTCACGAAATCGTAATGACACGATTGCAAACAAACCATACCACGGGCGGGATTGAACCCGCGGTCAGAGAGTCTCAAAACTCCAGACCGTCGCGTTAGCCACTGGACAAGCTAGCCACAATAAGATTCGTCCAACTAGGTATGTTTCTACACCATCTTATTGTGGCTAGCTGGTCCAGTGGCTAACGCGACGGTCTGGAGTTTTGAGACTCTCTGACTGCGCGTTTAATCCCGCCCGTGGTATGGTTCATCACCTCACACCTCATCATAAATAACCCCAAAACCATCACCTCACACTTCATCACGAACAACTCACCTCAAAACCATCACCTCACACTTCATCACAAACAACTCACCTCAAAACCATCACCTCACATCTCCTCATAAACAATTCGCCCCAAAACCAGCACCTCACACGTTATCATCAAAATCTCACCCACAAAACCGTCAAAAACATCTCATCCCAAAATCATGAACACCTCATCCCCAAAACCAGCACCTTGCATCTCGTCACGAACACCTCACCTCACCTCATAACCAACTCATCACAAACACTTCACCTCATAACCAGCACCTCACAATTCGTCATAAACACCTCACTTCATAACCAGCGCCTCACAACTCATCACAAACACCTCGCCTCATAACCAGCGTCTCACAACTCATCACAAACACCTCGCCTCATAACCAGCGCCTCACAACTCATCACAAACACCTCGCCTCATAACCAGCGTCTCACAACTCATCACAAACACCTCGCCTCATAATCAGCACCTCACAACTCATCACAAACACCTCACCTCATAACCAGCGCCTCACAACTCATCACAAACACTTCACCTCATAACCAGCGCCTCACAACTCATCACAAACACCTCGCCTCATAACCAGCACCTCACAACTCATCACAAACACCTCACCTCATAACCAGCGTCTCACAACTCATCACAAACACCTCGCCTCATAACCAGCGCCTCACAACTCATCACAAACACCTCGCCTCATAACCAGCGTCTCACAACTCATCACAAACACCTCACCTCATAACCAGCACCTCACAACTCATCACAAACACCTCACCTCATAACCAGCGCCTCACAACTCATCACAAACACCTCACCTCATAACCAGCACCTCACAACTCATCACAAACACCTCACCTCATAACCAGCACCTCACCAACAATCCTGAAGCACACTATCATCTTCACCACACCAGCGCATCTTCTCTCTATTCATAAGTCTGTTACTTTTGTGTAATTAATATTCAACATAGACTCATCATTCCTCCCTCTCATCGATGAGTACAATATTCAACATAGACTCATCATTCCTCCCTCTCATCGATGAGTACAATATTCAACATAGACTCATCATTCCTCCCTCTCATCGATGAGTACAATATTCAACATACTCATCATTCCTCCCTCTCATCGATGAGAACAATATTCATCATAGACTCATCATTCCTCCCTCTCATCGATGAGTACAATATTCAACATAGACTCATCATGCCTCCCTCTCATCGATGATACAATATTCAACATAGACTCATCATTCCTCCCTCTCATCGATGAGAACAATATTCAACATACTCATCATTCCTCCCTCTCATCGATGAGTACAATATTCAACATAGACTCATCATGCCTCCCTCTCATCGATGATACAACATTCATCATAGACTCATCATTCCTCCCTCTCATCGATGAGAACAATATTTAGTACCACCAGTACAAATTAATTCTTCACAATATTTCTCGTTAACACCATTCACTATATATTGAGAGCTAAATTGTTCATCTCCAGTGTCTTCAGTTTTCCTATATAGATGGTGACAATTCTACGTAAATCCAGTAATAGTGTGGGTCCACAAATAAAGTATATATGTTTTAAAGTGATTTATACGATTAAAGTTTCAGAGCCAATAGTATTAATTAAATAATTAATATTATCGAAGTAAAGATTGATGAGGTACAAGTAACAGACCTCGGGAAACCTCGTTAATTACGGCGTCACTATAACAAAAAGAGAATTGAAACAACAGTTGCGCAAGAAAGGTATAAAATACCGACAATATGAAAGTTAAGACACATGTGCAACATCTGGATATCTTTATTGTAGTAGACGTTTCGCCATCCAGTGGCTTTATCAATACAGATTCTAGGACATAATAGGAAGACAGTAGAACTATATACAAAAGATGAGGTAATCAGTCCCTCGGCCTTGGAGTTAGTGTTCACAGCATCGTGGTGGAGGAGAATCTGGAGTAAAGACAAGAAGACTGGCGGTTTATATAGGCGTCAGTGGATAGGGACGGGCAGCAGACGAGGGCAAAGTCACTGGTAGGCGGGATTCCCCAGTGGAAGTAGGTCCTTCCCAAAGAGATGGGTTAGTTGCAGCAGCCGTGTTGAATCTCACAACCATACGTCAATATAATCATGAGATTATTATGTACGTTTATTGGATCAAGTGATAATCTGGCAGGAACTTTATGCTTCAACAATTATTCCCAATTTATGTTTTCGCTGCCATAGTATTAAGGAACCAGAATTTTCATTATGAGTGAATTTAGAGGTTTAAGTTACCACAAACCCAAGTAAGTGCTTTACTTTCTGAGGTTAAAGTCTAAGAAACACCTTCCTACAACTAAATCGCTGTGAATTTGGTGAATCTAGTCGTCTAGTACATGACTCTTCAAAGTATAGATTCTGACCTAGCAATACTTATATATATATATATATATATATATATATATATATAATATATATTATATATATATATATATATATATATATATATATATACGTCGTGCCGAATAGGTAAAACTGGTCAATTAGCAAGAACTCATTTAAAATTAAGTCCTTTCTAAAATTTTCTCTTACACGTTTAAAGATATATTTTTTTCATTAATGTTAATGTAAAAAATTATAGTTTTGCACCAAAAGGAACTTAGAAAACTTACCTAACCTTATTATAACAAGAACAATTTATTTTAGCCTAACCCAACTAAATATATTTTAGATTTATTTACAATAATTTAATACTAAATAAACACAGTGAAATATATATTTTTTTCGTTAGGTTCAGAATGATTTTGGCGAAATTATTGCGTACACAAATTTTAGGTTGTCCTATATGGCAAGATGAGCGTTGCTATTTAAGCCAATATCGCAAGTTCTGCCTATTCGGCACGACATATATATATATTATATATATATATATATATTATATATTTTATTATATATATATATATATAATATGGGTGTGTGCACGTATATGGGTGTGTGCACGTATATGGGTGTGTGCACGTATATGGGTGTGTGCACGTATATGGGTGTGTGTGCACGTATATGGGTGTGTGCACGCATATGGGTGTGTGGCACGCATGTGGGTGTGTGCACGCATGTGGGTGTGTGCACGCGCGTGGGTGTGTGCACGCGCGTGGGTGTGTGTGCACGCGCGTGGGTGTGTGCACGCGTGCGTGTGTGCACACGTGCGTGCGTGTGTGCACACGTGCGTGAGTGTGTGTATGTGCACGCGTGTATGTGTGTTGCAGTTGTGTACGCGTGCGTGTACTCACCTAGTTGTGGTTGCAGGGGTCGATTCATAACTCCTGGCCCCGCCTCTTCATTGGCCGCTACTGGGTCACTCTCCCCGCACCATGAGATTTATCATACCTCTGCTTAAAGTTATGAATGGATCCTGCCTTCACTATATGGCTCCCCTAACTATTTCCACTTCCTGACTACCCTGTGACTGAAGAAATACTTCCTAACATCCCTGTGATTCATCTGTGTCTTCAATTTCCAACTGTGTCTCCTGTTGCTGTGTCCCATCTCTGGAACATTCTGTTTCTGTCAACCTTGTCAATTCCTCTCAGTATTTTATATGTCGTTATCATGTCCCCCCTATTTCTCCTGTTCTCCAGTGTCGTCAGGTCGATTTCCCTTAACCTCTCCTCTTAGGACATACTAGTCTTGTTGCAAACTTTTGCACTTTCTCTAGTTTCTTTACGTGCTTGGCTAGATGTGGGTTCCAGACTGGTGCCACATACTCCAATATGGGCCTAACGTACACGGTGTACAGGGTCCTGAACGATTCTTATTAGGTGTCGGAATGCTGTTCTTAGGTTTGCTAGGCGCCCATATGCTGCAGCAATTATTTGGTTGACGTATGCCTCAGGAGATGTGCCTGGTGTTTACTCACCCAAGATCTTTTTCTTTGAGTGAGGTTTGTAGTCTCTGGCCCTCTAGACTGTTCTCCGTCTGCGGTCTTCTTTGCCCTTCCCCAATCTTCATGACTTTGCACTTGGTGGGGTTGAATCCAGGAGCCAACTGCTGAACCAGGCCTGCAGCCTGTCCAGATCCCTTTGTAGTTCTGCCTGGTCCTCGTCCGATTGAATTCTTTTCATCAACTTCACATCATCTGCAAACAGGGACACTTCAGAGTCTAATCCTTCCGTCATGTCGTTCACAAATGCCAGAAACAGCACCGGTCCTAGGACTGACCCTTGTGGAGCCCCACTTGTCACAGGTGCCACCCCTGACACCTCGCCACGTGCCATGACTCGTTGCTGTCTTCCTGACAGGTATTCCTTGATCCATTGTAGTGCCTTCCCTGTTATCCCTGCTTGGTCCTCCAGTTTTTGCACTAATCTCTTGTGTGGAACTGTGTCAAACACTTTCTTACAGTTCAAGGAAAATGCAATCTTCCCACCCTCTCTCTTGTCTTACTGCTGCCACCCTGTCATAGAGCTCCAGTAGGTTTGTGACACAGGATTTCCCATCCCTGAAACCATGTTGGCTGTTGTTGATAAGCTCATTTCTTTCTAGGTGTTCCACCACTCTTCTCCTGATAATCTTCTCCATGACTTTGCTTACTATACATGTCAGTGACACTGGTCTATAGTTTAGTGCTTCTTGTCTGTCTCCTTTTTTAAAAATTGGGACTACATATTTGCTCTCTTCCATACCTCAGGTAATCTCCCTGATGTATGTATGTATGTGCCACGCGCGCGTGCATGGTTTGTTTGCGTGTGTGTACGCGGGCGCGCAAAACAACCATAGGAGAGTTGATGATACCTCTAGGCCTTTCGTGTTGCAATCAACATATCTTCAGGAGCTTGCAATGTTGCGCAATGAGTAGGAAGTCCAAGTATATTCGTTCAAGTTGCAGGCATTGCAACAGTTTCTGCAGACACCGCCAACAATTTCGATGGGGACATAGGGAGTGTCACCGACCTAACTGATAATTACTCAATCAGTTCCTCATTACCTCTAACTAAAATTCTAAGTTGTTTATTAAACTTACTATTAACCTGATCCAAACTGTTATTAAAGGGCACATAAGTTTCCCAGTCTTCTAATAACAAGTTCATTTTCCACTATAATCTTCCTTGTCCATAATTACTATCGCATTTACTTGTCTTCTTTCGTAAAGTGAAGTCTAAGGTCTTTCCTTAATTCACTGTATAACTTACTAAGTCTTTGAGGACAGATGGGTTCCACAGGTCTGAGCAAAGCCCCATATATCATGCCTTTGCAAATGTTGAACGTTTCCGGGGATAAGTTTCCTTGTTTTTCCAGACTGTAAAAGTGGTTTAGCAAGGTCAATATAATTAGTGCCACCACTAGTAGGCGTGAAACTTACCCATATCCTAGCACTGTCTGTTCGTCTAATGTGAGCTTAACAGTCAGGATTCCAACCTGATAGCACTCGGTTTTGATGCTTCCGCTCACCCTTATGGGTAAACCAGCGTTTACCTAAGGATGAAGTGGGTCAGCCTCTGGAAATAGGATTGCTTCTCTAATGCTGTTTCCCCTTGACCCATTTTATTTTTATGCGATAAAACAAATTTTCCTGCTGATAGATGCCAAGATACTTTTGAGATCAGAATATAGTCTTATATAGTGATACGATATGGAATCTGACGGGCTGTTGGTCATATTTGACATATCACTAATGTTGTGGTCGCTAGGTCATTATTAAATATTTAATGTTGATGGACTTTGTTCTTCTGGCACCTGGCACTGGTCTACTTGACGCCATCTCATTCTAGCTATTGTCGTTTCCTTGAACGAATCTACCTGGACTTCCTACTCAATTCTGCAACATTGCAAGCTTCTGAAGATTGCAACACGAAACCTAGAGCTATCATTCAACTTCCCTCGTAGTTTTGCATCTTGTACCGCTATTGTTTCCGATACAAGACGCAAAAGTACATAAAAGCAGCATGACGCTCGATATGACACATTTATATTCCTGGAAGAGTGGTAGACAGGTGATGTGGAGCTAATCCTCGATCATCATCCTGGCTGATATCTGCATCCCATTTAGAGCTGGTCAGCAGGGTAATCTGGCTACGTTGCAATAGCTACCACCAAAATTCTTTTTCTTTATTAGACTTTAAATAGTTCGCTATCTGTCTGGCTATTACCATACAAATTATTAATCATGCATCACACTAGGGTGAGTGACCCTAGTGTCATATTTAATTACATTTAATCATGTTTTATATTACACCAGCGTTACCATGATATTCAGTACTGGGTCACATGTAACTGCAAATTGTTAAGTAGTTAGGTGCTGAGAAGTATTGCGCCGATTTTACTGAAACGCTAAGTGATGCTTGAAAGTTGATTTCGCCATGATAATTAGTGAGGTGTTAAGTGAGTTTGCACGAGTGTTATTGTGACAGCTAATGATTTCATAACCATTAAATATTGATCACATTGTTGTTGAGTGAAATTGCAGTGTTTAACGTGGTTAGTGATGTGTTGCAAGGAGCTGAAATACTGGAATCTAGTGAGATATTGGGCAAAATTGCAACAGTATTATTGCAGTACATTGGTAATTATTGAGTGCGTCGTGATAAACTGAAGTTAGAACTAATAAATAATACCGTTTCATTAGGACATGTGTAATATGATCTTCTGACTACTTTTCTAGCAGGACCTGTGCTAGACTAGTATATTATGCCTTGAAACCGATAAACTTACTTAAACACTAGTCCAGGAAAAATTATCAAGAAAAGAACCCAAAAGTTCACCTTCCTTTATTTCGTAACGAATTTCGTTTGTACAATAACATGCATTCCTGTATCAAAACTAATACTAATTTCAGTGGAAGGGCGAATCATGAGGTAACAACACCATGAGGTAACAACACCATGAGGTAACAACACCATGAGGTAACAACACCATGAGGTAACAACACCATGAGGTAACAACACCATGAGGTAACAACACCATGAGGTAACAACACCATGAGGTAACAACACCATGAGGTAACAACACCATGAGGTAACACACCATGAGGTAACAACACCATGAGGTAACAACACCATGAGGTAACAACACCATGAGGTAACAACAACATGAGGTAACAACACCATGAGGTAACAACACCATGAGGTAACAACACCATGAGGTAACATCATGAGGTAACAACACCATGAGGTAACAGCACTGCATAACAATATATCTGCAGTCAGATCAAAATCTTAGTACACGCATAAAGTACAGATCAATCAGCCAGTATATAAGAAGAATATTCGCAGTTCACTAAAAATTATATAAAGTCACATCCAATATTGAAATTCTGTACGTCCATCGAATGAATAATATTGTGGATACGCGTTTAGCACTCAAAAATTTAAGTCTGCATCAGACTGGTAACATGCATATGCAACCAGCAAAACCTCTAAGCCCATGCAAGCCTAATGTGACTTATGTATTAGCGTTTGTGTCTGTTTTATGGAGATGCCAACAATATTTCGTCGTCCAACCAGTCTAGTGGTCCAAAGACGAATCTATATATAGGTGAGGTAGATGGAGGAAGAGGCACGGAAACTTTCCTTCCTTCACTGTTGGTGGACAGAAGCATGTCCAACAACAGGGAAATGCTCTCACTTAAGCTAAAGAATCTTATAGGAGTCAGGAATAGCAGAAGAACTAAAAGCCATAAATGAACTCGAAAGAAACCCAAAGTATTTCTATCTTATGCCTAATGAAAGTCGAGAACAAATCCAGTATTGGGCCCCTACTTAAACAAGATGGGTCAACGCAGATGACAGCAAGGAAATGAGTGAGCTACTCAAGTCCCAAATATGACTCAGTTTTTAGCAAGCTGCTAACCAGATTGAGAGTCGAAGATCAAAATGATTTTTTTTTATTAGAGCCACAGAATTTGGTTAACGCAAACCTATCTGATGTTATCCTGACGCCAAATGACTTCAAACAGGCGATAAATGACATGCCAATGCACTCTGCCCCATGGCCAGACTAATGGAACTCCGTGTTCATCAAGAACTGCAAGAAGCACTTATCACGAGCTTTTACCATCCTATGGAGAGGGAGCATGGACACGGGGGTCGTCCCACAGTTACTAAAAACAACAGACATAGCCCCACTCCACAAAGGGGGCAGTAAAGCAATAGCAAGATCACCACCCATCTAGAAACCCATCAGTTACACAACCCAGAACAACATGGGTTTAGAGCAGGTCGCTCCTGTCTGTCTCAACTACTGGATCACTACGACAAGGTCCTAGATGCACTAGAAGACAAAGAATGCAGATGTAATATATACAGACTTTGCAAAAGCCTTCGACAAGTGTGACCATGGCGTAATAGCGCACAAAATGCGTGCTAAAGGAATAAGAGGAAAAGTCGGTCGATGGATCTATAATTTCCTCACTAACAGAACACAGAGAGTAGTCGTCAACAGAGTAAAGTCCGAGGCAGCTACGGTGAAAAGCTCTGTTCCACAAGGCACAGTACTCGCTCCCATCTTGTTCCTCATCCTCATATCCGACATAGACAAGGATGTCAGCCACAGCACCGTGTCTTCCTTTGCAGATGACACCCGAATCTGCATGACAGTGTCTTCCAATGCAGACACTGCAAGGCTCCAGGCGGACATCAACCAAATCTTTCAGTGGGCTGCAGAAAACAATATGAAGTTCAACGATGAGAAATTTCAATTACTCCATATGGTAAACATGAGGAAATTAAAACTTCATCAGAGTACAAAACAAATTCCTTCCACAAAATAGAGCGAAAAACCAACGCCAAAAGACCTGGGAGTGATCATGTCGGAGGATCTCACCTTCAAGGACCATAACATTGTATCAATCGCATCTGCTAGAAAAATGACAGGATGGATAATGAGAACATTCAAAACTAGGGATGCCAAGCCCATGATGACACTCTTCAGGTCGCTTGTTTTATCTAGGCTGGAATATTGCTGCACACTAACAGCACCTTTCAAGGCAGGTGAAATTGCTGACCTAGAAAATGTACAGAGAACCTTCACGGCGCGCATAACGGAATGCTTGAAGTTCCTGAACCTGTACTCCCTGGAACGAAGGTGGGAGAGATACATGATTATATACACCTGGAAAATCCTAGATGGACTAGTACCGAACTTGCACACGAAAATCACTCACAACGAAAGCAAAAGACTTGGCAGACTATGCAACATCCCCCCAATGAAAAACAGGGGTGTCACTAGCACGTTAAGAGACAATACAATAAGTGTCAGGGGCCCGAGACTGTTCAACTGCCTCCCAGCATACATAAGGGGGATTACCAATAGACGGGTCATCGAAAGATTGAGACCCGTGCCCGGACTACGGTCTTGGAGAACATTATACATACAGACCCTTGGCAGTCTTCAAGCAGGCACTGGACAAGCGCCTAAAGTCGGTAATTGACCAGTCGGGCTGTGGCTCGTACGTTGGATTGCGTGCAGCCAGCAGTAACAGCCTGGTTGATCAGGCTCTGATCTACCAGGAGCCCTGGTCACAGACCAGGCCGAGGGGGCGTTGACCCCCGAAACTCTCTCCAGGTAAACTATTGTTAACCTCTCAATGAATGGATTAATTGTAATCACATAATTGTAAATAAATCACTGAACTGAGGATTCGAACCCATGGCAAGCTAGCTCTAAAATTAGTAGTCCAGTGCGCTGTCCTTGTAAGGTTTGCCCAGCTCGTTGCATTGAGAGACAGCTCCTGGCACCTCTTCTTAAACCTATACATGGATCCTGCCTCCACTACATCACTTCCCAGGCTATTCCACTGCATGACAACTCTGTGACTGAAGAAATACTTCCTGAACGTCCCTGTGATTCATCTGAGTCTATACGCACTAGAAAGGTTACATGGGTTCCACTGTGACCAAAAAGGAAGTTTTACTGATGAATCTCACTGCAGCACATTCATGGCATCACATCCGTTGTGAATGACTCATGAAATTGTAATGCCATGACTGCAAACAACTCGCAAAATGTAGGGTTCGAACCCATGGCAAACCTATACTAGAATATGTAATCCAGTGCCGCTCTAATAAGATTCAAAGGCCAAAGGACATGACATGGAGTTGAGTTTTATTCCTAGCATTGACATGCGTTCAAATCATCCACTAAGTTGTTTAAATCCTGTCATTATGATTTTATGATAGGTTTTGATGGGTCTTTAACTTGACATTGGAACACATAGTCATGCTGCGTGACCGTGAAAGATTAGTCTGTAAAAACTAGTACTTGTTGTCACAGTGGTCTCCATGTTAACCATCAAACTGCATATAATAAATTGAATCTTACTAGGCTGGCATGGTGGACAGAACAGTGGTCTGGCTTGCCATGGATTCGAACCCCTCAGTTCGGCGAGTTGTTCACCTCTAAATATTTTAAATTGTTAAGATTTCCCTACACACACACACACACGAAGCAGCAGCAAAGATAAAGTGCTTAGAAGAGGAGCTAAAAAACCTGAAACAGAATAGAGAGACGTATGATAGCACAGGAAGGACATCAGGGACTTCTATAGCAGTCACAGACGAGGGGGCTGTAGGGATTCAGGAAAAGTTGAGTACAGGAATACCAATCGTGAAGCCTGCAGTCACTGCAAGAGACAAGAGACAGTCAACTACAGTGGCAGGGAACAGCTGAGCAGGGAAGACAGTCGACCGAGCTTAGGGGCTGCAGCAAGGACAGGGGTTGAAGGCAAGAACATCTCGATGGAAGGAGATAAAACACCTCAGAGGTCACAAAGAGAGAGACAGTGGGAGGAGGAGAGGAAGAGGTCAGTGTTTGTCTACGAGCTACAAGAAGTTGAATTGGAAACCTTTGATGAAAGAATCCAGGGGGAAAAGAAAGCGATCATAGGTATCTTGAAAGCAATAGGAGAGGGAGACATGACCAAGGTGGCAAATTTTCGGAGAATTGGGTGGTTTGCAAGCAGGAGGCGGCCTGTCAATGTAGTCTTCAAGGCAGAATCAGCTCGAACCAGGGTCCTGCAGGAGAAAGCACGACTGAGGGACAAATCAGAGTACCAGAGCGTGTACCTCGATTGCGACAAAACACAGGAGGAAAGGACGAGACTGAGAGAGAGGGTACAAAAACGTAAGGAGGAATAGGAGGCATCGATGAGGAGCAGAACCCAGACTCGGGTGGAAGGACAAATACACCCTACAGAGACACCCACAGAAGGACTCCAACCACAACAACCCCGAAGCAACTGAACAACCTCAACCAAAACCCACACACTGTTCCCTCTGCCCCCACCCCCAACATCACAAACCCCACTGCCACAGCAACTCCCTATGGACACTGCCCTCACCCCCACCACAAATCCCACCCACACCACAAACCCCACCCACACCACAAACCCCCATAACCACCAGGGCTCCCACCCCCATACCCCCCAGGGCTCCCAACCCCAATATTCTCCCAGGTCCACCATGATAGATAAGAAGCTGAAGGTGTGGTACACGAACGCAGATGGAATAGCAAATAAATACGAGGAATGGCAGGAAAGAATCGACGAGAAGTCCCCAGACATCATAGCAGTCACAGAACGAAACTCATTGAGACAATAACAGACGCAGTCTTCCCACCGGGATATGAGATCCTGAGGAAAGATAGAAAGAGCAGAGGGGGAGGAGGGGTTGCACTACTCATAAAAAACCGGTGGAGTTTCGAGGAAATGGAGAGCATGGACGAGATTGGAGAAAGGGACTACATAGCAGGCACAATTCAATCTGGGGAACATAAGGTAGTCATTGCTGTGTGTAAAACCCCACCACAGAATGCAGGAGACAAGAGGGAAAATTATGATGAGAAAAAAGGGAGGTGGTGGCACACGGGTGGGTGGCACGAAGAGCTCAAAGTGCAGAGAAAAGTTATGGTTATGGGTGTTTAAAAAACCACGGGGAGTCGAGGGGGAAAACTGGAGCCTCAGGGGGGGCCCCCAAAAATGGGAGCAGTGTGGATGGGGTCTGGAAAACTTCATGCATCAACGATCGGGAAAAATACCAGAGAGCGAGGGGAGGATGAGCCGCAAGACTGGCCCTTGTGTTCCCCCGAGCAGCTAGACTTTAAAGACACACTATGAGAGGCCCCGGAGTAGTGCCCACGTGCCCGGTTTTTGATTACTTTAAGTAGAGTTACGATGGAGAGGGTAACGGGAATCAAAGGGAAAAGCAAAATGTAAAAGGGGTACTAACAGGTATGAGGAACTTTCTGGGTGGTGCAGGGGGGACGGGAAATGGAAAGAAAGACAGAAAATAAAATGAGGAGTAGTAACAACAAAATGCAAGGAGGGGAGGAAAGGTTTGTTCCCCAAGGGAACAGATACAATGGGAAGACCAAAGCGAGTCCTTGTTTCCCCAAGGTGCAGGGAGGCAAAAATAAGTGTATTGAAAATGGAAGAGGTATTGAAGGAAAATCCCCAGGAAAAAAGGAGATCAGTAGAAGAGCCAAAAAAAATATGCACAGATAAGGAGGGAGCCCCGCGACAGTTTGAAATGCATGCATCGAAAGCAGACTGCCCGAAACTGTTGTTTAGCCCAAAAAAGGAGAAAGACGACAGTCAAAAAACCCGGTGTCAGGGTGAGGAAAGAAGGTGGGGGAATCACGAAACGATCAAAGGTATTTTACAGTGGAGCTGGAAGGACTCTGGGAAGCAGGACAGGGGGGGACACCCAAAAGGGAATAGACCAACGGTTTCTGGAGATATGCAACAACTGAGGAGGAGGTGAAAAAAGTTGCTAAGTGACCTTGTATTCGAAGGCAATGGGGATGGACAAATCTCCCCGTGGGTCCTCAGGGGGGGCGGTTACGTGTTCCCTTAACCCCAAACTTCAAAATTCCCTTTAAAATGGGTAACTACCTGAGGAGTATGGGAAAACCACAAAGGTTCCATTTTTAAAAAGAGACAGAAAAGAGGCACTAAATTACAGACCAAAGTCATGGAGAAGATTATCAGGAGGAGAGTGGTGGAGCACCTGTACTGGAACAACATTATAAATGATAACCAGCACGGATTCATGGAAGGCAAATCCTGTGTCACAAACCTTCTGGAGTTCTATGACAAACTAACAAGTGCGACACGAGAGAGAGGGGTGGGTTGATTGCATTTTCTTGGACTGCAAGAAGGCCTTCGACACAGTTCCTCACAAGAGACTAGTGCAGAAATTAGAGAATCAGGCGCGTATAACAGGAAGGGCACTGCAATGGATCAGAGAATACCTGACAGGGAGGCAACAACGAGTCATGGTACAGAATGAGGTATCACAGTGGGCACCTGTGACGAGCGGGGTCCCACAGGGGTTGGTCCTAGGACCAGTGCTGTTTCTGGTATATGTGAATGACATGATGGAAGGGTTAGACTCAGAAGTGTCCTTGTTCGCAGATGATGTGAAGTTAATGAGGAGAATTAAATTAGACGAGGATCAGGCAGGACTTCGAAGAGACCTGGACAGGCTGAACACCTGGTCCAGCAACTGGCTTCTTGAATTCAACCCTGCCAAGTGCAAAGTCATGAAGATCGGAGAAGGGCAAAGAAGACCGCAGACAGAGCATAGACTAGGTGGCCAAAGACTGCAAACCTCGCTCAAGGAGAAAGATCTTGGGGTGACCATAACACCGAGCATGTCTCCGGAGTCACACATCAACCAGATAACTGCTGCAGGATACGGGCGCCTGGCAAACCAGAGAATATTGTTCCGATACCTTAGGAATCGTTCAAGACACTGTACACTGTATACATCAGGTCCATACTGGAGTATGCAGCACCAGTTCGGAACCCACACCTGGGCAAACACGTCAAGAAATTAGAGAAAGTGCAAAGGTTTGCAACAAGGCTAGTTCCAGAGCTCAGGGGTATGTCCTACGAAGAAAGGTTGAGGGAAATCGGACTGACGACACTGGAGGACAGGCGGGTCAGGGGAGACATGATAACGACATACAAGATACTGCAAGGAATAGATAAGGTAGACAGAGACGGGTTGTTCCAGAGAGGGGACACAGAAACAAGGGGTCACAATTGGAAGTTGAAGACTCAGATCTAGTCATACGGATGTTAGGAAGTATTTCTTCAGTCATAGAGTCGTCAGGAAGTGGAATAGCCTAACAAGTGATGTAGTGGAGGCAGGAACCATACATAGCTTTAAGACGAGGTATGACAAAGCTCTGGAAGGATAGATAGATAGAGAGAGAGAGAGAGAGAGGGCCTAGTAACGATCGGTGAAGCGGCGGGGCCAGGATCTGTGTCTCGACCCTTGCAACCACAATTGAGTACAATTAGGTGAGTGTACACACACACACACACACACACACACACACACACACACACACACACACACACACACACACAGTAAGGACACAGCGTGCCCGAGTCACGCCTTCCGTGCTCCGCTAATATAAGTGTTTTTGAGGGCTACCCAAGTGTTCTGCAAGGGTTAAGTGTGTTAGGGTAGTGAAAAATTCCTTGAAGCGATTTACAATCTGTCTGAGCCACATAAGTGTGAGGAGAGCCACAATTTTGTAAGTGATCTAGAAAGTAAAACATGGTGGCCCAGTCAGAGCGGGCAGACTAGTGTGGGTGAGGCGACGTTGCCACGTGTCACCCAAGAAAGTTAACAAAGTAAAACAATCATGTGACCAGTGAAAGAAATACAGTGAATAGGGTACATTATATAACGAGAAGAAATTGAGTGGATCTACGCCAGGACGTCACATCAAGCTGGACAATCTACAGGCTGCTACAGCTGCATTGCAAGTACTGTATTCACCTATGCATGGTTGTTTGGGTGTGGGGTTTCAGGTTCCAATTAACCACCAAGCTGATTGTGAATGATCCAACTCTCCTAGCACAATAAAGAATAGGCATTCAAGTACTCAATAAGGAATAGCAATTGGTAATCTGTGGAACAAGGCGAGTAAGTTACTATAAGCCTGGGTGGTAGGACAAGCATAAAGGGCAACATTGTAAGTAGGTGCGGGTCAAGTCCCAGGAGGGTGGGGGTCAGGTCACAAAAGGTTGTGGTCAGGCAAGGAACCACTGACACTCCACATAACACTCCAATGCACAATTCCACCTACTTTTCAGACACTTAATAAACAGAAACATAATTCCACACATAACTAAACACACACACACACACACACACACACACACACACACACACACCCCATCCCCACCAACCTCTCACTCCTTCCCCTGATCCACCCCTCTCTGTCACCCTCCTCCTCCCCACCTCTCCCTCCTTCCCCCCTCTCCCTCTCCCATTCACCCCTTGCTTCTCCTTCTCACTCCCCATATTCCCCCCTAAATACCCCTCCCCACCCTCTCTCCCATATAGCCACTGTCCACAGTTCCTCCTCTACCTTCTCCCCCACTCTGACAAACACACTACTAACCTAACACACAGAATTACCTAAATTTTCCATTCTGAAGCAATCAAAATAAAAAAAATGGGTTGCCAGAGAGCAGGAAGGAAAACTAAGGGGCAGGAGGATGAATTTGCAAAGGACGATTGGGCAGCAGAGCTCATAAAAAGGGAACGTGAATGGGAAAAGAAACTAGAAGAACTTAGCATGAGAATGGAAGAGAGGATAGACATGGAAAGCAGGAAGTGGGAGATGCAAGTCATAGCAGCAGAGGCTAGGATACAAACATTAGAAGAGGAACTGAAAAATCTGAAACAGCCTAAAGAACTAAAGAACATTTTGGGAATGACATCAGAGACTGCTACCTCAGTCACAAATAAGGGGACTGTAGGGAAAGAAGAAGCAAAACTGCATGTAGAAGCTCTATCAGAGGGGACTAGTAAATGAAAGAGCTAAGCTACATGTGGAGGCCCTAACAGCCCACAGCAGAGCCCAGGGAAAATGACAGGCCACAGAGCCCAAGTACAATAGATAGTGAAACTGAAGAAAGGAAAACTGCAATGGAGGAAATTAAATTTAATGAGTGGATACACGAGGATATGCAGTGGGAGAATGAAAGGGAGAGGTCAGTCTTTGTGTATGAGTTCCAGGAAATTGATGGGAAAACATATGAAACAAGAAAACAAGGGGAAAAAAACAATTGAAAGCATCATAAAAGCAATAGGAGAAGATGACATGATCCAGCTGGAAATTTTTCGGAGAATAGGGGGGTTTGCAAGAAGAATGAAAGTGACTATCAAGGCAGAATCAACTCGGAACAGGATCCTGCAGGAGAAAGCAAGATTAAGGAACTTGCCGGCATACAGGAAGGTGCATCTCGACTGTGACAGAACATGAGAAGAAAGGCAGAAATTGAGAGAGATGGTACAAAGGCGAAAGGAGGAAAGAGAGGGGATGGAGGAGATAGACAGGAGATTCCAGACCCAGGAAGAAGATCAAATACAGCCTCTCTCACAACCTCCTATAGAAGCCCCCCAACCAGGTCAACCCCAGTGCAACCAAACATTCTAAACCAAAACACCCATGCCATATCCAATGCCCCCACCCACTGCATTGCAAACTTCACCCCCTCAGCAACCACCCATAGTTCCTTATCAGGTCTCCCACTTCCTCAACCCCAATATACCTCCCAGACCACAGTTTTAGAAAAGAAGTTGAAGGTGTGGTATACAAATACAGATGGAATAACAAATAAGTGTGTGGAGTGGCATGAAAGGATCAAGGAGACATCCACAGACATAATAGCACTCGCAGAAACAAAACTCGCGAACATAATAACAGATGCAATCTTCCCATCCGGATATCAAATCCTCATGAAAGACAGAGGGAGGAGAGGGGGAGGAGGAGTTGCACTGCTTATTAAAAACCAGTGGGATTTTGAGAAAATGGAAGGAATGGATGGCACGGGCGAAAGGGACTACTTAGTAGGAATAATCCAGTCTGAGGGACATAAGGTTATAATTGCAGTAATGTACAACACACCACAGAACTGCAGGAAGCCAAGAGAAGAATACGATGAGAGCAACAGAGCAATGGTCGACACACTAGCCAAGGTGGCCAGAAGAGCACACATGGGGGGAGCAAAGTTACTAGTTATGGGTGATTTCAATCACAAGGAGATTGACTGGGAAAACCTGGAGCCCCATGGGGGTCCTGAAACATGGAGAGCCAAGATGATGGATGTGGTACTGGAAAACCTCATGCATCAACATGTTAGAGACACTACCAGAGAGAGAGGTGAGGATGATCCAGCAAGACTGGACCTTGTATTCACCTTCAGTAGCTCGGACATTGTGGATATCATGTATGAAAGGCCCCTAGGAGCTAGTGATCATGTGGTTCTGTGCTTTGACTAGATAGTTGAGCTTCAAGTGGAGAGAGTAGCAGGAATAGGATGGGAAAAACCAAACTACAAAAGGGGAAACTACTCAGGCATGAGGAACTTCCTGCAAGACATTCAGTGGGAGAGGGAACTGACAGGAAAACCAGTACAAAAATGATGGACTATGTGGCAACAAAATGCAAAGAGGTAGAGAAGAGGTTTGTTCCCAAGGGAAACAGAAATAATGGGAAGAACAGAACGAGTCCTTGGTTCACCCAAAGGTGTAGGGAGGCAAAAACTAGGTGTACTAGAGAATGGAAAAGGTACAGAAGACAGAGAACTCGGGATTAGCCGAAGAGCCAGAAACGAATATGCACAGACAAGAAGGGAGGCTCAGCGACAATATGAAAATGACATAGCATCGAAAGTCAAGTCTGACCCAAAGCTGTTGTATAGCCACATTAGGAGGAAAACAACAGTCATGGACCAGGTAATCAGACCGAGGAAGGGTGATGGGGAGTTCACAAGAAACGACCGAGAGGTGTGTGAGGAGCTCAACACGAGATTTAAAGAAGTATTTACAGTGGAAACCAGTAGGACTCCAGGAAATCAGAACAGGGGGGTACACCAACAAGTGCTGGATGAGGTACACATAACCAAAGAGGAGGTGAGGAAGCTATGTGAACTTGACACCTCAAAGGCGGTGGGATCAGACAACATCTCTCTGTGGGTCCTTAGAGAGGGAGCAGAGATGCTGTGTGTGCCATTAACAAAGATATTCAACACATCCATTGAAACTGGGCAACTCCCTGAGGTATGGAAGATGGCATATGTAGTCCCAGTTTTTAAAAAGGGAGACAGACATGAGGCACTAAACTACAGACCTGTATCACTAACGTGTATAGTATGCAAAGTCATGGAGAAGATCATCAGGAGGAGAGTGGCGGAGCACCTGGAAAGAAACAAGTGTATAATTGACAACCAGCACAGTTTCAGTGAAGGAAAATCCTGTGTCACAAACCTACTGGAGTTTTATGACAAGGTGACAGATGTAAGACAAGAGAGAGAGGGGTGGATCGACTGCATTTTTTTGGACAGCAAGAAGGCCTTCGACATAGTTCCTCACAAGAGGTTACTGCAAGAGCTAGAGGATCAGGCACACATAACAGGAAAGGCACTGCAAAGGATCAGCGAATACCTGACAGGGAGGCAACAACGAATCATGGTACGCGACGAGGTGTCAGAGTGGGCGCCTGTGACAAGCGGAGTTCCACAGGGGTCGGTCCTAGGACCTGTGCTGTTTCTGGTATATGTGAATGACATAACGGAAGGGATAGACTCAGAAGTGTCCTTGTTTGCAGATGATGTGAAGTTAATGAGAAGAACCAAATCAGACGAGGATCAGGCAGGACTACAAAGAGACCTGGACAGGCTACAAGCCTGGTCCAGCAACTGGCTCCTTGAGTTTAACCCTTCCAAATGCAAAGTCATGAAGATTGGGGAAGGGCAAAGAAGACCACAGACACAGTGTAGTTTAGATGGACAAAGACTGCAAATCTCACTAAAGGAGAAAGATCTGGGGGTGAATATAACACCAAGCATATCTCCTGAGGAGCACATCAATCAGATAACTGCTGCAGCATACGGGCGTCTGGCAAACCTATGGATAGCGTTCCGATACCTCAGTAAGGAATCGTTCAAGACTCTGTATACCATTTACGTCAGGCCCATACTAGAGTATGCAGCACCAGTTTGGAATCCACTCCTGGTCAAGCACGTCAAGAAATTAGAGAAAGTGCAAAGGTTTGCAACAAGACTAGTCCCAGAGCTAAGGGGATTATCCTACGAAGAAAGGTTGAGGGAAATCGGCCTGACAACACTGGAAGACAGGAGGGTAAGGGGAGACATGATAACGACATATAAAATACTGCGCGGAATAGACAAAGTGGACAAAGACGGGATGTTCCAGAGATGGGACACAGAAACAAGAGGTCACAATTGGAAGTTGAAGACCCAGATGAATCAAAGGGATGTTAGGAAGTATTTCTTCAGTCATAGAGTAGTCAGGCCGTGGAATAGCCTAGAAAGTGAAGTAGTGGAGGCGGGAACCATACATAGTTTTAAGGCAATGTATGGTAAAGCTCATGGAGCAGGGAGAGAGAGGACCTAGTAGCAATCAGTGAAGAGGCGGGGCCAGGAGCAACCACAAATAGGCGAGTACGCACACACAAACACACACACCAAGGGCAACAGAAATAATGGGAAGAACAGAGCGAGCCCTTGGTTTACCCAAAGGTGTAGGGAGGCAAAAACTAAGTGCACAAGAGATTGGAAAAGGTGCAGAAGGAAAGGACCCATGAAAATATGATTAGTCGAAGATCCAGAAGCGAGTATGCACAGATAAGGAGGGAGGCCCAGCGACAGTATGAAAACGACACAGCATCAAAAGTCAAGTATGACCCGAAAGTGCTGTATAGTCACATTAGGAGGAAGACAACAGTCAAAGACCAGGTAATCAGGCTGAGGAAAGAAGGTGGGGAACTCAAAAGAAACGACCAACAGGTATGTGAGGAGCTTAACATAAGATTTAAGGAAGTATTTACAGTGGAGACAGGAAGGGACTCTGGGAAGACAGAACAGAGGGAGACACCAACAAGTAATATACCAACAAGTGTTCGATGAAATACACACGACTGAGAAGGTGAACAAGCTGCTAAGTAGCCTTGATACCTCAAAGGCGGTGGGACCGGACATCTCTCCGTGGGTCCTTAGAGAGGGAACAGAGACGCGTGTGTGCCACTAACCGCAATTTTCAACACATCCCTTGAAACTGGGCAACTACCTAATGTATGGAAGATGGCAAATGTAGTCCCCATTTTTAAGAAAGGAGACAGAAACGAGCCACTAAACTATAGACCAGTGTCTCTGAAGTGTATAGTGTACAGTCATGGAGAAGATTATCAGGAGAGTGGTGGAGCACCCGGAATGGAACAAGATCATGAACGACAATCAGAAGGGATTCATGGAAGACAAATCCTGTGTCACAAACCTTCTGGAGTTTTATAATAAAGTAACAGAAGTAAGACATGAGAGAGAGACGGGTGGGTTGATTATATTTTCTTGGACTGCAAGAAGATCTTCGACACAGTTCCTCACAAGAAATTAGTGCAGAAGCTAGAGGATCACGCGTATATAACAGGAAGGGCACTTCAATGGATCAGAGAATTCTTGACAGGGAGGCAACAACGAGTCATGGTACATGATAGGGTATCACAGTGGGCGCCTGTGACGAGCGGAGTCCCACAGGGGTCAGTTCTAGGACCAGTGCTATTTTTGGTATATGTGAATGCGATGATGGAAGGGATAGACTCAGAAGCGTCCCTGTTCGCAGATGATGTGAAGTTAATGAGAATTAAATCAGACGAGTATCAGACACGACTTCAAAGAGACTTGGACAGGCTGGACACGTGGTCCAGCAACTGGCTCGTCGAATTTAACCCGCCAAATGCAAAGTCATGAAGATCGGGGAAGGGCAAAAAAGACCGCAGACAAAGTATAGGCTAGGTGGCCAAAGACTACAAACCTCGCTCGAGGAGAAAGATCTTGGGGTGAGTATAACACCGAGTACGTCACCGGAAGCACACATCAACCAGATTACTGCTATAACATATGGGCGCCTGGCAAACCTGAGAATAGCGTTCCGATACCTTAGTAAGGAATCGTCCAAGACACTGTACACAATGTACGTCAGGCCCTTACTGGAGTATGCAGCACCAGTTTGGAATCCACACCGGATCAAGCACCTCAAGAAATTAGAGAAAGTGCAAAGGTTTGCAACAAGAGTAGTTCCAGAGCTAAGGGAAATGTCCTACGAAGAAACGTTAGGGGAAATCGGCCTGACGACACTGGAGGACAGGAGGGTTAGGGAAGACATGATAACGACATACAAAATACTGCGTGGAATAGATAAAGTGGACAGAGACGGGATGTTCCAGAGATGGGACACGGCAACAAAGGGTCACAGTTGGAAGTTGAAGACTCAGACGAGTCAAAGGGATGTTAGGAAGTATTTTTTCAATCATAGAGTTGTCAGGAAGTGGAATAATCTAACAATAATGTAGTGGAAGCAGGGACCATACATATCTTTAAAACGAGGTATGATAAAGCTCATGGAGCAGGGAAAAAGGACCTAGTAGAGATCAGTGAAGAGGCGGGGCCAGGAGCTGAGTCTCGACCCCTGCAACCACAGTTTGGTAAGTATAAACACACAACACACACACATTATATATATAATATATATATATATATATATATATATATATATATATATATATATATATATATATATATATATATATATGCAAAACAACCACTCTGAAAGAATAGAGAAATTCCAAGCGCTTTCGTGACTACTCACATTATCAAGGAACTATGAAAGTGAAGCATCCAAGGAAGCTATATAAGGGGTCTGGCCAGCACCTCACTATCAGATCCCACAACGGTTAAACACGTGACGCGCGACGAGCCAACTTGGAAATGTCCTTTGCACAACTCACCCCCAAGCTATTCTACCCAAGAAAATTTAAAAGTTATTAAATTTTCTTGGGTAGAATAGCTTGGGGGTGAGTTGTGCAAGGGACCTATCCAAGTTGGCTCGCCGCGCGTCACGTGTTTTAACCATTGTGGGATCTGATAGTGAGGTGCTGGCCGGACCCCTTATATAGCTTCCTTGGATGCTTCACTTTCTTAGTTCCTTGATAATGTGAGTAGTCACGAAAGCGCTTGGAATTTCTCTATTCTTTCAGAGTGGTTGTTTTGCATATTTTGAAATCACCTGTTTACTGTGATCTTATTGCATATATATATATATATATATATATATATATAAATATATATTATATATATATATATATATATATATATATATATATATATATATATATATATATATATATATATACCTTTGAAGAATTTCGAGAGTACGTATATATAGTCTCTGGGCCCGGCCATGGCCCAGGCTCATCTTGTGCTTGCCTGGTCAACCAGGCTGTTGCTGCTGGAGGCCCGCTGCCCCACATATCCATCACAGCCTGGTTGATCTGGCACCTGGTGAAGATACTTGTCTAGTTTCCTCTTGAAGGCTTCTACACTTTTCAGCAGCTTTCTGATATCTTCTGGTAAGATGTTGAAAAGTCTGGGACCCCCGGACGTTGATACAGTGTTCATTTTATATATATATATAAATATATTATATATATATATATTATATATATATATATATATATATATATATATATATATATATATATATATATATATATTTATTATTATATTATTATTATTATTATTATTATTATTATTATTATACAAATATCGCAAACCAAGCGATATAGAATGCAAAACAACCACTGGGGGAGTAGAATGATAGCTCTAGGCCTTTCATGTTGCAATCAACATCAGGAGCTTGCAAAGTTGCAGAAAAAAGGAGGATGTCCGAGCTATTACGATCCCAGAGGATCGGGGGGACAGAAAATGCCCCCAGGCACGCCAATACCCATAGCCAGAAAGGTTGAATATTATAACATTAGAAAAAAATCCACAAGCGCTGATGTTGTAATAGTAGCCTAAATGAAAGCAAGATGGCAATTATCAAAACTTCTGTCAGACTCGGCTGTAAGTAATTTTGCATACATAATTATATTGCCAGTGATATGGAAGTCACTGGCAATTATGGAGTAACCATCCACGAGAAAGTGGGTCTATTTAAAGGGGAGACTTCTATAAGTTTTTCAAAGGAAATGGCGCTCATTAAAATAAATTTATTTAAAGAGGGAGGCATCTGTAATTACAAGGAAGATGGCCACAGTTATCAAACATGATTCTGAGGCAAACTCTGGTTCAGCCTTCAGAAAATGCAGAAAAAATAGGCCTTAATTCCTCAGTGTGGCACTACATTTAAGACAGTCTAATGCATTTGTAGAAGAGCCCAGTTTCTGACTGTGTATTATTGCCTCAATTAAAAACGCATCTAATTCGAGCAACCTGCCACTGATATTGTTTAAAGAATGCTTATCATGCTTAATAATTGCCGATTCTACAATATTCCTTTCAAGCCAAGAGGATCAGGGGAAGATGACTCTTGCTTCCTGCCAGTTTGCCTGGTTATTGCAAGCTCTAATGTGGTTGAAAATCGCTTTCGAACCTTGTGCTATACTTATCGAATAACTGTGTTGTGATATTCTAACTTCTAAAGATTTTCCAGTCTGTCCCAAATAGGAGAGACTACAACCATTGTAACTAATTCTGTTGACATCATCAACACGTTCTTGTGGTAAATTCTTTATCAGAATGCTTCTAATAGTCCCTGAATTTTTAAAAGCTACTTGTATATTAAATCTTTTTAGGGCATTCGGCAGGATAGAAAAATTCTCATTGTATGGGAGGACCAGCACATTCTTAGTCTGTGTTATCCTAGACTATGTTCTGTAATAAATTTTCTTAGCTGCCAGCAAGGCAGATTCCACGAACTCCTTAGGATACCGCAGTTTCATGATAATGTCAAATGTTTTCCTAATTTCTTCATCTAGGAACTTCGGACTGCACACTCAGTGAGCTCTCAGAAACATAATAAGAAATACACTTCTTTGAACTCTCGTCTCATGGTTGGAATAGTAGAGAATATTTGAGCACACATTTGTGGCCGTCATATATAATGCAAACTTAAACTTTCTATCAACCCGGTGCATCAACACACATATAACAATAATATCTTCATTTACTACAATTAAATATACAAGATATACAGGCCTAGCTGACATTAGTTACATACTACTGTACAGAAAACTGCGCTTTTTATGCAGATCATTTCGGGCAAATTAAATCAGCTTTGTCCCAGGATGCGACCCACACCAGTCCACTAAAACTCAGGTACCCATTTTACTGATGGGTGAACATAGACAACCGATGTAAGGAAACACGTCCAATATTTCCACCCTTTCGCCGGGAATTGAACCCGGACCCTACCGTGTGAAGCGAAACCTTTTGCCACCAGGCCACGGGGCACTTTGGAATGAAAGTTTACAGTCCACCTCTTTCTCTACGGTGAATTTAATAGACGGGACTAAAGCGTCAAGTCTTGGTAAAAATGTATCAAGAGCCATATCATTTGGCCAAAAACACAAGATGTCATCCACATATCAGAGCCATTTTCGTTCTACGTGGCAGAATGTCTTTCAGCAGTCTAGCCTCGCAAAATTCCATATACAGATTGCTCAATAAGGGGGGACAACGGATCATCTTTCCCTGCCTTTGAACATAGTATTTCCCCTAAAACTTGCAATCAACTAGACACAACTTAATTCAGTCATGGTATTTTTTATCAAATGGCAAAGAGAACTCATCCAGTTCTTCTTCCAAATAAGATTTTATATATATATATTATATATTATTTATTATATAATATATATACAAGATAAATATAATATTTAATATTATATTATGTTAGCCACGAACGAGTGGTATTTAATCAATAATAACACTGCGACTACCTGAGGACTCAAACCCATGTCGTTTTGGCCTGCCTCATGGTGAGGAAAAAATCACAAGACGCTTTAACCCACAGGGCCTCCAGATCCTACAAGAATCACGCACCCAGCAGAACTAGGTGTTTTACTGCGATCACTCTTGTGAATATATTCATTCTTTGTTTTCACTAACTTTGTTATTATCACGTTAGTCATTCAAGCAGTAATCTATTAAAATTATTTCGAATTTGTAAAAATGAACTTTGAGCATTCATTTAGTCCATCTTTTTTGTTTGTGACAATCATAAAATCCCATTTGTGAATGTATGGGTTAGTGATCAATGCTTAATTTATGTGGCTCAGAAATTAAATTTTTAAAACACGACTTTATAAATCTTTCTTTTCTGTTTCAGAGAGGAAAAGTCACCAGGAAGGAAGATTATGGAAGATTATGAGAAAGTAAGGAAGCAAGAGTGATAAGAGAGAAAATATGCAAGAATTAGTGGTGGGAGAGAGAGAGAGATTAAATCAGCCGTGCCAGCTCACTCTGGTACTTAACGAGCTAACACTACAGTTAGTTAGTAAACTTCCTTAGAGCAAGATTTATATTTTGATAGTGGTTACTTATAATCAAAATACCGACATATCATACGAGTCTGCCTTACTGAATTTTAACCTGAAATTCAATAATACAAATAGTTCTAGACGAATTAGTAATACTAGATATACAGAAGATTAATGAATTTGTAGTTGACTCGCAAGGGAAAGATAAAAATATAGTTTACTGCAAAGTTCCTGAAAAAAAAATTGATAGATTTGTGTGGTAAAAGGGACTAAATACAATGTACCAAGACTATGTGAAACGTAACATTGGTTAATTAAGCATACCATTTAAAAATCTGTGATCAGAGGGACGAGCTTGTTGATACTTTTTCTCAAGTTCAAAACACGTCCATTCCTTGAAAAGAAAAAGACTTAGAATCTGACATCTGGTTAGAAAAAATTGTGTATTGGATGCAAACCTTCCAGACATGTCAAAACCAGGTCAGGGTCACTGAAACATTCTGAGGTAGAGTCACAAGCTGAAGTGTTATCAGAGCAGCTTCAGAGGTGCGATATTTACAGAAAAATCTTCATTGGTGTTATATTGCGCCCCTGGGTCACTAGCATGTGTTGCCTCCTATCTAGGAGTGAAGCATAGCCGGAAACAAGCACAGATACTGCAAGACTAGGGGAGAACTCGTAAACAAGCGTAGGATCTATCTCTGTCTATCTCTGTCTCTGTCTGTGTCTATCTGTTTGTCTCTCTCTTTGTCTCTCTCTTTGTCTCTCTCTTTGTCTCTCTCTTTGTCTCTCTCTTTGTCTCTCTCTCTTTCTCTCTCTTGTCTCTCTCTCTCTCTCTCTCTCTCTCTCTCTCTCTCTCTCTCTCTCTCTCTCTCTCTCTCTCTCTCTCTCTCTCTCTCTCCCCTTCTTCCTGTGCACAGGTGGTGGAGCACAGCACGCACCAGGATGGAGTGCTGGTGGGAGGCACCAGCAGTGCTGGTGCTGGCCTGGACTCTCCTCCTGCCTCTCGTCTCAACCATGCCAGGTAATGTAACAATTCTCTTTGTGTTAAAATTCATTAAACGTGGATAAATAGAACAAGAAAAAGGCCAGATGTTTACTTCTACACACACTTCACAGTTCCTCAACTGAGCCTGGATTACCTAAAATGTTTAATTTGAACTAAGTCCATTCGTTCTTTTCCTCAGAATTTTTTTTTGAGTGTTTCTTACATTTCCGAGCAACATTTTCTTTCCTCTGGCATCTTTCCACCTTCATTTCGATTCCTTTTACTTCCTCTTATTTACCTTCACATCTCCCTCCCTCCCTTCCTCTAATTTGCCGCTTTCATGTTTTTTTTCCTCTTATGGGTTTACCGTCGTTAAGCTAAAAGGTTCCGTCACTGATATGCGAGTGGAGCACTTCCTACCCTCACCTCGCTTAAAAAGCTTCAACAGCATTTTACTACGTATTAAATTTTTCTGTGTACCTAAATATTAAGCCACAAACATAAATAGGAAGACCTTAGAGCGAGCCATGGGTGAGGGTGGCTTACTCGCTGGCCTCAAGTTCTACGTCTCACTCGTCACGAGTTCAGTCCCCGCCCGTGATATGGTGAGTTTTCTTTTTTCCTGGTGTGTTAATTTGATTTTTCTCATGGTCGTATTTCCATCGTCCAGTACATAGTGAGGCCGCTGATATGACGTCGGTGAAGAAGACTACTGAAATGAGAGATCGAGTCGAACCTCGAGGTAACCAAGTAGTATAGTCCTCTACTCTTGTTTAGATTTATTTTCTCCAGGAGGGGGGTATCAGCCCCCTTCAGCCCTTTTCAGCCCTGAGGGGCCCAGCCCTCTCCTGAAGAAAATTTCTCCACAGATGTCAGAGAAGACAAGGTGATTATTGCTCTGAGTTTTTCTTCATAAGTTTCTTAGTGATGGTACGAGCTTAGTTGCTATTCTCTTTACTCTCTCCAACCTGTCATCGTCTCTTATGCAATTTACAGACAAAACTGGACTACATATTCAAAATGCCGTCTAACAAATTCATTATAAAGTCAATATTTTGTCAATATTTTTTGCCGTGCATCCAAGAGAGTGGTGTATAATCATATTCGGAGCAAACTTGTGATTTGTATATATGAGGAAGCGGAGGGTGCTCGAGACAGCATGTTTCTGTCTTCGCTGCTCTCCTTCCGGATCACCTTCATAATTATTCGCAGTCGTTGTAAATTTCAATTTTGACTTCCAGATTATTATAATCATAACTAAGCGCTTTGACCTCCACATTATCTACTTTCTGACGGAAAGTAGTAATGTCATACCAGTAGTAATGTCATGCCAAGAGACCATCATTACGTTGGCATCGAATTGCCCCAGACAGTTAGATATATCTCAAGATAATAATGTATATACGTATGCACATGCTGATTACTTCAGTATTTGAATATGCAAACATATCAGAGGTGAGCTAAAGTACATCATGGAAGGACACATTCTGTCCCATGGAAACAAACACACGCCCTTGTAGAATGTTTGCTCTGATACAGTGAATTACAGGGCAAAAATGGAGAAGAAAATTCTTAGTACATGTAGGTTTCCCAGGAGGCCCAAGTGCTTTACCCGGCCACTGACCACCACAAGTGCTCTACCCGGCCACTGACCACCACAAGTGCTCTACCCGGCCACTGACCACCACAAGTGCTTTACCCGGCCACTGACCACCACAAGTGCTCTACCCGGCCACTGACCACCACAAGTGCTCTACCCGGCCACTGACCACCACAAGTGCTCTACCCGGCCACTGACCACCACAAGTGCTCTACCCGGCCACTGACCACCACAAGTGCTCTACCCGGCCACTTAGCACAAGTGCTCTACCCGGCCACTGACCACCACAAGTGCTCTACCCGGCCACTGACCACCACAAGTGCTTTACCCGGCCACTGACCACCACAAGTGCTCTACCCGGCCACTGACCACCACAAGTGCTCTACCGGCCACTGACCACCACAAGTGCTCTACCCGGCCACTGACCACCACAAGTGCTCTACCCGGCCACTGAACCACCACAAGTGCTCTACCCGGCCACTTAGCACAAAGTGCTCTACCCGGCCACTGACCACCACAAGTGCTCTACCCGGCCACTGACCACCACAAGTGCTCTTACCCGGCCACTGACCACCACAAGTGCTCTACCCGGCCACTGACCACCACAAGTGCTCTACCCGGCCACTGACCACCACAAGTGCTCTACCCGGCCACTGACCACCACAAGTGCTCTACCCGGCCACTGACCACCACAAGTGCTCTACCCGGCCACTGACCACCACAAGTGCTCTACCCGGCCACTGACCACCGCAATATCCAGTTTAATTTGGCTGATGGGAACACATGAAGATACAAGGCAGAGTATTTTAAAATCCACTCCGAGAATATTTCCTCCGGACACCGTTACCATGAAACAGGTAAAAAAAATACTATACCATGTTGAGTAAGCGGCATGAAATTCGTTGGAGAGACTGAACCTAGAGGAAGGCACGGGTTAAGAACTACATTTACCTTTCTTAAGTATATTAATACTGGTCTTACTGCAGCATATACTTACATTATTTCACTGGCACTCACGGTGCAGTATGTATAAATGATGGTTCTATTTCCTCTGGCTACTAATTCTGATTCTATATACTATGGTGAGGGTGGATACGAAAAACCAGATATCCTGTGCAGCTTCGGGGCAAATACCAAGATATCAGTTGCCTCTATTATAACTATCACAACCTCCATAGTTATTTTTATATTCTAACCTCAGGAGTCCGCTGATCGCAGTTTGCCATTGCATGGAATCTGGTTGAATCCTATATTGGCAAAGTACTTTTCAGTTGGTAATTAAATGACTATTGTCGAGCACTTACTGTGCAGCTTTGGTATGGAGTTTGGTCCATTCTGATACTTGTTTGTAAATAAGAAGAAAAATACGTTTATCTTGCATTTCTTGCTTCGAAATTTCATTGTTTTGTTTATATTATGGGAATTAGTCTACAGATTTATTGCTTCTTTGCTGTTGCATATTGCTTTAATATTGGGGACGACGACACACAACACTAAAAAAATGTTTATCCTTCTCATTGCCATAATTTTCCAAATTTACGGAGTCATACAGTCATATATCTCCTCTTGTGTCAGCGAATCTGCAGGAGTAGTACTGTTGTTTGGCTTTCTTTATTACTTTGGTGAGAACTGTTGAACATTGTTTAAGAATATCTTTGTGTATTAAGCCCTATCTATATTGCTTTTCATATTGGCGTTTCTTATCAATGGATTTCAGAATGCTGCTGGTTAGGCATGGGCAACCAAGCCGTTTATTTGTAATCTGTTTCGTTTTTATAGGACAATGTTTGTTGTATAGTCTAAGTATTTTGTAAAGAAAAATATCTGTCTAATCGTCAATGCCATTGGCATTGGAGAATTCTGTAGGCCAGTCAACAGTCTCTAGGTCTGAGGAAATGGTATGGTGATACCGACAAGATATGGAAAAAGACACTTATGTACAGTTCAGGACATTTATTAGAGGAAACGTTTCTCCACGAGTGGCTTCTTCAGTCCTAATACAGAGAAAACTAAGGAAACGCATATATATAGTGGCAGGAGTCAGGTGAAGTGACGCGTGGGTAGAGGTGGTAGTAGTAGTAGTAGTAGTGGAACTAAGGAGGTGAGGCTAGAGAGGGACCTGCTGACATCATGTAACAGCAGTTCCCGGGATGGGTAATATCTTCTTGATTAGTAATTTTGAAATACTGTAACTACCGGATTTTTGCTTTATAGTGTTACTGACAGTGATTAGTGCAGCTTCAATGCATTTTCTCCGTCTTAAGTCGTCTTCTTTAATCACTAGTTGAGCTTCATTGAATTTCATGAGGTGTCCAACATCGTCCCTATGTTGAACACATACGCTTTTACGGTCATCATTTCTGCAAGCATTTTTGTGTTCTGCGATCCTAATGTCCAGAGATCTGGCTGTTTCCCCTACATATACTTTGTCACACCTCCACATGGTATAGTGTAAATTCCTGCATTTTTGCCAGAATCATGTTTGTGTTTTTGAATCAGGTTTCTGATAGTTGAAGAGCTGGTAGATATTTTACCAAAGACCCACAAACCAGATGTGCCTATGAGACCCATTACATCTGGAATCGGCAGCGCCCCACACAGTCTGGCAGGAGTTTTGGCGAAATATTTGTCTAAGCTCCTGGGTACAATCAGTCAGGCTCACCTAAAGCATTCGGGTGACCTCCTTAACCGTATCAGGGATCTCGACATGAGTGATAAGAAGCTTGCAAGTTTTGACGTGACTGCCTTATTCACCAATGTCCCAGTTGATCAAGCCATTGATCTCCTTCGCAGGGTGATTAAAGATGATACAGAGTTACCTGTACCCCGCCAAGATTTTGTGAGCCTTGTCGAACTTTGTGTTCGTTATAACTGTTTTAGATTTGAGGACAAGAAGTACATACAACTCTTCGGACTAGCCATGGGATCCCCCCTTAGCGCAGTTCTTGCCAATATATATATTGAGGACCTGGAATCAAGAAGGATCCTCAGTAACATCCCTCGTTCAGTTACATGGTTGCGGTACGTTGATGATATTTTGGTCATTGTACCCAAAAATCTAGCGTACGTGGCATCCTCAACACCATCAACACTCTGGAACCTATTATTAAATTTACACTAGAGGAGGAGAAGGACAACCAATTACCTTTTCTCGACGTTCTCTTACGCACAGGGGAAAACAAACTTTCTTTTAAAGTCTTCCGGAAGCCTACCTACAAGAATGATCTTCTACATTTCTTCTCTCACCATGACACAAGAACTAAAAGAGGGGTAGTTATTGGCTTCTTTCTGAGAACCTACAGAATTTCCAGTCTGCAGTTCTTCGAAGAAGAATGTACATACATCACCAACTCTTTAGTTCACTACACTTTCCCCTACACTTCATACGTGACTGCAGGAAACGTGCGACACGTATCCTCAGCAAGACCAACACCAATCAAGTTGAAGAAAAGCCTCCAAGTTTCATAGTTTTACCGGTCAGCAACGTTGCCACTAATGTTTCAAAAATGTTTGACAGAAAACTGGATAAAATATTTACCAGCTCTTCAACTACTTTTAGGAACCTGATTCAAAAACACAAACATGATTCTGGCACAAGTGCAGGAATTTACACTATACCATGTGGAGGTGTGACAAAGTATATGTAGGGGAAACAGCCAGATCTCTGGACATTAGGATCGCAGAACACAAAAATGCTTGCATAAATGATGACCGTAAAAACGTATGTGTTCAACATAGGGACGATGTTGGACACCTCATGAAATTCAATGAAGCTAAACTAGTGATTAAAGAAGACGACTTAAGACGGAGAAAATGCATTGAAGCTGCACTAATCACTGTCAGTAACACTATAAAGCAAAAATCCGGTAGTTACAGTATTTCAAAATTACTAATCAAGAAGATATTACCCATCCCGGGAACTGCTGTTACATGATGTCAGCAGGTCCCTCTCTAGCCTCACCTCCTTAGTTCCACTACTACTACTACTACTACTACTACTACTACTACTACTACTACTACTACTACCACCACCACCACCTCTACCCACACGTCACTTCACCTGACTCCTGCCACTATATATATGCGTTTCCTTAGTTTTCTCTGTATTAGGACTGAAGAAGCCACTAGTGGCGAAACGTTTCTTCTAATAAATGTCCTGAACTGTACATAAGTGTCTTTTTCCACAGTCTCTAGTTCTGCTGTGAAATTCCTTATTGAGGCCTCGTCATGGAGTCTAAACGAAACTTTGTTGTATTCGAGTGGTGGTTTACTAATGTTTGTTAAGAGGAAGGTTGGGTAGTGGTCAGTAGTGCTGTCTTGTAATTGCAATAAGGTCTAATATAATGAATTTAGTGTTGTCTATGTATTGAGCTAGAATGAGCTAAAGTACAACTAGGTATAGTTAGTTTAGGTGTTTGTGTTGAGCTAGAATGAGCTAAAGTACAACTAGGTATAGTTAGTTTAGGTGTTGTCTATGTATTGAGCTAGAATGAGCTAAAGTACAACTAGGTATAAACTTATAATATAAAAATACAAATTAAAATGGTACTTGCAATTGCACTAGAGTCTGGTATAGGTTGTTAACAAGATCAAGAGTATAACTAGATTTAAATTGACAAAATAAAATTCACAAATTAAAGTACGAAAAGAATAATAAGTAAAAAATAACAATGGCAATGACTTGGTTATAATATGATAGTAAGATGGTAGACAGGTACACAGGTACACAGGTACACAGGTACAAAGGATAATATAAAGGTTGGAGCTGAATATACAAACTTGAAAATTTGGCAACAAAATGTTATGAAAAGTATAAAATAATGATTAATGTACAAAAGTAAAATTGAATGGTAGTAAATATGGTGTTTAATAAAATTTTAGTAAGTAATAATGATTACAAAAAAAAAAGATTAATTAGCAAAAAAAAAAAAAAGTGTTAGTGGACTTCACAACGTCACTTGACGGTGGTGATGCAGGGAATATAAAGTTGGGCATGTTGTTGAGTTGGAAGAGTTCGTTGATCGTGGTGTTGAAGGAGCCTGGTGCCGCAATATTGTGGACATGGGCATACATGATGCAGTATAGGATTTTGGTGGAGTCACCCACGGGCAGTGGTGGAGATGTAGTCGTGGTGGCCTGGAGGACTCGGGTGGAGTCAGGTAGATTCCTGGTAATGGTAGCATATGAGGTTGCTTGGGTAGTTGGTGTCTGCTGTTGTTCGAGCTGTTTTTTCAGTAGTTCCCGTCTGGTGGGGCATCTGGTGTGGTGGTCGATTTGCAGTTGAGGCATTTGGGTGGTGTGGTGGAGGTGCACGACTAGAAATCGTGGCCTTCAGTGCCGCAGGTAGCACAGATCTTCTTGTCTATGGAGGGGCAGTTCCTCGTGGTATGCTGGTAAGAATAGCAGTTGTAACACTGAGGGATGTATTTAAATTTCTCTGCTTCAATGAATGTTGGATGGATGTGGAAGTAGAAGATGGCCAGGCCCTCCTTGAGAGCTCGGGTTGCCATGCTGACGTCGCTGAAGGTGACCTTCAGCATGGAGGAAGCATTGGGAATTCTAGTGATGTGTTCTATCTTGGCCCAGGTGTTTTTTTCTTCGATTGATGATATGGTTTCCGAGATCTCTTGGGTTGTGATGAGTTTGTCGAGCTTTTTCAGAAACACAGTTCTCTTGGCTTTCAGGGCTGGGGATGTTAGGACTTGGAATCCACGTTGGTCGAGAGTGGAGATAGCTTCTGTGGTGGTTAGTTTCTCGGCCTCGAAATCATCTGTACAGATGACCTCAAAAGCTTCCTTGAGAGATAGGATTGCGTTGCACTTGACTCGCAGAGTACCACTGATGGTAGCTGCAAGGGCTAGTTTGGACGAGTCGTTGACTGTCCCACTCTCAGGTTTGATCTTTACCCTGTTAGAGGTTAGCAGGATTGACGGTGTTGAACGTGAAAGACGAGGTATTGCAGTTGGACGCGACTCTTAAATAATAAGTCAGCACTTCAGACAGAGAACACAGATACCAAGTTGTATGTGCGCTTCCCAGATAATAGTCACCGGGGTAATTCGAAACGATGGGTTTGAGTACTCTGTAATGAAGGTTGCTGAAGGTTACAGACGACTGATGGTAATTCTTCTGAGAGTGCTAAGACACTCAGATATGGTATCCAGAAGATAGTTGCTCAAAGTAGTTGTAGTCACAGATCTAGAGCTTAGATCTAGCTGCTCGCCTTGTCTTGCATGAGTCGGATGACCCACGCCGAGTCACTAGGCTAGAGGAAATACACTAAAACAGTTAAAAACCCGGATAATCAGTAATTCATTTGCTAGGCAGAAGGCCTTTCAAAGAAAATATTGCATTAGCATAAAAACCTAGTACACACACTCATCTGAGTTTTCTTTGATTTTATCTTAATAGTTCTAGTTCATGAAGAAGTGGAATAGAATCTTTCCTTCGTAAGTCATGTGTTGTAAAAGTCAACTAAAATGCCGGAAGCAATGGGCTAGTAACCCCTTTTCCCGTATATCTTATTTAAAAGAAAAGAAAACCATCAAAGTGGGATGTTTGAATGTGCGTGGATGTTGTGCAAATGATAAGAAAGATATGATTGTGGATGTTATGAATGAAAAGAAGCTGGATGTCCTGGCTTTAAATCAAACAAAGTTGATGGGGGTAGGAGAGTTCCAGTGGGGAGAAATAAATGGTATTAGGTCAGGGGTTCATAATAAAATTAGAGCTAAGGAAAGAGTAGCAATAATGTTGAAGGTTAAGTTATGGCAGAAGAAGAAGGCATACAAATGTATAAATTCAAGAATTATGTGGAGCAAAATAAGGGTTGGATGTGAAAAGTGGGTTATAGTAAGTGTTTATGCACCTGAGGAAGACAGAAGTGTGGAGGAGAGAGTGATTTTGGGAAATGTTGAGAGTGTGGGGAGTTTTCAACCAAGTGAGAGAGTACTTGTGGGTGGGGATCTCAATGCTAAAGTGGGTAAAAATGTTGTGGAGGGAGTAGTAAGTAAATTTGGCATGCCAGGGGTAAATGAAAATGGGAAGCTTTTAGTTGAACTGTGTGTAGAAACAGGTTTGGTAATAAGTAATACATATTTTATGAAAAAGAGGATAAATAAGCATACAAGGTATGATATAGCACACAGTGAAAGTAGTTTGTTAGATTATGTATTGGTGGATAAAAGGCTTGACGATGTACATGTTTATAGAGGGGCAACGGATATATCGGATCATTATTTAATTGTAGCTACAGTTGAAGAGGTAGATGGGGCAAAAGGAAAATGGCAACAATAAGTAAGAGAAAGGTGAAAGTGTAAAACTAAAGGAGGAGGAGGAAGTTAGGGTGAGATATAAGCAACTATTGGCAGAAAGGTGGACTAGTGCAAGTATGGGTAGTGGCGGGAGGGGGGATGGTTGAAATGCAGTGTTAGAATATTTTGAGGAGCTTTTAAATGTCGATGAAGAAAAGGAGGCGGTGATTTTATGCACTGGCCAGGAAGGCATAACATCTTTTAGGAGTGAAGAAGAGCAGGATGTGAGTGTGGGGGAGGTACGTGAGGCATTACGTAGAATGAAAGTGTATAAAGCAGCTGGAACTGACAGGATCATGACAGAAATGTTAAAAGCAGGGGGGAATGTAGTGGTGGAGTGGTTGATGTTTTGGTTTAATAAATGTATGAAAGAGGAGAAGGTACCTAGGGATTGGCGGAGAGCGTGCATAGTTCCTTTATATAAAGGGAAGGGGGACAAAAGGGATTGTAAAAATTAGAGGGGAATAAATTTACTGAGTATACTAGGTAAAGTGTGCAGCAGAGTTATTGAAAGAATTAAAAGACAGAGAGTAGGATTACGGATGAGCAAGGAGGTTTCAGAGTGGGTAGGGGATGTGTAGATCAAGTGTTTACATTGAAGCATATATGTGAACAGTATTTAGATAAAGGTAGGGAAGTTTTCATTGCATTTATGGATTTAGAAAAGGCATATGATAGAGTGGATAGGGGAGCAATGTGGCAGATGTTGCAAGTTTATGGAATAGGTGGTAAGTTACTAAATGCTGTAAAGAGTTTTTATGAGGATAGTGAGGCTCAGGTTAGGGTGTGTAGAAAAGAGGGAGACTACTTCCTGGTAAAAGTAGGTCTTAGACAGGGATGTGTAATGTCACCATGGTTGTTTAATATATTTATAGATGGGGTTATAAAAGACGTAAATGCTAGGGTGTTCGGGAGAGGGGTGGGATTAAATTATGAGGAATCAAATACAAAATGGGAGTTAGTTACTTTTTGCTGATGATACTGTGCTTCAGGAGATTCTAAGGAAAAGTTGCAAAGGTGAGTGGATGAGTTTGGGAGTGTGTGTAAAAGTAGAAGGTTGAAAGTGAACATAGATAAGAGTAAGGTGATGAGGGTATCAAATGATTTCAATAAAGAAAAATTGGATATCGCTTTGGATAGGAGTATGGAAGAAGTGAATGTTTTCAGATATTTGGGAGTTGACTTGTCAGTGGATGGGTTTATAAAGGATGAGGTTAACCATAGATTTGATGAAGGTAAAAATGTGAGTGGTGCGTTGAGGTGTCTGTGGAGACAAAAAACGTAATCCATGGAGGCAAAGAAGGGAATATACGAAAGTATAGAGGTACCAACACTCTTATATGGGTGTGAAGCTTGGTTTGTAAATGCTGCAGCGAGGAGGTGGTTGGAAGCAGTGGAGATGTCCTGTCTAAGGGCAATGTGTGGTGTAAATATTATGCAGAGAATTCATAGTGTGGAAATTAGGAGGAGATGTGGAGTTACTAAAAGTATTAGTCAGAGGGCTGAAGAGGGGTTGTTGAGGTGGTTTGGTCATTTAGAAAGAATGGATCAAAGTAGAATGACTTGGAGAGCATATAAATCTGTAGGGGAAGGAAGGCTGGGTAGGGGTCGTCCTCGAAAAGGTTGGAGGGAGGGGGTATAGGAGGTTTTGTGAGCGAGGGCCTTGGACTTCCAGCAAGCATGCATGAGCATATTAGATAGGAATGGAGTGAATGGAGATGAATGGTTTTTGGGACCTGACAAGCTGTTGGAGTGTGAGCAGAGTAATATTTTGTGAAGGGATTCAGGGAAACCGGTTAGCTGGACTTGAGTACTGAAAATGGGAAATACAATGCCTGTACTTTAAAGGAGGAGTTTGGGATACTGGGAGTTTGGAGGGACTTCTAAACTTTCGGATCTGAGTGCCTCTGCAAAGACAGTGATTATGCATGAGTGATGAAAGCGATGAATGATGATGAAAGTTTTTTCTGTTTTTTTTGGGTCACCCTGCCTCGGTGGGAAATGGCCGACGTGTTAAAAAAAAAAAAAACTAGAATATAACAAGAAACGGGAGTGGAACTAATAAGAACCAAAGAAAGAACACTGCAGCAGGCCTACTGGCCCATGCGAGGCGGGTTATTACCGATTACTGTAAAAAACAGTATGGAGCACAGCATCTGACCTAGTAGCACAAGCTAGTTAGGTCCAGCTTACAAGCACTCATGAATTTATCTAACCTATTTTTAAAACTACACAACGTTTTAGCCTCAATAACTGTACTCAGGAGTTTGTTCCACTCATCCACAACTCTGTTACTAAACCAGTGCATTCCTATATCCCTCCTGAATCTGAATTTTTCCAACTTGAAACCATTGCTGCGAGTCCTGTCTTGGCTGGAAATTTTCAGCACGTTATTTACATCCCCTTTATTTATTTCTGTTTTCTATTTAAGAGTGCATCAGTCTGTAGTGGAAGGAAGGCGGGGTAGGGATCGGCCTAGGAAAGGTTGGAGGGAGGGGGTAAAGGAGGTTTTGTGTGCGAGGGGCTTGGACTTCCAGCAGGCATGCGTGAGCGTGTTTGATAGGAGTGAATGGAGACAAATGGTTTTTAATACTTGACGTGCTGTTGGAGTGTGAGCAAAGTAACATTTATGAAGGGATTCAGGGAAACCGGCAGGCCGGACTTGAGTCCTGGAGATGGGAAGTACAGTGCCTGCACTCTGAAGGAGGGGTGTTAATGTTGCAGTTTAAAAACTGTGGTGTAAAGCACCCTTCTGGCAAGGCAGTGATGGAGTGAATGATGGTGAAAGTTTTTCTTTTTCGGGCCACCCTGCCTTGGTGGGAATCGACCAGTGTGATAATAAATAAAGAAAATTTATACACCTCCATTATATCATCCTTAATTCTACGCCTTCAGTCTGTTCTCAGAGGAAAGATTTCTGATACATGGGATCAACTTTGTCATCCTACTTTCTACGTTTTCCAGAGCATTTATATACATTCTGTAATACGGTGACGAGAACTGTGCACCATAATCTAAATGAGGCCTAACCATTGATATATAGAGTTGAACGACTTGAGGATTTCTATTATTTATACTTGATATGAAGCCAAGGATTCTGTTAGCTTAAGAACATAAGAAAGAAGGAACACTGCAACAGGCCTAATGACCCATGCGAAGCACGTTCATGCCACTTACCCGACCACTGCATCAGTCTATTCAAACCTTTATGGAGTGCTCTGATGTCTTCATTAGAATGAATTGGACGGCCTATTTTGGTGTCATCAGCAAATTTGCTTATGCTGCTATTTATTCCTTCATCTATGTCGTTTATGTAAACTGTGAACCACAAGGGGCCCCAGCCTTGACCCCTGTGGAACACCGCTTGTGACGTGCCCCTACTCTGATTTTTTCCCATTTATGCAAACACCCTGCTGCCTATTTGTTAACCATGCCTGTACCCAGGAAAAAATTTCTCCTATTTTGTGTGCCTTAAGTTTCCTCAATAGCCTCTGATGTGGCAGGAACGCCCCTATGTAAAACTGTGCTGAGATTCATTAATTAATTTATGCCCTTCAAGAAGGTTACGAATTTCCTCGGCAATTATTGATTCCATAAATTTTCCCATTATAGAGGTAAGGCTTACTGGTCTATAGTTTGGAGCTAAGGACATGTCACCTGCCTTGTAAATAGGTATTACATTTGCCATTTTTCCACTTATCAGGCACTATGCCAGTCTGTAGTGATATGTTGAAAAGATTAGCCAAAAGTATGCTAAGTTCCTCTTTACATTCCTTTAATGCCCTTGCAAACAGTGCATCAGGACCTGGGGATTTGTTAGGTTTTAATTTCTCTATTTGTCTGTGGACCATGTCACTAGTTATTGCAGTCGTGCATAGTTTATCGTCCTGTTCTACATAATTTATTATTTCTAGAATTTTGCTAGTATCTTCCTGAATAAAAGCTGAGAGGAAGTAGGTATTGAGAAGTTCACACATTTCCTCATCACTCTCAGTGATCTGATCTGAGTTACTTTTAAGTGGGTCAATCTTGTCCCTAATCTTACTTCTATATACCTGAAAGAACCGTTTTTCGTCAGTCTTCGAATCCCTTGCGAATTTAGCCTCATAATCCGTTTTCGGATTCTTATTCTCTTTTTTTTTTATTTCTCTCTTTAATTGAATATACTGATTTTTTAACTACCCATCCCATCTTTTCATACTCCTATATATCTCTCTCTTTTGACCAATGCAATGTTTTAATCTATTGTTCATCCATTTGGGATCATTTTTGTTGGATCTAATTTCCCTACTCGGAACATAAGTTGTCTGGGCAGCTAGAACTATGCTCTGAAAAACGTAATGTTGGCAACCATCACACCTACCTGACCCATACTCAGGTCTTTCCAATTCAGCCCACCCAGGTAATTTCTCAGTCCCATTAAATCCATACAGATCTGGTGGGAACAGGAAGTTAAGTGATTTAAAACTTGCTAGGAAGGTCCCTTGGCAACTCCCTCAGAGTGGTGAAAAATGGGGGGATGGGAAGTATGCAGGTAGTGATGCACAACATTTACTCAACAGGTATTCACCCACCATTTATTCTGACAAAGTTTTCCCACTTCACATATGGTATCTTGATTACCACACATATGCTTTGGTCCTGTTAGGTTATCTTTATCACCATACACATGCTTCAGTCCTGCCACTGGGTGTGGATCACATACACATATTTCAGTCCTGCCACCCAGAAGTGCCAGTCCTGTCATAATATCTTCTTGTGTTTTAGTCCTGTTATAACTTGATCACTTACGTTTTACATCCCTGCCCCTAGGTTGTTGATAATCGCAAAATGCTTAAACCTCCTGTCTTGGGATCTTAATCGCCTCACAAACACATATGCATGTGCGCACACACACACACACACACACACACACACACACACTCTCTCTCTCTCTCTCTCTCTCTCTCTCTCTCTCTCTCTCTCCTCTTTCCCCTCCCCCTCTCTACAACACCCATCCTCACACAAACAACCACTCTGAAAATAAATAAGCTTCGTTCTGTGGTACAATGGGGCAACCAAGAACAAGGCTGAGAGTCAAGGGTCCAGTGGATGAATCTGGGAAGGAGGATTGGGAGGCAGAGCTCATAAAAAGGAAGACTGGGGAAGGAAGCTAGAAGAGCTTGGAAGGAGGATGGAGGAGAGGATAGCTGCAGAGGGCAGAAATTGGGAGCAACATGCCATAGTAGCAGAAGCTAAGATACAGCACTTAGAAGGGGAACTGAGAAATCTGAAACAGCCTAAAGAAAAAAAAACAGTGCTGACATAACATCAGGAACTTGTACATCAGGCACAGACAAGGGGACTGTAGGGAGCAAGGAAGTTATACTGTATGCAAAGGTCCTGTCAGACCCATAGGGAGTCAAGGCAAAGGCAAGAAGCACACTAGGAACAAATGAGAGGTCGGAAGACATTGAAGGAGCTGGGATATATGCAGGGACTCTACTAGACACCTGCAGGTGCCTGGAACAGCTGAGCAGGAAAGATAGACCAATGAGCATAGGGGCCTCAGCTAGGGAAGGGATTGAAGGAAGGAACTAAAACACCTCAGAGGTTGCAATGGGAGACACAGTGGGAGGAAGAAAAGGAGAGATCAGATTTCGTCTATGGGCTCCAGGAAGCTGAAGGGGAAACCTATGATGAAAGAAAACAGGAGGAGAAAAAAGCAACTGAACATGTCATGAAGGCAATAGGTGAGGTCGACATGACCCAGGTGACAAATTTTCGGAGAATTGGGTGGTTCACAAGGAGAAGGAAAAGGCCTCTCAAAGTAATTTTCAAGGAAAAATCAACTTCAACCATGATCCTGCAGGAGAAAGCATGGCAGAGAAACAAACTGGAGTTCCAGACTGTGTACCTTGATCGAGACAGAATGCAAGAAGAAAGGATGATACTGAAAGAGAGTGCAAAAACAAAAGCAGGAATGGGAGGAAATGACAAAGAAAACACACACCCCAGAAACACCCACAGAAGGACTCCAAACATGACAACCCTAAGGAAACTGAACAATTTAAACCAACAGTCACACACTGATCTCTCTGTCCCCAACTCCCACACCATGAACCCCACCCCCACTGCAACCCCCTATAGGCCCCCGCCAGGGCTCCTGCTCTCCCAACCCCAATATTCTCCCAGGACCACAGTTTAAAGATCAGAAGTTGATGGTTTGGTACACAAATGCAGATGGAATAAGGAATAAATATGAGGAGTGGCATGGAGGAATCAATGAGAAGTCCCCAAATATCATAGCAGTCACAGAAACGAAACTCACTGAGACAACAGATGCAATTTTCCCACCAGGATATCAGATCCTCAGGAAAGATAGGAGCAGAGGGGTAGGAGGGGTTGCACTGCTCATAAAAAACCGATGGAAATTTGAGAAGATGGGAGGCATGGACGAGATGGGAGAAACGTAATACATAGAAGGTACACTTCAGTCTGGGGATCACAAGGTAGTCATTGTAGTGATGTATAATCCACCACAGAACTGCAGGAAGCCAAGAGAGAAATATGAAGAGAGCAACAGAGCAATGGTGGACACACTGGCTGAGGTGGCAAGAAGAACTCACTCGAGCAGAGCAAAGTTACTGGTTATGGGCGATTTCAACCACAGGGAGATCAATTTGGAAAACCTGGAGCCACATGGGGGTCCCAAAACATGGAAAGCCAAGGTGATGGATGTGGTACTAGAAAACCTCATGCATCAACATGTTAAGGACACTACCAGAGAGAGAGGGGAGGACGAACCAGCAAGACTGGACCTTGTGTTCAACCTGAGCAGTCCAGACATTAAGAATATCAAATACGAGAGGCCCCTAGGAGCTAGTGATCACATGGTTCTGTGCTTTGAATACATAGTTACAAGTGGAGAGGGTAACAGGAGTTGAAGGGAAAAAGCCAGACTATAAAAGGGGGGATTACATAGGTTTGAGGAACTTCCTGCCGGAGGTTTAGTGTGACAGAGAAAGTCAGTAAAGTCAGAGAAAGACAGGAAAGTCAGTAAACGAAATGATGGAATACGTAACAAAAAAAAATGCAAGGAGGCATAGGAAAGGTTTGTTCCCAAGGGCAACAGAAATAATGGGAAGACCAGAACGAGCCCTTGGTTTACCTGATGGTGTAAGGAGGCAAAAACTAAGTGCACTAGAGAATGGAAAAAGTACAGAAGGCAAAGAACACAAGAAAATAAGAAGATTAGTCGAAGAGCCAGGAACGAGTATGCACAGGTAAGGAGGGAGGCCCAGCGATGGTATGAAAATAACATAGCATCGTAAGTCAAGTCTGACCCGAAACTGCTGTATAGCCACATCAGGAGGAAGACAACACTCAAAGACCAGGTGATCAGGCTGAGGAAAGAAGGTGGGGAATTTACAAGAAACTATCATGAGGTATGTGAGGAGTTCAGCATGAGATTTAGGGAAGTATTTGCAATAGAGATAGGAAGGGCTCTGGAAAGATAGCACACAGAGGAACACCACCAGGAATATACCAACAAGTGTTGGATGACAAACAAACAATGGAGGAGGAGGTATAGAAGTTGCTAAGTGACCTTGATACCTTAAAGGCTATGGGACCGGGCAACATCTCCCAGTGGGTCCTTAGAGAAGGATCAGAGATGCTGTGCGTGCCACTAACCACAATCTTCAATACATCCCTTGAAACTGGGCAACTATCTGAGGAATGGAAGACGGCAAATGTAGTCCCTATTTTTAAGAAAGGAGACAGAAACGAGGCACTAAACTACAGACCTGTGTCTCTGACGTGTATAGTATACAAAGTCATGGAGAAGATTATCAGGTGGAGAGTGGTGGAGCACCTGGAACGGAACAAGATTATAAACGACAACCAGCATGGATTCATGGAATGCGAATCCTGTGTCACAAACCAAGGTAACAGAAGTAAGACACGAGAGAGAGTGGGGTGGGTTGATTGCATTTTCCTGGACTGCAGGAAGGCCTTCGATACAGTTCCTCACAAGAGATTGGTGCAGAAGCTGGAGGATCAGGCGTATATAACAGGAAGGCCACTGCAAAGGATCAGAGAATACCTGACAGGGAGGCAACAACGAGTCATGGTACGTGATGAAGTATCACAGTGGGCGCCTGGGACGAGCGGGGTTCCACAGGGGGTCAGTCCTAGGACCAGTGCTAGTTTTTATGTATGTGAATGATATACTGGAAGGGATAGACTCTAAAGTGTCCCTGTTCGCAGATGTTGTGAAGCTAATGAGAAGAATTAAATCAGATGAGGATCAGGCAGAACTACAAAGAGACCTGGACAGGCTGGACATGTGGTCCAGGAAACTGGCTTCTCGAATTCAACCCTGCCAAATACAAAGTCATGAAGATTGGGGAAGGGCATAGAAAACCGCAGACAAAGTATAGGCTAGGTGGACAAAGACTGCATACCTCGCTCAAGGAGAAAGATTTTGGGGTGACCATAACACCGAGCACGTCTCCGGAGGCACACATCAACCAAATAACTTCTGCAGCATATGGGCGTCTGGCAAACCTGAGAATAGCATTCCGATACCTTAGGAATCGTTCAAGACACTGTACACCGTGTACATCAGGCCCATACTTGAGTATGTAGCACCAGTTTGGAACCAACACCGGGTCAAGCACGTCAAAAAATTAGAGAAAGTACAAAGGTTTGCAACAGGGCTAGTTCTGGAGCTCAGGGGAATGTCCTACGCAGAAAGGTTTAGGGAAATCGGCCTCTTCAAGGGGGGCTCCTTGGCGTGGTGAAGAGGCTCTTGGTCTGAGGAATTAGCCCTGTCGGTCTTCTTCCTCAGACCGAACCTAATTACCCCCCATTCTCCCCTCCCCTATCCCATCCTCCCCATCCTCCCCTTTTTTCCATTCCTCCTCCTCCTCCTCACCCCTCCCTTTTGCCCTTCCTCTTTTTAGCCTTCGTGTTTTCTCCCACAGGCGCGCTAGTTCCTAGGTAGGGAAAGGACACCGGGGTCCATCCCATTCCGTTGAGGTTTCTTGGCGGTGGCGTAGTTTGCGTGGAATCTGGATTGCCTAGGGATGTCCCAAATCCCTCTCCGGTATCCCGGAGTACCCTTTGGGTGTCTTTTGGGCGACGGGTGGTATCTCTGGAAGCCACCTTTCGGATTCCGGGGGGGTGGTGGCTGAAGGAGGTATGCTTTGTGGCGGATATCCGGCCGCCCTCTCTTTTGTCCACCGAGGTGGGCTCGGCAGATGTGAGGTGCTAATCCCAGATTGCTGGTTTACTGGCATGAAGGGTAGGGTATGGCAGGGGTTTCCCATGCTGCATCTGCGCTACTAGCGGTGTCGAGTCCTCTTGGGCGCGGAGGGAGATTTCGGGCCCCTTTCATTCCTCCTAGGAACTATCCCTCCCCGGTCCCCCCTTTTTTTTTTCTTTTTTTTTATTTTTATTTTCTTTTCTTTTTTTTTTTTTTTCTTAAAAACAAAAAGAAAGAAGTAACCCTAACCATGGCAGCCCTAGTCCATAAACCTGGTACCCCGGGCCCCTTCTTGATACCGCACCCCGTTCTGACCCGCCTGTCTTTGGCCACTCTTCAGACATTCCTCATGCCTCTGTACCTATTCCCGTGCTGTTTCCTCACCCGTTTCAGGTACTGAGGCCTCGACTGACTCCTTCGATTTATCAGACCTTTCGCTCCTCCTCTGACTATGGCTTCCGGCCTCTCCCTCTACGGTTGCGGCAATTTTCAAATCGCCGACCCGTTCCACGTGGGGACCAACTCTGGTCCCACGCCTAAACGTCAACGACAATTACCTGTTTGATGATACTTCTCCACCTTCACCTTCTCGTTCTTCTCAGAAACGATCGACACGTCCTTCACTACCTTTCCACGCTCAGTTTCAGACTAAACAGTGGACTAAATTCTTCACTTTACACCAACTTCTTACTGCCTATCTTTCTGACCTTTAGTATTGGAAAGGGCACTCCTACGCCATGTTGGTAAAGATATTTCTTTTCATGCTCTTAAGAGCGGGTTCGCGCATCATTACCGTACAGAATGCTACCCAGGCTCGTGAGCTCTCTCGTCTTTCCATATAGTACGTTCCTGTCACCCTTGAAAACATCATTCCCTCAATTCTTGTAGTGGTACCGTTATTCTGCCCCATACCATAGTTCAAAAAAATTTCCAGACATTTTGGCACCGACATTCTAGAACAGCTGGAACTTCCAAGATCTCCCAATCCTCAAGGTAGACACTTACGTTTTTTTCCTGCCCGTGGGCGGAGACGATACCCTAGCAATGTGGCTCGTTTAACTTTTGACAGCCGAGACTCCCATCCCCCGTTTATATAGCAGGACATCGGTTAAAAAGTTCGAAAGGTGATCCCTACACCACAACAGTGTAGAAATTGCTGGCGATTTGGCCATCCAGCGAAATATTGCAGATCTATCGCCGAATGCCCAGTCTGTGGTGCGATGACCATTCTAATCGTCTTGCAATCGATTCCTCTTGCCTTACTGTCATGGGCTCACCCTTCGTACTTTTCCGCCGTTGTCAGGTCTATTTAAAACGAGCGGAAATCCGTTACCTCAAAGAGACAGAAGGTCTCCCTTATGCCATGGCAGTTTCTCATCTCCGCCTCCAAGGGAGACCCCCACGTGTTTCTTATTCCGTGTTTCAAAACGTCCCCCACTTCTGGTATCCCATCTTCTACACCCACCTCTGTGGTTACCTCTCCCATAATCACTCCTGAAATCTAATCCTTTTGCTGTCCTCGGCTCAGACGTCCCTACTTCAACGCCTCAGTCTAATCTCGCTTCTTCGAGTTCTCTCTTACAAGCCTCAGTATCGACGAGACCTGTACGAAAACCTCTTCCCAATCGTCCCTCTACTTCTCAAAAGTCAAAAAAAGGCCCCGGTAACACCTCCTACCCATCTTCCACCTCCTCATTTTACCCCCCCTGTCTCTGTCCCTAGTTCTTCCCCTCTCACGGGCCCTCACTTTACAAGTGCAGAGGTTCACCCTCCTCCTCGAAATGTACCTTCCCCCCCTTTCCCCCCAAGTTTCTTCCTCTTCTCCCACCTCCCAGGTTCTGTCTCTTCTGTCCCCTGCCACGCTTCTCAGTTCCCTCCACCCTTTCGCCCCCCCCTACCGGGGTACAGTCCAATACAGTTCCAATCTTACTCATCCCCCCCCTACCATTCCCAATATTGTCTCCCATACGACATCTCGGGAATTCCGAAACCCCTTCAAGCAATCTCTGAATATATTGCAGAGACCAAACCATCAATGGACACTGATCCCCCTTCCGCTCTTTCTTCTCCTCTGCTCCATCTGCGCAACCCCTTTTTCTTCACAGCGCACCGTTCCTTCGCTGCTTGAACATTTTCCACTGCCTCCGCATGTGGACTTTTCTAACCCCTTCTAGTCCGTAGGAACCCTTACCTGCGGATTTCAAGTATCTTTATCATTGCCAATAATGGCCTTTTTACAGTGGAATATACGGGGCCCCTCGGGGGTAATCGGGTGAGCTTCAGATTTTACTCTCCCAGTTTGCCCCTGTTGGTGTTTGCTTACAGGAACCAAAATTACACTCTGCTGTTTTTCTCACATCTCAGGCTATAATTTATTGTATTCTTCAGACCCTTTTTTCCTGATGGGACCTTTAATGAAATTTGCCCTTCTTCTCCGCACTGATTTTCCCGTACCATCAGCTATTTATTCATACTTCGCTGCATTACACAGAAAGCCGTATCCACTTACATAGGTGGTATCCGCTCTGTTCTTTATATCTCTCTCCTTCTCGGGCATTATCTATTCCGGATTTTGCCTTCCTTGTTTCGTATTAACCGCCACCGATTCTGTTACTTGGTGATTTTAATGCCCACCATTTCCTCTGGGGAGGGTCTCACTGTGATTCCCGTGGAATTCAGTTAGAGGCTTTTCTTGCCACCCACCCCCTCCATTTTTTTAAATTTACAGGTACTCACACCCATTTGATCCTCGGACTCATACTCTCTCTTGCATCGATCTCTCAGTTTGCTCTTCCTCCGCCGCATTAGACTTACTTGTCTGTTCTCCCGGAATTACATGACAGTGATCTTTTCCCCAATCATTCTTACTTCCCCTTCATATTCGCCACCTCTTCGCACCCCACGCTGGCAATTTTAATCGGGCAAATTGGAACCTTTACTCACCCCCTGACTGTTTTTAAAGAGGTTCCTTCTTCGTCCTCCATCGATGAGCTTTTACACCTCTTCTCGTCCTCCGTTTTCACCCCCAGCTTCTCATTCTATACCCCAAACTTCGGGCAGGCATTCTCAGAAATGCGTGCCTTGGTGGTCTCCTGCTTGTGCTCGTGCAGTACGTTTGAAACGCGCTGCTGGGGCAGGTACCGGTACAATAGAACCACAGAGCGACTCCTTGATTTTAAAACCGAAGCGTGCGAATCGCTCGCCGTGTCATCCGTGACGCTAAACGCACTTGCTGGCGAGATTATGTCTCCACCTCACCTCTGCTTCCTCTATGAGTGCAGTCTGGAAAAAAGTACGAAAACTGAGTGGTAAATATTCTCCTGACCCGGCTCCTGTTCTGCGGGTTGCCGGTGTTGTATAGCAAACCCACTAGATGTTTGCCATGAAATTGGCAATCATCTGGTCCCTATTTCTCAGGGACTCCATCTATGCCCCTCATTTCTTTCCTCAAAGTCTGCCAGAGAGTTAGCACCCTTGGACTTTTCTTTCTCTCAGAGAAGAACAGTATAATGTGCCTTTTACACTTCAAGAAAATGGAGGGGAACACTCTCAGCTTGTCGATCATCGGCAGCTGGGCCCGACGACATTCATATTTCGTATGCTACAACATTTACATCAGTCAGCCCTTGCAGTCCTATTACGCCCTTACAATTTATTTGGTCACAAGGAGTTCTTCACAGCTGTGGAAATCCGCCATTGTTCTCCCTTTCCGCAAACCCGGGAATACGGGACATGAAACCTCCCACATCGTCCCATTGCTCTTACCAGTGCAGTTTGCAAAGTAATGGAACGTCTAGTAAATAGACGTTTTGTGTGGTATTTAGAGACACACAACAGTCTCTCCACTCGTCAATATGGCATTCGTAAGGGACGTTCTACCATAGACCCCTTACTGCGCCCTTTGGGTACGTATGTTTTGTAATGCCTTTGCGAATAACCACTCAGTTATTGCCATATTTTTTGACCTTGGGGAAGGCATATGACACAACTTGGAGGTATAATATTTTAGCCCAAGCCCACTCCTTAGGCCTTCGAGGCAATCTACCATCCTTCCTTAAGAACTTTTTAACTGACAGGCATTTCCGTGTTCGGGTTAATAATGTGCTCTCCCGGACTTTGTTCCAAGCTGAAGGTGTCCCCCAGGGATGTGTTCTGAGCACAACACTTTTTCTCCTTGCTATTAATGATTTGGCCTCTAGTCTTCCATCAAATATTTGGTCAAACACTCTATGTTGATGACTTTGCTATTGCCTGTGCAGGCGCTGACTGTCACCTCCTTACAGTTTCTCTCCAGCATGCAGTCGACCGTGTTTCCAATTGGGCCACCACACATGGGTTTAAATTTCCAGCACTAAAACCCACCAAATCACTTTCACTTTGACGCTCTGTCATCTCTGATCATCCTTTGTACCTCTATGGCTCACGTATCCCTTTAACGTGATACAGTCAAGTTTCTGGGCCTCCTCTTTGAAACGTAGGTTATCCTGGAAACCTCACTTACCTCTCTGAAGGCAAAATTGTCACAGCCGGCTGAACCTTCTTAAAACCCTTGCTCATCTTTCGTGGGGAGCTGATCGTCGAACCCCCCTTCACCTACATTCCACCCTTATTTTATCGAAACTTGATTATGGTGACCAGATCTATTCAGCGGCATTTTCCTGCTACTCTCTCTAGCCTTAACCCCATTCATCACCAAGGATTACGTTTATGCCTTGGGGCTTTTTGCTCTTCCCCCGTCGAAAGCCTCTATGCAGAAGCGAACGTTCCATCCTTATCCGATCGCCGTGATGCCCCTTGCCTGCGCTACTATGTACGCTCTCATGATCTCCGCAATCCTTCCATTTATAGAATGGTCACTGATATTGTAGACATTCTTTATTTGTTCGCCGCCCCTGCTTACTCCGTCCCTTCTCTCTTCGCCTTCATTCGCTCTTGTCTTCTCTTCAACTAAACCCCCTTTCTAAAGTACATGTAGCATCTCACTTTTCCCTACCCCCCTGGGAAGTTCCAGCTGTTCGAGTCTGTTCTTTCTCCCTCCCTTGCTCGAAAGCCCAACTGTCTACGGTCGCTTCCCGCTCTCTTTTTCTTGACCACTTTCACTCTCATTCTCATGCCATTGCTGTGTACACAGATGGCTCTAAGTCTTCTGACGGCGTTAGGATTCGCAGCAGTGTTTCCGGACAGCGTCGTACAAGGGCATTTACTATCTTCAGCTAGTATTTTTACTGCTGAATTATATGCCATCCTTACAGCACTTATCCGTATTGCATCTATGCCTGTGTCATCATTTGTGGTTGCTCAGATCCCTTAGTGCTTTACAGGCTATACAAAAAAATTTTTATACACCTCACCCCTTAGTCCTCCGTATCCAACTTTGGCTACGCCGCATCTTTACTAAGCATAAAGATATTGTTTTTTGTTGGGTCCCCGGTCATGTTGACGTACAGGGCAATGAACAGGCAGACACTGCTGCGCGGTCAGCAGTACATGACCTACCAGTTTCTTATAGAGGTATTCCATGTACGGACTATTTTGCTGTAATATTTCCCACCTTCACACCCGTTGGCAACAACGTTGGTCTACTATGTCGGCAACAAACTTCAGTCTAAATTAAACCGAGTATAGGTTACTGGCCGTCTTCTTATCACCAGTTTTCGAGGTTGGGAGACTACTCTCTCCCGTCTTCGCATTGGCCATACTCGTTTTTACTCATGGATATCTCATGGAGAGGCGTCTTGCTTCTCTCTGTGAGAATTGCCAAGCTCCATTATCAGTCAGCCACATTCTGTTGACTTTCCCCTTATCAACAAGCACGCAGAATTTACCTCTGTCGTCGTCTTCGCCCCCGCCTGCTCTCTCTTTACCTTCCTTCTCGCTGATGGACCCACCTTTCATCCGGACTCTCTCATTGACTTTTTTACAACGACTGACTTACTTCACAAATTCTGATACTTTCAGCCCTTTCTACTTGTATCTCTTGCTACCCTCTACCCCCGTACTATCCCCTGCCCCGCTGTTTTCTGTAACCTGCTGATCATCCCCCCTCCCTTCTGCCATCCAATTCCCTTGCTTCCTTCCCTACCCTGCAGCGCTGTATAGCCCTTGTGGCTTAGCGCTTCTTTTTGATTATAATAATAATAATAATAGGGAAATCGGCCAAACGACACTGGAGGGCAGGAGGGTCAGGGGAGACGTGATAATGACATACAAAATACTGCGTGGAATAGATAAGGTGGACAGACAGGATGTTCCAGAGAGGGGACACAGAAACAAGGGGTCACAATTGGAAGCTGAAGACTCAGACGAGTCAAGGGGATGCTAGGAAGTATTTCTTCAGTCATAGAGTCGTCAGGAAGTGCAATAGTCTAGCATGTGATGTAGTGAAGGCAGGAACCATACATAGCTTTAAGACGAGGTATGACAAAGCTCAGGAAGCAGAGAGAGAGGACCTAGTAGCAATCAGTGAAGAGGCTGGGCCAGGAGCTGAATCTCTACCCCTTCAACCACAATTAGGTGAGCACACACACACACACACACACACAAAACACACACACACACACACACCCCACACACACACACACACACACACACACACAAATATCCCTGGATGTACCTCGGCAGAGACAGAAGAAAGAAATGGGAGCAACTGAGAGAGTGCACAAAGAAGCCAATTGCAGGTAGGAGAGACAGGGTATGTATCTGGAGGACCACCAATCACAACTACCCACAGTACCTCCCTCAGCCCCTAGCCTCCCTTTCTACCCAAGCACAATAACCCAAAACAAACTATATTCCACACCCACAGTCCCCATTCTTCCAGCACAAATGCCATCCTCACAGCAACGTTTCGCAAATTCCCACTCCGCCTTCCATACCCCCTACCAACACCAACCCCTCCTACACCCCTGACCCATGAGCAATGACCAGGAATCCAAGAACTCACAAATCGGAATACAGTAATAGAAAAAGCTGAAGATATGGAATATCAATGCAAATGGAATTACAAGAGTGAACAGTGGCACGAATAAATAAAGGCATCCCTAGTCATCATATCACTCACAAAGACAAAGCTCAAGGAGATGATGACAGATGCAGTCTTCCCAAATAGCTATCAAATTCTGAGGAAAGACAGAGGGAACAGAGGAGGAGAAGCACTTCTCAACAGGAACCAGTGGACTGGACAAAGAGAAAGGGCGATAAATTATGAAAAAGAACTTTTAAAGGGACGGGGTTGGTCTAAAGGGTTGATAGAAATGATGAAAAAACCCTCTTTTTAAAAACCAGAAAAAAGGGCCCAAGACATTATAATAAAAGGCAACAGAGTAATGGAAGATACACTACGAGGTGGTCAAAAGGGGCCCCCCAAATGAGCAGGGCAAAACTAGGGGCCCATGGGAGACTGCTTCATAGATGTAAAATCCCCGTGGTTCACAAACCAACTAAATGGTTTTAAAGGGAGACTGATGAGAAAACCCAAAGGCCACTTTGAAGGGCGAGAAAACAAAAGGGGGCAAAGAGCTGGGGGAAATAAGGGGAAAACTTGGGTGCAAAAGAAGTAAGGAATGAAAAAACAAATCGGGCTTTTAATTCACCCCTGATTGGTTCGACATACAGATATTACGTATGTTGGGCCCTTACAAATTAATAAAGCGTCCTGAGTTTCAAAATACCTTTGAAATCAGCAGTTGGGGGGGAAAAGCATAGGGGAAGGAGGTCAGAACCCAAAGGGGTTTAAAAAGATGGGGCCCAGACGGGTCAGGGAGGAAATTTTCCTTATGAGGTGCAAAGTGGAAAACAGAACTAGGGGGAAAGGAGGGAAATCACAGGCAGAAAATGAAAGGAAGATAGGGGGGAAAGTTCATACCTGGGGAGCAGTAAAAGCAATGGGAAGATAAAAAGGGTGCCCAGGTTTAAACCCAGATTTGTAGAGAAACCAAAGCAAAATGTATTATATCATTAAAAAAATTTTTTTTTGGGGAAAAAGAATTTCCGGCCCCAAAAACAGGGGTTGAGCCAAAGACCAAAAACCGATTATTTATGGATAAGGAGAGAGGTTCAACGGCAATTTTAGAGTGGGGGTGGCATAGAAAGCCAAATCCAAACCCAAAGTTTTTAATAAGCCACTCAGAAGGAAAAAGCATTTAAAGAAAAAGGGGTAATCAGGCTGAAAAAAGAAAGGGGGGGAGCCACAAAGGAATGCCAGGAAATCTGGGAAGAGCTCGGGGCGATTTTGGGGGGGATTTTCTCAGTGGAGACAGAAAAAAACTACCATTAAATAAAAGGCGGTAGGTCACCGAAAAGGGGTTAAACCCATTATTTTTAAAGTTTGAAAATTCGAAGGGGCAAACATAAGACAAAATCGGGCCCCACGCGTCCGGGAGAGAGGGAGCGGAGGTACTGGTGCGCCGCTGGCAAAAGAGGGCACCCCCGAACATAAAAAAGGTGTACCAGCATTTATAAAAGGGTAAAAATTAATTAATAAATGGGAAATCCGTGGCCCACAAACACACGGGTTTTTGTGTTTTTTTTGGGTTTTTAAAAAACGGAAGATTTCCACAGCTAAAGGGTCACTTCCAAAGGAGAGGACTTTAGGGGTTCCCTTGGAAACCCAATTTTTTGGCTTTTTCGTTTTTTGGGGGAAACCCCTGGAAGATAAAACCCGAGTAAAAGTTTTTTTAAAATTTCATCTCTTGTAAACCCTTTTCAATTTCAGTTTATCTTTAAGCAACCATTTTAAATTGCATATTTTGGGATATTTTTTTTTTTTTAACATATGGCCCCCTCCCACCGGGCGGGGGGGAAACCCCAAAAAAAAATTTCTTTTTCTTCATCAGTAAATTTATACAAGCCCAGGGGGTTTAACAACCCCCTTTGCCCCCGGCATTTTAGTCGCCTGGGAAAAACACGAAAGGGATTTAGGAGGAACGTTTCCCTTCTCCATTCCCCAGGGGATTACCTTGGATATCTATACATAAAAAAATTATGGAAAAAATCATTAGTTATACAATTTAAAATCTGGGTATCTTTTGTATTTCTCAATATTACTAAACCTACCTGCGATAGTTCTGGATCTATATTATATTGAGTTTAGCAGGATATCTAAAAGTATATTAAACACTGGAATAAACCTTGGTAACAAATACCGACAAGTTGGTCTAGAAAGACACGCAAGCAAACACTATAACACATTAGAAAACGCTTCGGTGATCAAGGTCCCAGGACCGAAGCGTTTTCTAATATATGTGTTATAGTGTTTGCTTGCGTGTCTTTCTAGACCATATTAAACACTACTTGAGAAACACCAAGATTAATTTTTTCAACGCAACTCTCATAGCTGTGAATTATTTGTTAACTTTAAGGTAGTAAAACAAATTCAGTGTAGCAGCTATGTACACTTGAACCAGCTATTATAATATGACTTCTCAATTTACTGTGTCGGATGAATAATATATATATTTGGAAATGTCGTGCATTTGTTCCTTTTGTCGCCTCGTGCAGTTAGAAAAGTTGCGCGACACAATTATTAACATTTTTATCATGAGTGGATCCATTGTTGTCGAGGTGATACTTGTTATTTAATTATGTGCTGCGACCTGTTGAACTCTCCCCTCTCAGTTGTTTTACACAAACAGCGCCACAAGAACGAAAAAAATAAGTCAGCTTTTGATCTAAATTAGCTGTCTGTTAATGATAACAGCTACTATGGTGAGCCCGTGGCCTGGCTGGCTAAGCTCTCTCCCTTCACACACGGAGGGCCTGCGTTCGATTCCCGGCGGGGTAGATACTTTTCGACGTGTTTCCTAACACCTGGTGTCCTGTTCACCTAGCAGCAAGTAGGTACCTGGGTGTTAGTGGACTGATGTGGGTCGCATCCTGGGGGACAAGATTGAGGACCACAATGGAAATAAGACACAGTCCTCGATGACGCACTGACTTTCTTGGGCTATCCTGGGTGGCTAACCCTCCGGGGTTAAAAATCCGAACGAAATCTTATTTTACCTGTGACCACACCACTGAAGGCAGCAGGTGATACTGTCACCCCTATATACCCTTACAGTGGCACCGCTTAAATGGTTATACTATAACCTTAATTTTTAAAGTGGTGGACCGGTAAACCAGCGGAAGGCCTCGGTCAGATTACCAAAAGCTCCAATAGCGGGTCATCATCTGACTAAGACCCACGTGAGGAAACACTTGTCCTCTCTCCTGACAAACGTTACCTAACTTACAGAAGCTACTAGTCAATCTTTAACCACACATCTGGCCACACCAGAGGCTGTGGATGAGAGAGTCACACACTATTTACCAGATGTTCACCATGAATTATTAATGTCAGCAGTACAAGCAAAAGACCTCAGTATGACTGGTGAAGACACGACCTGGGAGTAGAGTATTTCCCAATGGAAAATCCCCAGATACAACAGACGTTCTTGAATTCACAGGAATCTTGCATGAGTAATTGCCATCTCTAGCAGCTGATGCTATTCTAAAAAACTAGATAGTTATGGTAATGCTTTAGAACCCAAAGGCAACAGCACAAGTGAAAAATTCTCAAGTGAAACACACACTTAGTATTAGAAAAGCAGTGGCGTTTTGTTTGTAATGAACACCTAGGAGTGTCCTGAAGCGATGGTGGTAGAGGGAAAGAAGGTGCAAGCTATATATTACTTGTTCTTACGTATTTGTACACTATTGTTTGCAAAATAGCAGCCGTGTTACTGAACGAGCATGAGACTAATAACCTCGATGGATAGGATTTAAAAAATAATTGAAATGTACACTCACCAATAAGCAGTTGTCCGATAACAGTATTACAGCTAAAAATATTTAAAATAATCCATATGGTTCAAACCACCAGTGTTCTCACGTCTAGAAATTCTTTCGGAGTTGATGGCTGCGTTGAAGGCAAGCAAATATATCAGAGCTAGAAAACATACACCTTCACATTATTCACCGCTGCAAAACACCATTACATATTTAAGTTACTGGGAACCCCTTACAGTATTTGGAATGTGATCTAGGAACTGGAAAACAGATGGAAGGTATTTGAGAGCCTACTCTCCAACACTAACATAACACACTATCAACATATGTGAGTCTTTATTGAGGAAACTTTTCGCCACACAGTGCCTTCATCAGTCTAAAACAAAGCAGAAAGGTGCAGGGAAAGGAGGAGTTTGAGGTACTCGGTCCCTGTGTGGAGAAACATTTCCTCAATAAAGACTCCCACATGTTGCATAAGTGTGTTAATCTTCAACTTATCGGTTCTGAAAATCATTTATCATAACTATCCTAACAGTTGTACATGTATGGTAGACCCACCTGCAACATCTTAGGTATCTTTCTCATAGACGTTCTTGCTACCCAGTGACTTTATCAGTATACTTTATCAGTATGAATTCAAAGTCATAATGAGAAGACAGTATAACTATATACAGCTACAAATTATAAAAAAAAAGCACAATACCGTGACTGGAACAGTACACATATAATCACACATAGAAGAGAGGAGCTTTCGCTGACGTTTCGGTCCGACTTGGACCGTTTACAAAGTCCAGACACGTATGCAACATCTGGATATCTTTACTGTAGACGTTTCACCATCCAGTGGCTTTATCAATACAGATTCTAGGACATAATTAGAAGACAGTAGAACTATATACAAAAGATGAGGTAATCAGTCCCTCAGTCTTGGAGTTGGTGTTGAGAGCACCGTGGTTGTGCGTGGCCAAGACTCAACACGCTGCCAGCAGATGTAAGAAATGTCTGGAAAATGGGTAGTAGAATTCTTGAAGACGAAACTGGATCCCATCCTTCGGATATTTCTAGATCAAGCAGGCTGTGATGGCTATGTGAGCCGCCAACAATAACAGCCCTATTATGCAGGCCTGCAAGAACGAGAAATAGGTGTACATGAGTTACAGGTATGTTACGGGCACGCTGAGAGATGTATGTTTCTCAGTGTAAATATAACATGAAGCCTTAATGACACTTCGTACAGCTGATAGACTTAAACCCAATTAATAAATTAACGAACCAATACGTGCAAAATTACATACACAGGATTTTGTTTCTTAAGTGTATATACACAAAGAATTGCTTTAGTCCTTACTTTAGGTATTGAAGCATCCTTAAATGATAGTGAGAGAGTGACAGGCGGCCTCAGTGACCCGTCATGAAATCGATAGGATTTATATCCGATTAACTAAATGTCTGAGATTTTATATATATATATATATATATATATATATATATATATATATATTATATATATATAATATATATATATACTAAACTGCGGCAGGCCTGGATTCGACCCCACGACACATTGTCCCGCCTCAAGAGGCCACACAATGTACATGTCACCTTACCAACTGAGCCATCGATTCTACAACCATGAGCCTAGCGAACTAGGCTTGGTAAATGATACAAAATCACTTGTTTCGTGGTTTCATTACTATATAGACTGCTTGTGGAGGCAGGTATTCAAACAGGAGAAGGCTGAAATTAATCCTTGTGCATACAACTTCAACGAATGTCCTCGCAACATGAAATAAGCCTAGTTCGCTAGGCTCATGTTGTTTGTAGGATCGATGGCTCAGTTGGTAAGGTGACATATACATTGTGTGGCCGCAGTTTGGTAAATGATTTAATATATATATATATATATATATATATATATATATATATATATATATATATATATATATATATATATATGGCCTTAATATCCTTTTGTGTAGTCGGTAAGTATTACATCCAATTAAGCAATCAACACTGGTAACAAGCGTATGTTTACCCCTCAACTGAGGTGCCTGGTTACCAGTGAGGTTGACTCTCATCCATGGAACGTGACTTATCCACTCTTTCCAAGGGTCGAACCATAGATGCTCCCAATTTCACAAGCTCTATATGAACCCTACGGTTTCAGCGCTTCCCCTTACTTAGAATATAAAAATCATTTAACTGCAAGTATCCTTGACTAGTGGTTAAGAGGGAAACGTAGCTTTCAAGTTAATTAATTTAGCTTTGAAGTTAATTAATTTATGAAGGGCTCGTCCTGACTCTTATTAATTAACTTTAATAAGTGTACACACACTAACAGGTATACATATTTCTCAGTGTACATTCGCTGGAAGTCAAATGTTATCCAAGTTTTATGAATTAAGGTATTCTTGAACGATGGTAAAGAGGTGACATGTAGCCCTAGTGACCATCGTGTAGTCTTCATGTTCTAAATCTAATTAACCACGAAACCTAACCTCTAACAAGTTTGTATATACCGAGAGGTATGTATCATTCATGGCTTTTATGTTCGAAGCTTACAACTCCTCATGGGAGGTTCCATGACGCTGGTGAGGGGCTCCTGATCTAGGGAATTGGATCTGCTTTCCAGTTCCCTGAACTGAGCCTGATACCTTCCATCCCCCCCAACATCCTCTGTATAATCCTACGGGTTTAGTGCTCCCCCATGATTGTAATAAAGCTTACAAGGTCATATTATTTTGCACATATTTATATTTATTGGCTATAATATAGGTGAATTGTCATATATGGGACTGTCAACAACGTCTGGTGTTAGACTTGTGGATAACACTGTATATCAATCAAAAGATCCTCCATAGATGTAAGTTGATTTTTACTAATTATTTAGACTTCTACGTAAGAGTCTAACAGTAAGATCCATCTTCACGCATTTTTATTTGTGATAAGCTAACCAGATTTTTTTTTTAGTTTAGCATTCAAATTTTAAGTTAAGACTTGGTTCTGGGTGAGTATGATGAAAAGATTTGCAAGGTAGAAGAAATCATCATAGGCATTGATGTTTTGTACATTCAGTGTAGATTTGTCAATAATGACCTGAGGTTATGGAGGTTCTGAGTAAGAAAAGAAACTTGTGGTATCAATTTTCAAAATGCCCTTCACAAGAATTTGTTTTATGGGGATATAACAAAAATTCCTGTGTAATTCACGTACTTTTTTGATTATGTAATTTTTTATTAGAAGCCTATCAAACAATAAATGTTATTTCTGTCATGCCATTTCTGTCATGCTATTTCTGTCATGTTATTTGTCATGTTATTTCTGTCATGTTATTTCTATCAGGTCAAGACGCTTTGCGATCTTTGAAATGTTTCCCCTAATGACTTGTCAAGATAAATCTCGAACTGGCTTCTTCACTGGGTTTCTGATTTCATCTTCTTTTTCATAATTACAGTTATTCCCATCATCATTAATATTGGCGGTATGGTCGCCTATACTTTTATTATCATTGTCAATATCACGAGTCTGGTCCTCTCTTCCTCCACTATCATCATCGATTTTCTTTTCATGTCCATCCTTGTCTTGAGAAATTGTTCCTAATATCAGTATTCTCTAGGACTTCCTCCATTAACTTACACATAACTTACAAATATTTCTGCTAACTCTTATACAGCCTCGGCTTCGCTTGCCTAGCTTCGCTTCTCTCTTCGCCCCTCTCTTTGTCCCTCTCTTCGTGCCCTCCCCCCACCCTCTCTCACTCTCCGAGTGGCTTAGCATAAAGAGTGAAGGGTCCACGAGACTGGTTCTTACTTCAGTTCTCTTCATAATGAACCTACATGATCTGGAGGTAGAACTGTGGTCAAAAGCGTGGAAGATGAGCTTCATGGTGGATATGAGCAAACAACGCATTTTGGATTATACGGTCATATATATTATTACAAAATGTTTGGCAATAAACTAACCGAGACAAGAGAAGCAAAGAATTTTGGAGTAAATTTTGGTGAAATCATAAAGATCCTTAAATTATGAAACACTGATAACCTTCGGGAAGTAAAACCAACAGAATGCTTTATTTCGTAGCCAGAAACTTTAAATACAAAAACACCAAATACCATAATGATTTAACTGGAATATGCTGTCAGGGTCTGGCCCCCAAATAATATAAAAGATTAAGATATACGGGAGAAGGAACAGTAGAGCTGAGTAAGACACATGTGCACCAGTTTGGTCTCTATATTGACGATAAATTTCGCCTGCTGTACAGGCTTCTTCGGTCGTAAATAGAGGTGACTAAATATTGGAGGCAACAGAAGCAGTGGACAGGTGATGAAGTGAGTAGATGAGGTTATTAGTCTCTCAGCCTTGAAGTAACTTGAAGTAACACCAGCTTTAAGAGCGTTTTTTTTTTTTTTTACCCGATCGAGAAGTTGCAGAATTTGACAGCTGCGTCTTAGGAGGCGAATACCACTAGTAGAGTAAGGACATAAAATTTGAGGAGCACTGCAGCGAGCCTACTGGCCAATTCTAGGTAGGTCTTTCTCAGATCCAACCCATTTTGCTCAACTTATGGTTGAGCAATAAAGTTGAGGGAGATGTCCTCTTTCAAGATACCATGATGTTATTGTTTCTTTGTTACTGTGCATGATTCTTACTCTTCCACATGTCTGTACTGTGTACCATTCATATAGTAATTTATAGAGAATAGCTATCAAACTCGCACCGTCACTCAGAAGGAAATCGTATGACTAAATGCTCTTTACTCTGGAAACAAAGACTTCGGGATCTCATTCAGACTTTCTGATATTATCTTCAACACCTGTGACAGACACAAGGAATTATTTGTAGTGCTTATTGAGTCCATAGCTCGCAACAATGGAATGAAACTGTGAGGTGGAAGATGCAACACAAACGTATGCAAGGATCTTTTATCAACAAAATTGTTGGGGAATAGTATAAACTAACCACTAAAGTTGTAGGCGTGGCAGTAAAGTTATTTGAGTACCAGATGGACAAGGACTTTGCAAGTATGAGATTCAGTTAGGTACTCTGCTCAGGTATTCTAAAGTCTACGGTGTCATGAATTTGTTTACCAAGTGAATCACAATGATCGGTTGCTAATATATGATAGTTGTTAATTAGCATAAAAGCGAACTGTTGTTCTCAACAGATTATTCTTTGCTTTCATCTTGCCGTGTTTGAGTCTGTTTGTTTTTCTCTCTCTCTCTCTCTCTCTCTCTCTCTCTCTCTCTCTCTCTCTCTCTCTCTCTCTCTCTCTCTCAGGATGTTCAAGTCCAGCTCCCGACACTCTACTTCAAGAGCTCCTCCAATTAAAGTTGATGGTCTTGCCTTCCGTCCCTCAAGTGTCCGCTCTCAACCACTCATATTATATTCTTCCGTATTCTAATAGTAAGCGAAATAATGTTTTTCTTGAAGAGATACAAATTTTTCTCCAGGATACAGTTCGATACCATTACTTATAAAAGTGATTATTTTAGATAGATATATTTGCAATCGAGTCGCATCCCTGCAACAGGAGTTGTGGTCGTAAGCGGCCGGATTTGCCTATTTGTACAAACACCCGCTGGTGCTTGCCGGGGTTGACTGTTAACTTCTGACCCCATTATACCTATTCTCAAGGCTGTGTATAAAGCCTGCCTACACCTTTTCTTGATCAAGGTCATTCCACACTCTGACCTGAATCTGGAGACATGCTCCCTTGTTTACCTCTGGATCATTAGTGTCTACAATTTCCATCAGCGGTCTTGTGTACCTGCCTCCCATGTTTCCATCAGTGGTCTTGTGTACCTGCCTCCCATGTTTCCAATCAGTGGTCTTGTGTACCTGCCTCCATGTTTCCATCAGTGGTCTTGTGTACCTGCCTCCCATGTTTCCATCAGTGGTCTTGTGTACCTGCCTCCCATGTTTCCATCAGTGGTCTTGTGTACCTGCCTCCGATGTTTCCATCAGTGGTCTTGTGTACCTGCCTCCGATGTTTCGAGTAGTCATCCTCTGTCTTCACTATCAAGACTTCGGAACATATTTTCACTTCGTTATATTTAACGTTATGTTGTTCTACGTTATACTGTACGTTATATTGTACGTTGTTATGTTGTACATTGTTATATTGTACGTTGTTATTCTGTACGTTTTATACTGTAAATAAAAAGGCACAATACCGTGACTGGAACGATACACAAATAACCCGCACATAAAAGAGAGAAGCTTAGGACGACGTTTCGGTCCGACTTGGACCATTTACAGTGTTTTATACTGTACGTTGTTTTACTATACGTTGTTGTACTGTACGTTGTTATAATGGCTTCTGATCCTCTATTTCGTTTAGTGAATCTCTCTTCGTTTTGTGTCTATTGTTCATCTGCCTCATCTCCTGGACTAATTTTGATGCGAACTTTTACACCTCATCATCTTGACATATTCCATCAAGTGTGAGTTCATTGCTTGTAGGCCACACTTTAGATGGGCCTGGTATGTTTTGTATATAGAACCTTGAATGAATATTTGTTGGAATTCCTGGATGTTTATCCCAGATTTGCCATCCGCACATTTACTGCAATAATTTGCCAGTTCATGTATTCCTCTGGCGATATGCTCGGTGCAGTGTTTACTCTCAGGGCCCAATTTTTGTGTGATAATTTTCAGTCTTTGTTCTCAGGTGTGGTCTCAGTTTAAAATGGTCTCTCTCCTATAAATTTCATTACTTTGTTTTGGCTGGATTGAATTCTGGCAGCTACTTGCACGGCCAACCAGTTTGTCCAGTCCTGTTTTAACCTTGCCTTGTCAACCCAAATTTCCCGGCTCTTTATATATCAAAAAGCCACAATACCGTGACTGGAACATTACATAATAATCCGCACATAGGAGAGAGAAGTTTGCGACGACGTTTCGGTCCGATTTGGACTGAAACGTCGTCATGTGCGGGTTATTTGTGTACTATTTCCGTCTCTTTAATAATCTCATGTTATTTTGGTATGCCGTACAAGGTAACAGTACTTGTTGCAGTACCAGTCCTTGTAAAACACCTCTTACAATGGTCCATGATGCAGTTTCTCAAACTATCTGGAGTTTATCTAGAGAGAGTTCCGGGGGTCAACGCCCCCGCGGCCCGGTCTGTGACCAGGCCTCCTTAGGTCAGTGTCCCAGGATGCGACCCACACCAGTCGACTAACACCCAGGTACCCATTTTACTGATGGGGAACATAGACAACAGGTGGAAAGAAACACGTCCAATGTTTCTACTCTGGCTGGGAATCGAACCCAGGCCCTCGCCGTGTGAAATGAGTGTGTTAGCCACCAGACCACCAGAGCACAACAGGCCAGGCCAACACAACATTCATCGGCTAAAAATTTAATATGATTCTCTATAACACTTTTTCGTGTTTTTTTTCCTGCATTTTCCTCTTTTTTGGGGCTCAGTCTTTCGTACATGTAAGACAGTGCCAAATCTGTTATTGAAGTCCAGTGTTTATTTTCGTGCATTATTACTTTTGTTGTCCTGTCATAGAATTCCAGCAGATTTTTAAGACAAGATTCTGTGAAAAAAAAAAAAAACATACCACGGATGGGGTTAGAACCCGCGTTTAGAGTTTTATGACTCTGATCGCGGGTTCTAACCCCACCCGTAGTATGGTTTGTTTGCAAACGTGTCATTACGATTTTGTGAGTCAAGATTCTGTCTCTCCACGGTGACTGTTCTCCACGGAACGGTTGTCTCCAGGTGCTCCAGCACTCGTCTTCTGACAATGTTCTCCACGGAACGGTTGTCTCCAGGTGCTCCAGCACTCGTCTTCTGACAATGTTCTCCACGGAACGGTTGTCTCCAGGTGCTCCAGCACTCGTCTTCTGACAATGTTCTCCACGGAACGGTTGTCTCCAGGTGCTCCAGCGCTCGTCTTCTGACAATGTTCTCCATGGAACGGTTGTCTCCAGGTGCTCCAGCGCTCGTCTTCTGACAATGTTCTCCACGGAACGGTTGTCTCCAGGTGCTCCAGCGCTCGTCTTCTGACAATGTTCTCCATGGAACGGTTGTCTCCAGGTGCTCCAGCGCTCGTCTTCTGACAATGTTCTCCATGGAACGGTTGTCTCCAGATGCTCCAGCGCTCGTCTTCTGACAATGTTCTCCATGGAACGGTTGTCTCCAGGTGCTCCAGCACTCGTCTTCTGACAATGTTCTCCATGGAACGGTTGTCTCCAGGTGCTCCAGCACTCGTCTTCTGACAATGTCTCCATGGAACGGTTGTCTCCAGGTGCTCCAGCACTCTTCTGACAATGTTCTCCATGGAACGGTTGTCTCCAGGTGCTCCAGCACTCTTCTGACAATGTTCTCCATGGAACGGTTGTCTCCAGGTGCTCCAGCACTCGTCTTCTGACGATGTTCTCCATGGAACGGTTGTCTCCAGGTGCTCCAGCACTCTTCTGACAATGTTCTCCATGGAACGGTTGTCTCCAGGTGCTCCAGCACTCTTCTGACAATGTTCTCCATGGAACGGTTGTCTCCAGGTGCTCCAGCACTCGTCTTCTGACGATGTTCTCCATGGAACGGTTGTCTCCAGGTGCTCCAGCACTCTTCTGACAATGTTCTCCATGGAACGGTTGTCTCCAGGTGCTCCAGCACTCGTCTTCTGACGATGTTCTCCATGGAACGGTTGTCTCCAGGTGCTCCAGCACTCTTCTGACAATGTTCTCCATGGAACGGTTGTCTCCAGGTGCTCCAGCACTCGTCTTCTGACAATGTTCTCCATGGAACGGTTGTCTCCAGGTGCTCCAGCACTCGTCTTCTGACGATGTTCTCCAGTGTTCTCATACAGTCCAATCAAAATAGCCTGAAAACCCAGAATAAGCGGAAATAAAATATTAAAAAGAATTTTTTTTATTTATTCCTCTGAAAGCTATGGTAATAAATGTTGTCACTTATTTTCCTTCATCAAAAACTCCTTCCCTAAGTTCGAGACATTTTAATTTATTTTTTTTTACGTTTTCTGTTAATATCTTACTAAGAACCTTGTTTTCATTATTAAAAATTCATATAAAAAAAAAGAGTTGTATGGCTGGAATTTTTTTTTTATCTGGAGAGGTAAAAAGAATTATCTTTATTCATTTAATTTTTTTTTCAGATTTCATTGAATAATTTGTAAGATTAATGCAACTTTAGACTTTAAAGAAGAAATTAACAAAAACTTTAGTTGAGAGAGACGACTCATCTTAGAGAAATGTGAGTGAAATTTGAAAAGATTGGAATTTTAAGTTTTAAAAACAGTAAACAACAGTGAAATACAGTTTGCAGATGTGACTGAATATATTAATGAGAAAAATGTTGCCAGAGACATAAACACAAAACATCTAACACAGCAAGAATGTTTTTTTTTTGCGGTCAGAAGAATGATTCCATTTGCAAAACTGTTTTTGCGGTGAAAAAAAAATTGACTTGCAGCAGAAAAGAAGAAAAACGTGTTGATAAACGTAGCGTTGAGTGTGAAGTTTATACTGTGAGTATGAGAGAAAAAACTGGAAGATGGAAAGAAAAAATGATGAATGAAGTGAAAAAAGTGACTAGACGAGTGAACAAGTTAGAGTAACTATAGTTAGAGTATATTAAAACAACTCAGATGTTACAGACTTCATGAAAGATGTCGAAGATGTGTCTCCCGAGACATTACTTTTTTCGGGTGCAGTTAACCTTAAAATAACTAAAGCCCGAGAAGAGAAAAAATATAGAAGCGGTGGACAGTTTTCACACATTCCATAACTGCAGCAACAACAACCTTTATCAGTTCAGTCTTCCACATTGCATCTCAGAGCATTGTCAGTGTTGGAATTATGTTCACTTTATAAAAACGTCGCACTGTTTGAGGCATCTGATGCAAAAACATGGAAGCCTAATGCGGACAAAATCTTTTTTCCAATACGTTTCCGCAAAGCAGATTTTAACATAACCACCGTAACTGCAAAAAGAACATTTCACTCAATGAGTGGAATAAAACTTATAACGCCAACAAAGAATGTGGTGAACCAGAAAATATATAAAGTGCACTCTGTTTTATCTTCAAATGATATTACGGACTTCGGAAAATGGAAATACAAACTTGGATAGGAAAGCGAAAGTAAAGTTTAAATGTTCTAACACTAGAAACTGTGTACAAAAAATAAGCTTGTAGATATGTTACAATACCATCAACAGAGGAACTTTTGTAGACAAATGGAAAGTTTTAGCAATCTCAGTCTTTTTCATCGTGTCAAGGTTTTACGTAAGTCATAGGCAGATACTTTGCTCTATGACCAAACGAAAATTCTTACTTTACGTTTCTTTAATCTGTCACCAACAGAGTACAATATGTAGTTAAATACACTAAAATTTGCTGGTGAAGAAATAAGAAATCTAACTAAATAACGATCTTCATCACATTCAACCAAACACTGTATTATGAAAGTGAAGGATATGGTTTCTTCATGGCAAGACTATCAAGAGGAACTTTCAAATGTAGCTGGGAGGATCTCGTCTTTCAGTGTCGCACATCGGATTAACTGGCTCTATCGTGGGATGTTGTGGGGTACACAAATAACCCGCACATAAAAGAGAGAAGCTTACGACGACCTTTCGGTCCGACTTGGACCATTTACAAAGTCACTTTGTAAATGGTCCAAGTCGGACCGAAACGTCGTCGTAAGCTTCTCTCTTTTATGTGCGGGTTATTTGTGTATCGTTCCAGTCACGGTATTGTGCCTTTTTTTATTATTTATGTAGTAGGGTTTCAGAACTATTGTTTATGGTATTTGCTGCCTCATCTGTACCTCACATGCTTAAGAGCCTCGCCTCTGAGCGAACTATTCTAGCACATCTGTTAACTTACTGTAATTTGGTAAAATTATTCTTTCAAGTATCGTTGTCGATGACCTGGTAAACATGTTAAACTAAACCTCATGAATTTTAACGATTTTTCTCCATCATTCAATTTACTGGAAAACAATGAAGTTATTAAGAAGCTCCATCTGGAGTTCACGAATCACATGACATCTTTGAAGTAAACTGGAACTACAGCTCAGTTATTGTGACTAACACCGCAGTTCACTGAAGCAGAGCGCATGGAATATTGAAATCTTTTTCTAAAATACATACGAGCTATGTTACCCTTTGTTTATTCAAGTGGATATGTATTGTATGACAAATCCTGCTAGCTCTTCCTCCAAGATAAAGATTCTCTTCTTGAAATGACAGACAATGAGTTTAACTGATTTATATCAGGACACTTCTTAATTCGAAACTTTCAGAAAAATACTGGTGTGAAGTATGTTCTGATATAACAATTGAACAAACTTTGATGAAGAATACTAGAGACATCACTCTGCAAGAGGCGTCACACTGAGTGTCCAAAATAAGTGGGTCTTGGGTTTACCAGTAACTCGTCACATTCAAGGGTACGTACAAGAGTCTTACAGAGTTCGGACCAGCAGTAGCTTTTAACAGAAGTTTGTTGTATGGCTCCAGTATCACCCGCTGCACATTCCTCAAGAGATTTCGTTTCACTGTCATGAAGTTGGTCCTGAAAATATAAATTGTTAAAGGAACATTTGGCAAACTTACAGCAAAAGCTTGAAGCCAATTTATTTTACAAACATCAGTGTTAGATTTGCAGTACATCATCATTTTTAAAGTAATCACTTTTTTCAGGAATAATTTTTGCACTGGGGTTACCTTGTCCCCCGCTCTCCAAAATTATAAAAAATTTGAATGAAAAAGACGTCACCTCTGTAAAAATGTTAAAACAGTTAAAAAAAGAGAATTAAGTAATTAAATTTAGGAAAAAAGAAAGTCGGTGATGGAGGTAATTGACCATCGTATTTTTGGGCCCAAATAATGCACATTTGCAGACTGTTTTTGTACTTATTCCGGTCACAAAAAAATTTGGAAAAGTTGAAAAAAATTTTTGTAAAATATTTTTATATATTTAAAAATCAGATATGACAAAAATTTCCAGCGAAAAACAATGTCTTTTTAGATTCTTTTCAGTTAAAAATGTTTTTTGATGATAAATCCCCTTAGCTGTCTCAGAAAAGTTCATAGGTAATTTAAAGAGCAGGATCCTTAAATATGTAAACAAAAATTAAATTTTCCCAAAAGAAGGCATAGAGGACGGGTTTGTCTGTATGATACTGATAAGTAATTAATCAGGTGCACTTTGAACAGGATGTGAATCTTACTTTTTTTTTCTTAATCCAGAAAAAACGTATTTTTTCTTAAAAAAAAGCAAAGGGAAACCTCCAAGAACGGGGGTTTTGAGTTCTCGAGACTCAGTTTTCCCACCATTTTAAAAAAAGAACCATCAAGAGTTATTTTGTTTACCTCCTGCATTGTTTACAATCCATATTCTTTTTTCAGGCCCTGGAAAAAAAAAAACAAACGTTCCTCAGCAAAGATAATCTATGCAGGAGACTGAGTTTATATTCAACATTCCTCAGTCAAACTCTTCATGAAAGTAGCTGTTAGTCCCTTTTGGTTAGCGCTTCTTTTTTGATTTTTAAATAATAAAAAATCTTCATGAAATTGCAGCATCTGGATCTTTAATGTCTATGTAGGAAAAGTAGAGCGTATTTCATGATTTTCATTTCTAACAACCTATCAAATCTGCTGTATTCTTATGTACTCTTTTTCCCCTCTTCGGAACACCCTACATTCTTATCCTGTTTGTCACTAAATTTTAGACGTGGTGAGGAACAAACTAAAGCCTAGGTTGTGGGGCTGGAAAAGACATCAAAATTCTGTCACCAGACTATACAACGGAGGCAGCAGCTCTACTAAGATCTTGACATTTGTCTCACGTGGCTGCAAATTAGGCTGTGGGAAGAAGGCTGGTTGCGAAAAAGTTGGTTTGTCCCGTTCTTCAGTGAGTAAAAACTGAGTAAAAAGAAGAGTATTTCACGGATTACAGACAAGGAGAATGCTAGTATTTAATCATAACATCATAAACCACGGTGTGAGTAGGGGATTGAACTCACGGCAAGTGAGTCGAAAAACTCCAGGCCATCGCGTAAGCCACTGGGCCAGCTGGCTACAATAAGATTCATCCAACTAGATATATTTTACTCCATGGGGAGGTTAGTATGGGCCCCACTGTGACCATAAATACAATTTTTTACAGATGACTCCCCTGCCAGCGTGGCCGTGACGAACTCGAGCTCAAGTCCCTTCAAAGCCGTCATCATGACTCACGAAACAATAAGTTCCATCCCCACCCGTACCGTGATTTGTTTGCAGTCGCGTCATTACGATTTCGTGAGTCATAACATCATAAACAGGAACTGAGAAGATCAGACTTACGGCCTCATCCCATGGGTGGTGTGGAAATAATTTATAAATGTTTGAATAAAATAACATAATTCATCTTAAAAATCTCACTTTTCTGTAAAAAAAAAAAAATCAGCTCCACAATTTTATCTTCATGCATTTACTAAAAATAATTTGTTTATTAGATATTAAGAAAGAACTGAACATGAGTAGCAAGTGTCGCAGTATGTTCAAACTCGCCCTCCACATCCGGTCTGGGTTACGAGAAAACTTAGAATATTTCAAATTTTTTTCTTAATTTTCCACAGAACTGTGACATCTTCGACTGCCTTGAAATTCATTGATTATTTGTTACTTTAGTTTGTTTTTTCTGAGTCTAGGAGTCATTCTTTGTTTTTCAATTATTTTTTTTTTTTTGTCCACAGTTATTTTCTCTAGTTTCTCGTTCCTGCCTCATTCATGGAGCTAAGTTGCCATTTTGTCACTTTTTTTTTAAGTTCGCTCTCTAAGACAACTTTCTCTCTCATGAAGAATCTAACGAGAGGATTTTCCTGCGCTGTGCGCAGGAAAATTTTTCCGTTAATTCTGAAAATTTGTCAGATGCTGTACTTTATTTTCTCCAGGACACTGATTGATTCATTATATAACTTATTTTTCCATCCTTCACTATTTTCCATTATTTTCTATTATTTACTCTCAAGCTCTTCAAGATTGCACATTGTCAATGGTCTTCCTCTTTCCTTCTTCGTATTTACGTGTGCGTTTTTTAGAGCGTTTTTGCTGTCTCTCTTATCTCCTGTTCTGCTTGGTCTTCTCTCAGCACTTCGACAAGTCTTCTTTTTTTTTCATTATTTAGCTCTTCCTACTTCTTCCATCTGCTGTCATTCCCCTCATTAAGTCTACCTCTTCCACCCTCTCTCTCATTTTCTCCAGCTCATCTAACTCTCATTTCCTCTTCCATTTTCTAGGCTCCTCCTTCAGCTGGAATAATTTTTATTATATTTCTTGCTTTCCTCCTTTCATTTTCTGAAATCTTTCCCATTAACCTTCATATTTATGTCAGTTTCCTAATTATTTTTATTCATAGGTCTAATAAGACGAAGTAGTAATTATGTAATTCAGTTCCTGCTCACTCACGTGTAAGTCTTTTATTTTTTTAGACTTAAACTTTTCAAGATTTTTTTTTTTTTTTTTTTTTTTTTTTTTTTTTTGGGGGGGGGGGGGGGGTTTCGCCAGGTTATGTAAAACAAAATGATAAATATACAGTAGCAGATATTTTGGTCGCAGTTAATGGTATGGCAGGTCAAGTGTACGTTTGTCAGGTAATGAGATGAATGGTCAAGTGTGCGTGTGTGTGTGTGTGTACTCAGCTAGTTGCGGTTGCAGGGGTCGATTCATAGCTCCTGGCCCCCACCTTTTCACTGGTCGCTACTAGGTCACTCTCACTGTGGTCCGTAGACTTTATTGTGTGTGTGTGTGTGTGCTCGCCTATTGGGGTTCCCAGGGGTGGGATTATGCTCCGGGCCCCCCACCTTTTCACTGGCGTATAAGCATCAGTGCTCCTTTTAAGCTTTTTTGGTACCTTTTGTGTGTGGGGTGTGTGTGTGTGTGTGTGTGTGTGTGGGGTTGTGTGCGCGCTGTGTGTGTTTTCGTGGGGTGTGTGTACTCATATATATAGTTGCTTTGGGTTTCAATTCAAAACTCGTGTGTGTGTGTGTGTGTGTTTTGGTGTTTTTTGTACCCCCCTATATGTGTTGCGGGGGCGATTCACAGCTCCCGTTTTGTGTGTGTGTGTGTGTGTGTGTTGGGGTGTGTGTGGTGTGGTGTTGTGTGTGTGAATGCATTTAATGGGGTATTTTTCTGTTTAATTGTTTACTTGACAATCCCCCTACTTAAAGTTACATTTAACAGGCTTGTGCTCATTTTGTCTGTCCTCCCCAATAATTAATTCCCCCTTAATTTTTTAATATTCAAGGGTTTGGGAACACTTTACTCCCTCCTTTTTTTAGCCCTTTCCCATTGTTCAAGAGTCAAAGGGGAAAATAATACTTTTTTTGCCAAAAACCCCCCGATAAAATTTCCCAGGCGGCCCAGCACCCGGGTTAAAGCCCCAAAAATTTAAAAGGGTTATTGGTATAAAGTATACTTCCAGCGTTATGTTATTTTTAATGGAAAAAAGGGAAAGGCTTGGGACAGTGGAGGTAAGACAACGTTTTTACTTTTGGGAAATTTTTTGGGTTTGGCAACGTTTCACTAGTTGGAATTGGTGGCCCACGTTTTCACTTTTTGGGAATTTTTTGGTGGCAACGTTTTCATTTTTGGGAAAATTTTTGGTGGAAAACGTGTTCACTTGTTGGAAATTTTTGGGGGCAACGTGTTCACTTTTTGGGGAATTTTTGGGGGCAACTTTTTTCACTTTTTGGGAAAATTTTTTGGGGGGAAACTTTGTTCATTTTTGGGGAAATTTTTTGGGTAGCAACGGGTTTCCTTTTTTTGGGAAAATTTTTGGTAGAAACGTGTTCACTCTTTGGGAAATTTGGGGGTAGCAAACGTGTTACTTTTTGGGAAATTTTGGTGGGCAACGGTTCCTTTTTGGGAAAATTTTGGTGGAAAACGTGTTCACTTTTTGGGAAATTTTTGGGGGGAACGTGTTCACTAGTTGGAATTTTTGGTTGGAAACTTTGTTCATATTTGGGTTTTTTTGGGGGGCAACGGGGTTCACTTTTTAAAAAATTTTTTTGGTTGGAAAGGTTCTTTTGTTGGAATTTTTGGGGGGAAAACGTGTTTCTTTTTTGGAAATTTTTTGGTAGCAACGTGTTCACATTTTTGGGAAATTTTTTTGTGGCAACGTGTTCACTTTTTGGGAAATTTTTTGGTTGGCAACGTGTTCACTTTTTGGAAATTTTTGGGTTTGGAAAGTGTTCATTTGTTGGAATTTTTTTTGCAAAACGTGTTCATTGTTGGAATTTTTGGGGGGCAACGTGTTCACTTTTTGGGGAATTTTTGGGGGGGCAACGTGTTCACGGGGGGGGAATTTTTGGTAGAAACGTTTTCATTTGGGGGGGGAAATTTTTTGGGGGGCGGAACGTGTTTTTTGGGTTGGAAATTTTTGGTTAGAAAAGTGTTTAAACTTTTTGGGGAATTTTTTGGTGGAACGTGTTATCGTTGGAATTTTTGGTAGAAACGTTTTTCACTTGTTGGAATTTTTGGTTTAGCAACATGTTCATTTTGTTGGAATTTTTTGGTTTCAAGGGTTTCACTTTTTGGGAATTTTTGGTACCCAACGTGTTCATTTGTTGGAATTTTGGTGGGCAACGGTTCATTTTTGGGAAATTTTTGGGGTGGAAAAACGTGTTCATTTTTGGGGTTTTTTTGGGTGGCAAGTTTCATTTGTTGGAATTTTTGGTAGCAACTTTGTTCCTAGTTGGAAAATTTTTTGGTGGGCAACGTGTTCACTTGTTGGAATTTTTTGGGTTTGGGAACGTTTCACTTTTTGGGAAATTTTTTGGTGGGCAACGTGTTCATTTTTGGGAAATTTTTTGGGTTTAAAAACGGGCCCCTTTTTGGGGAATTTTTTGGGGTTAGCAAGTTTTCACTTGTTAAAATTTTTGGTGGCAACGTGTTCACTTTTTGGGGAATTTTTGGTAGAAAGTGTTAACTTTTTGGGAAAATTTTTGGGTGGCAAGTGTTAACTTTTTGGGGAATTTTTTGGGGTACCCAACGTGTTCACTCTTTGGGAAATTTTTGGGTAGAAAACGTGTTCACTTTTTGGGAAATTTTTTGGGAAAAAGCAAACGTTTTCCCACTTTTTGGGAAAATTTTTGGGTAGCAACGGTTACTTTTTGGGAAAATTTTTGGGGTAACAACGTGTTCATTTGTTGGAATTTTTGGGGGGCAACGTGTTCACTTTTTGGGAAATTTTTTTGGTGGAAAACGTTTTTCACTTTTTGGGGAATTTTTGGTAGAAACGTTTTCCCACTTTTTGGGAATTTTTTGGGTTAGCAACGTGTTCACTTTTTGGGAAAATTTTTGGTGGCAACGTGTTCACTTTTTGGGAATTTTTGGTAAAAAACGTTTTTCAACTTGGTTAAAATTTTTTGGTGGCAAATTTGTTCCCCTTGTTGGAATTTTTGGTGGCAACGTTTTCATTTGTTGGAATTTTGGTGACAAGTTTTCCCACTTTTTGGGAATTTTTTGGGTAGCAACGTGTTCACTTTTTGGGAAAATTTTTGGGTTTGGCAACTTTGTTCCTTTTTGGGGAATTTTTGGTTTGAAAACTTGTTAAATTTTTTGGGGAATTTTGGGGGTAGAAAAGTTTTTCACTTTTTGGGGAATTTTTTTGGTAGCTTTCGTGTTCATATTTGGAAAAATTTTTGGAAAAAAACGTGTTCACTTGGGGGGAATTTTTGGTAGCAACGGGGTTCACTTTTTGGGGAATTTTTGGAAGAAAACGTGTTCACTTGTTGGAATTTTTTTTTAGCAACGTGTTTACTGGGTTAAACCGGAACGGTGAAAATTTTTTATACATGTGTACGGAAACTAGGGCCAGGATCTAGGAAAAAAGGAAACATGCGACCCACCAGCCCATACCACCAGATCCCCATTTTACTGAGGGGGAAACCCATAGAAATATTTTTTAAAAAAAAATTCTCCCCCATTTTTTTGGCCTCCGGGAATCGTGCGGCCTTCCCCGTGGGGAGGCGAGAGTTCTCCCCAGGTCACGGTTTTACTTTGGGGAGTTGTCCCTTTGGTGAAAGTTTTAAAATTGTGAAAGTGTCCCATTGTGTAAGTGTCGTTGTGTGTGTTCTTTGGTGTAAGGGTACATTTGTCATTTTATATGTAAGGGTTTTGGAAATATTATCTCCATTAAATCTTTTTAAATGAATTTCTTTTTCGTTTTCTTACCGGGCTTCGGGTTTTAAATGGATGGTGCTCTGGGGGGCCCCGGGTAGTACACGGGGTTTTTACCCGGATATCCCCAGGGTTTAGTACCCAGGGAAAGTCCCGGGGTTTAGAACCCGGATAGTCCCCAGGGTAGTCCCCAGGATATTTACCAGGATAGTCCCCAGGTAGTACCCAGGGTAGTCCCCCGGGTGTACCGGGGTTTAGAACCCAAAAAAATTTTAGCACCCAGGGAAATAACCAGGTTTATTTACCCAGGGTAGAAACCCAGGGTAGTCCCCGGGGTAGAACCCAGGGTAGAACCGGGATAGTACCCAGGGTAGTCCCCAGGATAGTACCCAGGTAGTACGCGGATAGTACCCAGGGTCGTACCCGAGAAAGGTCCCCAGGATAGTACCCGGGGTTTATTTACGAGGATAGTCCCCCAGGGTATTTCCCCCAGGATAGTCCCCAGGGTAGTACGAGGATAGTCCCCGGGGGTATAGTACCAGGGTAGTACCCAGGATAGTAGCCAGGGTAGTACCCAGGGAAGAACCCAGGTAGTACCCAGGAAGTACGAGGATAGAAAACCCGGGTAGTACCCAGGGTATTACCTAGGATGTACCCAGGGTATTACGAGGATAGTACCCGGGGTAGAAAACCCCGGATAGTCCCCGGGAAATAGTACCCGGGGGGAAGTAGCGGGAAATTAGAAACCCAGGATAGTCCCCAGGGTGTAGCCAGGGTAGTAGCCGGGAAAATTTCCCCAGGGTAGTAGCCAGGGTATAGCCAGGGTAGTAGCCAGGGTAGTACCTAGGATAGTCCCCAGGAAGTCCCCTTTGTGTCCCCGGGTAGAAAGGCAGGATAGAAAAAACCCCGGGTAGTCCCCGGGTAGTACCCGGGGGTTAGTAAAAAAGGATAAAACCCCGGGGTTTAGTCCCCAGGGTGTAGGGAAAGGATAGTACCCAGGGTAGTCCCCGGGGTTTAGAAACCCGGATAGTCCCCAGGATAGCCCCAGGGTAGTACGCGGGGGAAAAAGTCCCCCAGGGTAGTCCCCGGGGTAGTACCCAGGATAGTACCCGGGGGTTGGAACCCGGGATGTACCCGGGGATGTCCCCCACGAAAGCACCCGGGGGATGGGAACCCCGGGGGTAGTCCCCGGGGGTAGTACCCCGGTAGTACCCGGGGTAGTACCTAAAAGTAGTACCAGGATAGTCCCCAGGAAAGTACCCAGGGTAGTAAAAGGAAAGTCCCCCAGGGTAGTGCCCGGGGTATTTACCCGGGGTTTAATTTACCAGGTAGTACCCAGGATAGTCCCCAGGGTAGTACCCGGGGTTAGTCCCCAGGGTAGTCCCAGGGTAGTACCCGGGGGGTGTCCCCGGGTAATCCCAAAGGGGTGGGTTACCCAGGGTAATACCCGGGGTTTGCACCCAGGGTTTTTCCCCAGGTTTAGTCCCCAGGGTAGTACCCAGGGTAGCCCCCAGGGAAAGAAACCCGGGTGAATCCGGGGTTTGGAAACCCAGGATATCCCCAGGATAGTACCCAGGGTGGTCCCCCAGTTATACCCAGGTGCCCCGGGGGTAGTCCCCAGGGTAGCCCCAGGGGAAAGCACCCAGGGTAGTCCCCCAGGATGTACCCAGGGTGGGTACCCAGGAATTTACCAGGATATTTACCAGGGTTATTACCCGGGTAGTCCCAGGATTTCCCCGGGGGGTAGTACCCAGGTAGTCCCCAGGGGTCCCCAGAATATTTAACCCAAGATAGCCCCCAAGGGGGTCCCCCGGGTTTAGAAATCAGGGGGTTGTATTCGGATAGTACCCGGATAGTACCAAGGGTAAAACCCCGGGGTTTAGAAACCCAGGAAAGTACCCGGGTGAAACCCAGGGTAGTACCCAGGGTAGAGCCCAGGATAGTACCGGGTATTCCCCAGGATAGTACCAGGATAGTACGCAGGATGTACCCAGGGTAGTTTCCAGGGTAGTACCCGGGGTTTAAAACCCCGGGGATATTTCCCCGGGGGTAGTACCCCAGGGTTAGGATTGGGTAACCCAGGGTGGGGTTCCGGGGTTAGTACCCAGGGAAAGGAAACCCGGGGTTAAAAAGGGTTCCCCAAACCCGGGTTAGTACCCAGGATAGTATGAAACCTTAAAAGGTTTGTCCCCGGGGAGTCCGGGGTGTACCCCCCCCCCCCCCCCCCCCCCCCCCCCCCCCCCCCCCCCCCCCCCCCCCCCCCCCCCCCCCCCCGGGTTTGTACCCAGGGTAGTACCCGGGATAGTCCCCAGGGTAGAAAACCCAGGAAAAGTACCCAGGATAGTACGCAGGATATTTAACCCAGGGTAGAAACCCAGGGTAGACCAGGGTAGTACGCCAGGATAGTACCCAGGGTATTTCCCCGGGGGTAGTTACCCGGGAAATAGTACCCGGGGTTAGTACCCGGGGGTAGTACGAGGATAGAACCCAGGGTGGGTATCCGGGTTAGTACCCAGGTTAGTACCAGGGTAGAAAGCGGGGAAGTACCCGGGTATTTCCCAGGGAAAGTACCCAGGTGTACCCGGGGTAGTACCCAGGATAGTACCAGGTTTAGTCCCCAAGGAAAGAAACCCAGGATAGTACCCGGGTAGTAAGGGGGGTTTTGTAGCCAGGGTATTTCCCCAGGGTAGTACCCAAGGGTTTAGTAGCCAGGGTGGGTTAGCCGGGGGTAGTACTCGGGGTAGTACCCGGGATAGTCCCCGGGTAGTCCCCAGGGTATTTACCCCGGATAGTACCCAGGGTAGTACCAGGGTAGTACCCAGGGTAGTCCCAGGATGTCCCCAGGGTGTACCCAGGGTAGTACCCCGGGATAGTCCCCAGGGTGTACCCAGGTAGTCCCCCAGGATAGTCCCCCGGGTAGTCCCCGGGGTTAGTACCCAGGATATTTCCCAGGGTAGTCCCCAGGATGCCCCCTGGATAGAAAAAAAACCCAGGGTAGTACGCAGGATGTTCCCGGGGTTTGTCCCCGGGGGTTGTCCCCAGGATAGTACCGGGTGTCCCCAGGATAGTACCCGGGTAGTCCCCAGGATGAAACCCAGGTTTTTTACCCAGGATGAAACCCGGGGGAAATTTCCCCAGGTTTAGTCCCCAGGTTTATTTGCCGGGTAGTACCCAGGGAAGCCAGGGTAGCCCCCAAGGGAAATACCCAGGGTAGTAGCCGGGGTAGAAAACCCGGGTGTCCCCAGGTTTTTACCCAGGATAGTCCCCAAGGGTAGTACCCAGGGTGGGGTACGAAAAGATTTTACCCGGGGTTAGTACCAGGGTAGTACCCGGGGATAGTACCCAGGATAGTACCCGGGGTTATTTAAGCAGGATAGTTACCAGGGTAGTAGCGGGGTTTAGTACGCAGGATAGTCCCCCGGGTTAGTACCCGGGATAGTACCCAGGATAGTCCCCGGGTAGTACGCAGGTTTGTACCCCGGGTATTTACCCGGGTTATTTTCCCCGGGGATATTTCCCAGGATTTTACCCAGGGTTAGTACCCAGATAGTCCCCCAGGGTAGTACCCAGGAAGTCCCCTGGGTTTCCCCGGGGGTAGTCCCGGGGGTTAGTCCCCTGGTTAGTCCCGGGTGGTAGTCCCCAAGTAGTATTTGGGGTATTACCAGGATAGTCCCCAGGATAGAACCCCAGGTAGTCCCCAGGATAGTACCCAGGGTATTTACCCTGGATAGGGGCCCAGGGTAGTCCCCAGGTAGTACCAGGATAGTACCCAGGATATTACCAAAAAAAGGGTTCCCCCGGGGTTTTTACCCGGGAAAAATCCCTTGGGGTTGTAAAACCGGATAGCCCCGGGGTTAGTCCCCTGTTTAGTACCCAGGGAAATCCCAGGGTGTCCCCCGGATAGTACCCAGGTCAGTACCCGGGGTTGCACCCAGGATAGTACCTAGGAAAGTACACGGATAGTACCAGGATGTCCCCAGGAAAATTCCAAAAAACATTTCCCCAGGGTATTTACCCAGGATAGGCCCAGGGTAGTAAAACCGGGTAGTACCCAGGGTAGTCCCCTTGATGTCCCCAGGGTATTTACCCAGGACAGTCCCCAAGGTGCACCCAGGATTTTCCCTAGGTATTCCCCAGGAATTACCCAGGATAGTTGTTAGGAAAGGGACCATATCAACAGTTAGGTATCTTTTTTGGGAAAACGTTTCGCCTACCCCCCCCCCCCCCCCCCGTAGGCTTCTTCAGTAAAGTACGACGTATTTGGGACTGAAGAGCCTACTGGGGGTAGGCGAAACGTTTCATAATAAAGATACCTAATGTTGCATTTGTGTTTACCTAAAAACCCGTCGGTATTTTTTTCCATTTTAAAGTTCACCCCGGATAGTACCCGGATAGTACCCCTGGTAGTTTCCCAGGGTAGTACCCAGGGGGAAAAAACCCCCGGTAATTTCCCGGGTTTTTCCCAGGGGGTAGTACCCAGGGGTTGAACCAGGATAGTACCCAGGATAGGGCCCAGGATAGTAAACCCCGGGCCCCGTTTCCCCGAGGGCCCAGCTAACGTCTAGTCTCTTTGGCCCTTAAAATTACCCACGGGGTTTTTTCCCATTTCCCCATTACCCTACTGAAGTCTTCCCCCCTCAAGGTGACAAAATTTCAGTACCTTATTGAGCCCCATTCCCAATTTATGGAATGTGGCAGGGGGGAAAAGTAGCTTTATTCCACGGGGTAACTTTCCTGTAAAATAGGGGAGCAAAACGTGCTAAAGGGGTGGGTGTAGAGGTTTTTTTTTCGGTGTAAAGTGTCTCTTGTTTTTGTGTGTTTACCTATTTGAGTTGTTTTGCTAACGTTGTTTATTTGCTCCTGGCCCGTTTTTGACTCCTTTGATGATCTTTGATTTCTGGCTTCTTGCATTTGGGCCCCCACCCCTGCCCCCTCCAAAATTTGTTCCACTTTTCAAGAAACTCAAAACTATGCTTAAACAGTGTTTTCAACTTTCACCTGGGATCCCCTTTAAATTTAAACTGTCTGATTCGTTTGCCCTTCCTTTCTTTACAGTTTTTTGTATGTTGTAATCATTTTCTTTGTCCTCTTTGCTAGGTTTAAATCTTCAGCTCTCACAGATCTCCCCCTTAAAGTTTGTTAAAATAGATAGTTGTAAAACCCCTTTAATTGATTCTAGCTTCTTCGTGTGCATTATTTTAGTTTTTTTCCCCATTGGGATCGCATTTCAATGATTTCCCGGACAACGTCTAATGTAAGGTTCTAAAAAGAGGGTTTTTAAATTTAATTTTCCCGAATATAAATTTTTAGTTAGATAAATTTTGTAAAAAATCGATGACATTATACTATTTGTGAATATTTCTGACGATTTAAATCAGTGTTATATTTACCCCGAGTTTTATTGTCATCTATGATATCTGCAGCTTCCATTTGGCCCCCCGTCACTGTATCAACTCTCATTTTTTTCGTTGCGTAAAACCTTTCATTTGCTCGGGTTGAATGGGAAAAAAACCACTTCTTTAACCCCTGTGAAAGTCTGAGTAAAAACCTTGGGGGCTTACCACTGTATCTTATTCTTAAATTTTTTTCCCTATAGTTTTTTTTTTCATATAGAGACAAAAAACCCCCAATTTCCTTGATTTTATTTAATAGTTTCCCGTGACTTAATTAGAAAATGACTCTTTGTCGTCTTCAAATTTTTAAAAAATTTGGGGTTTTTAACCCGTGGTAATTTTTGTTTTAGCTTAGGGCAGTGTGGGATCTTAATTTGCCAAATTTTTTTAAAAAATTTAAATTTTTTCAAATTAGATTTTCTTAAAAATATTTTTTTTGTACAGAATTCCCGCGAATTTGAAAATTTTATGAGAAAAAAACCGGGGAAAAAAATGCATTTTTGGTCATTTTAAATTTTTAAAGAGGACAGGCTTTTTTCCCATTTTCCGGAAAATTTCTGGAGCCCTTTTTCCCCCCCCTTTCTTCCCCCTAAAAAATTTTTTTTATACCCCAAGAACCCTTATTCAATTTCCCCTTCAAATATTTAACTCGGTGAAAAAGTAAAACATCGGAAAATTCACCGGACTAATTTTCTGCTTGGTTTTTTCCTTGGACCCCCAATTTTTACCCTACAGTAGGTGTATTTGGAATTTTGGATAGTGATGAACTAAGTCCCTTTGGAAAAATTTAAAATTCTTTTGAAAAATACAAGACAATGAAAATTTTACGTTTAGATATTTATTACCCCGTGCTTTTAAAGCATTTCTGCATGCTTGGATAGACTCAAACAATGCTGAACATATTTTGGTAATTCTTTTTGGTACCAGGTCTTTAAAAAACAGTAGTAATTTAGTTTTTCACAGTTTTTTGAAAAGTCCCCGTTTTTCGTCCTTTGGTTTTGGGTTTCTGCCCACAATTTTTCGGTTGGGTTGTCAGGAGAATTTCCAGGCCCGTTTATAGCGCTTAGCCCACCTCTTCGAAGATTTTCCCGGCATTTTTCTGGAAATTGCCATGGGGGAAAAATCCTGTGGGAAAAATTTCCCTTTTCCATCGGAAAGTTCTTTCTAAAATGGGGAAACCCAAAGGTTTTCCGGATTGCCTTTGGTTTGTCACTGTTCAAAACGTTCCCAACCATAAGGCCCTTCAGGGCCTTTACCTGGAGTTTACCTGGAGAGAGTTCCGGGGGTCAACGCCCCCGCGGCCCGGTCTGAGACCAGGCCTCCTTTAGCAGTAAAATTAATCTAAGACCTCTCCTTAGTGTTTTGGCGCTTGTTGAATATGTCCATTCCGAAGAACTTCGCCTTTTATCCGTCTCACTACCACTGATCTGCACCCATGTACTTTAAAATGCGCTTCATCTGAAAATATAACTTTTCTTCATTCATCTGTTGTCCATCCTTTTCGATCGAGTGGCCACCGCACCCATTTTTTTCTTCATAGCAGCAGTCAATAATTATTTCTCTACTGGCTTTCTGGTAGTTCTGCCAGCTTCATCAAACAGATGAAGAATTAACATTTTATACTAACTGGTGACAAATCTCTGTGTAGGTCTTTGCTGGTTTTCTTGGGATCTTTCACATTATTTCTTAGGATAAACTTGTCTTGAGTTTACTTCCACATCTTCCTCGACACAGCACTCCCACAATCACCAGTGTCATCAGCTCTCATTAGAATCCGACCAAAAGTTGACTTTGCTATGTAAAATTTTTTGGCGATCTGTCTGACACTCGAATCAGAATGTTTTCTAACTGCTACAATACTTGCACGCTTCCTAGGTGTAACATCCATCATGAATTTCAGCAGTAATCATGAAATGAAGGGGAGAATAGGGCGAAACTACATAGCCTTACAGAACAACAGCTGTTGTAGCACTGACGGGAGTCGCAGGGTAACACCACAACTATATGGTAGCCAGTAGTCAGTAACAAACTCTTATCAGCCAAAACCACATTAATTGAGCCGGAGACTAAGCAATGTTATGAGATAATCACAAAATTTACTCCTGTCCCACTAATTTGTACACTCCTGTAAGTCATTCCCACATTTTGTTCCAGTGGGATAACTGGAGAAAACCTCCTGATCGGCTTCAAAATTTCAACATTCTCATATCCTCCTTAGAAGAAGAATGTTAATCGAGTGTGTAGGCGTCATCTTGACACTTTTAATCTTGTACAATACTGCATTTTTGCCTTGATGCAGATGAAGGGCTCTTGATCCAAGGAATTGGACTCATCCTTCCCTTGCTTAAATCAATGATGTATGCATCACATTCTATAGCAGTTGTATGATGGCTTCTGTGCCTCGTCTGGTCAGTTTTAAGCCTTTAGTCCGTTTTTTTCTAAATATAATCTTTGGTTTGATTTTAGGTTATGTCAATTCTAATGTCCCAATTTTATTAATCAAATTAGTTTTTGTGAAATGGAAAAACATTTCTTCTGGTCAGAAATACATCACAGTTTGCCTTCTTTGGGTCACCCGAGGTTGAATCTACATAATATTGATTAAGTATATCTTAATTACATACTTGCATAGTTACTAACTTAAACATTAAACGCTGGTAAATTTTGGAGAATAGTTTGGATACATTTTTTCCTGCGTTAGTCCCAGTTTGATATTTTTTTATAGAAGAAATTGGCAGAATATATATAATGACAGGGTATATTTTAAGATGTTAATCCCTTTAAGATACAAAAGAATTACTTTAGTTTGGCTTCTAAGCTGGTGTTTTGTTGAAGAATCTTTGAATTAGTTCTTATCCAGAGGTACCACTGTATAAAATATATAAAATATTATAAAATATATATATATATATATATTATAAAATATATATATAAAAATATATATGCAAAACAACCACTCTGAAAAATAGAGAAATTCCAAGCGTTTTTCGTTGACTACTCACATTATCAAGGAACTATGAAAGTGAAGCATCCAAGGAAGCTATATAAGGGGTCGGCCAGCACCTCACTATCAGATCCCACAACGGTAAACACGTGACGCGCGGCGAGCCAACTTGGACAGGTCCTTTGCAAAACTCAACCCCCAAGCTATTTATTTGTCCAGTGTATTATTAAATTCTCCCCCAAATTCTATTAATTATAAATGGATCTAATTTATAAAAACCCAAAAAGGAAATATTCATAATATTGTCAAAAACCCTGCTTTTTTGAAACAAGATTCAATTAAAATTCCTACGACCATGGACTTGCTTGATACTACTTTCTCAACTTTTTGAAAATCAATTGGATGGTTAAAATCTCTTAATGAATAAATAAGCATTGGAATCTGTCCAGTTCTAATGCTAGAATTATTTGTTTTAATCTTAGTTCGAGATTTTTACCAGTTTGAAAAGTAATAAACTTTATCGCAATTTTACAAGGAATCTTACTCGAACTAAGATTAAAACAACATAAATATAGCATTAAAAAACTGGACAAGAAATTTCCCAAAGCCTATTTTTTCATGTAAGAGATTTTAACCATCCAATTGATTTTCAAAAAGTTTAGAAAGTAGTATCAAGCAAGTCCATGGGCGATAGGAATATAATTGAATTTGTTTCATAAAAAGCAGTTTTGACAATAATATTAATATTTCCTTTTGTTTATATAAATTATATCCAATTTATAATTAAAAGAATTTGGGTAGAATTTAATAATACACTGGACAAATAAATAGCTTGGGGGTGAGTTTTGCCCAAAAGGGCCTGTCCAAGTTGGCTCGCCGCGCGTCACGTGTTTAACCGTTGTGGGATCTGATAGTGAGGTGCTGGCCGACCCCTTATATAGCTTCCTTGGATGCTTCACTTTCATAGTTCCTTGATAGTGTGGTAGTCACGAAAGCGCTTGGAATTTCTCTATTCTTTCAGAGTGGTTGTTTTGCATATTTTGAAATCACCCCGTTTACTGTGATCTTATTGCATATATATATATATATATAATATATATATATATATATATATATATATATATATATATATATATATATATATTATATATATATAATATTATATATAATAATGTCTGCCGAATAGGCAGATTTTGCGATTTTGGCTTAAATAGCAACGTATATAGGACAAGTGAAAATTTGTGTATGCAATAATTTCGCCAAAATATGTTTCACTGTGTTTGTTTAGTATTTAATTATTGTAAACAAATGTAAAATATATTTAGTTGGGTTTGGCTAAAATAAATTGTTCTTGTTATAATAAGGTTAGGTAAGTTTTCTAAGATTCTTTTGGAGCAAAATTAAAAAAAATTACATTAAAATTAATGAAAAAATATATCTTTAAGCGTATAAGAGAAAATTTTAGAAAGGACTTAATTTTAAACGAGTTCTTGCTAAATGACCAGTTTTACATATTCGGCAAAGACATTATATATATATATATATATATATATATTATATATATATAATATATATATATATAATATATATATAATATATATATATAATATATATATATATATATAAATAATGTCGTGCCGAAATAGGCAGATTTTGCGATTTTGGCTTAAATAGCAACGTATATAGGACAAGTGAAAATTTTGTAGCAATAATTTCGCCAAAATGTTTAAACTGTGTTTTGTTTAGAAATTTAATTTTTGTAAAAAAATGTAAAAAAATTTTTTTGGGGGTTTTTGGTTTAAAATAAATTTGTTCTTTTTTAAATAAGGTTAGGAAAGTTTTTTTTAAGATTTTTTGGAGGCAAATTAAAAAAAATTACTTTAAAAATTTAAAATTAAAAAAAATATTCTTTAAGCGTAAAAAAGAGAAAATTTTAAAAAAGGGAAATTTAAATTTTAAACGAGTCTTGGCTAAATACCAGTTTTACATATTCGGCACGACATTTTTATATTAAAAATAAATATAAAAATATATAAAAAAATATATATATATAAAAAATAAAAAATATATATATAAAATAATAAAATATAAAATATATATTTTATATATAGGGCATTTTAAAAAAAAAATGTGTGTAAAGAAACCCTTTTTGGAAAAAGCAGTTTTGGAGTGAATATGGTAAATTTTTTTCTTTTTGGGGCCAAAACCCGGGCCCAGGTGGGAATCGGCCAGTTGATAATAAAAAAAAATATTTTATAAATATAAATATATATATTTATATTTTATATATAAATATAAATTATATAAATATATATATTTTATATAAATAATTAATATAAATATATATATATAATATTTATTTTTAATAAAAATATATATATATATAAATTGAAAATTTGTATTAGTTCGGAAACGACTACAAAAATTTTAGAAAAAATTTAAATAGGTAATAATTTAAATTTTAAAAAAAAAAAAAAATTAAATTTTTTTATTTACCAAAAAGGTAACTTGCACCCAACCACCATATCACAAAAAATAATTTTAAAATTTAAACCCTGAGGTAACAGCTTCTTTAAATTTATTTTTTTAATTTTTTTGAAAATTTTTTCCAAAATGAAATACACTTTTGCGTTCAGTAATATTTTTGGGTACTGGGAGAATATTCTCTGTAAGTTCTCTGTCTGCGCTCTAGTTTTTTCTTTTCCCCGCTCTAGTTTTTGCCCTCCCAAACGCTCTAATTGTGCTCTTTTTCCCGCGCTTCAGTTTTGGGCCCTTTCCCGCGCTCTTTTTGTTTCCTTCCAGCCCCTGTATCGTGACCACCAGCCCCTCTGTTTGTGCCCTTCCCCGCTCAAATCGTGCCCTAAAGCGCTCTAATTGTGTTCTTCCAGCGCTCGGCGGGCCCTTCCCGCGCTTTTTATTTTGATCTTCCAGCTCTCTATTTGTGACCTCCCCCGCGCTCTATTCGTGGGCCCCTTCCAGCGCTCAGTCGGGCCCTAAACCCCTCTAATTGTGCCTTTTACCGGGGTCTATCCCTGCCCTCCATCGCTTTTTTATTGTGTTCTTCCACGCTCTATCGTGCCCTCAAGCTCTTATTGTGTTTCTTCCAGCGCCTATCGTGCCCCCCCCAGAGTTTTTTTATTGGGGTTTTTTCCAGCGCTCTAGTCGTGCCCTCCAGCGCTTTTTATGTTTCTCCCAAACCTCTTCGTGCCCTCCAGCGCCTTTTTATTGTGGTTTTTTTCCACGCTATAGCCGCTTCTCACCTGTGGTTTTTTCTTTATAAAAATTTACAGAAAATTTTGAAAAATATAAAACCAAAGTGAAGGGGGCTTGTATTAAATAAAGTCCACGTTTTAAGGGCTTTCTTGTAATTAAAATTGTCCCTTTGGGGAAGGGGGGCTTGTATTAAAAATTTTGTCCCGTGAAGGGGGCTTGTGTTAAAAATATTTTCCACGTGAAGGGCTGCTTGTGTTAATATAAGCCCCCCGGAAGGGCTGCTTGTAAAAATATATGTTTAACTTTAAAGGGGTCTTGTATTAATGTAAGCCACGTAAGGGGTGCCCTTTTATTTAAAATATGGGCCTCGTTAAAGGGGGGGGGGTTCTTGGGTTAATATATGCCAGGTGGAAAATTTCTGCTTAAATAATATATGTCCACTGAAGGGCCCGCTTTTATTAATATATGTCCACGTGAAAGGGGGCTTATATTAAAATATGTCCACGTAAGGCTGTTTTGGGATTAAAATAATTTCCCCGTTTAAGGGCTGCTTGTAAAAAATTTACCAAGTGAAAAGGGGTGCTTGTATTAAAAAAAAGTCCCCCTTTAATGGGTGGGTTTTGTTAATTTAGTCCCCCGTGAAGGGCTGCTTCGTTAAAAAAATGTCCACTTTAAAGGGGTGCTTTTTTTAATATATGTCCAAAGGAAGGGCTTTCTTTTAAAATTTAAAATATGTCCAGTAAGGGCTGCTTGTATTAATATATGTCCCCGGAAGGGCTGCTTTTTATTTTAAATTTTTGTCCTCGTGAAGGGGTGCTTGTTTTTAATATATTCCAGGTGAAGGGCTGCTTGTATTAATATAGTCCTCGTTTAAGGGGCTTTGTAATTTAAAGTGGGGTCCACCCTGAAGGGCCCGCTTATATTAATTTATGGGCCACGTAAGGGGGTTTCTTGTAATTTAAAATTTTGCCACGTGAAGTTCGCTTTTAATTTTAAAAATACCAAGTTAAGGCTGCTTGTATTAAAAAATGTCCTCGTTTAAGGGGGCCTTTGTGTTAAAAATATGTCCACGTTAAGGGCTGCTTAATTTTAAAAATGCCCCCCTAAGGGCTGCTTGAATTTTAAAAAAATTCCCACGGAAGGGGTGCTTTTTTTATTAATATAATTCCAACGTGAAGGGTGCTTGTATTAATAAATGTCCACGGAAGGGTTTTTTCTTATAATTTAAAAAATGCCCCCGGGGAAGGGCGCTTTTTTATTTAAAATTGGGGGGCCCCTTTAAGGTTTGCTTTTTTTATTAAAATTTTTCCAGGTTTAAAGGGGTGCTTGTATTAATATAAAGTTTCCCCGTGAAGGGGGGTTGCTTGTTTTAAAAAAATGTCCACGTGAAGGGGGTGCTTTTTATTAAAAATAGGGCCACTGAAGGGGGGCTTATATTTAAAAAAATTTTACGTGAAGGGTTTTCTTGTAAATTAAAAATAAGGCCACTTGGAAAGGGCCCCTTGTATTAATAAATGCCACGTGAAACAGCCTTTTATTAAAAATGTCCTCTTAAGGGCTCTTGTATTAAAATATTTCCCCCGGAAGGGTTGCCTTTTTATTAATATATGTCCACGTGAAGGGGGCTTTTATTAATAAATGTTCCCCCGTAAGGGGTGCTTTTTATTAAATATGTCTAACGGAAGGGGTTTCTTGTAAATTAAATATGTCCCCGGAAAAGGGGTGCTTGTATTAAAAATATGTCCACGTGAAGGGATGCTTTTATTTAAAATAATCCTCGTGAAGGGGTGCTTGTATTTTAAAATATGTCCTCGAGAAGGGCTGCTTATATTAATAATGTCCCCCGGAAGGTTGCTTGTAATTTAAAACCCTATCCCCCGGAAAAGGGTTTCTTGGGATTTAAAATAAGGCCTTTGAAGGGCTTCTTGTATTTAAAAATATGTCCTCTTGGGAAGGGGTGCTTTTATTAATATATGCCACTTTAAGGGGGTGCTTGTATTAATAATGTCCTCGTGGGTGGGGTGCTTTTTAATATATGTCCTCGTGAAGGTTCTTTTTAATTTAAAATATGTCCTCGGGGGCTTCTTGTATTAAAAATTTCCTCGTGGGAAAGGGCGCTTGTATTAATATATTCCTCGTGAAGGCTTCTTGCGTAATTTAAAAACCCCCTTTAAGGGGGCTTGATTTTTATATGTCCAAATGAAGGGCTGCTTTTATTAATAAAGGCACGTGAAGGGTTGCTTGTATTAATATAGTCCAAAAGTTTAAGGGCGCTTTTTATTTAAAAAATACCACGTAAGGGCTGCTTTTTGTTTTAAAATATGTCCACGTGAAGGCTGCTTGTATTTAAAATATGTCCACGGAAAGGGGTTCTTGTATTAAAATATGAAACCCCGGAAGGGGGCTTGTAAATTTAAAATATGTCCCCCTTTAAGGGCCCGTTGTAAAAAATATATGCCTCGGAAGGGGTGCCCTTTTGTTAATATAATTTCCCCGTGAAGGGCGCTTGTATTTAATTTTATGACCCCCGGGGGGGGGGGGGGGGAAGGGCTGCTTTTATTAAAAATATGGCCACTTTTAAGGGGTTGGGTTTTTTAAATTAAAATATGTCCACGTAAGGGCTGCTTTTATTAATATAATTTCCCCGTGAAAAGGGGTGCTTGTTTTAAAATATGACCACGTGAAAAGGGGTGCTTCTAATTTAAAATATGTCCAAAGAGAAGGGCAGCTTGTATTTTAAAATAATTTCCCCGTGAAGGGCTGCTTGTAATTTAAAAATGTCCCCCTGAAGGGGTGCTTATATTAAAAAATGTCCACGGAAGGGCTGCTTGGGATTAATATAATTTTTCCACGTAAGGGCCTTGTTTTTAATATATGTCCACTGAAGGGGGTGCATGTAATAATAAAGTCCTCGTGAAAAGGGGTGCTTCTTTTTAAAAATGTCCCACGTGAAGGGCTGCTTGTATTAAAAATATGTCCTCGTAAGGGGTGCTTTGTTAATTTTATGTCCACGTGGAAAGGGGTGCTTTTATTAATATATGTCCACGTGGGAAGGGGGGCCCTTTTATTAATATATGACCCAAAGTGAAGGGCTGCTTTTATTAAAATATTCCACGTCAAGGGGTGCTTGTATTAATATATGTCCTCGTGAAGGGCTGCTTGTGTTTAAAATAGTCCACGTGAAGGGGGGCTTGTGTTATATATGTCCACGTGAAGGGCTGCTTGTATTAAATAATGTCCTCGTGAAGGGCTGCTTTTTGTTAAAAATAAAGTCCACGTGAAGGGGGGCTTATATTAATAAAAGTCCCCCGTGAAGGGCCCGCTTTTAAATTTAAAATATGTCCACGTGAAGGGTTTCCCTTTTATTAATATATTCCACATGAAGGGCAGCTTTTATTAATATATTTCCACGGAAGGGTTTTCTTGTATTAATATATGCCCCCTTTAAGGGTTGCCCTTTTAAAATTTATGTCCAAATTTTAAGGGTTTTCCTTTTATTTAAAATTTTGTCCACGTTAAGGGTTTTCTTGTAATTTAAAATTTGTCCATATGAAGGGTTTTCTTTTATTAATTTAAAAGTCCCCCGTGGGAAGGGGTTTCTTGTATAAAAATATTTTCCTTCCCTGAAGGCTGCTTATTTAATATATGTCCACGTGAAAGGGGTTTCTTGTATTAATATATTTCCACGTGAAGGGCTGCTTGTATTAATATTGTCCACGTGAAGGGCTGCTTGTAATTTAAAATTTTGTCCCCCTGAAGGGGTTTCTTAATTAATATAAGCCACTGAAGGGCTGCTAATTTTAATAATGTCCCACGTAAGGGGGTTTCTTTTATTAATATATGTCCAGGTGAAGGGCTTCTTGTATTAAAAATAAGTTCCCCCCGGGAAGGGGTTTTCTTGTGTTTTAAAATATTCCCCCGTGAAGGGGGTTTTCTTAAATTAAATATGTCCCCGAAAGGGGTGCTTATTTTTAAAATATGTCCACGTAAGGGTTTCTTGTAAATTTAAAATATGTCCACTTTAAGGGCCCGGCCCTTTATTAAAATGTCCACGGGAAAGGGGGCTTGTAATTTAAAAATGTCCCTCGTGAAAAAGGGGCCCTTTTATTAATATATGTCCACTAAGGGTTGCTTGTATTAAATAAGTCCACGTGAAGGGTTTTCTTGTATTAAAAAAATGGGCCACGGAAGGGGGTGCTTGTTTTTAATATATTCCCCCGTGGGAAAAGGGGGGCCCTTTTGTTAATATTTGTTCCCCTTTTAAGGGCTGCTTATATTAATAAAGTTTCCCCGTGAAGGGGTGCTTTTATTTAAAAATATGCCACGTGAAGGTTTTCTTTATTTTTTATATGCCACGTGAAGGGTTTCTTTTTATTAATATAGGGCCCCGAAAGGGGTGCCCGTAATTTAAAATTTGTCCACGTGAAGGGGTTTGGGTTTTATTAATAAATATCCTCGTAAGGCTGCTTGTATTAATATATTCCCCCGGGAAGGGCTGCTTATAAATTTAAAATATGTCCCCTTGAAGGGTTGCTTGTATAATTCATCTCCCCGTGAAGGGGGGCTTGTTTTTAATATATTTTCCCTTTTGAAGGGGTTTCTTGTATTAATATATTCCTCGTGAAGGGGTGCTTTGTATTAATATTTTCCACGTGAAGGGGTGCTTGTATTTAAAAAATGTCCTCGTATGGGGGTGCTTTAATAATATATGTCCCGGGAAGGGTTTTCTTTTAAATTTAAAATAAAGTCCCCCCGTGAAGGGGGGCTTGAAATTTAAATATGTCCCGTGAAAGGGCTGCTTTTATTAAATTTTGTCCAAGGGGAAGGGGTGCTTGCGTTTAAAATATTCCCGGGGAAGGGCTCTTGATTAAAAATTTTGTCCACGGGAAGGGCTGCTTGATTTAAAATAAGTCTACGTGAAAAGGGGTTTCTTGTTTAATTAAAAATGTCAACGTGAAAATTTTCTTGTATTAATAAATTCCACTGAAGGGGTGCTTGTATTAAAAATATATCCCTTTAAGGGCTGCTTGTGTTAAAAATTTTCCCCCGTGAAGGGGGCTTGTAAATATATGTCCCACGGAAGGGCTCTTGTATTAAAAATTTTACCACGTGAAGGGGGGCTTGTTTTTAATAAATGTCCCCGTTTAAGGGCTGCTTGTATTAATATATGGGCCTTCCCTGAAGGGCTGCTTGTGTTAATATATGTCCACGTGACGGGGGTGCTTGTATTTTTAAAAGGAAACCCCGTGAAGGGCTTCTTTTGTTTAAAAATTCCTCGTTGAAGGGGTGCTTGTGGTTTTAAAATATGTCCACGGAAAAGGGGTCTTGTGTTTAAAAATGTCCACTTTAAAGGGGGCTTAAATTAATATATGCCACGGGGAAGGGGTTTCTTTTTTTTAATATATTCCCAAAGTGAAGGGCTGCTTTTTAAATTTTTATTGGGCCTCGTGAAGGGCCCCTTGTTTAATATATGTCCCAGTTTAAGGGGGTTCTTGAAATTTAAAAATATGCCCCCGTGAAGGGCTTCTTGTATTAAGGTGTCCACATGAAAGGGGTGCTTATATTTTAAAAAAATGTCCCCCCTGAAGGGTTTCTTTGTATTAATATATGTCCCCCGTGAAGTTCGGGTTGTATTAATATATTTTTCCCCCCGGTTTAAGGCTGCTTTTTAAATTTAAAATATGTTCCCCCGTGAAGGCGCTTGTGTTAAAAATGTCCACGGGAAGGGGTGGGTTAAAATTAATATATGTCCCCTGAAGGGGTGCTTGTATTAATATATGGGCCACGTTAAGGGCTTCTTGTTTTAAAAATTCCCGTGAAGGGCTGCTTTTTTTAATATATGTCCACGTGAAGGGTTTTCTTTTAAATTTAAAAAATTCCACGTGAAGGGGTTCCTTTTATTAATTTTATGTTTCCCCGTAAGGGTTTTTTTGTATTAAATTTTATGTCCAGGGGAAGGGGTGCTTTATTAAATAAATCCACGTTAAGGGTTTCTTGTGTTTTAAAAAATGTCCCCCGTGAAAGGGGTGCTTATATTTAAAATATGTCCACGTGAAGGGCTGCCCTTTTATTAATATAAGGGCCCCGTTTAAGGGTTGCTTTTTATTAATAAATGTCCACCCCTTTAAGGGGTGCTTTGGGATTAAAATATGTCCCCCGGAAGGGCTGCTTGAAATTTAAAAAATTTTTTTTTGAAGGCGCTTGTATTAATATAAGTCCACGTGAAGGGTTGCTTTTATTAAAAATAAAGTCCACTTGAAGGGCTCCTTGTATTAATATATGTCCACGTGAAGGGTTGCTTGTATTAATATATGTCCACGGGGAAGGGTTGCTTGTATTAATATGTCCACGTGAAGGGGGTTTTTTTTTTAATATATGTTCCACGTGAAGGGTTGCTTGTATTAATATAGTCCCTCCTGAAGGGCTTGCTTTGTGTTAATATATGTCCACGTGAAGGGCTGCTTGTATTAATATAAAGTCCCTGAGGGCTGCTTGTATTAATATATGTCCTCGTGAAGGGCTGCTTTTTAATATATGTCCCGTGAAGGGCTGCTTGTATTAATATATGCCCCCGTGAAAGGGGGCTTGTATTAATAATATGTCCTCGTGAAGGGCTCCCTTTTATTAATATATGTCCTCGTGAAGGGTTTCCCTTTTATTAATATATGTCCTGGAAGGGCTGCTTGTATTAATATTGTCTCCGTAAGGGCTGCTTGTATTAATTAAAGTCCTCGTGAAGGGCTCCCGTATTAATATATGTCCACGTGAAGGGCTCTTGTATTAATATAATGTCCACGTGAAGGGCTGCTTGTATTAATATATGTCCCGTGAAGGGCTGCTTGTATTAATATATGTCCCTGAAGGCTGCTTGATTAATATATGTCCTCGGAAGGGCTGCTTTGTATTAATATATGTCCACGTGAAGGGCTGCTTGTTTAATATATGTCCACGTTTAAAGGGCTGCTTGTATTAATATATGTCCACGTGAGGGCTGCTTGTATTAATATATGTCCCCGGAAGTGCTGAGTATTATATTTTGTCCTGAAAGGGGTGCTTGTATTAATATTTTCCCGTGAAGGCGCTTGTATTATTTATGTCCACGTGAGGGCTTTCTTGTAAATTTAAAAATTAAGTCCACGTGAAGGGCTGCTTGTATTAAAATATGTCAGTTGAAGGGTTCTTGTTTTAAAATATGTCTCGTGAAAAGGGCTGCTGTATTAATTATTCCACTGAAGGGGCTGCTTGTATTAATATATATCCACGTGAAGGGCTTTCTTGTTTAATAAATGTCCACGTGAAGGGCTTTCTTGTATTAATATATGTCCACGTGAAGGGCTGCTGTATTAAAAATATGCCCGTGAAGGGCTGCTTTTATTAATATATGTCCACTGAAGGCTGCTTGTATTAAATATTTCCTTAAGGGCTTTTTTATATGTCCCGTGAAGGCTGCTTGTGAAAAATTCCACGTGAAGGGCTGCTTTTTAATAATTCCTCGTGAAGGCTCTTGTTTAATATATGTCCCGTGAAGGTTGCTTTATTAAAATTTCCCGGAAGGGCTCTTATATTAAATTTCCCCCGTGGAAGGGTTGCTTGTATTAAATAAGTCCCAATGAAGGAGCTGTATTAATATATGTCTACGTGAAGGGTTGCTTGTATTAAAATGTCCCGGGAGGTGCTTTTAATTAAAACCACGTGAAGGGGCTTGTTTAATAATGTCCACTGAAGGGCTGTTTTATTAATATTGTCCAGGAGGGTTGCTTGTATTAATAAAGTCCACGTGAAGGGTTGCTTGATAAATTGACCACGTTGAAGGTTCTTGTATTTTATGCCCGTGAAGGGTTTCTTTGATAATATTTCCTGGGCTGCTTTATTAATTTGCCAGGTGGAGGGGCTTGATTTTAAAAATGTCCACGTGAAGGTGTTGCTTGATAAATTGTCCACGTGAAGTTGCTTGTATTAATATATGCCGTGGAAGCCTTGTTTAATTATCCTTGAAGGGCTTCTTTATTAATAATGTCCTCGTGAAAGCTGCTTGTATTAATATGTTCCTCTGAATGGTCTTGTATTAATATATGTCCTGTGAAGGCTGCTTGTATTAAATATGTCTTGGAAGGCTGCCTGTATTAAATTGCCTCGGGCGCTGTTTGAAATATATTCCCGAAGGGCTGTTGAAATTGAGCCTGTGAAGTCATGCTGTAAAGTCCCCGGAAGGTGCTTGTGTTAATTTGTCACGAGGTAAGGGCTTTTATAAGTTCACCTGAAGGGCCTTTTGTAATAAGTTCCGTAGGGGCTTTTTAAAATTCCACTTGGAAGGGTCTTGTATTAATATATGTCCCGTGGGGGCTTATATTAATATATGTCCACGGAGGTGGATTAAGTTCCTGAAAGGGGTTTTTGTATTAAAATGTCCACGTGAAGGCTGCGCATTTAAATTTTCCACGTTAAGGCGGCTTGTGTTAAAAGTCCGGTAGGTGTTGATTAAAATAGTCCCTTTGGGGGTTTTTTGTATTAAAGTCCCTGAAGGGTGCTAAAATATGTCCACGTGAAGGCATGGTTTGTTAATATGTTCGTAAGGTGTTGATTTATTGCCTGTGAAGGGTCGGAATTTAATTTTTTCTGAAGGCTCCTTGTAAAATTTTTTAAGTTGAAAAGGGGCTGTTTTTATGTAAGTTGAAGGGTTTCTTTTTAATAAAGTTTTGAAGGGTTGGGTTTAAATATAATTCCCGTGTGAAGGGTTGCTGTATTTAAAATATTCATGGGGCTTGTGAAAATATTCCCGGAAAGGGGTGCTTGATTAATTTTTTCCCGTGAAGGGCTGTTTTTTTAAAAATTTCCCTTTAAGGGGTTTGTTTAATAATGTCCTCGGAAAAGGGGTTTTTAAAAAAACCCCCGTGAAGGGTTTCTTGTATTAATAAATCCCGAAGGGCCCCTTTTTATAAATTTTCCCGTAGGGCCCCCTTTTATTAAAAATTTTCCCCGGAAAAGGGGCCCTTTTTTAATATATGTCCCGTGAAGGGCTGCTTGAAAAAATATATGCCTCTGAAGGGCTTCCTTTTTTTAATATATGTCCACTTTGGGGGTTTTTAATTTAAAATTCCACGGGGGAGCTGTTTAAAAATAATAAGGGCCCTGTTTTATTTATTAAGGGGGTTTTTATTTTTGGGGGGTTTTTATTAAAACCACGTGAAGGGGCTTTTATTAATATTGCCACGGAAGGCTGCTTTTTTAAAATTTCCCGGAAGGGGTTTGGATTAAAAATTCCCGTGAAGGCGCGTTTAAAATAGTCCACGTGAAGGGTTTTTAATAAATTTTCCCTTTTAAAGGGTGCTTTTTTAAAATTTTTCCCCGTGAAGGGCTGCTTTTTTAAAATGTCCCCCGGAAGGGTGCTTGTTTAATTAAAAACCCGGAAGGGGCCCTTTTTTAATTTTTCCACGTGAAGGGCTGCTTTATTAATATAACCCGTGAAGGGGTTTTTTTTTAATATATGTCCACGGAAGGGGTGCTTGTTTAATTATGTCCCGTGAAGGTTTCTTGTATAATTTTCCACTGAAGGTTTTCTTGTTTAAAAAGTCCCGTGAAGGGTTTTTTGTATTAATATATGTCCCGTGAAGGCTCTTGTTTAAAAAAATTCCCAAGGGTGCTTGTATTAATAATGTCCCAAAAAGGTGCTGTATTAATTATCCCGTGAAGTCTTTATTAATTTTTCCCACGGAAGGGTGTTGTATTAATATATTCCCAAGGGTTTTTTTAAAATTTTCCACTGAAGGGTTTTTTAAAAAAATTAGTCCCGGGGGCTTTTTTAAAATAGCCCGTAAGGGGGTTTTTAAATTTTTCCCCTGAAGGGTTTCTTGTTTAAAAAAAATGTCCAGAAGGGCCTTTTATTAAAAATATTTCCCGAAGGGTGCTTGTTTAATAATGTCCACAAGGGTGCCCGTATTTATAAAACCCTGAAGGGGTTTTTTTTTTTTCCCGTGAGGGTTCTTTATTAAATTTTAAAAGCCCGGAAGGGTTTCTTTTTAATATTGTCCCAGGGGGGGTTTTTTTATTAATAAAATTTGGGGGGGTTTTTTTAGTATGGGGTTTTTTTTTTCCCGGGGTTTTATTAAAAAAAAATTTGGGGGGGGTTTTATTAAAAAGGGGCCCCTTTTAAAAAACCCCGGGGTTTTATTAAAATTTTTCCCTGGGGCTTTTTTTTTAAGCCCCCGGGAATTTTGTTAAAATTTTCCCCGAAAGGGGTTTTATTAAAAGCCCCCCGTGAAGGGTTTTTGTATTAATTAATTTCCCGAAAGGGGGGTTTTTAATAAATGTCCCGTGAAGGGCTTGTTTAAAAAATCCAGTAAAAGGGGTTTTATTTAAAAATTCCCTGAAGGGCTGCTTTTTTAATTTCCCCCGGGGCTGCTGTTTAAATATGCCCGGAAGGCGCTTTTTAAAAAGTACCCTAAAGGGGTTTTTAATATTGTCCCGTGAAGGGCGCTTGTATTAATATACCCCCCCAAGGGGGTTTTTTATATTTTTAAGGGCCCCGTTTAAAAAGTGGGGGTTTTTTTTTAAAATTTCCCTGGAAGGGCTCTTGTTAATATATTCCCGGGAAAGGGGGTGCTTTATTTTATTTCCCAAGGGCCCTTTTTTTAATTTTCCCAGGGGGGCCTTTATTAAAATATATTCCAGGAAAATTTTATTATAAATTTCCAAGGGCTTTTTTAATATATGTCCACGTGAAGGGTCTTTTTAATTATATGTCCCGGGGGTTTTTATTTTAATAAACCCCGAAGGGCGCTTGTTTAATAATTCCCCGAAGGGGTTTTTTAAATATGCCCGTGAAGGGGCTTTATAATATTTCCCGAGGGGCTTTATTAAATATATGTCCACTGAAGGGCTTGTTTTAAAAAAGTCCACGTGAAGGGGTGCTTGTATTAAATATTCCACGTAAGGGGCTTGATTTAAAATTCCCCCGTAAAGGGGCTGTTATTAAATATGTCCACGTAAGGGGCTTGTAATTATGTCCCGTAAAGGGGGTTGTTTATTAAATTCCCGTAAGGGGTGTATTAAATATTCCCCGGGGGTTTCTTGTATTAAATATGTCCCGTGGGGGTTTTTTTAAAAAAAAATTCCCAAGGGGCCTTTTATTTAAAACCCTTTTGTTTAATATTTTCCCAAAAAAAATTTTTAAATTACTTGTAAATTTTTTTAAAAAATTTTTTAGGGGCCCTTTTTTAAATTATTTCCGGGGGTTGTTGTTTTTCCCTAATTTTATTAAATTGCCCCTAAAGGGGTTTTAAAATAATGGGGGGTCTTGTTTTAAATTTTTCCCGTGAAGGGTGCTTTTTAAAATTTCCCGGGGAATTTTTTAAATTTGCCCGGGGAATTGGTTAAAATTTTTTTCGGGGTTTGAAAAAGGTGAAGGGGGTTAAATTGCCCGGGGGTTTTTTTAATTTTCCCCTGAAGGGCCCCCGTTTAATTTTCCCCCGGGAAAGGGGGTTGTTAAAATTTTCCCTGAACCTTTTTAAATTTGCCCGTGAAGGGTTTTTTTAAAGCAGGGAGTTTGTTTAAAAATTTGTGAGGGCTTTATTTTTAAGGGGGTGGTTTTAAAAGTCCCTTTAAAAACCCCTTTAAAATTTTTTAGGGGGTTTTTTTTTTTTGCCCCAAAGGGGTTTTTTAAAAAGTTTGGAAGGGGTTTTAATTTAAAATTTATAAGGGGGTTTTTATTTAAATTGCCCGGAAGGGGTTTTGAAAACCCGGAAGGGTTTTGGGTTTAAAAAGGGGGAAATCTTTTAAAAAGCCCGGAAAAGGGGGGCTTTTAAAAAACCCGTGAAGGGGGGTTTTAAAATTTTTGTAATTTGGGGGAAATTGCTTTTTTAAATTTTTTCCCTTTAAAAAACCCTTTTTTAAATTATGTGGAAGGGGGGGTTTTTTAAAAAACCCGTGAAGGGTTTTTTGTTTAATAATTTCCCGGGTGGGGTTGTTTAAAAAAAGTCCCGTGGGAAGGGCCTTTTTTTTTTGGGGGAAAAGGGGGGTTGATTTTTAAAAAATTCCCGGGAAGGGTTGGGATTAATTGCTTAAAGGTTTTGGTTTTAACTGAGCATGTGGAAGTCTGAGCGTGTGGAAGTCTGAGCGTGTGGAAGTCTGAGCGTGTGGAAGTCTGAGCGGTGGAAGTCTGAGCGTGTGGAAGTCTGAGCATGTGGAAGTCTGAGCGTGTGGAAGTCTGAGCGTGTGGAAGTCTGAGCGTGTGGAAGTCTGAGCGTGTGGAAGTCTGAGCGTGTGGAAGTCTGAGCGTGTGGAAGTCTGAGCGTGTGGAAGTCTGAGCGTGTGGAAGTCTGAGCGTGTGGAAGTCTGATCGTGTGGAAGTCTGATCGTGTGGAAGTCTGATCGTGTGGAAGTCTGATCGTGTGGAAGTCTGATCGTGTGGAAGTCTGATCGTGTGGAAGTCTGATCGTGTGGAAGTCTGATCGTGTGGAAGTCTGAGCGTGTGGAAGTCTGAGCGTGTTGGAAGTCCGAGCGTGTGGAAGTCCGAACGTGTGGAAGTCCGAGCGTGTGGAAGTCCGAGCGTGTGGAAGTCCGAGCGTGTGGAAGTCCGAGCGTGTGGAAGTCCGAGCGTGTGGAAGTCCGAGCGTGTGGAAGTCCGAGCGTGTGGAAGTCCGAGCGTGTGGAAGTCCGAGCGTGTGGAAGTCCGAGCGTGTGGAAGTCCGAGCGTGTGGAAGTCCGAGCGTGTGGAAGTCCGAGCGTGTGGAAGTCCGAGCGTGTGGAAGTCCGAGCGTGTGGAAGTCCGAGCGTGTGGAAGTCCGAGCGTGTGGAAGTCCGAGCGTGTGGAAGTCTGAGCGTGTGGAAGTCTAAGCGTGTGGAAGTCTGAGCGTGTGGAAGTCTGAGCGTGTGGAAGTCTGAGCGTGTGGAAAGTCTGAGCGTGTGGAAGTCTGAGCGTGTGGAAGTCTGAGCGTGTGGAAGTCTGAGCGTGTGGAAGTCTGAGCGTGTGGAAGTCTGAGCGTGTGGAAGTCTGAGCGTGTGGAAGTCTGAGCGTGTGGAAGTCTGAGCGTATGGAAGTCTGAGCGTGTGGAAGTCTGAGCGTATGGAAGTCTGAGCGTATGGAAGTCTGTGCGTATGGAAGTCTGAGCGTGTGGAAGTCTGAGCGTATGGAAGTCTGAGCGTATGGAAGTCTGAGCGTGTGGAAGTCTGAGCGTATGGAAGTCTGAGCGTATGGAAGTCTGAGCGTGTGGAAGTCTGAGCGTATGGAAGTCTGAGCGTATGGAAGTCTTGTGCGTATGGAAGTCTGAGCGTGTGGAAGTCTGAGCGTGTGGAAGTCTGAGCGTATGGAAGTCTGAGCGTATGGAAGTCTGTGCGTATGGAAGTCTGAGCGTGTGGAAGTCTGTGCGTATGGAAGTCTGAGCGTATGGAAGTCTGTGCGTATGGAAGTCTGAGCGTATGGAAGTCTGTGCGTATGGAAGTCTGAGCGTGTGGAAGTCTGAGCGTATGGAAGTCTGAGCGTATGGAAGTCTGAGCGTATGGAAGTCTGAGCGTATGGAAGTCTGAGCGTGTGGAAGTCTGAGCGTGTGGAAGTCTGAGCGTATGGAAGTCTGAGCGTATGGAAGTCTGTGCGTATGGAAGTCTGAGCGTGTGGAAGTCTGTGCGTATGGAAGTCTGAGCGTATGGAAGTCTGTGCGTATGGAAGTCTGAGCGTATGGAAGTCTGTGCGTATGGAAGTCTGAGCGTGTGGAAGTCTGAGCGTATGGAAGTCTGAGCGTATGGAAGTCTGAGCGTGTGGAAGTCTGAGCGTATGGAAGTCTGAGCGTATGGAAGTCTGAGCGTATGGAAAGTCTGTGCGTATGGAAGTCTGAGCGTGTGGAAGTCTGAGCGTGTGGAAGTCTGAGCGTATGGAAGTCTGAGCGTATGGAAGTCTGTGCGTATGGAAGTCTGAGCGTGTGGAAGTCTGTGCGTATGGAAGTCTGAGCGTATGGAAGTCTGTGCGTATGGAAGTCTGAGCGTATGGAAGTCTGTGCGTATGGAAGTCTGAGCGTGTGGAAGTCTGAGCGTATGGAAGTCTGAGCGTATGGAAGTCTGATCGTATGGAAGTCTGAGCGTATGGAAGTCTGAGCGTGTGGAAGTCTGAGCGTGTGGAAGTCTGAGCGTATGGAAGTCTGAGCGTATGGAAGTCTGTGCGTATGGAAGTCTGAGCGTGTGGAAGTCTGTGCGTATGGAAGTCTGAGCGTATGGAAGTCTGTGCGTATGGAAAGTCTGAGCGTATGGAAGTCTGTGCGTATGGAAGTCTGAGCGTGTGGAAGTCTGAGCGTATGGAAGTCTGAGCGTATGGAAGTCTGAGCGTGTGGAAGTCTGAGCGTATGGAAGTCTGAGCGTATGGAAGTCTGAGCGTGTGGAAGTCTGAGCGTATGGAAGTCTGAGCGTATGGAAGTCTGTGCGTATGGAAGTCTGAGCGTGTGGAAGTCTGAGCGTGTGGAAGTCTGAGCGTATGGAAGTCTGAGCGTGTGGAAGTCTGAGCGTGTGGAAGTCTGAGCGTGTGGAAGTCTGAGCGTATGGAAGTCTGAGCGTATGGAAGTCTGTGCGTATGGAAGTCTGAGCGTATGGAAGTCTGAGCGTATGACAGTGATCAGTTAATCTCTTACTACTACAAAATTTAACTGGCTTTTTTTTTTCATATACAGTAATGTGCATTTTTTTCGTTATCTTGAGATTGATTTCCGCAGATTTATTGCATAATAAAAAATTCACACTGCTTGTTCGGCAGAAATGACTCTTGCTTTTTAGGCCAAACTCTCCGGTTCGACTTATTCGGCAGCACTGTAGGTATCCTCCAGGTAGGACGCTGCTAGAACAATAACGACGTCCCCTTATGTTTACATTTAACCTGTAATTACAATAAAATTAACACTAGCACGCACATAATAAATCAGCCGAGTTATCCTTAAAAATATCTTATATTTGTTCATGTGAATAATTTGTACTACCTTCTTGATGGAGGATGAGCACTTAAACTGGCTTCCTGTTCCCAGCTTAACACTCTTATATCGGATTTCCGTCAGTGTTCACCAGCATGCTATTAATACTTACCCGAGCACTACCGATTTTTTGTCAATTTGTAAACGTGTTTTCACTTAATTTATTACCTCAGTTTCGATGTTTATGGTACTTTATCACCAATTTTGAAAAATGACAGCGCTTAATGTGCGAAGCTTGTAAGTTGCATATTATTATGATTTATGCCTTGCAGCGGTGCTTTGTTTACAAGGCGAGTGGCTGCTCTGAGTAACGTTCAGAGTGGCGTTAACTCCTCTACTGTAGAGACAGGTACTAAATATCTTGCGGTTGTTGCACTATCCAGGGTATATATATCCTCTTATTGCATGATCCCAGTCCTTAGTGCCTCTATGCATGCAATTGGTATAGTGCAGAGTGCATCACTGCACTCTTCAGCACTGCAGAGCTGAAGCAAATGGGAAGAGACTCTCACTAGTCTTCATATGGAAACTGATATCCAAATTTCTTTAATAAAAAATGGCAAATTAGGATACACAAAGACCAAATATAAATTCCAAGAGCACACACTCCCTGGAGCCACTACTTGACCTTTCTTAATAAGTTCTGTTGCAACAACAACAATCATTTTCAGTCTGAGGATACTAGGTGGAATACACTATATAAGAAGGTGTACACTCAAATACATGTACACTCAAAACACACACACACACACACACACACACACACACACACACACACACACACACACACACACACACACACACACACACACACACACACACATAGGATGTTCCAGAGAGGGGACACAGGGACAAGGGGTCACAACTGGAAGCTGAAGACTCAGACGAGTCACAGGGACGTTAGGAAGTATTTCTTCAGTCATAGAGTTGTCAGCAAGTGGAATAGCCTAGCAAGTGAAGTAGTGGAGGCAGGAACCATACATAGTTTTAAGAAGAGGTATGACAAAGCTCAGGAAGCAGAGAGAGAGAGAGAGGATCCAGTAGCGATCAGTGAAGAGGCGGGGCCAGGAGCTGAGTCTCGACCGCTGCAACCACAATTAGGTGAGTAGATGAGTACAAACACACAAACACACACACACACACACACACACGAACACACACACACACACACACACACACGAACACACACACACACACACACACACACACGAACACACACACACACACACACACACACACACACACACACACACACCCCACACACACACACACACACACACACACACGAACACACACACGAACACACACACACACACACACACACACACACACACACACACATACATAGACGCAGAAGTGTCTTCGTTTGCAGATGTGAAGAGAACTAGGAGAATTAAATCGGTCGAGAATCAGGCAGGACTACAAAGAGATCTGAACAAGCTACAAGCCTGGTCCAGCAACTGTCTCCTTGAATTTAACCCTGCCAAATGCAAAGTCATGAAGTTCGGGGAAGGGCAAAGAAGACCACAGACAGAGTATAGGCTAGGTGGCCAAAAACTGCAAACCTAACTCAAGGAGAAAGATCCTGGGGTGAGTATAATACCGAGCACGTCTCCGGAAGCACACATTAACCAGATAACCGCTGCAGCATATGGGCGCCTGGCAAACCTGAGAATAGCGTTCCGATACCTCAGTAAGGAATCTTTCAAAACTTTGTACACCGTGTACGTGAGGCTCATACTGGAGTATGCAGCACCAGTTTGC
>NC_069433.1:29604034-29876534 GCF_026875155.1 Cherax quadricarinatus | reverse complement strand
ACATCACTGTACACACTATACATCACTGTAACATACACATCACTGTACCACTACACACATCACTGTTCACATACCACATCACTGGTACACACTACACACATACTGGTACACACTATACATCACTGGTACACATTACACATCACTGGTAACACCTACACATACTGGTACACACTACACACATCACTGGTACACATACACACATCACTGTACCACTACACCATCATGGTACACACTACACACTCACTGGTACACACTACACACATCATGGTACACACTACACACATCACTTTTACATACTACTCATCACTGGACAACTACACATCATGGTACCACTCACATCACTGGTACGCTACACGTACTGGTACTCACTACACATCACTGGTACCCTAACACTCACTGGTACACAGTCACACATCACTTGTACACAGTACACACATCACTGGTGCACACTACACATCACTGGTACACACTACACATCACTAGTACACACTATACATCACTGGTACACACTATACATCACTGGTACATACTACACATCACTGGTACACACTACACTTCACTGGTACACACTACACATCACTGGTACACAGTACACACATCACTGGTACACACTACACACATCACTGGTACACACTACACATCACTGGTACACACTACACATCACTGGTACACACTACACTCATCACTGGTACACACTATGCATCACTGGTACACACTACACATCACTGGTACACAGTACACATCACTGGTACACACTGCACATCACTGGTACACACTACACATCACTGGTACACACTACACACATCACTGGTACACACTACACATCACTGGCACACACTACACATCACTGGTACACACTACACATCACTCGTACACACTACACATCACTGGTACACACTACACATCACTGGTACACACTACACACATCACTGTACACACTACACATCATGGCACACACTACACATCACTGGCACACACTACACATCACTGGTACTACACTACACATCACTGGTACACACTACACACATCACTGGTACACACTACACATCACTGGCACACACTACACATCACTGGCACACACTACACATCACTGGTACACACTACACATCACTGGCACACACTACACATCACTGGTACACACTACACATCACTGGCACACACTACACATCACTGGTACACACTACACATCACTCGTACACACTACACATCACTCGTACACACTACACATCACTGGTACACACTACACATCACTGGTACACACTACACACATCACTGGTACACACTACACATCACTGGTACACACTACACATCACTGGCACACACTACACATCACTGGCACACACTACACATCACTGGCACACACTACACATCACTGGTACACACTACACATCACTGGCACACACTACACATCACTGGTACACACTACACATCACTCGTACACACTACACATCACTGGTACACACTACACATCACTGGTACACACTAACAGTGTGTCAGTAATATTAAAACGCTCGCGACCCGTGACATTTTAGTGATTGTTAAGAACTTTTAGAGAAGTTTGAGGACGTTTAAGAGTTTTTAGCGTCGTTTTGAGGGACGGTAAAACTCTCTTAAACATGATGATTTAATGTTATACAGTGACGTTTTAATGTTATACAGTGACGTTTTAATGTTATTTAGTGACGTTGTAATGTTTTGCAGTGACGTTTTAATGTTATGATCACATAGTGATTTTTTGCGGGTTTACATTTTACTGACATTTTTTCGTATGTTTTATTTATGTTTATGGACGTTTTAGTATAGTTTTACTTGTGTATGTTTCCCCAGAGCAGCTGCGCACATGCGTGTTTAATGCTTAGGTAATATCTGTGTATCATAGGCATATTGCTCTGAGTTTTAGAGAGTAATTTAGTACATGTGTAGTCTTGTCACAGAAGCGAGTCCTGACCCGCGTAGCGAGTCGCTGCGTCACCTTGATCCCCTCTCCTGCCCTTCCGCGAGTTTTATGTTAATTTTGAAACACCGAGAAGGAATTAATGAGAGCTGGTTGCTGCCCAAAAAGTTGGGTGCAGCACTGATGACTGCTTGCTGCCCTCACAACCAGCCCTGAAGGCTGGTTGCAGCCCTGGGGATTGGTTGCATCTCAGAGGGATGCTTGTTTCCCTGAAGGGTGGTTGCAGCCCTAGGGATTGGTTGCTTCTCAGAGGGATGCTCGTTTCCCTGAAGGCTGGTTGCAGCCCTAGGGATTGGTTGCTTTTCAGAGAGATGCTTGCTTTCTTGAAGGCTGGTTGCAGCCCTGAGGAGTAGGTGCTTCTCTGAGAGCTGATTGCTTCTCCGACTACTGGTTGCTTCTTTGATAGCTAGGTGCTTTTCTGATAGCTGGTTGATGCTTCGAAGTGTGTGGTTACAGCAATGAAGACTAGTTGCAGCTCTCAGTGCTGGTTGTGCATCTGAGTGCTGATCTCCGTTCTGAGTGCTGGTTGTGCATCTGAGTACTGGTCTCAGCTCAGGGTGCTCCTTGTGCATCTGAGTACTGGTCTCAGCTCTGAGCGCTGCTTGTGCATCTGAGTGCTGGTCTCAACTCCAAGTGCTGGTAGAGTGAAGCTGGATAGTACCCCCCCCCCTCACGTAATCAGTGGTGATGGGTGAGTTACACACGACGGGTCACTCCCTAACTCACTCCCTGCACGCAGACTATCACCCTGACAACACCTACAAGTCCCCCCGCACCTTCTTTAATCACGGAGCGACGGGGAGATTTAAATAGAGTGAGATAATATTCCTTCCCTCACTCAGGGAGAAACAGGGGAAAATTTCCTTCCAGAATCATGGAAAATGGGGAATTTTTTTTTTCCAGAAGCTGAGCCATTCTTTCCCTGAGCCATAGATTACACGATCATTTTTCACAAAAGATTTGAGAAAGAAAATATGTGCTTTTTAAAAAAGGAGAAGCGAAAGAATTTTCCCCGGATCTGGATTAACCTGTTTTTTCCCCCATTCCTTCTTTAAGTTGAGTGAGGCGGGCGGGGAAATATCACAATAGATCACACAATTTTCTTTTTCAGGCCGACAATAGGGGAATTTTTTCCAGGCGAGGATTTAAAAATTTAACTCTGGAGGCTTGCTTCATCAGCGAGGCCAGAGTGGAAATTTACACAGGACTTAAGCCTGCGTCCTCACTCCTGCCACACAGCCTGGGTGTGCAGGGAACAGTGAGGGTGTGCAGGGAACAGTGAGGGTGTGCAGGGAACAGTGAGGGTGTGCAGGGAACAGTGAGGGTGTGCAGGGAACAGTGAGGATATGCAGGGAACAGGAAGGGGGTTGTGCAGGGAACAGGATGAGGGTGTGCAGGGGACAGTGAGGGTGTGCAGGGAACAGAGTGAGGGTGTGCAGGGAACAGGATGAGGGTGTGCAGGGAACAGTGAAGGTGTGCAGGGGACAGTGAGGGTGTGCAGGGAACAGAGTGAGGGTGTGCAGGGAACAGGATGAGGGTGTGCAGGGAACAGGGTGAGGGGTTTGCAGGGAACAAGATGAGGGTGTGCAAGGAACAGGGTGAGGATGTGCAGGGAACAGAGTGAGGATGTGCAGGGAACTGGGTAAGAATGTGCAGGGAACAGAGTGAGGATGTGCAGGGAACAGAGTGAGGATGTGCAGGGAACAGAGTGAGGATGTGCAGGGAACAGAGTGAGGATGTGCAGGAACAGAGTGAGGGTGTTCAGGGAACATGTTGAGGGTGTGCAGGAAACATAGCGAGGGTGTGCAGGGAAATTGAGTAAGGAGGTGAACAGGGAAGGAAGTCAGGGTGTGCAGGGAAGGGTGGGAGGGTGTTAGGGAGGGTGTGTAGGGAACTGAGGTAGGGTGTGTAGGGAAGGGAGGTAGGGTGTGTAGGGAAGTACCCGTGTGATGAAGGGAAGGGAGGAACACGTATGTAGATGTAAGGGAGGGAACCGTATGGATGTAAGGGAAGAATCAGTGTGAATGTAAGGAAGAGAATCGTATGGATGTAAGGGAAGCATCCGTGTGGATGTAAGGAAGGGAGCCGTATGGATGTAAGGGAAACATCCGGGTTGATGTAAGGGAGGGAACCGTATGGATGTAAGGGAGGGAACCGTATGGATGTAAGGGAAACATCCGTGTTGATGTAAGGGAGGGAACCGTATGGATGTAAGGGAAACATCCGTGTGGATGTAAGGGAGGGAATCGTGTAGAGGGTAGACAGTAACCCGTGTGGATTAAAGGATGAGATCTGTGTGGATACACGGGTGGAACCGTACTGGAGGGATAGTATGATTCTCTCTAGATGGAAGAGTGGGACGCTTGTGAAGGGAAGGAAAAGATTTGTGGATAGAAGGGATAGACACTTGTGGAGGGAGGGGAAGGACCCTTGTAATGGAAGAGAGGGAGTTTGTAAATGGAAAGGAGAGTGCTTGCAGATAGAATGGTTTGATCGGTTTGAATGGAAGGGACCTTTGTGGATGGCAGGAAGGGACCCTTCTGGATGGCAGGAAGGGACCCTTGTGGAAGGCAGGAAAGGAATCTTGCAGATGGCAGGAAGGTACCCTTCTGGATAGCAGGAAGGGACCCCCGTGGATGACAGGAAGGGATCCTTGTAGAACGCATTAAGGCACCCTTATAGATGGAAGGAAGTGACCCTTGTGAATGGCAGGAAGTGACCCTTGTGGATGGCAGGAAGTGACCCTTGTGGATGGCAGGAAGTGACCCTTGTGGATGGCAGGAAGTGACCCTTGTGGATGGCAGGAAGTGACCCTTGTGGATGGCAGGAAGTGACCCTGTGGATTGCAGGAAGTGACCCTGTGGATTGCAGGAAGTGACCCTGTGGATTGCAGGAAGTGACCCTGTGGATGGCAGCAAGGGACCCTTGTGGATGGCAGGAAGGGACCCTTGTGTAAGGCAGGAAGGGATCCTTGAGGATGGCATGAAAGAACCCTTGTGGATGGCATGAAGGAACCGTTGTGGATGGCCGGAAGGGGCCCTTGTGTATGGCAGGAAGGGACCCTTGTGGATAACAGGAAGGACCTTGTGGATGGCAGGAAGGGACATTTGTAGATGGCAGGAAGGAACCCTTGTGGATGGTAGGAAGGAACCCTTCTGGTTTTGAGGAAGAGACCACTGTGGATGGCAGGAAGGTACTTTTGTGTAAGGCAGGAACATAAGAACATAAGAAAAACATAAGATAGAAGGAACACCACAGCAGGCCTACTGGCCTATGCAAGGCAGCTCCATTTCTCCCACCAGCTTAAGCCAGTGCCTTGACCTAGTGAGGTCAGACATTTCACTTAAGGGAGGAGCACAGCATCCGACCTATTAACACCAGCTAGATAAGGTCCAACTCACACCCACCCACACCCACTCATGTATTTCTTTTTATATTATTAACACACTGGCAGATTCCCACCAAGGCAGGGTGGCCCGAAAAAGAAAGACTTTCACCATCATTTACTCCATCACTGTCTTGCCAGAAGGGTGCTTTACACTACAGTTTTTAAACTGCAACATAAACACCCCTCCTTCAGAGTGCAGGCACTGTACTTCCCATCTCCAGGATTCAAGTCCGGCCTGCCGGTTTCCCTGAATCCCTTCATAAATGTTACCTTGCTCATACTCCAACAGCACATCAAGTATTAAAAACCATTTGTCTCCATTCACTCCTATCAAACACTCACACATGCCCGCTGGAAGTCCAAGCCCCTTGCACACAAAACCTCCTTTACCCCCTCCCTCCAACCTTTCCTAGGCCGACCCCTACCCCGCCTTCCTTCCACTACAGACTGATACACTCTTGAAGTCATTCTGTTTCGCTCCATTCTCTCTATATGTCCGAACCACCTCAACAACCCTTCGTCAGCCCTCTGGACAACAGTTTTGGCAATCCTGCACCTCCTCCTAACTTTCAAACTACGAATATTCTGCATTATATTCACACCACACTTTGCCCTCAGACATGACATCTCCACTGCCTCCAGCCTTCTCCTCGCTGCAACATTCATCACCCATGCTTCACACCCATATAGGAGCGTTGGTAAAACTATACTCTCATACATTCCCCTCTTTGCCTCCAAGGACAAAGTTCTTTGTCTCCACAGACTCCTAAGTGCACCGCTCACCCTTTCCCCTCATCAATTCTATGATTCACCTCATCTTTCATAGACCCATCAGCTGACACGTCCACTCCCAAATATCTGAATACATTCACCTCCTCCATACTTCTCCCTTCAGTCTGATATCCAATCTTTCATCACCTAATATTTTTGTTATCCTCATAACCTTACTCTTTCCTGTATTCACTTTTAATTTTCTTCTTTTACATACCCTACCAAATTCATCCATCAACCTCTGCAACTTCTCTTCAGAATCTCCTAAGAGCATAGTTTCATCAGCAAAGAGCAGCTGTGACAACTCCCACTTTATGTGTGATTCTTTATCTTTTAACTCCACGCCTTTTGCCAAGACCGTCGCATTTACTTCTCTTACAACCCCATCTATAAATATATTAAACAACCACGGTGACATCACACATCCTTGTCTAAGGCCTACTTTTACTGGGAAATAATCTCCCTCTTTCCTTCATACTCTAACTTGAGCCTCACTATCCTCGTAAAAACTCTTCACTGCTTTCAGTAACCTCCCTCCTATACCATACACCTGCAACATCTGCCACATTGCCCCCCTATCCACCCTGTCATAGGCCTTTTCCAAATCCATGAGTGCCACATAAACCTCTTTAGCCTTATCTAAATACTGTTCACTTATATGTTTCACTGTAAACACCTGGTCCACACACATCCCCTACCTTTCCTAAAGCCTCCTTGTTCATCTGCTATCCTATTATCCGTCTTACTCTTAATTCTTTCAATAATAACTCTACCATACACTTTACCAGGTATACTCAACAGACTTATCCCCCCTATAATTTTTGCACTCTCTTTTGTCCCCTTTGCCTTTATACAAAGGAACTATGCATGCTCTCTGCCAATCCCTAGGTACTTTACCCTCTTCCATAAATTTATTAAATAATAGCACCAACCACTCCAAAACTATATCCCCACCTGCTTTTAACATTTCTATCTTTATCCCATCAATCCCAGCTGCCTTACCCCCCTTTTATTTTACCTACTGCCTCACGAACTTCCCCCACCTCACAACTGGCTTCTTCTTCACTCCTACAAGATGTTATTCCTCCTTGCCCTATACACGAAATCACAGCTTCCCTATCTTCATCAACATTTAACAATTCCTCAAAATATTCCTCCATCTTCCCAATACCTCTACTCTCCATTTAATAACTCTCCTCTCCTAATTTTAACTGACAAATCCATTTGTTCTCTAGGCTTTCTTAACTTGTTAATCTCACTCCAAAACTTTTTCTTATTTTCAACAAAATTTGTTGATAACATCTCACCCACTCTAATTTGCTCTCTTTTTACATTGCTTCACCACTCTCTTAACCTCTCTCTCTTTCTCCATATACTCTTCCCTCCTTGAATCACTTCTACTTTGTAAAAACTTCTCATATGCTAGCTTTTTCTCCCTTACTACTCTCTTTACATCATCATTCCACCAATCGCTCCTCTTCCCTCCCGCACCCACTTTTCTGTAACCACAAACTTCTGCTGAACACTCTAACACTACATTTTTAAACCTATCCCATACCTCTTCGACCCCATTACCTATGCTCTCATTAGCCCATCTATCCTCCAATAGCTGTTTATATCTTACCCTAACTGCCTCCTCTTTTAGTTTATGAACCTTCACCTCTCTCTTCTCTGATGCTTCTATTCTCCTTGTATCCCATCTACCTTTTACTCAGTGTAGCTACAACTAAAAAGTGATCTGATATATCTGTGGCCCCTCTATAAACATGTACATCTTGAAGTCTACTCAACAGTCTTTTATCTAGCAATACATAATCCAACAAACTACTGTCATTTCGCCCTACATCATATATTGTATACTTATTTATCCTCTTTTTCTTAAAATATGTATTACCTATAACTAAACCTCTTTCTATACAAAGTTCAATCAAAGGGCTCCCATTATCATTTACACCTGGCACCCCAAACTTACCTACCACTCCCTCTCTAAAAGTTTCTCCTACTTTAGCATTCAGGTCACCTACCACAATTACTCTCTCACTTGGTTCAAAGGCTCCTATACATTCACTTAACATCTCCCAAAATCTCTCTCTCTCCTCTACATTCCTCTCTTCTCCTGGTGCGTACATGCTTATTATGACCCACTTTTCGCATAAAACCTTTACTTTAATCCACATAATCCTTGAATTTACACATTCATATTCTCATTTCTCCTTCCATAACTGATCCTTTAACATTATTGCTACCCCTTCCTTAGCTCTAACTCTCTCAGATACTCCAGATTTAATCCCATTTATTTCCCCCCACCGAAACTCCCCTACCCCCTTCAGCTTTGTTTCGCTTAGGGCCAGGACATCCAACTTCTTTTCATTCATAACATCAGCAATCATCTGTTTCTTGTCATCCGCACTACATCCACGCACATTCAAGCATCCCAGTTTTATAAAGTTTTTCTTCTCTTTTTTAGTAAATGTCTACAGGAGAAGAGGTTACCAGCCCATTGCTCCCGGCATTTTAGTCGCCTCATACGACACGCATGGCTTATGGAGGAAAGATTCTTTTCCACTTCCCCATGGAAGTATTTATCCAATCTATTTTTAAAACTACACAACGTCTTAGCTTCTAGAACGGTACTCGGGAGTTTGTTCCACTCGTCCACAACTCTGTTGCCAAACCAGTGCTTTCCGTTATCCTTCCTGAATCTGAATTTTTCCAATTTATAGACATTGCTGCGAGCCCTGTCTATGTTAGATATCATTAGCACGTTATTTACATCCCCTTTATTAATTCATGTTTTCCATTTTTACACCTCAATCATATCCTCCCCTAATTCTACGCCTTTCTAGAGAGTGCAGGTTCAGGGCTCTCAGTCTATCCTCATAGGGAAGATTTCTGATACATGGGATCAAGTTTGTCATCCTCCTTTGTACGTTTTCCAATGCATTTAAATCCATTCTGTAATACGGTAACAAAAACTGTGCAGCATAATCTAAATGAGGCATAACCAAAAATATATAGAGTTGAAGAACAACCTGAGGACTTCTATTATTTATACTTCTTGCTATGAAGCCAAGGATTCTGTTAGCTTTATTGCGAACACTAATGCACTGTTGTCTTGGTTTTAGATTACTACTAACCAGAACTCGTAAATCTTTTCCGGAATCAGTAGTATTAAGATCTACATTATTTAGTTTATATGTGGCATGGTTATTTTCCTGTCCAACATTTGGAACTTTGCATTTGTCTATATTAAACTGCATCTGCCACTTCTCCGACCATTGCATCAGTCTATTCAAATCATCCTGGAGTGCTCTAGTGTCCTCATTAGAATGAATTGGACTGCCTATTTTGGTGTCATCAGCAAATTTGCTTATGTCGCTATTTATTCCCTGTGTGGGAAAAGTTCAATAGATAGGAGTAGCGAGGGAGTATATAGTAACAATAGTTTCATTGCTGGCTACTTGTTAAGGTAGGGTAAGTCAAGCTCCCGCTATTCCCGCCTTTTTTCCCCCACCCCGAAAGTGATAGTTTGACTGCCGGCTGCTTGTTAAGGTAGGGTCAGCCCTTCCCCTCCTTCTTCCCCCCCCCAAAGGTGACGTGTGGGGCTCCGGTCCAAACAGTAATCACTAGACTCACAGCTCCCAGCACTACTCTTGGATGACAGAGAGGGTCACCTGCCAATCAACGAGTAGAATTGATGGAGATGGACTAACTTCCTGAGACTTCCCCTTTTTGGATTTAATTACCTGTGCACCTGTATGAAATTGCAGGACGTAACCCCTCATCATTACAGCGGTAAAGAACCTGCTTTCCTGTCATCGGGATAGAATACTCAAGGCTATACTGTGAAGAACTAGCCAGTGGGTTGTAACCAACACCTGCGACCCCCACCCCTCCCATCATCGTCAACGGCTACGATTTCAACAAGCAGTGTCACCAACACCAGAGACCCAAGTTTTATATTAGCGTTGAATTCAGTTATCATTTATATTTTTCATTTTTCATTTTCTTTAATGTAGGATTAATATTTCATATTTAAGTGTTTTATATTTTATATTTTCTATATAATAAAGTGTTTATGTTTGTCTGTTATTATTTCTTTTTCTATTCATTAATTTTCCTGAGGAGGAGCCAGCCTTGGTAATACTGTCTGAAGTTGTTACAGGGCTGAGTAAGCCTTCACATTCCCTCATCTATGTCGTTTATGTAGATTGTGAACAACAAGGGGCCCAACACTGACCCCTGAGGAACACCGCTTGTGACGTGCCCCCATTCTGATTTCTCCCAATTTATGCAAACTCTCTGCTGTCTATTTGTCAGCCATGCCTCAACCCAGGAAAAAAAATTTCCTCCTATTTCGTGTGCCTTAAGTTTCCTCAATAGCCTCTGGTGTGGAACTCTATCGAAAGCCTTACTGAAGTCCATATATACAATATCATATTCAATACCATGATCTACCTCCTCAAATACCTTCGTAAGATAGGAACGTCCCTTTGTATTAACGTGCTGAGATTCATTAATCGATTTCTGCCTTTCGAGATGGCTACGAATTACTTCAGCAATTAATTGATTCCATAAATTTTCCAACTATGGAGGTAAGGCTTATTTGTCTATAGTTCGAAGCTAAGAACTTGTCACCTGCCTTGTAAATAGGTATTACATTTGCCATTTTCCACTTGTCAGGCACTATGCCAGTTTGTAGTGATATGTTGAAAAGATTAGCCGTAGGTATGCTAAGTTCCTCTTTACATTCCTTTAACACCCTTGCAAACAGTTCATCAGGACCTGGAGATTTGTTAGGTTTTAATTTCTCTATTTGTCTGAGGACCATGTCGCTAGTTACTGCAGTCGTGCATAGTTTATTATCGTCCTGTTCTACATAATCTGTTTCTGGAATTTCGCTAGTATCTTTCTGAGTAAAAACCGAAAGGAAGTAAGAATTGAAAATTTCACACATATCCAGAGTTACTCTTAAGTGGGCCTATCTTGTTCCTAATCTTACTTCTGTATACCTGAAAGAACCCTTTTGGGTTAGTCTTCGAAACCCTTGCGACCTTAGCCTCATAATCCCTTTTTGCTTTTCTTATTTTTTTTTATTTCTCTCTTATTGAATATATTGATTTCTTAACTGCCCATCCCCTCTTTTGATACGCCTATATATGCCTCACTTTTGGCCAATGAGATGTTTTAATCTATTGTTCATCCATTTGGGATCATTTTTGTTAGATGTAATTTCCCTACTCGGAACAGAAGTTGTCTGGGCAGCCAAAACTATGCTCTGAAAAACGTTATATTGGCAAACAAGATCACCTACCTGACCCTTAGTCAGGCATCCCAATTTAGCCCACCCAGGTAATTTTTCAATCCCATGAAATCGGCCAAGCGAAAGTCTGGGACAGTGATTTGATTGCAGTTATTTGGGCAATTCCATGATATGTTGAAACTAAGTGATTTGTGATCACTTTCCCCAAGCTTATCATTAACCTCAAGATTATTAACTAGTGATTCTTTGTTGGCAAGAACCAAGTCAAGCAGATTGTTTCCTCTAGTTGGTTCTGTAACAAACTGTTTTACAAAGCAATCCTGAACCATATCAAGAAAGTCACTAAACTCAAGATTTCCTGTCACATTGTTCCAATCAATTTGTCTAAAGTAAAACTCTCCCATTATCACAACATTTTCATATCTAGATGCCTTATGAATTTCGTCCCATAACAGCTTACTGCACTCTCTATCAAGGTTTGGGGGCCTATAAATTACACCCAAAATTAACTTTTGACGACCCTCGAGAAACTGTACCCAAACAGAATCTGTGTCTGATGTTTCTAATCTTATATCTTGTCTAACACAATATAAATTATCTCTGACATACATCGACTACTCCACCACCCTTCCTGTTGACCCAATCAGTATGGAATAGTTTATAACCCTGTATGTTACATTCAGAGGGCATTTCTCTATCTTTCAAGTTGAACCAGGTCTCTGTTATAGCAATAATATCTATATTACCTGCACTTGCAAGTAATCTTAGCTCATCTATCTTACTTCTTAGACTCCTACTATTTGTATAGTAAACCTTGAGGGAGCTAGTCACTCGTTGCCCTCTATCTCTCTTTGTTTGTTTATCAGTTGTTTTGCCTTTTCTAGCAACTTTATTTTGAATATTGTCTTTTAAACATATCCCTGAGGTATCCTGGTTATATCTGCTGTTTTGAATCCTAGTACTGCAGCCTGACTGTTTCCCACAGTCACCCATACCTCTATAATCTATGATCCCCTCAATCGAACTGGCTAATGCAACCACTCCAGCCCGAGAGAGATGAACCCCATACATATCATGCTTGCCATAGAATATGTCCCAGTTATCAATGAATGGGATTGCAAGTTCCTTGCAGTACCTGTCTATCCAGCAATTTATACCAATTGCCCTAGACATCCGTTCATTGCCCACTCTCTTTCTAGGCAAGATGCTACACATGATTGGGATCCCTCCCTTAGACCTGACTACATATATGGCTGACCTATACTTATCCAGCAGCTCCTCTCTCCTGCCATTTCCGATGTCATTTCCATCAGCACTAAGACAGATAATGGGCTTGTTCCCATTACCTGATACTATATTATCCAACCTGCTATGTCACCAACACCAGCTCCTGGAAGGCACACTCTCTGTCTGAACTTTCTATCTCTGTTACAAAATGCTCTGTCAGTATATCTTACCTGAGAATCTCCCACAATCAGAAAATTCTTACCTTGATTAGCAGGGGAGTCAGTGGTAGCTTTAATCTCACTAACCACTGAAGTACACTCGTCCTGGAGAACAGAGAATCGATTTCCTACCTTCACATCTTCTCTATTAATCTTCCTTATCATCCTTCTTCCTAAATTGTGAACCACTTGCCACTTAAAGCGGCTGCCTCTCTCCAAATCACTGCTGGTAGCTTTTTCCTCCTCACCAGCTACCACCATCCCATGCTCACTCCCTAACCCGTCTAGACGAAGCTTCAGCCTCCTATTTTCCTCCTGAAGAAGTAGAATCTCCTTCTTCAACACTTTAACCTGAGATTTTAAAACACTACAACAAGCAATGGTGCTTGGTAACAGCCCACGCTAATCCCAGACAGCTTAGGACAGGTATGACCACACGTAACCACTGATCTCAGGAAGGAACCTTTATTTATGGCAGAAAGGAACCCTTGTGGATGGTAGGAAGGGACCCTTGGGGATGGCAGGAAGGACCCTTGGGGATGGCAGGAAGGGACCCTTGCAGATGGAGGGAAGGTTCACACGAAGATGGAAGGGATGGGTCTTTATGGAACAAAGGGTGTGAGGGGTAAGATTGACCTTTCAAGATCGAAGGGAAGAGCACACATGAAGGAAAGGGAGGAACACTATTTAAATGGAAGGAAGGAATGAAAGGAATTCCATGTGAGGAAAGAATGGAAGGAGACACCTTATTGATGGGAGAGGAGGGAGGAAGGGAAGGAGGAAGGGAAGGAGGAAGGAAGGGAGGGACGTTTTGGAGAGAAAACAGAGTGGCCAGTGTTTAGGTAAGGGAAAGAGTGCCCAGTGTTGAGGTAAGATAGTGAGTGACCAGTGTTGAGGTAAGATAGAGAGTGACCAGTGTTGAGGTAAGAGAGAGAGTTACCGGTACTCACCTAGTTGTGGTTGCGAGGGTCGAGTCACAGCTCCTGACCCCGCCACTCATTGGTCGCTACTAAGTCACTCTCAATGCTCCATGAGCTTTAGCATACCACTTCATGAAGGTATGTATGGATCCTGCTTCCACTACATCACTTTCCAAACTATTCCACTTCCTGACAATTCTGTGGCTGAAGAAATAATTCATAACGTCCCTGCGACTCATCTGAGTCTTCAGCTTCCAACTGTGGCCCCTTGTTGCTGTATCCCATCTCTGGAACATCCTGTCTCCGTCCACCTTGTCAATTCATCTTAGTATTTTATATGTCGTTATCATATCTCCTTGTCTCCTGTAATCCAGTGTCGTCAGGTTGATATCCCTTAACCTCTCCTTGTAAAACATGCCCCTTAGCTCCGGGCCTAGTCTCGTTGCAAATCTTTGCACTTTCTCTAATTTTCCTACGTGTTTGACTAGGTGTGTGTTCCAAATTGGTGCAATATACTCCAATATGTATCTGACGTAAACGGTAAGGAAGCCTTACTGAGATGTCGGAATGCTATTCTTAGGTTTGCTAGGCGCCCATATGCTGCAGCAGTTATTTGGTTGATGCGCGCCTCAGGAGATGTGCTCGGTATTATAGTCACCCCAAGATCCTTTTCCTTGAGTGAGGTTTGTAGTCTCTGACCCCCTAGACTGTATTCCGTCTGCGGTCTTTTTTTTGCCCTTCCCCAATCTTCATGACTTTGCACTTGGTGGGGTTGAACTCCAGGAGCCAGTTTCTAGACCAGGCCTGTAGCCTGTCCAGATCCCTTTGTAGTCTTGCCTGGTCCTTCTCCGATTGAATTCTCTTCGTTAACTTAACATTGTCTGCAAACAAGGACACTTCTGAGTCTATTCCTTCCGTCATGTCGTTTACATATGCTAGAAACAGCACCGGTCCTGTCCTAGGACTGACCCCAGTGGAATCCTACTCGTCACAGGTGCCCACTCTGACACCTCGCCAAGCACCATGACTCGCTGATGTCGTCCCGACGAGTATTCCCTGATCCATTGCAGTGCATTCCCTGTTACACCTGCCTGGTCCTCCAGTTTTCGCACTAATCTCTTGTCCAGAACTGTGTCAAAAGTCCTTTTAGAGTCCAAGAAAACGAAATCTACCTAATCCCCCCTCTCTCTCTCTTGTCTTACTGCTGTCACCCTGTTGAGGTAAGAGAGAGGTACCACTGTTGAGGAAAGAGAGAGTTACCGGTGTTAAGGTAAGAGTTACTAGTGTTTAGGTAAGAGAGAGTTACTAGTGTTTAGGTAAGAGAGAGTTACTAGTGTTTAGGTAAGAGAGAGTTACTAGTGTTTAGGTAAGAGAGAGTTACTAGTGTTTAGGTAAGAGAGAGTTACCAGTGTTGAGGTAAGAGAGTTACCAGTGTTGAGGTAAGAGAGAGTTACCAGTGTTGAGGTAAGAGAGAGTTACCAGTGTTGAGGTAAGAGAGAGAGTTACCAGTGTTGAGGTAAGAGAGAGTTACCAGTGTTGAGGTAAGAGAGAGTTACCAGTGTTGAGGTAAGAGAGAGTTACCAGTGTTGAGGTAAGAGAGAGAGTTACCAGTGTTGAGGTAAGAGAGAGAGTTACCAGTGTTGAGGTAAGAGAGAGAGTTACCAGTGTTGAGGTAAGAGAGAGAGTTACCAGTGTTGAGGTAAGAGAGAGAGTTACCAGTGTTAAGGTAAGAGAGAGTTACCAGTGTTTAGGTAAGAGAGAGTTACTAGTGTTTAGGTAAGAGTTACTAGTGTTTAGGTAAGAGAGAGTTACTAGTGTTTAGGTAAGAGAGAGTTACTAGTGTTTAGGTAAGAGAGTTACTAGTGTTTAGGTAAGAGAGAGTTACCAGTGTTGAGGTAAGAGAGAGTTACCAGTGTTGAGGTAAGAGAGAGTTACCAGTGTTGAGGTAAGAGAGAGTTACCAGTGTTGAGGTAAGAGAGAGAGTTACCAGTGTTGAGGTAAAGAGAGAGAGTTACCAGTGTTGAGGTAAGAGAGAGAGAGTTACCAGTGTTGAGGTAAGAGAGAGAGAGTTACCAGTGTTGAGGTAAGAGAGAGAGAGTTACCAGTGTTGAGGTAAGAGAGAGAGAGTTACCAGTGTTGAGGTAAGAGAGAGAGAGATTACCAGTGTTGAGGTAAGAGAGAGAGAGTTACCATGTTGAGGTAAGAGAGAGAGAGAGTTACCAGTGTTGAGGTAAGAGAGAGAGAGAGTTACCAGTGTTGAGGTGAGAGAGAGAGAGTTACCAGTGTTAGGTAAGAGAGAGAAGTTACCAGTGTTGAGGTAGAGAGAGAGTTACCATGTTGAGGTAAGAGAGAGAGTTACCAGTGTTGAGGTAAGAGAGAGAGTTACCAGTGTTGAGGTAAGAGAGAGAGTTACCAGTGTTGAGGTAAAGAGAGAGTTACCAGTGTTGAGGTAAGAGAGAGAGTTACCAGTGTTGAGGTAAGAGAGAGAGTTACCAGTGTTGAGGTAAGAGAGAGAGTTACCAGTGTTGAGGTAAAAGAGAGATTACCAGTGTTGAGGTAAGAGAGAGAGTTACCAGTGTTGAGGAAAGAGAGAGAGTTACCAGTGTTGAGGTAAGAGAGAGAGTTACCAGTGTTGAGGTAAGAGAGAGTGTTACCAGTGTTGAGGTAAGAGAGAGAGTTACCAGTGTTGAGGTAAGAGAGAGATTTTACCAGTGTTGAGGTAAGAGAGAGAGTTACCATGTTGAGGTAAGAGAGAGAGTTACCAGTGTTGAGGTAAGAGAGAGAGTTACCAGTGTTGAGGTAAGAGAGAGAGTTACCAGTGTTGAGGTAAGAGAGAGAGTTACCAGTGTTGAGGTAAGAGAGAGAGTTACCAGTGTTGAGGTAAGAGAGAGAGTTGCCAGTGTTGAGGTAAGAGAGAGAGTTACCAGTGTTGAGTAAGAGAGAGAGTTACCAGTGTTGAGGTAAGAGAGAGTTACCAGTGTTGAGGTAAGAGAGAGTTACCAGTGTTGAGGTAAGAGAGAGTTACCAGTGTTGAGGTAAGAGAGAGTTACCAGTGTTTGAGGTAAGAGAGAGAGTTGCCAGTGTTGAGGTAAGAGAGAGAGTTACCAGTGTTGAGGTAAGAGAGAGAGTTACCAGTGTTGAGGTAAGAGAGAGAGTTACCAGTGTTGAGGTAAGAGAGAGAGCTACCAGTGTTGAGATAAGAGAGAGAGTTGCCACTAATCACCTAATTGTGGTTGCAGGGGTCGAGACTCAGTTCCTGGCCCCGCCTCTTCACTGATCGCTACAAGGTCCTCTCTCTCCCTTCTCCATGAGCTTTATCATACCTCGTCTTAAAGCTATGTATGGTTCCTGCCTCCACTACATCACTCGCCAGTGTTTTCCACTTCCTGACAACTCTGTGACTGAGGAAATACTTCCTAACATCCCTGTGACTCATCGGAGTCTTCATCTTCCAAGTGTGACCTCTTGTTTCTGTGTCCCATCTCTGGAGCATCTTGTCTCTGTCCACCTTGTCTATCCCACGCAGTATTTTGTATGTCGTTATCATGTCTCCCCTAACCCTCCTGTCCTCCAATGTCGTCAGTCCGATTTCCCTTAACCTTTCTTCGTTGGACATTCCCGCTCTGGTACTAACCTTGTCGCAAACCTTTGCACTTTCTCTAATTTCTTGACGTGCTTGACCCGGTGTGGGTTCTAAACTGGTGCTCCATACTCCAGTATGCGCCTGACGCACACGGTTTACAATGTCTTGAAAGATTCCTTAGTTAGATATCGGAACGCTATTCTCAGGTTTGCCAGACGCCCATATGCTGCAGCAGTTATCTGGTTGATGTGTGCTTCCGGAGACGTGCTCGGTGTTATACTCACCCCAAGATCTTTCTCCTTGAGCGAGGTTTACAGTCTTTGGCCACCTAGCCTATACTCCGTCTGCGGTCTTTAATTGCTAAGGCAGCAAGAGCTAGGTTCAACTGCTCAGGCACCAAGCGCCAGGACAAACTGCTCAGGCACCAAGCGCCAGGACAAACTGCTCAGGCACCAAGCGCCAGGACAAACTGCTCAGGCACCAAGCGCCAGGACAAACTGCTCAGGCACCAAGCGCCAGGACAAACTGCTCAGGCACCAAGCGCCAGGACAATCTGCTCAGGCACCAAGCGCCAGGACAAACTGCTCAGGCACCAAGTGCCAGGACAAACTGCTCAGGCACCAAGCCCCAGGACAAACTGCTCAGGCACCAAGCGCCAGGACAAACTGCTCAGGCACCAAGCGCCAGGACAAACTGCTCAGGCACCAAGCGCCAGGACAAACTGCTCAGGCACCAAGGCGCCAGGACAAACTGCTCAGGCACCAAGCGCCAGGACAAACTGCTCAGGCACCAAGCGCCAGGACAAACTGCCAGGCACCAAGCGCCAGGACAAACTGCTCAGGCACCAAGCGCCAGGACAAACTGCTCAGGCACCAAGCGCCAGGACAAACTGCTCAGGCACCAAGCGCCAGGACAAACTGCTCAGGCACCAAAGCGCCAGGACAAACTGCTCAGGCACCAAGCGCCAGGACAAACTGCTCAGGCACCAAGCGCCAGGACAAACTGCTCAGGCACCAAGCGCCAGGACAAACTGCTCAGGCACCAAGCGCCAGGACAAACTGCTCAGCACCAAGCGCCGGACAAACTGCTCAGGCACCAAGTGCCAGGACAAACTGCTCAGGCACCAAGCGCCAGGACAAACTGCTCATGCACCAAGCGCCAGGACAAACTGCTCAGGCACCAAGTGCCAGGACAAACTGCTCAGGCACCAAGCGCCAGGACAAACTGCTCATGCACCAAGCGCCAGGACAAACTGCTCAGGCAACACCAAATAGGTTAGTTTATTTAGGCAACAGACTCTCGTTCCTTTGTTTAAGCGGCGGCAGATGTTTTCCTTTATTTAAGTCTCAGGAGCAATTCTTTTGTTTTGGTTAAGAGAAGCAGATTTATTTGTTTTGGTTAAGAGAAGCAGATTTATTTGTTTTGGTTTAGAGAAGCAGATTTATTTGTCTTGGTTAAGAGAAGCAGATTTATTTGTCTTGGTTAAGAGAAGCAGATTTATTTGTTTTGGTTAAGAGAAGCAGATTTATTTGTTTTGGTTTAGAGAAGCAGATTTATTTGTCTTGGTTTAGAGAAGCAGATTTATTTGTCTTGGTTTAGAGAAGCAGATTTATTTGTTTTGGTTAAGAGAAGCAGATTTATTTGTTTTGGTTAAGAGAAGCAGATTTATTTGTTTTGGTTAAGAGAAGCAGATTTATTTGTCTTGGTTAAGAGAAGCAGATTTATTTGTTTTGGTTAAGAGAAGCAGATTTATTTGTTTTGGTTAAGAGAAGCAGATTTATTTGTTTTGGTTAAGAGAAGCAGATTTATTTGTCTTGGTTAAGAGAAGCAGATTTATTTGTTTTGGTATCGAGAAGCAGATTTACTTGTCTTGGTAGCAAGAAGCAGATTTATTTGTCTTGGTTAAGAGAAGCAGATTTATTTGTCTTGGTAGCAAGAAGCAGATTTATTTGTTTTGGTTAAGAGAAGCAGATTTATTTGTTTTGGTTTAGAGAAGCAGATTTACTTGTCTTGGTAGCAAGAAGCAGATCTATTTGTTCTGGTATCGGTGCACGGATTCATTTCAGGTGAGAGTCAGAGTTGGTTTCATTAGTTTTGGCGACGGATCCAGATTCATTTGTTTTGGCGACTGTAGAAGTTTGGGTTTATTTTGGCTTTGGTAATGAGGTTGGTTTGTGTTGGTACCGGAACTAGGTTTATTTGCTTCTGGTAGCAGGAGACGGGTTCACTTGCTAGAGTAGTAGGAGTCGAAATAATTTATATCCACTGGAAGCCGGGTTCGTTAAACTTGGTAGTGGCAACTGGATTCATTTTTTTTTTTTTAAGGAAACTGGTTTATCCACTTCGGTGGGAACTGGATTCATATATTTTTAAGGAAACTGGTTTATCCACTTCGGTGGGAACTGGATTCATATATTTTTAAGGAAACTGGTTTATCCACTTCGGTGGGAACTGGATTCATTTTTATACAGTGAAGACGGGTTTATCCACAATGGTGGGGGCCGAGTTAGTTTGGTTGGCCGGCGGGGACCGGGTTAATTTATTTTGGCAGCGGGAGTCGGGATAATTTGTTTTGGTGGTGGGAACCGAGTTCATATATTTTGGCTGCAGGAGCCGTGTGAGATTAGTATCCAAGTTATATACTTTCTGCAACTCTGTAGAACTCGCTAATTATACCGGGCAGCAATTCTCTGATTAACCTCTGTAAAGTAGTGAAGACCAAATTAATTAAACACCACGTGGTCTCACCTCTCTGTCTCTCTCTGTCTCTCTCTCGCTCTATTCCATTATCATAATTTCTGCCAGAACACACATTCTCTTTCTGACACACACACACACACACACACACACACACACACACACACACACACATAAATACATATATTTGCAACAAGATCACAGTAAACATGTGATTTCAAAATATACAGAACAACTACTATTGAAAAAGAGAGAACATCCGAGCGCTTTCGTGGTTTCTCATTTTATCAAGGATCTGTAAAAATAATAGAGCAGTAGAATGCTTATAAGATTGAGATATCACCTATTACATTATTTCAGTTTCAATATGTGGGTGAGAGCGTCAAGGACCTGCCATACATAGTTTAAATTCTTCCCAAATTTAATTATAAATTAATCTAATTTATATAACCCTAAATTATTATTATTCATATTAAAATCAATACTGTTTTTGTTATTAAGATTGATTTAATTTAAATTCTCTCAATCACAAATTTTCTTGATACAACATTCTCAGTATTCTGAAAATCAATTGGATGGTTAAAATCTCTGACATGAATAAACAAAGCATTAAACTCTTGCCCAGTTCTAATATATTTATGTTCTTGCAATAGAAGTTTATGACGTTTTACAGTTTTATTGTAAAACTGTGAATCTTACAGACACACCTGATTGTGTCTACAAGAATTTTAATTTTTTTTTTTTTTTACAGTATCAAGATTTTTAAAATTCTTTAGTAAGGAAGGTATATTAAAAATGTTTTCCTGGTAAAGGAGAATCAACTGATTCCTGGTTGCTTATCGCTTTTATTGATTATTATAATAATGATTCCTGGTTGAATATGGTTGTTGCTTTTTTAATTGTTAGTGTTAATGTTTTGTTAGAAAATTGGGTTGGGCAAATGTTTTGTTAGTGGGATGAATTGTAAAGGACCTGCCTAGTATGGGCCAACAGGCCTGCTGCAGTGTTCCTCCTTTCTTATGTTCTTATATTTCTAGCAATCTTATCAATATGCCTAATGTCTTAGAATATAAATATAAACCATTTCCTTGTTAATTTAGCTCATTCCATAAATTTTGCTGTTGAGTTTAAACAAAATAACTCATTGCCGTTTTTAGATGAATTAATTGTTAAGGAGAACGATGATTTTAAACTCATACGGAAAAATAATAAATGACTGTTCTTTTGTTCACTGTTATTCCTCACATTATGATAGTTAAACTTTCTGTATTTTCATCAATATTTTGAGTTTTGCGTTTTTTGTAGCCTAGAGTTTATAGATAAAAAAAACTTGAAGATTTATGAAATATCTAATGATGTAAAATACCCAAAACACTTAATTGATAAATATTTTAAAATTGCTAGAAATACATTTTACAAATAAAAAAAATGAACTTCTTAAGAATTTTAAAATCGATGTTGTGGTTAAAAATTCCCCTAAAATTTTCTGATGGTTGTCTAAAAGCTTCACTGTAGAAAATGTAATAATATTTATTAAAGGAGAACTGAAAAAAAACCTTGAACTAAGATTAAACCAACATAAATATAGCATTAGAAGTGAAGAGTCTAATGTTCTGTTTATTTATGTTAGAGATTTTAACCATCCAATTTATTTTTATTTATGTCAGAGATTTTAACCATCCAATTTATTTTTATTAATGTCAGAGATTTTAAAACCCTCCAATTTATTTTTTATTTAAAGTCAGAGATTTTAACCATCCAATTTATTTTTATTAATGTCAGAGATTTTAACCATCCAATTTATTTTTATTTATGTCAAAGATTTTAACCATCCAATTTATTTTTATTAATGTCAGAGATTTTAACCATCTAATTTATTTTTATTTATGTCAGATTTTAACCATCCAATTTATTTTTGTCAGATTTTAACCATCCAATTTATTTTTATTTATGTCAGATTTTAACCATCCAATTTATTTATATTTATGTCAGAGATTTTAACCATCCAATTTATTTTTATTTATGTCAGATTTTAACCATCCAATTTATTTTTGTCAGATTTTAACCATCCAATTTATTTTTGTCAGATTTTAACCATCCAATTTATTTTTATTTATGTCAGAGATTTTAACCATCCAATTTATTTTTATTTATGTCAGAGATTTTAACCATCCAATTTATTTTTATGTCAGAGATTTTAACCATCCAATTTATTTTTATTTATGTCAGAGATTTTAACCATCCAATTTATTTTTATTTATGTCAGAGATTTTAACCATCCAATTTATTTTTATTTATGTCAGAGATTTTAACCATCCAATTTATTTTTATTTATGTCAGATTTTAACCATCCAATTTATTTTTGTCAGATTTTAACCATCCAATTTATTTTTATTTATGTCAGAGATTTTAACCATCCAATTTATTTTTATTTATGTCAGATTTTAACCATCCAATTTATTTTTATTAATGTCAGAGATTTTAACCATCCAATTTATTTTTATTAATGTCAGAGATTTTAACCATCCAATTTATTTTTATTAATGTCAGAGATTTTAAAACCCTCCAATTTATTTTTATTAATGTCAGAGATTTTAACCATCCAATTTATTTTTATTTATGTCAAAGATTTTAACCATCCAATTTATTTTTATTAATGTCAGAGATTTTAACCATCCAATTTATTTTTATTAATGTCAGAGATTTTAACCATCCAATTTATTTTTATTAATGTCAGAGATTTTAACCATCCAGTTTATTTTTATTAATGTCAGAGATTTTAACCATCCAATTTATTTTTATTAATGTCAGAGATTTTAACCATCCAATTTATTTTTATTAATGTCAGGGATTTTAACCATCCAATTTATTTTTATTTATGTCAGAGATTTTAACCATCCAATTTATTTTTATTTATGTCAGAGATTTTAACCATCCAATTTATTTTTATTTATGTCAGAGATTTTAACCATCCAATTTATTTTTAAAAAACTGAGAAAGTTGTATCAAGGAAGTTTGTGGTTGAGAAAATATAACTTCATCGGGCATTATAAAAATAATATTTATTTTAAATGAATGATAATTTAGAATTATACAAATTAGATTTATATATAATTAATGAAATTTTGTAAGAATTTAAGCAATGCTCGACTAGTACTTTCTCACATTAGTCTTTGATAATGTCAGAAATGACAAAAGTGCTTGGAAGTTCACTATTTTTTCATAGTGGCTGTTTTCTTGGTGTGTGTGTGTGTGTGTGTGTTGTGTGTGTGTGTTGTGTGTGTGTGTGTGTGTGTGTGTGTGTGTGTAAAGGAATATCTCAGGTAGCAGGATTCGTTCCCAAAACGGTGGCTCTCCACGAGTGGAGTTTGCCCTGTTCCACGCAGCTACAGATGCCTCATAAAGTTAGGTTATGAGGCATCTGTGCTTGGCGTTAGGAAAAGCATGGCTTGCTTGTCCGCAAGCCGTGTTTTTCCTAACGCCAAGCACACTAGTGAGCCTCAAGCATGGTGAATTCTTCCTTTCTAAATCGTACTTGTCATAAGGGTGATTAAAATGCCGGCAGGAAAGGACCAACACATTCTAATGTATTAATTACTAAATGTATAAAGAAGAAAAACTTGATAAAGTTAGAACGTGCAAATGATAGACATGACTGAATGTTGTGAATAACGATAACCTGGAGATCTTGGCTCTAACTGAAACAAAGATGAAGGGGAAAAGATTTTCATTGAGGATAAATAAATTGGATTAGGTCAGGTACATCTTACAGAGTTAGAGCTAAGGAAATAGTAGCGGTAATATTGCATGATCAGTTATGGGAAGAAACATATCAGAAAATGTATAAATTTAAGGGTTATATAGAGTAATACAAGGGTCTGATGCCGCTAAAGGGTTATAATAGGTGTTTACGCACCTGGAGAAGAGAGGAGTGTAGAGTGCTTAAGGAGTTTTGATCCAAGTGAGAAAGTAATTGTGGTAGGGACTTGAATGTTAAATGTAGACGAAGAGAGGGAGGCAATGATTTATACATTGCCCACGAAGGGATAACATTCTTTATGAGTGAGGAAGAGCCAGTTATAAGCGTGGGAGAGGTGTGTGAGGCAGTGGGTAATTGTAATGGATTTAAAGCAGCTGAGATTAATGGGATTAACATAATGCTGAAAGCAGGTGGAGATATAATTTTGGAGTTGTTGATGCTTTTGTTCAATGTATGAAAAATGGGTTGGTACCTAGGGAGTGCCTCTGAGCATGCATAGATCCTCTGTATAAAGGAAAAGGAGGCAGTGTGTGTATGAATTATAGAGGAATAAACCTATTGAATATACCTGGTAGAGTGTATGGTACAGTCATTACTGAAAGAGTCAAGGTTAAGATCGCAAATGAGCAAGGAGTCTTTTGGAAGGATAGGGAATATTTAGACCAGGTGTTTACACTGAAGCATATACGTGAAGGTAAGAAAGTTTTCCTATGACAGAGTGGATAGTAGAGCAATGTGGCAGACAATGCAAGTGAATACAATAGGCGGTAGGTTATTTGAATTAGGAGTTTTTATGAGAATAGTTTGGCTCAGGTTAAAGTATGCAAGAGAGATAATTTTCCAGAAAAAGTATATCTTATGTCACCATAGTAACAAAAGATCACTATGGGGAGAGGTAAGGGATGGAAAGATAAAGAATCTAATACAAAGTGGGAGTTGTCACAGTTGCTTTTTGCTGATGACACGGTTCTTCTGGGAGATTCTGAAAAGAAGTTGCTAAGGTTGGTGGACGAATCTGGGACAGTATGTAAAAGAAGGAAATTAAAAGCGAAAATAGAAAAGAGCAAAGTGATCAAGGTAACAAAAAATTAAATAATGGAAATTGGATATCAGATTGGATGGAGGGGATATGAAGATAATGAATGTGTTAAAATATTTGGGAGTGGCGAAAGTGGTCTATGAAAAATGAGATGAACCATAGAACTGACGAGAAAAAGGCGAGTGGTGTATTGAGGCATCTGTGGAGACAACGTTATCCAAGCTGAGTATGAAGCATGGGTTGTGAATGTTACAAAGTGTGCAGGTTCGAATCCTCCTGTAGAATGATATATATTATATATATATATATATAATATATATATATATTATATATATAATATATATATATATATATATTATATATGCAATAAGATCACAGTAAACAGGTGATTTCAAAATATGCAGAACAACCACTCTGAGAGAATAGAGAAATTCCAAGCGCTTTCGTGACTACTCACATTATCAAGGAACTATGATAATGTGATAGTCACGAAATCGCTGGGAATTTCTCTATTCTTTCAGAGTGGTTGTTCTGCATTATATATATATTATATATATATATATATATAATATATATATATATATATAATATATAAAATATATATATATATATATGAGGGGCTGTTGAGGTGGGTTATTTCGAAAGGGTGGAACAAAGCAGAATGACTTGGAGAGCGTATACATCTGTAGTGGAAGGAAGGCGTGGTAGGGGTCGTCCTAGGAAAGGTTAGAGGGAGGTTTTATGGGCGAGGGGCTTGGACTTCAAGCAAGCGTGCGTGAGCGTGTTAGGTAGGAGTGAGTAGAGATGAATGGTTTTCGGACCTGACGAGCTGTTGGAGTGTGAGCAAAGTAATATTTTGTGAAGGGATTCAGGGAAACCGGTTAGCCGGATTTGAGTCCAGGAGGTGGGAAGTTATATGCTGCACTTTAAAGGAGTGACATCTAAACTGTCGTATCTGACCGCCTCTGCAAAGACAGTCATTATGTATGAATAATGGTGAAATTGTTGAATGATGAAAGATTTTTCTTTCTTTTTGGGTCACCCTGCCTCTGTGGGAAACGGCCAACGTGTTAAAATGTGTGTGTGTATGTGTGTGTGTGTGTGTATAATATATATATATAATATATATATATATATATATATATATATATATATATATATATATTTTATTATTATCACAATGGCCGATTCCCACCAAGGCAGGGTGGCCCGAAAAAGAAAAACTTTCACCATCATTCACTCCATCACTGTCTTGCCTGTCTTGCCAGAAGGGTGCTTTACACTACAGTTTTTAAACTGCAACATTAACACCCCTCCTTCAGAGTGCAGGCACTGTACTTCCCATCTCCAGGACTCAAGTCCGGCCTGCCGGTTTCCCTGAACCCCTTCATAAATGTTACTTTGCTCACACTCCAACAGCACGTCAAGTATTAAAAACTATTTGTCTCCATTCACTCCTATCAAACACGCTCACGCATGCCTGCTGGAAGTCCAAGCCCCTCGCACACAAAACCTCCTTTACCCCCTCCCTCCAACCTTTCCTAGGCCGACCCCTACCCCGCCTTCCTTCCACTACAGACTGATACACACTTGAAGTTATTCGTTTCGCTCCATTCTCTCCACATGTCCGAACCACCTCAACAACCCTTCCTCAGCCCTCGGACAACAGTTTGGTAATCCCGCACCTCCTCCTAACTTCAAAACTACGAATTCTCTGCATTATATTCACACCACACATTGCTCTCAGACATGACATCTCCCCCTGCCTCCAGCCTTCTCCTCGCTGCACACATTTACACCCATGCTTTACACCCATATAAGAGCGTTGGTAAAACTATACTCTCATACATTCCCTCTTTTCCTCCAAGGACAAATTCTTTGTCTCCCAACTCCTAAATGCCCACTCACCCTTTTTCCCCCCCATCAATTCTAGTTTACCTCATCTTTTAAGACCCAACCGCTGAACGTCCCCCCTCCCAAATACTGAATACATTCACCTCCTCCAACTCCCCCTCCAATCTATATCCCAAACTTTTATCACCTAATCTTTTTGTTTCCCATAACCTTACTCTTTCCTAAACACTTTCAATTTTTTTCTTTGCCACCCAACCAAATTCACCACCAATCTCTGCAACTTCTCTTCAGAATCTCCCCCGAGCACAGTGCACAGCAAAAAGCAAATGTGACAACCCCACTTTAGTGTGATTCTTTTTCTTTTAACTCCCCGCCTCTTTCCAAGACCCCGCATTTTCCTCTTACAACCCCATCTAAAAATATTTTAAAAAAAAACCAGGGACATCACACATCCTTGTCAAGGCCTACTTTTAAATGGGGAAATAAATTTCCCCCTTTCCCTACATACTCTAACTTGGCCTCACTGCCTCGTAAAAACTCTTCGGCTTTCAGTAACCTACCTCCTACACCAACACCTGCAACTCGCCACTTTGCCCCCCTATCCACCCTGTCAACGCCTTTTCCAAATCCATAAATGCCACAAAAAACCTCTTAGCCTTATCAAAATACTTTTTTCACTTAATGTTCACGTAAACACCTGTCCACACACCCCCACCTTTCCAAGCCTCCTTGTTCATCTGCTATCCATTCCGTCTTCCTTTTAATTTCTTTCAATAAAAAACTCTCCATACTTTTTTGCCAGGTATACTCAAAAATTTTTCCCCCAAAAATTTTTTTACGTCTTTTATCCCTTTGCCTTTAACAAAGGAATATGCATTTTTTGCCAATCCCTAGGTACCTTTACCCTCTTCCATACAATTTTTAAATAATTCACCAACCACCCCCAAAACTATACCCCCCACCTGCTTTTAACATTTTCTATCTTTATCCCATCAATTCCACTCCCTTACCCCCTTTCATTTTCCCTACTGCCTCAGAATTTCCCCCCACACTCACAACTGGCTTTTTTCCACTCCTACAAGATGTTGTTCCTTCTTCCCCTATACACGAAATCACAGCTTCCCTTTTCTTCTCAACTTTAACAATTCCTCAAAATTTTCCCCTCCATCTTCCCAATACCTCTAACTCTCCTTTTAATAACTCTCCTCTCCTTTTTTTTAACTGACAAATCCATTTGTTCCTAGGCTTTCAAAATTTTAAATCCCCAAAACTTTTTTTTTTCTTATTTTTCAACAAAATTTGTTAAACATCCACCCCACCTCTCATTTGCTCTCTTTTTTACATTGCTTCACCCCCCTCTTAACCCTCTTTTTTCTCCATAACCTTCCCTCCTTGCATCACTTCTACTTTTTAAAAAATTTTCTATGCTAACTTTTTCTCCCTTACTCTCCTTCACATCACAACCCCAATCGCCCCCTTCCCTCCCCACCCCCTTTCCTGTACCACAAACTTCTCTGAAACTCTAACACTACATTTTTAAAACTACCCCCTACCTCTTCGACCCATTGCCCTTTCTTTTTTATTTTGCCCATCATCCCCCAATAGCTTTTAATCTTACCCAAATGCTTCCTCTTTTTTTTTATAAACCCTTTACCTCTCTCTTCCCCGAGCTTCTATTTCCCTTTTATCCCTCTACCTTTTTTTTTTCAGTGTAGGGTACAACTAGAAAGTGATCTGATATATTGTGGTCCCCCCTATAAACATGTACACCTGAGTCTACTCAACAGTCTTTTATTACCAATACATAAACCAAAAAATACTGTCATTTCGCCCTACATCATATCTTGTATACTTATTTTTCCTCTTTTTTTTAAAAATGATTACCATAAATAAACCCCCTTTTTATCAAAGTTCAATCAAAAGGGTCCCATTATCATTTTCATGGGACCCCCCAAAATTACCTCCACACCCCCCTCTAAAAGTTTTCTTACTTTAGCATTTATCCCCTACCACAAATTTCTTTTCTCACTTGGTTCAAAAAGGGTCCTATACATTTACTTAAAATCTCCCAAAAAACCTCTCTCTCCTTGCATTCCCCTTTTTTCCCGGTTTTATACACGCTTATTATGACCCACTTCTCGCATCCAACCTTTAAATATATATATATAATATTAAAATTTTATATATATATATATATATATAATATATATAATTTATGTATATATATAAAATATATATATATATATAATGATTTTTTATTAACAGAACTACGGCTAGCCAGGATTCGATCCTGCGTCACCATGCCCAGCTCTCTAAGAACAGAACAATATACACATCAGTCTCCACAGGACCAACAATTCTCAAACACCAGGCGCCCAGTGACACTGAACATGGTCGTCGAGCCTCAGAGACTAATTTCAACCCCTTCCTTTTAGGGTACTAGCACTCACAAACAGTCTACAAATTAATGAAGTCATGATCAAGTGATTTTGAATCATTGCCAAGTGTGACTCCAAGGAGAGTGCAGTCATTGTTTATTAACATCTTTGATTCGTTCCATAGCAGCAGAAACTTGTTGGACGGTGCGTTTGCTGGAGGATGCAAGTTTGCATTTTGAATGGTTTAGCGAGAGAAGTACACTTTCTCCTTGATAATTCTAAGGTCTTCCACAAGGGATTCTGTGGTACCCGGTGGTGCACTATCATCCAAGCTCCGCTGGTCAGGTCCTCGGTAATTTTTGTGATGGTCAAACAGAAAGAAGAGGGGCGAGAGGGTCTTCCTGCTGAACACCACCTTGATATGCATATACACAAAAGTCAAAGGAAAGAAATAAACCAAATCTAGTAATTTTGGCACAGCACCTACACGTATGAATTTTTGGGAAGGAAGAATAATAGGTGTTTTAAATGTAATAAAAGTGAAAGAGCGATGAAGCACCCAAGGACGTATAACCAAAATAGATCATGACTGGGGTAGAATTAATGGTGGTGAGGGTACTTATTATTCGGGTCACCTTACCTCGGTGACAGGAACCGTATTCTAAATACACACTCGGGAAATACGTAGCTCTTTTGGGAACATGTGCAGTTTTACTGTATTAGTGAGAATTGCAGCCCAGTCATTGTGGGGTTGAGTGAGTAGGTGAGAATCAGACAATGAGCTAAATGAGAGTGAATGCCTATCTCTTTGTTTTGTGCCTAAGCCTATGAGAATTCACTTGTTAGCCTCTGCCTCAATCTTGACCAATCATAACTACCTCTGTCTCCTACATTATGCCGATTTTACCTCAGAGCTGCTGCTAGATACATCCCTTTCCCTCTGACTCACTTTATGACCTGATATTGCTGATAGGCATTTTCATAACGACCCTTCCATATATACATATATAAGTGGTTCAAGTATTTTTTGTTTAAACTCCTACGATAATTAAGGATATTGAAACATTCTAAAATTTACACAAAGATAAAACTCTTATCCCACATAACATTAATTAATAATAATAAAAATCTTTATTTACAACAAGTACATTTACAAGGTATACAGTCCTAGCTGACATCAATGACATACTACTGTATAGAAAGCCGCTTGTTATGCTGAGCATTTCTGGCAAATTAGGTCAATTTTGTCCCAGGATGCGACCCACACCAGCCGACTAACACCCAGGTACCTATTTTACTGAGAGGGGTTAAGTAAAAGGACACAAATGCAACTAATGTGACATTTTATTGTGGAAACGTTTAGCTCTCCAGGAGCTCTATCAAGCCGTTACAAACAGTATGTATGTATAATGTTCGCAACCAGGTCTGAGCTTGCTACCATCTGCAGCTCATAAGACTGCCATCCCCACGAGCCCCTTTGAGGCGGGGTAGATGGCAGACCAGAGGCCTAGCTTCTTCCTACGAGCCCCGTGAGGGCGGGGAATGTGGCTAGGCCTGGAGACACTTGGTCCCAAAGATGAGGAGGTACTTGTACCTCCTCCCATGGGAGACTTAGGTCTCAGACACTCCCTAAAGAGGGAGCCAAGGCCGGGTCACCACTACTTGGAAAAGACCCGGGCCGGGAGAATACCGGCGAATAAAAAAAAAAAAAAAAAAAAAAAATGTTCGCAAAGACCGGAGTCCTGGCACGGGTCTTAATCTTGTTATGACCTGTCTCTGGTTCCCGAAGGAGAATGCAAACAATACAAGTATATATAGGCTCATAGTGAGGTGTAATACTAGTGGTGGTAGTAGTAGAAGTAATATTAGTTGTAGTAGTAGTAATACAATACCTGGATAACTACCAATAACTAGTGTTTATACTGTAAAAGGCCTTCTACATGATGTTTGGGAACAGAGGTACAAATGTCCAGCTAAATATGATTAACGATTCTCACATTATAAGAGAAAGCAAGTGAAAAATTCTTTGGTCTACACCTTAGCAACATCTTAAAATTGAACACCCACATAAATCACGTAAGGAAGAAAGTCTCCAAAACTGTAGTCATCCTCCCTAAGATAAGTTGTTATGTACCTCAAGCATCATTACTTATTTTGTACTACTCTCTAAATCTTCCTTACTTCACCTATTGTATTTGTGTATGTTAAAAATTGCATCACAAATACCTCATCCAGTCATCAAGATTGATGGACTGACCACATCGACTCAAGGTTGAGGGACTGATTACCTCTTTCTCCTCCTATTCTTCAAGATTCTCCTTTGTATGGACTGATGAAGCCACTGTGTGGCGAAACGTTTCCTCAATAAAGATACCCAAGAGTTGCACATGTGTCTAATTTATCATCATCTGGATGAGGTATACTGTACTTATGTAACGTACAGTATAGTTAAGTCTTGCCAGAATTGCTATGTATTTTATGAGGCTTCAGATTATTGTATATCCTCTGCAATAATATTAAAATATATTTTAGCATTGCATTCCTATTTAAACAATGTAATAACCACGGTAAGAGTCATAAATTGTTTTACAAAAACACCCAAGAATGTCATAACCAAAATATACAGGTTAATTAATCTCCTGAGTTTGTCTCCAGGTGGGTTATTATTGAGTATAAACCAAGTTGTTTGAGTTAATGTCTCGGAAATGTTTTTTCCCGACCTACCATCCTTCGTAGATAAGTAATAAATAATATTGTTTATGGAGGACAATGACACGTCTGGCCACGACTGACTCTCTCTCTCTCTCTCTCTCTCTCTCTCTCTCTCTCTCTCTCTCTCAGGTTCAACAATTCGCACACTTTCATTTTAGAAGCTTTCTTCTGGCAGTCCTCTTAATTTTTCCATTGTAACCTAAGCAAACTCAGCCTAACCTAACCCAATCTAATGTAACTTAACCTAATTTACCCTATCCCAGCTTCACTTAGAAATGAGTCGCAAAGCCTGTATGAAAGTGCGACGTAGTTTAGCAGGAAAGTTGCCACTGTGAGTGAAGTGACTGGTCTCTGATGTTCTCAGTCAGCGGCACTTGGTGATGTTTTCACCCAGAGGTACACTGAGTGGCATGACTTACCGTTCATGTCTTCACTGATTGGCATGATTTACCTCTCATGTCTTTATTGATTGGCATGATTTGCCGCTCATGTCTTTACTGATTGGCATGATTTACCTCTCATGTCTTTATTGATTGGCATGATTTACCTCTCATGTCTTTATTGATTGGCATGATTTACCTCTCATGTCTTTATTGATTGGCATGATTTACCTCTCATGTCTTTATTGATTGGCATGATTTGCCTCTCATGTCTTTACAGATTGGCATGATTTGCCGCTCATCTCTTTACTGATTGGCATGATTTACCTCTTTGTTCACTGAGTGGCATGATGTATCTCTCATGTGCTCACTGAGTGGCATGATGTATCTCTCATGTGCTCACTGAGTGGCATGATGTATCTCTCATGTGCTCACTGAGTGGCATGATGTACCACATGTGCTCACTGAGTGGCATGATGTACCTCATGTGCTCACTGAGTGGCATGATGTACCTCTCATGTGCTCACTGAGTGGCATGATATACCTCTCATGTGCTCACTGAGTGGCATGATATACCTCTCATGTGCTCACTGAGTGGCATGATGTACCACATGTGCTCACTGAGTGGCATGATGTACCTCATGTGCTCACTGAGTGGCATGATGTACCTCATGTGCTCACTGAGTGGCATGATGTACCTCATGTGCTCACTGAGTGGCATGATGTACCTCTCATGTGCTCACTGAGTGGCATGATGTACCACATGTGCTCACTGAGTGGCATGATGTACCTCATGTGCTCACTGAGTGGCATGATGTACCTCTCATGTGCTCACTGAGTGGCATGATGTACCTCTCATGTGCTCACTGAGTGGCATGATGTACCACATGTGCTCACTGAGTGGCATGATGTACCTCATGTGCTCACTGAGTGGCATGATGTACCTCTCATGTGCTCACTGAGTGGCATGATGTACCTCTCATGTGCTCACTGAGTGGCATGATGTACCACATGTGCTCACTGAGTGGCATGATGTACCTCATGTGCTCACTGAGTGGCATGATGTACCACATGTGCTCACTGAGTGGCATGATGTACCTCTCATGTGCTCACTGAGTGGCATGATGTACCTCTCATGTGCTCACTGAGTGGCATGATATACCTCTCATGTGCTCACTGAGTGGCATGATATACCTCTCATGTGCTCACTGAGTGGCATGATGTACCTCTCATGTGCTCACTGAGTGGCATGATGTACCTCTCATGTGCTCACTGAGTGGCATGATGTACCACATGTGCTCACTGAGTGGCATGATGTACCTCATGTGCTCACTGAGAGGCATGATGTACCTCATGTGCTCACTGAGTGGCATGATGTACCTCTCATGTGCTCACTGAGTGGCATGATGTACCTCATGTGCTCACTGAGTGGCATGATGTACCTCTCATGTGCTCACTGAGTGGCATGATGTACCTCTCATGTGCTCACTGAGTGGCATGATGTACCACATGTGCTCACTGAGTGGCATGATGTACCTCATGTGCTCACTGAGTGGCATGATGTACCTCTCATGTGCTCACTGAGTGGCATGATGTACCACATGTGCTCACTGAGTGGCATGATGTACCACATGTGCTCACTGAGTGGCATGATGTACCTCATGTGCTCACTGAGTGGCATGATGTACCTCATGTGCTCACTGAGTGGCATGATGTACCTCTCATGTGCTCACTGAGTGGCATGATGTACCTCTCATGTGCTCACTGAGTGGCATGATGTACCACATGTGCTCACTGAGTGGCATGATGTACCTCATGTGCTCACTGAGTGGCATGATGTACCTCATGTGCTCACTGAGTGGCATGATGTACCTCATGTGCTCACTGAGTGGCATGATGTACCTCATGTGCTCACTGAGTGGCATGATGTACCACATGTGCTCACTGAGTGGCATGATGTACCTCATGTGCTCACTGAGTGGCATGATGTACCTCATGTGCTCACTGAGTGGCATGATGTACCTCATGTGCTCACTGAGTGGCATGATGTACCACATGTGCTCACTGAGTGGCATGATGTACCACATGTGCTCACTGAGTGGCATGATGTACCTCTCATGTGCTCACTGAGTGGCATGATATACCTCTCATGTGCTCACTGAGTGGCATGATGTACCACATGTGCTCACTGAGTGGCATGATATACCTCTCATGTGCTCACTGAGTGGCATGATGTACCTCTCATGTGCTCACTGAGTGGCATGATGTACCTCATGTGCTCACTGAGTGGCATGATGTACCTCTCATGTGCTCACTGAGTGGCATGATATACCTCTCATGTGCTCACTGAGTGGCATGATATACCTCTCATGTGCTCACTGAGTGGCATGATGTACCACATGTGCTCACTGAGTGGCATGATGTACCTCATGTGCTCACTGAGTGGCATGATGTACCTCTCATGTGCTCACTGAGTGGCATGATGTACCACATGTGCTCACTGAGTGGCATGATGTACCTCTCATGTGCTCACTGAGTGGCATGATGTACCTCTCATGTGCTCACTGAGTGGCATGATGTACCACATGTGCTCACTGAGTGGCATGATGTACCTCATGTGCTCACTGAGTGGCATGATGTACCTCTCATGTGCTCACTGAGTGGCATGATGTACCTCATGTGCTCACTGAGTGGCATGATGTACCTCTCATGTGCTCACTGAGTGGCATGATGTACCTCTCATGTGCTCACTGAGTGGCATGATGTACCTCATGTGCTCACTGAGTGGCATGATGTACCTCATGTGCTCACTGAGTGGCATGATGTACCTCATGTGCTCACTGAGTGGCATGATGTACCTCTCATGTGCTCACTGAGTGGCATGATGTACCTCATGTGCTCACTGAGTGGCATGATGTACCTCATGTGCTCACTGAGTGGCATGATGTACCTCATGTGCTCACTGAGTGGCATGATGTACCTCATGTGCTCACTGAGTGGCATGATGTACCTCATGTGCTCACTGAGTGGCATGATGTACCTCATGTGCTCACTGAGTGGCATGATGTACCTCATGTGCTCACTGAGTGGCATGATGTACCTCATGTGCTCACTGAGTGGCATGATGTACCTCATGTGCTCACTGAGTGGCATGATGTACCTCATGTGCTCACTGAGTGGCATGATGTACCTCATGTGCTCACTGAGTGGCATGATGTACCTCATGTGCTCACTGAGTGGCATGATGTACCTCATGTGCTCACTGAGTGGCATGATGTACTTCTCATGTGCTCACTGAGTGGCATGATGTACTTCTCATGTGCTCACTGAGTGGCATGATGTACCTCATGTGCTCACTGAGTGGCATGATGTACCTCATGTGCTCACTGAGTGGCATGATGTACTTCTCATGTGCTCACTGAGTGGCATGATGTACCTCATGTGCTCACTGAGTGGCATGATGTACCTCATGTGCTCACTGAGTGGCATGACGTACCTCATGTGCTCACTGAGTGGCATGATGTACCTCATGTGCTCACTGAGTGGCATGATGTACCTCATGTGCTCACTGAGTGGCAGTGTGGGAGATAAGATCCGTCTCTTATGTGTCCATTTGTTATCGAGTTTCTCTCATATTTATATTAGTATTCCGTGATTTTTTCCGTTTTCTTTAGCCACTTTACGGGATATTAAGGAATAGTTTTCCCTCTGTGGTCATTTTTTTTTTTTTTTGGATTTACTGTCAGCATAAGTCGTAATGTCATTTTCGAAAATTATTTATGATCCTTCTGAACTGCTCTTCACTCTCCTCTATTCTGTCTTATATTTTCCCTTTTTATTTATGTTCTTGTTTTCGTGCATGTCTCTTTCATCTTTGGGTTGTCTTCGTACTTCTCTTTTGTCTTCTAAGTTATGATGAATCTTGCAGCGATTTTTTTTTATTTCTGAGTTAGGAAACCAGTTCCATAAATAACCAAAAAAAAGGCACAATACTGTGACTGGAACGATACACAAATAACCAGCACATGGAAGAGAGGAGCTTACGACGACGTTTCGGTCCGACTTGGACCATTTACTAAGTCACACTAACGAGAAGTGGAGCAGGACGGCTATATATACGCAGGAAGAGGTAGTGGTGGTAGTAGTAGTAGTAGTAGTGGTAGTGGGGAATTGAGGAGGAGGACGAGCCAGTCAAATATAAAGAAAGAGCACTGCAAGGGAGCTAGGTGCCCACAAGGGAGCTAGGTGCCTACAGAGGGAGAGCAAGAACACAGAGGTGAGGGGGAGGGGAAGTAATGAAATAAATAATGAAGGAACAGAAACACAAGACAGAAGAAAGGAAGACAACCCAGAGGAGAAAAGAAAAAGGGAAAGAGGGAAGAGGGAGAAGAAGAAAATCGGACCGAAACGTCGTCGTAAGCTCCTCTCTTCTATGTGCGGGTTATTTGTGAATCAATTCCATTTCTATCAGGAATTCTCATATCTTCCTCTTCTGTACACTTTCCTTCAGTCCATTTCGTTTTCCTGCTGTCACTTCTAGTGTGTAACATCCCACACAACGAAGCAGTGGTCGTCTGCTCGCAGAGGCTCTTCCAACTCAACTAACTTAATATAATTTTTAATGTAGGAGAATACGAACCAGAATTTTCGTGATTCATCTTTTCCTCGTCAATGAAACATATTTTTTTTTTAGGTAAAAGGATACATATGTAACTTATGTGTCTTTTTACCTAACATAATGTCGATAATTCTACCAACATTATAATGTTATATCTAACACAGTTCAGTTTACATGATAAGAGATGTTATCCTAATTTAACTAATTTTAATGACCTACTCTGCTTAAGATATATTACCACTCTACAACAGCTACGCCTAAGAACCTATTTAATGCTTGGTGAAAAGAGGCAATAGGTAGAAGAATAGCCTACATATTTCAACTCGTTTTGATTGAACTAGTCCTATAGTTGTCAGCCGACGGCAATATGAAGCCACTTATTGAAGTGTCTGAGGATCAGGAATTTTTCTCTCCGTCTATTGGCTGTTGGCGTTGTCCTCTTTGGGTCTAATATTACTTGTTGGTACGCTGTTGCTTGCTTTTTAATTATTTAATATAAGAAACTCTAAATCCAAGTGGATAATTTAGTGCTCGATCCTCCGTCCGCTCCAAAACAAAGGGTCCACATATCCCAAGAGACCTGCCTCCTGGTTCTTGATTGCTGTTATTATAGCCTTTGTTACTTCTGCTATTGTTGTTCAAAAATGTAATCGTTTGTAATTCTTATAGCCAAGTATTGCCTGGGATATGTTGAGCTAATTCTTATTTCCATTATTGTTTTCTATTATTGTAATATGTCTTATAATATTTTACCATTTTCTTGATATTTTCTTAGATTAATAGAAGAAATGTAATCATTTGTTATTGTATGGATCAGGAGAAGAGAGGGGGAGGATTGAGTAGGCTTGTTAGGAGGAGTTGGAGATAGAGAAGGAGGATTGAGTAGGCTGTGAGGTTGAGAGGAAGGAGGATTGAGTAGGCTGTGAGGTTGAGAGGGAGGAGGATTGAGTAGGCTGTGAGGTTGAGAGGAAGGAGGATTGAGTAGGCTGTGAGGTTGAGAGGAAGGAGGATTGAGTAGGCTGTGAGGTTGAGAGGAAGGAGGATTGAGTAGGCTGTGAGGTTGAGAGGAAGGAGGATTGAGTAGGCTGTGAGGTTGAGAGGAAGGAGGATTGAGTAGGCTGTGAGGTTGAGAGGAAGGAGGATTGAGTAGGCTGTGAGGTTGAGAGGAAGGAGGATTGAGTAGGCTGTGAGGTTGAGAGGAAGGAGGATTGAGTAGGCTGTGAGGTTGAGAGGAAGGAGGATTGAGTAGGCTGTGAGGTTGAGAGGAAGGAGGATTGAGTAGGCTGTGAGGTTGAGAGGAAGGAGGATTGAGTAGGCTGTGAGGTTGAGAGGAAGGAGGATTGAGTAGGCTGTGAGGTTGAGAGGAAGGAGGATTGCGTGGCTGTGAGGTTGTAGAGGAAGGAGGATTGCGTAGGCTGTGAGGTTGAGAGGAAGGAGGATTGCGTAGGCTGTGAGGTTGAGAGGAAGGAGGATTGCGTTGGCTGTGAGGTTGAGAGGAAGGAGGATTGCGTAGGCTGTGAGGTTGAGAGGAAGGAGGATTGAGTAGGCTGTGAGGTTGAGAGGAAGGAGGATTGAGTAGGCTGTGAGGTTGAGAGGAAGGAGGATTGGTAGGCTGTGAGGTTGAGAGGAAGGAGGATTGAGTAGGCTGTGAGGTTGAGAGGAAGGAGGATTGAGTAGGCTGTGAGGTTGAGAGGAAGGAGGATTGCGTAGGCTGTGAGGTTGAGAGGAAGGAGGATTGCGTAGGCTGTGAGGTTGAGAGGAAGGAGGATTGAGTAGGCTGTGAGGTTGAGAGGAAGGAGGATTGAGTAGGCTGTGAGGTTGAGAGGAAGGAGGATTGAGTAGGCTGTGAGGTTGAGAGGAAGGAGGATGATAGGCTGTGAGTTGAGAGGAAGGAGGATTGAGTAGGCTGTGAGGTTGAGAGGAAGGAGGATTGAGTAGGTCTGTGAGGTTGAGTGTGGGGGTGAGGGCTGAGTGTGGGGCGGTGGGGCTGAGTGTGGGGCGGTGGGGCTGAGTGTGGGGCGGTGGGGCTGAGTGTGGGGCGGTGGGGCTGAGTGTGGGGCGGTGGGGCTGAGTGTGGGGCGGTGGGCTGAGTGTGGGGCGGTGGGGCTGAGTGTGGGGCGGTGGGGCTGAGTGTGGGGCGGTGGGGCTGAGTGTGGGGGCGGTGGGGCTGAGTGTGGGGCGGGTGGGGCTGAGTGTGGGGCGGTGGGGCTGAGTGTGGGGCGGTGGGGCTGAGTGTGGGGCGGTGGGGCTGAGTGTGGGGCGGTGGGGCTGAGTGTGGGGCGGTGGGGCTGAGTGTGGGGCGGTGGGGCTGAGGTGGGGCGTGGGACGAGTGTGGGGCGGTGGGACTGCGTGTGGGGGCGGTGGGACTGCGTGTGCGGCGGTGGGACTGCGTGTGGGGCAGTGGGGCTGGGTGTGGGGCAGTGGGACTGAGTGTGGGGCAGTGGGACTGAGTGTGGGGCGGTGGACTGAGTGTGGGGCAGTGGGACTGAGTGTGGGGCAGTGGGGCTGGGTGTGGGGCAGTGGGGCTGGTGTGTGGGCAGTGGGGCTGAGTGTGGGGCGGTGGGACTGAGTGTGGGGCAGTGGGACTGAGTGTGGGGCAGTGGGACTGAGTGTGGGGCGGTGGGGCTGGGTGTGGGGCGGTGGGCTGGGTGTGGGGCGGTGGGACTGAGTGTGGGGCAGTGGGACTGAGTGTGGGACAGTGGGACTGAGTGTGGGACAGTGGGACTGAGTGTGGGGCGGTGGGACTGAGTGTGGGTTCGTTATGTAATGCACGTATCATTGTGACACCAGCCACCTCAGCGTAAAATGAGTTTGTAGATATGTGTGTGTGTTTGTGTGCGTTTGTGTTTGTGTGTGTGTTTGTGTGTGTGTGTGTGGGGGGGGATGTGTGTGGATGTGTGTGTGTGTGTGATTGTGTGTGTGTGTGTGTGTGTGGTGTGTGTGTGTGTGTGTGTGTGTGTGTGATGTGTGATGTGTGTGTGTGTGTGTGATTGTGTGTGTGTGTGATTGTGTGTGTGTGTGCGTGTGCGTGTGTGTGTGTGTGTGTTGCTGGTTGGAAAATTCGCTTATCTTCTGATACTTCTCCATATCTCTCAGGAAAATAGTTGAATTCAATTGACTCTGAGTGCTGAGATTTTCCTCCAGTATTTCCTCCTGTCTCGTCTCGTGCGAGATAATCATTCGAATCGGCTAGATTTTATTGTCGATTTTTTCAGTCCTACGATACGTCGTGATTTCCAACTAAGCTTATGTGAGTATTCCCTCAAGTACTTAGAAATTTTTTCTCTCTCTTTTACATGACTAAAGTTCCTACTGTATTTCTTCTTCCTTCTTTAAGCGTATTACAATAGAGGATTTTTTCTCCATAGGTTAACTAATACATGTAATTATTTGTTTTCTTATCGCAGAATTCAATACAGAGCTGTTATTGTTTGCTGTTCCTTAGTATTTTATATCTTCAAGTTTATTCTTTTGTGTATGTATTTGTTTTCATTTCCCTCTAGTTCTAGATTATGCCTAAATTGACTGTAAGACGTATATTCTTCTAGATTCGTTGTTCTTATGTCTCTCATCTCTTATTTCGCTGAGTTTTTCCCATTATTATCCCTCTAAAATTCTTTTTCATTTTATCCCTTATCTCAACTACTGTCTATCTACCTTTTTTCTTACACAGGGTTTGACAAGGTTAGGTTAAGGATCCTTAGCTTTATTGAAAAGCTATTTACAGGTTAAGGATTCTCTTTTTGCAAAATAATTATAGCAGAATGAAACAAAGAAGCTGTATATATAAGAACCTATATAAGAACCTGTTGGATAAACACTTTTCAAGTATGAAATTCATCAAGATACTAGGCTGGGATAAAATGAAATAAATAGATTTTTGATGTTTGTTTAACAAGTGCATCAGTAGTAGTAGATGACTGTGTTAGCCATAGAATTAGTACACAACTCGAGAAGTTACAATAGAAACAATACTAATTTAGTAGGGGTAGTTGCACCCACATTTCTTTCATTCACTTTTCCTCTCTCCTGTAAGTTTCGTGTCATTTGGAATATTTTTTCTTCTGTTTTGATACCGCCTCGTAATCTAGGGCGTGGAGGGTGGATTGAGAGACGTCCGTTTTACTATCATTGCCTCTAACACCTACACAACGCACGATAGTCCTTAATCTACGTAGAAGAAGAAAGTTCTCATCAAATAGCCTCAGAATGGATAGCCCTCTATCTGTTTTTTTCATCTTCTCCGATGTACCTGCCTTTTTCGTGTTACTACACAATAAGTGCTTTTCATCTCTTCCTTGTCATCCAGTCAGCTCCTTCTGTGAGCACCCTTTTCTTGCAGTCATCCAAATATCAGTATTCTAGACAGATTCCAATAGAACTTGGCTACCACGTTATCAAGACTCGAATGCTTCAGTCAAAAATGAGTTAAGCGCTTACGTGCGTGTACGCTTGATTATATTCGTTTGCATGCAAGTGTGTGTGTCGGTCTGGAGTTTTGAGACTGATCACGGGTTCTAACCCTGCCCGTGGTATGGTTTGTGTGTGTTGGTTAGTTACCTGTTCTCAGAGGTACTTCTCGATAGACATTTAGCCTGAGCTAATTCTTTTGTGTGTTTGTTATCCCAGTATATCTCCTTGCGGTTAAAATCACCTACGATTACCCATGGCCAAGTCAGTTGATGTATCAACCTTTACTCTGTTGCTGTCATTCTTCTTTCGATCTCTTCCTTTTTAGTGGCCGGTTGTACCTTACTGCTGTCACCACCTTGGATTCCCCGGTTTTCAGTGTGCCTACTGTGTAGTCATCATCCTCCCCTCTCTCTATTCCTCTCTTCTCAAAATTCGTTGGTTTTTGATGAGCAATTCTTCTGCTCTTCTGCTCCCTCTCTCTTTCCTCATAAATCTGATATCTAGCCAGGAAGATGTCTGTTATCGCTGTGAGCTTTGTCTCTGTGAGTGTTATTGTGTCTGGGACCACCTACACTATTCGTTCTTTCCATTCATCACCGTTACTTGTTATTCCACCTTCATTGGTCTAACATATTCCAGCTTTCTTTCTGTTACTGTGTTCTGGTTCAAAGGCTCCTGATTTTCAGGTCCTTGCACATGGGACAGGGATATGGGAGGGAATAGAAAGGCACAATGTCGTGACTGGTACAATACACAGATAATCTACACGTAGAAGAATGAATCTTATGGCGAAGTTTCGGTCGGACTTGGACCATTAACTAATCAAACAGAAACGCGAGGGTATGGAGGGAGGGATTAGTGTGGGTTGATGGTAAGGCTGGGGGGGGGGGGTATTTTTACCCTGGATGGGGTAAGAATCTTGGATGCAGATGGGGCGAATGAGGAAGCTGGGGTGAAGGGGAACTAGGGAGTCTGTGGTTGGGGTACAAAGCAGTTGTAGGGAAAGTACTTGTGCTGGGAGGGTGGGGGACTGTGGGTGTGGGAAGCTGGACGGGAGAGGAGCCTAAAGTTTGAGGGTGTATGGGTGTGCCTGTCAGTCCTTCAGTGGCTGAACATCCACATCTGTCTGTATGTGTGTACTCATCTATTTGTGCTCACCTGTCGGTGGTTGCAGGGGTCGAGGCACAGCTCCTGGCCACGCCTCTTCGCTGGTCGCTACTAAGTCCACTCTCTCCCTGCTCCATGAGCTTCATCGTGTGTGCGTGTGTACTCATCTATTTGTACTCACCTGTCTGTGGTTGCAGGGGTCGAGTCATAGTTCATGACTCCGCCTTTTCACTGTGTGTGTGTGTGTTTGTGTTTGTGTGAGTGAGTGTACACCTAATTCTGCTTGTTGTGGCCGATCATCGCTAGTTAGATTCCTGGCCTCGAGCATCACCTTATATTGTGTATTCCACCTAGTATCCTCAGACTGAAAATGATTGTTGTTGTTGCAACAGAACTTATTAAGAAAGGTCAAGTAGTGGCTCCAGGGAGTGTGTGCTCTTGTAAATACATTACGAACACGAAGGTGTGTTGTGTGAGTTCATTACCTTTGTAAATTGTGAGTTCATTACCTTTGTAAATTGTGAGTTCATTACCTTTGTAAATTGTGAGTTCATTACCTCTGTAACTTGCTCAGCTATCAAAACTTTGGAGTCCAGTCCCTGGACCAATTATGTACCTCTGTAATCTTTTGACTACCGCCCACAGGATGGGTATGGGGTGCATAATAAACATATTAAACTAAACTAACTGTTGTGAGAGTGGAGAAATGAATCTGCGGTGGTGTTGTGGTGTGAAGTACTGGTACAGTGTGGATTAGTTTCTCATGTGTGGAGTGTTGATATGGAAGGAGTTTGTATTAAATTTAGTGTGATTAACAGGCATTTAGCATGGTTTCTGTATATTAACAAAATTACTGTTATAGATTACAATGTGCTGGATGGATTATTCCCTATAATTCCTGGGTTAGAAGCCACAATCATAGCATTTTTTATTTACCAGATCTCCTTTGCACTTTTTTAGGTATCCATAAAGAAAAACCTTGAAGTGGATCCCAGAATTCCCTTTTCTTCTTACTGTAACTTTCGTTTTTATTTTCCTCATAACACGAGAAGACATCATCCATTCTAAGATTCTTGGACCATCTGGTATATTCAGGAGCCCAACGACCAGAGTTGTACGACCCATTTCCAGCTTCCTAAAATCGCTTCGATAACTTCCAAAACCCATTGCGATATAACTTAAAACGTTCACAAACAATGGCCTCCCTCCCAGTTCGACGATGGTGCGAAGCTTAACTCGTCTGTAGATGTAAATTTATTCATGTTATGTATTTATGTATAAAATAGTATGAAATTTTGATTCGTGCTAAACCACGTTAAATATATTTGACTCTACTTTCCTGAGCAGCTCTAACATTCAAGAATTGACGCATTTAACTTTCAAGATAGTAGCCTCTAAGTATAGTTCTTCTGAGGAGAAATTTGTTAGTCCTGTATCTCTCTTAAGATACCTTGGAATCATTGGAATGTGTGCAGCAACCTGAGAATGCCCCTTCCGATCGTCTTTAAACCCAGTTGAATATATCGTGATATTGTTTTTCCATTCAATAAATATAGAATTGCTCGTCTTATCGGCTCCACAATGTTAACGTTGATACATTCCAGGAGAAGAAAGACATAAGTGAAGACTATATGCAGATTTGAAACGTTAATGATAATGTTTAAAAAACTTGGATACGAAGCTTTATAAAATTTAAATCACGAATTTTAATAAATAATTTTGTTTCCACGTCATAACTGAAGAATGTTTCTTAATAAGATTTTTTTTCGGAATTTGGGCTACGTCTGAGCCAGTTTTATAAATTTTATCAACTGGATTTTTCGTAAGAAACACAAAATTATATTTTATTAATTAGAAGACTGAAAACAGTTTTCTATAAAACAGAACTGAAAAAAAAAAAGTTGAAAAATTGTGTTTTTATATCGTTTTTAATTTTCACGAATCTAGCGAACCATTAAATACTGTTAAGAGGTATTAAGTCTCACACAGAGAACACCAGAGTGATGTATTGAACCTGTAAATATTATTTTGTTAGTTCTTAACACCTTCGTAGTCCCATTGGAAGCTACAGAGTTCTAGTCTGATTTACCATCTTAATAGGCTTTCGCTTATATCTTCAGGATGTTATGTAAAATGACACAAGTGAAACTAATGTGACTTTTACCATGGCAACGTTTCCTCTTCAGGAGTTTTATCAAGCAGTAACGGCTTGACAAAGCTCCTGGAGAGCGAAACGTTGCCACAATAAATTGTCACATTATTTGCACTTGTGTCCTTTTGCCTAACATATTTTCGGTAATTCTACCAATATTATTACAACCCTCAGGATGACTTATTCAGTCGGCATCAAATGTTCAACCTTACTTATCTATTATTCAGTGAAGATTTCCAGAACAGTTAACAAGGCAAGTGACCTCTGTTCAATTTCACATAGAAAATTCCTTTATTTGGTTCCCTGGAGATAACGTCTCTAAACTTCTTTTGATCGGCTTTATATCATCAACAGTCGTGTATCCTACTTAGAACAAAGTAATGGAGTTTGTGGGTGCCACTTTAATCTCGAATAGAACTATCTTGTATCATATTTTGTCTTGAGGCCGGTGATTGGCTCCTGATTCAAGAGTTGAGGTACTCAGAACGCCTCGTATTTCACCGGCGCAGTGAGACCCCTTACTGATTACTAATTTTCCCTGATTAGAGTACAACCGTTCTGAATGACATCAGAATTTAATGGCCGACCCATATTAAGAAATGGATGCAACATGCTTTGGGTTTAGGCTATAGAAATGCACTTTTTTTTGTTGGATTCTTTGCAATAACAGGAGAAGGCATCTTCCCTTGACTTCCATCAAGGGAAGGTTCACCTTGATTTTAGGTTTTAAAACGTTAATGTGGCAATTTAATTAATGAAATTGGCTTATGTGAAATATCTTGAGAAATTTTCTTCTGGTTAGAAATAACTTAATGTTTGACTTTATTTGGTAATCATAGATTAAATGTACATAATGTACTTTTAAGTGCACATATGTCAATACCATCGAATAAAAATTGTGTTATTTATCCAAAGTTTAAATCAAGTGTACATAATTACTTACATGCTTACTTAAACAGTCAGCATTTTTTAGAGAAAAGTTTGGATTGATTTTGGTCTTTGTAGGTTCCAATTTGCTTTTTTTTCACTCAAGAAACCTGGAAAATTGAAGTGATGATTTTTTATGCGATAAATTTTGAGTGCCCCGCCCACCTGACCTCAATCTTCAACACTGTTAACTTGATAAAGCAAATTCCGAGATGTTTCAAACTTACTGTGCTGGTGTATTTTATGATGAGTAAGACACATGTGCAACAGTTGGTTATCTTTATTGATTAAACGTTTCGCCTACACAGAAAGCTTCTTCAGTTAAATACTTAATACGTCCAACTTTGGAGGAAAAGGAATTTGAGGTTGTCAGTCCCTCAGCCCTACTACACCTACTGATTCTGTATTTGACTGAAGAAGCCTACTGTGTAGGCGTCACATTTCATCAATAAAGTTACGCAACTGTTACACATGTCTCTTAATCTTCAACTTGTCGTATTTTATACAATTTTCACCACATGCATTTTATGATACTGGTCTCTGAGATAACAAGAGAATGTCTCTTCAGCTTGACTTCAAACTTGAGGTTTCATAACAGTGTTTGAATTATTTTTAAAGTTGCGTGTGACTTAACATGGATACTAGTGTCGTTGCGGTGACTTGTAAAACACTCTCCTGATCCGCGTCAACTCAACGCAAATACAAAACAGAATTAGAAACTTATGCCGCATTCTACACAGGGTCTGTAGTCATGCAATATTGGGAGTCGTTGCTTGGATCCCGCAGCCACCGAGTCGTTGCTTGGATCCCGCAGCCACCGAGTCGTTGCTTGGATCCCGCAGCCACCGAGTCGTTGCTTGGATCCCGCAGCCGCCGAGTCGTTGCTTGGATCCCGCAGCCACCGAGTCGTTGCTTGGATCCCGCAGCCACCGAGTCGTTGCTTGGATCCCGCAGCCGCTGAGTCGTTGCTTGGATCCCGCAGCCGCCGAGTCGTTGCTTGGATCCCGCAGCCGCCGAGTCGTTCCTTGGATCCCGCAGCCACCGAGTCGTTGCTTGGATCCCGCAGCCACCGAGTCGTTGCTTGGATCCCACAGCCACCGAGTCGTTGCTTGGATCCCGCAGCCGCCGAGTCGTTGCTTGGATCCCGCAGCCACCGAGTCGTTGCTTGGATCCCGCAGCCGCCGAGTCGTTGCTTGGATCCCGCAGCCACCGAGTCGTTGCTTGGATCCCACAGCCACCGAGTCGTTGCTTGGATCCCGCAGCCACCGAATCGTTGCTTGGATCCCGCAGCCACCGAGTCGTTGACTGGATCCCGCAGCCACCGAGTCGTTGCTTGGATCCCGCAGCCGCCGAGTCGTTGCTTAGATCCCGCAGCCACCGAGTCGTTGCTTGGATCCCGCAGCCACCGAGTCGTTGCTTGGATCCGCAGCCGCCGAGTCGTTGCTTGGATCCCGCAGCCACCGAGTCGTTGCTTGGATCCCGCAGCCGCCGAGTCGTTGCTTGGATCCCGCAGCCACCGAGTCGTTGCTTGGATCCCGCAGCCACCGAGTGTTGCTTGGATCCCGCAGCCGCCGAGTCGTTGCTTGGATCCCGCAGCCGCCGAGTCGTTGCTTGGATCCGCAGCCACCGAGTCGTTGCTTGGATCCTGCAGCCACCGAGTCGTTGCTTGGATCCTGCAGCCACGAGTCGTTGCTTTGGATCCCGCAGCCACCGAGTCGTTGCTTGGATCCCGCAGCCACCGAGCCGTTGCTTGGATCCCGCAGCCACCGAGTCGTTGCTTGGATCCCGCAGCCAACGAGTCGTTGCTTGGATCCCGCAGCCACCGAGTCGTTGCTTGGATCCCGCAGCCACCGAATCGTTGCTTGGATCCCGCAGCCACCGAGTCGTTGATTGGATCCCGCAGCCACCGAGTCGTTGCTTGGATCCCGCCAGCCGCCGAGTCGTTGCTTAGATCCCGCAGCCACCGAGTCGTTGCTTGGATCCCGCAGCCACCGAGTCGTTGCTTGGATCCCGCAGCCGCCGAGTCGTTGCTTGGATCCCGCAGCCACCGAGTCGTTGCTTGGATCCCGCAGCCGCCGAGTCGTTGCTTGGATCCCGCAGCCACCGAGTCGTTGCTTGGATCCCGCAGCCACCGAGTCGTTGCTTGGATCCCGCAGCCGCCGAGTCGTTGCTTGGATCCTGCAGCCGCCGAGTCGTTGTTTGGATCCCGCAGCCACCGAGTCGTTGCTTGGATCCTGCAGCCACCGAGTCGTTGCTTGGATCCTGCAGCCACCGAGTCGTTGCTTGGATCCCGCAGCCACCGAGTCGTTGCTTGGATCCCGCAGCCACCGAGCCGTTGCTTGGATCCCGCAGCCACCGAGTCGTTGCTTTGGATCCGCAGCCAACGAGTCGTTGCTTGGATCCCGCAGCCACCGAGTCGTTGCTTGGATCCCGCAGCCACCGAGTCGTTGCTTGGATCCCGCAGCCGCCGAGTCGTTGCTTGGATCCCGCAGCCACAGAGTCGTTGCTTGGATCCCGCAGCCACCGAGATACAACATGTCAGAATCCTCTCACCATTTTTCTTGGTGATTCTCTGTATATCTTTGAGTTCCAGCTCAGACAGAAATGCCTAGCCATGCTAAGCGTTCTAGTGGTACACTCTGTAATCACTATTTTACTACATGTAAACCAAACAATAACCAAATTTCTGTAAACTCAGCATTGTAATCCTTATATAGAATAAACTTTGAATTTGAATTGAATCATATCTCACGACTCACGAAATCGTAATGACACGATTGCAAACAAACCATACCACGGGTGGGGTTTGAACCCTCTGTCAGAGAGTCTCAAAACTCCAGACCGTCGCGTTAGCCACTGGACCAGCTAGCTTCAATATGATTCATCCTCTTAGGTATATTTCTACACCATAGGAAGGTTAGCATAGGCACCACTGTAAAAGCTTGCACTTGTGGACACAGTGGTGCCTGTGCTAACCTTCCTATGATGTAGACATATACCTAGTTGGATGCATCTTATTGAAGTTAGCTGGTCCAGTGGTTAACGCGACGGTCTGGAGTTTTGAGACTCTCTGATCGCGGGTTTAAACCCCACCCGTGGTATGGTTTATTATATTTCACCTTTATTATTTTGAGTTCAAAATAAAAATAATTACGGAGGTTGTGCCATTGTCTGCTTTTACATTAACAAAGTTGTCATAATTAACATTGTCATTTTCTGTATATGATTAACTTCTTTATCTTGAATATTTCCATCGAAGATTTAATTATTGTAATTGCATCAAGTTCTGGAAACAAAAATTATTCACTTAATTATCCTATTTCAATTTCCATCTCTTCCTTCCCGTTACCGTAGATTATCTCCATTTTTCATTAGAATTTTTAAGTTTTGTCCGGTTTTACCTGCAGGTTAACAGATCAAAATTCGTTTATCTCTCTCACGGAGATGATTTTATTATGTTAAGAGTTTCTACAAGTTTCTCTCGTTAATCTATTTTTGTTTGATGAATAAATTCGTCTGCTTCTCCTTCGACCAGTCATATACCACCATCATCAACATACCATCAACTACCCTGTCCTAGACAGACCATCAACTACCCTGCTCGAGACACACCATCAACTACCCAGCACGAGACACACCATCAACTACCCTGCTCTAGACACACCATCAACTACCCTGCTCTAGACACACCATTAACATCCCTGCTCTAGACACACCATCAACTACCCTTCTCTAGACATATCAACAACTACCCTGCCCTAGACACACAATCAACTACCTTGCCCTAGAAACATCATCAACTACCCTGCCCTAGACACATCATCAACTACCCTGCCCTAGAAACATCAACTACCCTGGCCTAGACACATCATCAACTACCCTGCCCTAGACACATCATCAACTACCCTGCCCTACACACACCATTAACTACCCTGTCCTTGACACACTATCAACTACCCTGCTCTAGACACACCATCATCTACCCTGCCCTAGACACCACCTACCCTGCCCTAGACACATCATCAGCTACCCTGCCATAGACACATCATCAGCTACCCTGCCATAGACACACCATCAACTACCCTGTTCTTGACACACCATCAGCTACCCTGTTCTTGACACACCATCATCTATCCTGCCCTAGACACACCATCAACTATCCTGCTGTATAGTAAAAGGACACAAGTGCAACTAATGTGACATTTATTGTGGCAACGTTTCGCTCTCCAGGAGCTTTATCAAGCCATTACAAACCATACATGGACACAGAGGGTATATAAAGGCTCAGAGTGAGGTGTAATACTAGTGAGGTACCATTTCGATGTTCACTAGTGGTAGTAGTAGTAGTAGTAGTAGTAGTAGTGGTGGTAGTGACAAAAGTAATACAATATGGTAGAGCAATTAATTCGTACATGAGTAAAAGGATATAAAAGCTATTACTTGGGTAACATAAAAATAGGTTGGACAAATATTGACTGGAATGAGGCAGCTTGTTTCAGTGTTCACTCTCTGTGCTTTGTGTAGTATAACAGGAGAGACTATGTGATGGCAGGGTTTACTGTTTTCAGGAGGATTCTTGCTAAGACTTCGGAGATGGTGAAGCTGCCGTTGTTTTGTTTAATTGTATTCGAAACAGCGATCAGTGCTGATTCGAGGCACTTGCGTCTGCGGAAATTAGTTTTCTTTGATCACTAATTGGGCGTCTCTGAATTTCATGAGATGATTGGTGGAATTTCGGTGTTGTACACAGGCGTTGTTCAAGTTATCGTTCCTACATGCGTAAATGTGTTCATTGAGGCGGGTGTCGAGGTTTCTTGCTGTTTCACCTATGTAAATCTTGTCACAGCCTCCACAGGGTATAGTGTAAACTCCTGCATTGACTGGTTCGTGGTGCTTGGATTGTGTCCTGGTTAGAACCTTTATTGAAGTGCTAGAAGCGATGGCGACTCTGGTGTTAGCTTGTGAAAGTACTTTTGAGACGTTCAGTGCAACCTGGCTGTTGGGAAGAATTATAACTTTGCTGGGAGTGGTGTTGATGCGTGGAGAATTTATGATCTGAAGAGCTCTTTTCTTGCAGTCTTTGATGAAAAAAGAAGGAAAATGTAACTCAGTGAATGTTTGGTGAATGTATGTACACTCCTCGTCAAGAAACTCAGGACTACAAATTCGGTATGCTCTTAGGAAAAACCCGATGATGATGTCTCTTTTGGTCTTGGTATCTTGACTGGAATAGAAGTGTGTGAGATCATTTTTATTGGTGGGTTTCCGATAAACTTGAAATCTTAGGTTGTTGTCTACTTTGTGAATGAGGACGTCGAGGAAAGGTAGCTTGTCATTGGACTCTTCTTCTAGTGTAAACTGGATCGCCGGTTCAATTGCGTTGAGCCTTGCCTGAAGATCCCGTACATCAAAACGTTTTGGAGTTATTACGAGGACATCGTCCACGTAACGTAACCAAGTGACGCTTGAAGGGATGATGTTGGCGAAGTGTTCGGACTCTAGGTGTTCCATGTATAAGTTGGCTAGGACGGCACTTATGGGGGACCCCATTCCCATGCCATAGGTTTGTTTGTAGAGCTTGTTATTGAAAGAAAAACAGTTGAAATTAACACAGAGTTCAATTAAGTCAACAAAATCTCCGGGAGGTAGAGGAAGATTAAGGTCCTGATTGACTTTACGTCGTAGAACCTCGATGGCTTTTTTGGTAGGTACTTTTGTGAAGAGGGAAGTCACATCCAAACCGCTTAGTTTCTTGTTAGGGATGGAGAGGTTACGGATGCGGTTGAGAAGGTCGCCTGAGTGTTTAAGATGAGCGGGGCTGATGGTCCCCAGAAGGCAGGAGAGATGTTTGGCAAGAACTCCGGCTAGTTTGTGTAGAGCACTGCCTATTCCTGACGTGATTGGTCTGAGTGGAATATTGTGTTTATGGGTCTTGGGTAAACCATACATGTGTGCTGGTTTAGGGTTGCTTGGTAACAAGTACAGAAGTTTCTTCCCTTCTCTAGTGCGTTTGAGTATTTGTCTGGTTTTGTATAGAAAATCTTTGGTGAGCGTCTCCCACTGTTGAGTGCTGATGGGTTCGTATGTAGATTGATCATTCAAAAGGTCCATCATTTTAGTGTTGTAGTCACTGGTGTTGAGGATGACGACTCCACCTCCTTTGTCGGCGGTGGTGACGATAATGTTGGGGTCGTTGGCGAGGTTCTTAAGGGCAGTGATGTATCGTCTAGGAAGATTAGAAAAAGAAGGTTCACATAAAGCTGCAGTGAGAAGGCCCTGTATATAACCCTTCTGGAAGTTGCTGTCACTGTGTCTATGGTTCCTGGTAACTAGATTGAGTTGATAGTTAGGTTTGTGTATGTTGGTGGTAAATTTGAGTCCCAGACTCAGTGCTTGTTTTTCGTAGTCGGTTAAGGTGCGTGACGATAAGTTGTTTATCAGGGATTCACGTCCCATTTCCTTCCACCGACTGTTAGTGCAGAGGTACTGAAGTTTGCGATTGAGTTTGATCTTCTGTTGGAGGTTAGCTGTGGTGACTGTGCTGAGAATATGCTCAGCAGTGTGTTGGTCAATCTGAAGATTGGCCCTCATATTCCTTGCAGTTTCAAAGGTTTCCTTAGCGATGTTAGAAAGTTCTTCGACACATTCAGTTAAGTACGCTTGGGTAGCTGGAGAGAAGGGGTGCTTGGAGTTGGAGAGTTGTGCAGGAGTAGACTTAGGGATCACCTTCTCTGCCAGGCAATCTTGTAGGAAGTTGTTTCTGTTGCGATAGCTGTGAGCACGAAGAAGGGTGTCCAAATAACGTCTGCATGAAATGTCCATTATGTTGCGGTGTCCGGCAGATTGTAATAAAGTTGGTAGAATTACCGACAATATGTATAGTAAAAGGACACAAGTGCAACTAATGTGACATTTATTGTGGCAACGTTTCGCTCTCCAGGAGCTTTATCAAGCCATTACAAACCATACATGGACACAGAGGGTATATAAAGGCTCAGAGTGTAAACCGGCGATCCAGTTTACACTAGAAGAAGAGTCCAATGACAAGCTACCTTTCCTCGACGTCCTCATTCACAAAGTAGACAACAACCTAAGATTTCAAGTTTATCGGAAACCCACCAATAAAAATGATCTCACACACTTCTATTCCAGTCAAGATACCAAGACCAAAAGAGGCATCATCATCGGGTTTTTCCTAAGAGCATACCGAATTTGTAGTCCTGAGTTTCTTGACGAGGAGTGTACATACATTCACCAAACATTCACTGAGTTACATTTTCCTTCTTTTTTCATCAAAGACAGCAAGAAAAGAGCTCTTCAGATCATAAATTCTCCACGCATCAACACCACTCCCAGCAAAGTTATAATTCTTCCCAACAGCCAGGTTGCACTGAACGTCTCAAAAGTACTTTCACAAGCTAACACCAGAGTCGCCATCGCTTCTAGCGCTTCAATAAAGGATATAACCAGGACAAAATCCAAGCACCACGAACCAGTCAATGCAGGAGTTTACACTATACCCCGTGGAGGCTGTGACAAGATTTACATAGGTGAAACAGCCAGAAACCTCGACACCCGCCTCAATGAACACATTTACGCATGTAGGAACGATAACTTGAACAACGCCTGTGTACAACACCGAAATTCCACCAATCATCTCATGAAATTCAGAGACGCCCAATTAGTGATCAAAGAAACTAATTTCCGCAGACGCAAGTGCCTCGAATCAGCACTGATCGCTGTTTCGAATACAGTTAAACAAAACAACGGCAGCTTCACCATCTCCGAAGTCTTAGCAAGAATCCTCCTGAAAACAGTAAACCCTGCCATCACATAGTCTCTCCTGTTATACTACACAAAGCACAGAGAGTGAACACTGAAACAAGCTGCCTCATTCCAGTCAATATTTGTCCAACCTATTTTTATGTTACCTAAGTAATAGCTTTTATATCCTTTTACTCATGTACGAATTAATTACTCTACCATATTGTATTACTTTTGTCACTACCACCACTACTACTACAACTAATACTACTACTACCACTAGTGAACATCAGAATGGTACCTCACTCTGAGCCTTTATATACCCTCTGTGTCCATGTATGGTTTGTAATGGCTTGATAAAGCTCCTGGAGAGCGAAACGTTGCCACAATAAATGTCACATTAGTTGCACTTGTGTCCTTGTTCTATACATATTGTCGGTAATTCTACCAACTTTATTACAACTATCCTGCTGTAGACACACCACCAACTCTCCTGCTGTAGACACACCATCAACTACCCTGCTCTAGACACACCATCAACTACCCTGCCCTAGACAAACCATCAACTACCCTGCTCTAGACACACAATCAACTACCCTGCTCTAGACACATCAACTATACTGCTCTAGATACACCAACTATCCTGCTGTAGACACACCATCAACTACCCTGCCCTAGACACCATCAACTACCCTGCCCTAGACACACCATGAACTACCCTGCCCTAGACACACGATGAACTACCCTGCCCTAGACACACCAACTACCCTACCCTAGACACACCATCAACTACCCTACCCTAGACACACCATCAACTACCCTGTCCTAGACACACCATCAACTACCCTGTCCTAGACACATCATCAAACTACCCTGCCCTAGACACACCATCAACTACCCTACCCTAGACACACCATCACTAACCCTGTTCTTGACACACCATCAGCTACCCTGCCCTAGACAAACCATCAACTACCCTGCTCTAGACACACCATCAACTACCCTGCCCTAGATACACCATCAACTACCCTGTCCTAGACACACCATCAACTACCCTGTCCTAGACACACCATCAACTACCCTGCCCTAGACACACCATCAACTATCCTGCCCTAGACACCAAATACCCTGCCCTAGATACACCATCAACTATCCTGCCCTAGATACACCATCAACTATCCTGCCCTAGACACCATCAACTACCCTGTCATAGACACACCACCAACTACCCTGCCCTAGACACACCAACTATCCTGCCCTAGACACACCACCAACTACCCTGCCCTAGACACACCACCAACTACCCTGCCCTAGACACACCACCAACTATCCTGCCCTAGACACACCATCAACTATCCTGCCCTAGACACACCATCAACTATCCTGCCCTAGACACACCATCAACTATCCTGCCCTAGACACACCATCAACTATCCTGCCCTAGACACACCATCAACTACCCTGCCCTAGACACACCATCAACTATCCTGCCCTAGACACCCCATCAACTATCCTGCCCTAGACACACCATCAACTATCCTGCCCTAGACACACCATCAACTATCCTGCCCTAGACACACCATCACCTACCCTGCCCTAGACACACCATCAACTATCCTGCCCTAGACACATAAGAACATAAGAAAGAAGGAACACTGCAACAGGCCTACTGACCCATGCGGAGCAGTTCCATGTCCCCCCCCCGGATTAGACCAATGACCCCCCCCGGATTATCCCAATAACCCACCCAGTCTGGTCATCCCCACTCAAGGATGGAGCACTGTACCAGACCCAGCACACAAGCTAGTCAGGTCCAACTCACACCCACCCACACCCACTCATGTATTTATCTAACCTATTTTTAAAACTACACAACGTTTTAGCCTCAATAACTGTACTTGGGAGCTTGTTCCACTCATCCACAACTGTTACCAACCAGTACTTTCCTATATCCTTCCTGAATCTGAATTTTTCCGACTTGAAATCATTGCTGCGAGTCCTGTCTTGGCTGGAAATTTTCAGCACACTATTTACATCCCCTTTATTTATTCCTGTTTTCCATTTATACACCTCGATCATATCCCCCCTAATTCTACGCCTTTCGAGAGAGTGCAGATTCAGGGCCCTCAGTCTATCCTCATAGGGAAGATTTCTGATACATGAGATCATCTTTGTCATCCTCCTATGTACGTTTTCCAGAGCATTTATATCCATTCTGTAATACGGTGACCAGAACTGAGCAGCATAGTCTAAATGAGGCCTAACCAAGGATATAAAGAGTTGAAGAACAACCTGAGGACTTCTATTATTTATACTTCTAGATATGAAGCCAAGAATTCTGTTAGCTTTAATGCGAACACTAATGCACTGTTGTCTTGGTTTTAGGTTACTGCTAACCAGAACTCCTAAATCCTTTTCGCAATCGGTAGTATTAAGATCTACATTATTTAGTTTATATGTGGCATGGTTATTTAACTGTCCAACATTTAGAACTTTGCATTTGTCAATATTAAACTGCATCTGCCACTTCTCCGACCATTGCGTCAGTCTATTCAAATCATCCTGGAGTTCTCTAATGTCCTCATTAGAATGAATTGGACGGCCTATTTTGGTGTCATCAGCAAATTTGCTTATGTCGCTATTTATTCCCTCATCTATGCCGTTTATGTAAATTGTGAACAACAAGGGGCCCAACACTGACCCCTGAGGAACACCGCTTGTGACGTGCCCCCATTCTGATTTCTCCCCATTTATGCAAACTCTCTGCTGTCTATTTGTCAGCCATGCCTCTACCCAGGAAAAAATTTCTCCTCCTATTCCGTGTGCCTTAAGTTTCCTCAATAGCCTCTGGTGTGGAACTCTATCGAAAGCCTTACTGAAGTCCATATACACAATATCATATTCATTATCATGATCTACCTCCTCAAACACCTTAGTGAAAAAAGTTAGTAAATTCGTAAGACAGGAACGCCCCTTTGTAAAACCGTGTTGAGAATCATTAATCAATCTGTGCCTGTCAAGATGGCTACGAATTGTTTCGGCAATTATTGATTCCATAAATTTTCCCACTCTGGAGGAAAGGCTTATTGGTCTATAGTTCGAAGCCAAGGATCTGTCACCTGCCTTGTAAATAGGTATTACATTTGCCATTTTCCACTTATCAGGCACTATGCCAGTTTGTAGTGATATGTTAAAAAGATTAGCCAAAGGTATGCTAAGTTCCTCTTTACATTCTTTAACACCCTTGGAAATATAAACACACATGCAGTATAATGTGATCCTTTATTGACAACGTTTCACCCACACAATGGGCTTTTTCAAGTCACACACAAATCTACCTGGGGGTGGAAGGTACGGGAGTATTTATAGTCATGTTCAGAATGTTGAGGTCAGGTGGAGAATGCTGCATCTGATGATCTACCGGGTGGGGTTATAGAGTCTTGGGTAGCTTGGCAGGGGTATTGGACAAGTTGAGTAGACCTTCTGTAGTGGTCTATGTTCTTATGTGGGATAGCGATGAAGAAGTTTCTTGGCGAGTCGTTCAGCTATGTTATAGAAGCCGTTGTTCTGGTTGAAATTGTTGGTTATAGAGATAAGCGATGATTCCAGGATTCTTCGGTATTGAGTGTTGTCTTCTGTGGCGATAAGTCTTGAGTTTCTGTAGTTAATTAAATGGTTGTGTGAATTGCGATGTTGTACACAGGCATTCCTTGTATCGTCAGTCCTGCTTGCATATTGGTGTTCTGAAATACGTGTTTGGAGGTCTCTTGATGTTTCGCTCACATATAATTTGTTGCAGTCATTACAAGGGATTATGTATACCCCTGCAGAGGATGGAGGCTTGTCCTGTCTACTACTGGTGATGTCCTTGATGGTCGTGGTTGTGGAGGTAGATACTTGGAATGATGTATTGGAAAAGATGTTGGAAACATGTTTGGCAATGGAGTTGGTGGGGAGGACTATGTATCTCTTCTCGGCAGTGTCTTCTCTGGGTGTAATAAAGTTGGTAGAATTACCGACAATATGTAAAGTAAAAGGACACAAGTGCAACTAATGTGACATTTATTGTTGCAACGTTTCGCTCTCCAGGAGCTTTATCAAGCCTTGATAAAACTCCTGGAGAGCGAAACGTTGCAACAGTAAATGTCACATTAGTTGCACTTGTGTCCTTTTACTTTACATTCTCTGGGTGTGTTGAAGATGTTTAATGCCCGCCGTCTGCAGTCTCTGTTGAAGTGACGAGGATAGTGGAGTTTAGAAAATACTTGTTCAATTATAGTGCATTCTTCTTCAAGGAACTCATTGCTGCAGATTCTGAGTGCACGCAGGAAGAAGCCTATAATTACACCACGTTTGGTTTTGGTGTCGTGGTGAGAGTAGAAGTGGAGAAGATTGTTTTGGTTGGTGGGTTTTCGATAGACTTTAAAACGAAGTTCGTGGTCAGCTTTGCAGAGCAGAACATCAACATTCTGAACATGACTATAAATACTCCCGTACCTTCCATCCCAGGTAGATCTGTGTGTGACTTGAAAAAGCCCACTGTGTGGGTGAAACGTTGTCAATAAAGGATCACATTATACTGCATATGTGTTTATATTTCCATTGTGTCGGTATTTTATACCATTTAGTTCCATCCTTAACACCCTTGCAAACAGTTCATCAGGACCTAGGGGATTTGTTAGGTTTTAGTTTCTCTATTTGTCTGAGGACCATGTCACTAGTTAACGCAATCGTACATAGTTTATTATCATCCTGTTCTACATAATTTATTATTTCAGGAATATCGCTAGTATTTTCCTGGGTGAAAAATGAGAGGAAGTAGGTATTTAGAATTTCACACATTTCCTTATCACTGTCAGTGATCTGACAAAACCATCAACTACCCTAGACACACCATCACTCCCTACTAGAACCCTAATACCCCTAGACACACCATCAACTATCCTGTCCTAGACACACCATCAACTACCCTACCCTAGACACACCATCAACTATCCTGCCCTAGACACACCATCAACTACCCTGCCCTAGACACACCATCAACTACCCTGCCCTAGACACACCATCAACTACGCTGCCCTAGACACACCATCAACTACAAGTAGATCTTCACCCGAAGATTGGACAAGTTTTGAAGAATTCTTTGTATCAAGATCCCATGATGCTGCAGTATCTGACAGATGTGATGAATGGTTTTCAAAACCGACGGGTTGAAGAATTGAGACACTTATGCAACATATGGGAATCTTTGTTCAGGAAACGTTTCTCCACACAGTGGCTTCATCAGTCCAATACAAATCAGAAGGGTGTAAGGAGAAGAGTAGTTTGAGGTAATCAGTCCATCAGCCTGGAGTCTAATCAAGATTCCCATATGTTGCACATGTGCCTATTCAATAAAGATTGAATGAAGATTTTCACATGCTGCATAAGTGATTCAATTCTTCAACTTCGTCGGTTTTCAAAACCATTCATCACATCTGTCAGACACTGCAGCATTATGGGATCTTGATAAAAAGAATTTTCTCAAAACTTGTCCAACCATTGGACGAAGATCTACTTCGACTAGTGGATGGTCCCACTATGACCCCGCCTCCTCCTGCTTCGCATCACTTGACTTCAGTATATAAGCTACTTCTACGGCCTTATGCTGAACTTTCTACAAGATTGATGGACTGAACATATCGACTCCAGGCTGAGGGACTGATTACCTCAAAGTCCTCCTCTTCTTACACCCTTCTCATTTGTACTGGACTGATGAAGCCACTGTGTGGCGAAAGGTTTCCTGAATAAAGATTCCCATATGTTGCATAAGTGTCTCAATTCTTCATGTGGTACACCACCTGTGCTACCTGGTTGTAGCTAGCATGTGCTACACCACCTGTGCTACCTGGTTCTAGCTAGCATGTGGTTCACCACCTGTGCTACCTGGTTGTAGCTAGCATGTGGTACACCACCTGTGCTACCTGGTTGTAGCTAGCATGTGGTACACCACCTGTGCTACCTGGTTGTAGCTAGCATGTGGCACCACCTGTGCTACCTGGTTGTAGCTAGCATGTGGTACACCACCTGTGCTACCTGGTTGTAGCTAGCATGTGGTACACCACCTGTGCTACCTGGTTGTAGCTAGCATGTGGTACACCACCTGTGCTACCTGATTGTAGCTAGCATGTGGTACACCACCTGCGCTACCTGGTTGTAGCTAGCATGTGGCACACCTGTGCTACCTGATTGTAGCTAGCATGTGGTACACCACATGTCCTACCTGGTTGGTAACTAGTGTGGTACACCATCTGTGCTACCTGGTTGTAGCTAGCATGTGGTACACCACCTGTGCTACCTGGTTGTAGCTAGCATGTGGTACACCAAATGTGCTACCTGGGTGCAACTAGCATGTGGTACACCACCTGTGCTACCTGGTTGTTGCTAGCATGTGGTACACCACCTGTGCTACTGGTTGAACTAGCATGTGGTACACCACCTGTGCTACCTGGTTTGTAGCTAATGTGGTACACCACCTGTGCTACCCTTTGGTGTAGCTAATGTGATACACACCTGTGCTACCTGGTTATAGCTAGCATGTGGTACACCACCTGTGCTACCTGGTTGTAGCTAATTTGTGGTACACCAAATGTGCTACCTGGTTGTAGCTAATTGTGGTACACCACCTGTGCTACCTGGTGAACAGCAAGTATGTGGTACACCACCTGTGCTACCTGGTTGTAGCTAATATGTGGTACACCACCTGTGCTACCTGGTTGTAGCTAATATGTGATACACCACCTGTGCTACCTGGTTGTACAAGCTTGTGGTACACCACCTGTGCTTCCTGGTTGTAGCTAATTTGTGGTACACCACCTGCCCTACCTGGTTGTAGCAAGTATGTGGTACACCACCTGTGCTACCTGGTTGTAGCCAGCATGTGGTACACCACCTGTGCTAACTGGTTGTAGCAAGTATGTGGTTCACCACCCGTCCTACCTGGTTGTAGCCAGTATGTGGTACACCACCTGTCCTACCTGGTTGTAGCTAGCATGTGGTACACCACCTGTCCTACCTGGTTGTAGCAAGTATGTGGTTCACCCGTCCTACCTGGTTGTAGCCAGTATGTGGTACACCACCCGTCCTACCTGGTTGTAGCTAGCATGTGGTACACCACCTGTCCTAACCTGTTGTTAGCAGTATGGTTCAACCCGTCTAACTGGTTGTAGCCAGTATGTGGTACACCGCCTGTGCTACCTGGTTGTAGCAAGTATATGGTACACCACCTGTCCTACCTGGTTGTAGCAAGTATGTGGTTCACCTGTGCTACCTGGTTGTAGCTAGCATGTACTACACCACCTGTGCTACCTGGGTGTAGCTAGCATGTGGTACACCCCTGTGCTACCTGGTTGTAGCTAGCATGTGGTACACCTGTGCTACCTGGGTGTAGCTAGCATATGACACACCACCTGCGCTACCTGGTTGTAGCTAGCATGTGGTACACCACCTGTGCTACCTGGGTGTAGCTAGCATGTGGTACACCACCTGTGCTACCTGGTTGTAGCTAGCATGTGGTACACACCACCTGTCCTACCTGGTTGTAGCAAATGTAGTACACCACTGTGCTACCTGGTTGTAGCTAGAATGTGGTACACCACCTGTGCTACCTGGTTGTAGCTAGCATGTGGTACACCACCTGTGCTACCTGGTTGTAGCTAATATGTGGTACACCACCTGTGCTACCTGGTTGTAGCAGGTATGTGGTACACCACCTGTGCTACCTGGTTGTAGCTAGCATGTGGTACACCACCTGTGCTACCTGGTTGTAGCTACATGTGGTCACCACTGTCTACCTGGTTGTAGCCAGCATGTGGTACACCACCTGTGCTACCTGGTTAGTAGCTAAGATGTGGTACACCACCTGTGCTACCTGGTTGTAGCTAACATGTGGTACACCACCTGTGCTACCTGGTTGTAGCTAGCATGTGGTACACCACCTGTGCTACCTGGTTGTAGCAGGTCATGTGGTACACCTGTGCTACCTGGTTGTAGCATATGACACCACCTGTGCTACCTGGTTGTAGCAGTATGTGGTACACCACCTGTGCTACCTGGTTGTAGCTAATATGTGGTACACCACTGTGCTACCTGGTTGTAGCTAGCATTGTGGTACACCACCTGTGCTACCTGGTTGTAGCTAATATGTGGTACACCACCTGTGCTACCTGGTTGTAGCTAATATGTGGTACACCACCTGTGTACCTGGTTGTAGCAAGTATGTGGTACACCACCTGTGCTACTGGTTGTAGCTAATATGTGGTACACCACCTGTGCTACCTGGTTGTAGCTAATATGTGGTTACACCACCTGTGCTACCTGGTTGTAGCAGTATGTGGTCACACCACCTGTGCTACCTGGTTGTAGCAATATGTGGTACACCACCTGTGCTACCTGGTTGTAGCTAATATGTGGTACACCACCAGTGTACCTGGTTTTAGCAGCATGTGGCACACCACCTGTGCTACCTGGTGTAGCAAGTATGTGGTACACCACCTGTGTACCTGGTTGTAGCTAATATGTGGTACACCACCTGTGCTACCTGGTTGTAGCAATATGTGGTTACACCACCTGTGCTACCTGGTTGTAGCCAGCATGTGGTACACCACCTGTGCTACCTGGTTGTAGCTAATATGTGGTACACCACCTGTGCTACCTGGTTGCAGCAAGTATGTGGTACACCACCTGTGCTACCTGGTTGTAGCAAGTATGTGGTACACCACCTGTGCTACCTGGTTGTAGCCAGCATGTGGCACACCACCTGTGCTACCTGGTTGTAGCTAATATGTGGTACACCACCTGTGCTACCTGGTTGTAGCAAGTATGTGGTACACCACCTGTGCTACCTGGTTGTAGCTAATATGTGGTACACCACCTGTCCTACCTGGTTGTAGCCAGCATGTGGTACACCACCTGTGCTACCTGGTTGTAGCAAGTATGTGGTACACCACCTGTGCTACCTGGTTGTAGCTAATATGTAGTACACCACCTGTGCTACCTGGTTGTAGCTAATATGTGGTACACCACCTGTGCTACCTGGTTGTAGCAGGTATGTGGTAAAACCACCTGTGCTACCTGGTTGTAGCAAGTATGTGGTACACCACCTGTGCTACCTGGTTGTAGCTAATATGTGGTTACACCACCTGTGCTACCTGGTTGTAGCTATATGTGGTACACCACCTTTGCTACCTGGTTGTAGCTAATATGTGGTACACCACCTGTTTCTACCTGGTTGTAGCTATATGTGGTACACCACCTGTGCTACCTGGTTGTAGCAAGCATGTGGTACACCAGCCCGTGCTACCTGGTTGTAGCTAATATGTGGTACACCACCTGTGCTACCTGGTAGTAGCAATATGTGGTACACCACCTGTGCTACCTGGTAGTAGCAGCATGTGCAACCACCTGTGCTACCTGGTTGTAGCAAGTATGTGGTACACCACCTGTGCTACCTGGTTGTAGCTAATATGTGGTACACCACCAGTGCTACCTGGTTGTAGCAAGTATGTGGCACACCACCTGTGCTACCTGTTGTAGCTAATATGTGGTACACCACCTGTTACCTGGTTGTAGCTAATATGTGGTACACCACCTGTGCTACCTGGTTGTAGCAAGTATGTGTACACCACCTGGGGCTACCTGGTTTAGCTAGCATGTGGCACACCACCTGTGTACCTGGTTGTAGCTAATGTGGTACACCACCTGTGCTACCTGGTTGTAGCTAGTATGTGGTACACCACCTGTGCTACCTGGTTGTAGCAAGTATGTGGTACACCACCTGTGCTACCTGGTTGTAGCAAGTATGTGGTACACCACCTGTGCTACCTGGTTGTAGCCAAATGTGGATCACCACCTGTGCTACCTGGTTGTAGCAATGTGGTACACCACCTGTGCTACCTGGTTGTAGCAAGTATGTGGTACACCACCTGTGCTACCTGGTTGTAGCTAATATGTGGTTCACCACCTGTCCTACCTGGTTGTAGCCAGCATGTGGTACACCACCTGTGCTACCTGGTAGTAGCTAATATGTGGTACACCACCTGTGCTACCTGGTTGTAGCTAATATGTGGTACACCACCTGTGCTACCTGGTTGTAGCTAATATGTGGTACACCACCTGTGCTACCTGGTTGTAGCAGGTATGTGGTACACCACCTGTGCTACCTGGTTGTAGCAAGTATGTGGTACACCACCTGTGCTACCTGGTTGTAGCTAATATGTGGTACACCACCTGTGCTACCTGGTTGTAGCAATATGTGGTACACCACCTGTGCTACCTGGTTGTAGCTATAATGTGGTACACCACCTGTGCTACCTGGTTGTAGCTAATATGTGGTACACCACCTGTGCTACCTGGTTGTAGCTAGTATGTGGTACACCACCTGTGCTACCTGGTTGTAGCTAATATGTGGTACACCACCTGTGCTACCTGGTAGTAGCTAATATGTGGTACACCACCTGTGCTACCTGGTTGTAGCAAGTATGTGGCACACCACCTGTGCTACCTGGTTGTAGCAAGTATGTGGTACACCACCTGTGCTACCTGGTTGTAGCTAATATGTGGTACACCACCTGTGCTACCTGGTTAGTAGCAATATGTGGACACCACCTGTGCTACCTGGTTGTAGCAAGCATGTGGTACACCACCTGTGCTACCTGGTGTAGCTAATATGTGGTACACCACCTGTGCTACCTGGTGTAGCTACTGTGGTACACCACCTGTGCTACCTGGTTGTATCCAGCATGTGGCACACCACCTGTGCTACCTGGTTGTAGCTAATATGTGGTACACCACCTGTGCTACCTGGTTGTAGCAAGTATGTGGTTCACCACCTGTCCTACCTGGTTGTAGCCAGCATGTGGTACACCACCTGTGCTACCTGGTTGTAGCTAATATGTGGTACACCACCTGTGCTACCTGGTTGTAGCTAGCATGTAGTACACCACCTGTGGTACCTGGTTGTAGCTAATATGTAGTACACCACCTGTGCTACCTGGTAGTAGCTAGCATGTGGTACACCACCTGTGGTACCTGGGTGTAGCTAGCATGTGGTACACCACCTGTGCTACCTGGTTGTAGCTAGCATGTGGTACACCAGCTGTGCTACCTGGGTGTAGCTAGTATGTGGTACACCACCTGTGCTACCTGGGTGTAGCTAGCATGTGGTACACCACCTGTGCTACCTGGTTGTAGCTAGCATGTGGTACACCACCTGTGCTACCTGGTTGTAGCTAATATGTGGTACACCACCTGTGCTACCTGGTTGTAGCAAGCATGTGGTACACCACCTGTGCTACCTGGTTGTAGCAAGTATGTGGTTCACCACCTGTCCTACCTGGTTGTAGCCAGCATGTGGTACACCACCTGTGCTACCTGGTAGTAGCTAATATGTGGTACACCACCTGTGCTACCTGGTTGTAGCAAGTATGTGGTACACCACCTGTGCTACCTGGTTGTAGCAAGTATGTGGTACACCACCTGTGCTACCTGGTAGTAGCTAATATGTGGTTCACCACCTGTCCTACCTGGTTGTAGCCAGCATGTGGTACACCACCTGTGCTACCTGGTAGTAGCTAATATGTGGTACACCACCTGTGCTACCTGGTTGTAGCTAGCATGTAGTACACCACCTGTGGTACCTGGGTTGTAGCTACATTGTGTACACCACCTGTGCTACCTGGTGTAGCTAGCATGTGGTATACCACCTGTGCTACCTGGTTGTAGCAAGTATGTGGTACACCACCTGTGCTACCTGGTAGTAGCTAGCATGTAGTACACCACCTGTGCTACCTGGTTGTAGCTAATATGTGGTACACCACCTGTGCTACCTGGTTGTAGCTAGCATGTGTACACCACCTGTGCTACTGTTGTAGCATAGGTACACCACCGTGTACCTGGTTGTAGCAATATTGACACATACCGTGCTAACCTGTTAGTAGCAGAATTGTAAACCACTGCTTATTGTAGCAGCATGTGGTACACCACCTGACACTGGTTACGTAATAGTGGACACCACTAGTGGCACCTGTTGGTACTATCAGTGGTACAACTCCCTTCACAGCTGAGTCCTAATTGGTGGTACTCCCTGTGCACCTGGAATTGTAGGCTAGCAGTCGTACACACCTGTCTACCTGTTGTGCCGATGTGGTACACCACCTGTACACTGTTGTAGCTAATATGGGTCACCACCTGTACCTGGTGGAATGTGTACACCACCTGTGCTACTGGTGTAGCAGTATGTGGACACAACTGTTCTACCTGTTGTGAATTAATATGTGGTACACCACCTGTTCTACCTGGTTGTAGCAAGTATGTGGTACACCACCTGTTCTACCTGGTTGTAGCAAGTATGTGGTACACCACCTGTGCTACCTGGTTGTAGCTAGCATGTAGCTCACCACCTGTGCTACCTGGTCTTCTCCACTGATGATGTAGCATGATCTCACATACACTCATATATTTACACAGAATTTTATAACATTTATTGACATCACACTCACATGACACATTACCGTTAATAATCACAATAGTGGTGGCCCGTGGCCTAGTAGGCAAAGCTCTCGCTTCACACGCTGACGGATCCTTGGTTTGATTCCCGGCAAGGGTGGAAATATTGGACGTGTTTCCTTACACCTGTTGTCCCTGTTCACCTATCAGTAAAATGGGTACCTGGGTGTTAGTCGACTGGTGTGGGTCGCATCCTGGGACATAACTGGCCTAATTTGCCCGACATTCTCATTATCATTATTATTATATAATAATTCTTAAAACAATGCTATTAACCTGGTGTGAGCCTCACAATTATTTGATTCAATGATTATCAATTCAGTCCTATAATTGCAAGCGCCCACAAGACAATTTCCATAATTAAATGATTTACCGAGAGTGAGTTCTCACTAAGATGAACTTTCAATGTTATCTAGAGTTCATTCAAGCCCCGAGAATATATTATAAAATAAAAACATAAGGAGCACTGCAGCAGGCCTACTGGCCCAAGATATACAGGTACAAATTAGACATGTGCAACACTTGGGTATCTTTATTGAGGAAACGTTTCGCCACACAGTGGCTTCATCAGTTCTTTACAATGAAGAATGGTGAATATCAGAAAGAGTTTGAGGTTATCAGTCCCTCAGCCTGGAGGCAATGTAATCAGTCCATCTTGAAAAAGAGTACAGCATGTGCGCGAAGTTGGCTTATGTACTGTAGACAGGTCAGGTGAAGCAGTTGTAGACGGTGTCACAGTGGACAGATCCACAGGTGGAAGTAGGTCGTGCCTATAGGTTAGGCAGGTGAAGTTTACACACACACACACACACACACACACACACACACACAGTAGAGAGGAGCTTACGAGGACGTTTCGGTCCACCCTGGACCATTTACAAAGTCACACTAAAAGAAATGATTAAGGAAGCCAGTATATATAGGTGAGCGGGAAAAGGGACGGGAAGAAGAGAGGAAGAGGAGGAAGTAGTGGAGTAGTGGTAGGTAGGTAGTGGAAGTAGTAGTAGTAGTAGAAGAAGAAATAATGGTAGTAGAAAGCAGGGAGAGGAGTTTATTGGCAAGTGAAGACTTCCAGTTATCAAGATCCCATGATGATGATGTGTCTGACAGGAATGTAGATGAATGGTTCAGATGAACCATTTATCTACATAAATAGGTCCACCTCGCACTCGCCCACACCCACTCGTGTACCTCTCTAACCTATTTTTAAAGCTACACAAGGGAGTTTCTTCAACTCATCCATAACTCTGTTACTAAACCAATGCTTTCCTATATCCTTTCTAAATCTAAATTTTTCCAACTTGAAAAAATTGCTGTGAGTTTTGTCTTGGTTAGATACTTTTAATGTTTTATTTACATCCCTTTACTTATTCTGTTTTACATTTATACACCTCAATCACATCCCTCCCAACAACGATGTATAGAGTCGAAGAACAACCTGAGGACTCCTGTTATTTATACTTTTGATATGAAGCTAAGAATCCTATTCGCTTTATTGCGAACACTTACGCACTGTTGTCGTGGTTTTAGATTACTGCTAACCAGAACTCCTAGATCTGTTTCGCAGTCAATAATATTAAGATCTATGTAATTTAGATTTTAAGTGCCATTGCTATTTTCATTTCCGACCACTGCATCAGGTGTGTGTGTGTGTGTGTGTGTGTGTACTCACCTATTTGTACTCTCCTATTTGTGGTTGCAGGGGTCGAGTCTTAGCTCCTGGCCCCGCCTCTTCACCGGTTGCTACTGGGGCCCTCTCTCTCCCCGCTCCATGAGCTTTATCAAACCTCGTCTTAAAACTGTGTATGGTTCCTGCCTCCACTACGTCATTTTCTAGGCTATTCCACTGCCTTACAACTCTATGACTGAAGAAATACTTCCTAATATCTCTCTGACTCATTTGTGTCTTCAACTTCCAATTGTGGCCTCTTGTTTCTGTGTCCCCTCCCTGGAACATCCTGTCTTTGTTCACCTTGTCTATTCCACGCAGTATTTTATATGTCGTTATCATGTCTCTCCTGACCCTCCTGTCCTCCAGTGTCGTCAGGCCGATTTACCTTAATCTTTCTTCATAGGACATTCCCCTTAGCTCTGGAACTAACCTTGTCGCAAACCTTTGTACTTTCTCTAGTTTCTTGACGTGCTTTATCAAGTGCGGGTTCCAAACAGGTGCTGCATACTCCAGTATGGGCCTGACATACACGGTGTACAGTGTCTTCAACGATTCCTTACTAAGGTATCGGAATGCTGTTCTCAGGTTTGCCAGGCGCCCATATGCTGCAGCAGTTATCTGATTGATGTGTGCTTCCGGAGACATGCTCGGTGTTATACTCACCCCAAGATCTTTCTCCTTGAGTGAGGTTTGCAGTCTTTGGCCACCTAGCCTATACTCTGTCTGTGGTCTTCTGTGCCCTTCCCCTATCTTCATGACTTTGCATTTGGCAGGATTAAATTCGAGAAGCCATTTGCTGGACCAGGTGTCCAGTCTGTCCAGGTCTCTCTGAAGTCCTGCCTGGTCCTCATCAGATTTAATTCTCCTCATTAACTTCACATCATCTGCAAACAGGACACTTCTGAGTCTAACCCTTCCATCATGTCGTTCACATATACCAGAAATAGCACTGGTCCTAGGACCGACCCCTGTGGGACCCCGCTCGTCACAGGTGCCCACTGTGATACATCATTACGTACCATGACTCGTTGTTGCCTCCCTGTCAGGTATTCTCTGATCCATTGCAGTGCCCTTCCTGTTATATGCGCCTGATGCTCTAGCTTCTGCACTAATCTCTTGTGAGGAACTGTGTCAAAGGCCTTCTTGCAGTCCAAGAAGATGCAATCAACCCACCCCTCTCTCTCGTGTCTTACTTCTGTTATTTTATCATAAAACTCCAGAAGGTTTGTGACACAGGATTTGCCTTCCATGAATCCGTGCTGGTTGGCATTTATACTCTTGTTCCATTCCAGGTGCTCCACCACTCTCCTCCTGATAATCTTCTCCGTAACTTTGCATACTATACACGTCAATGGCACAGGTCTATAGTTTAGTGCCTCTTTTCTGTCTCCTTTTTTAAAAATGGGAACTACATTTGCCGTCTTCCATACCTCAGGTAGTTGCCCAGTTTCCAGGGACGTGTTGAAGATTGTGGTAAGTGGCACGCACAACATATCTGCTCCCTCTCTAAGGACCCATGGGTAGATGTCCGGTCCCATTGCCTTTGAGGTATCGATGTCCCTTAGCAGTTTCTTCACCTCCTCATCTGTATGTATGTCGTCCAACACTTGTTGGTGTATTCCTTGCTGGTGTCCCCATCTGATCTGTCCCCCCAGAGTCCTTCCTGTCTCTACTGTAAATACTTCCTTAAATCTCGTGTTGAGCTCCTCACATACCTCTTGATCGTTTCTTGTGAGTTCTCCACCTTCTTTCCTCAGCCTTATCACCTGGACCTTGACTGTTGTCTTCCTCCTAATGTGGCTATACAGCAGTTTCGGGTCAGATTTGACTTTCGATGCTATGTCGTTTTCATACTGTCGCTGGGCCTCCCTCCTTATCTGTGCATACTCGTTTCTGGCTCTTCTACTAATCTCCTTGTTTTCCGGGTCCTATGCCTCCTGTACCTTTTCCATTCTCTGTTGCACTTAGTTTTGCCTCCCTGCACTTTAGGGTAAACCAAGGACTCGTTTGGTCTTCCTATTATTTCTGTTTCCCTTGGGAACAACCTTTCCTCTGCCTCCTTGCACTTTGTTGCCACATATTCCATCATCTCGGTTTACTGATTTTCCTACCATTTCTCTGTCCCACTGAACTCCTGCAGGAAGTTTCTCATACCTGTGAAGCCCCCCCTTTTATAGTTTGGGCCTGTCCCCTTCAGTTCCTGTTACCTTCTCCACTTGTAAGTCTACTATATAATCAAACTCAGAACCACGTGATCGCTAGCTCCAAGGGGCCTCTCGTAAGTGATGTCCTCAATGTCTGAACTGCTCAGGGTGAACACAAGATCCAGTCTTGCTGGCTCATCCTCCCCTCTCTCTCTGGTTGTGTCCCTGACATGTTGATGCATGAGGTTTTCAAGTACCACATCCATCATCTTGGCTCTCCATGTTTCGGGACCCCCATGTGGCTCCAGGTTTTCCCAGTCGATCTCCCTGTGGTTGAAATCGCCCATTACCAGTAACTTTGCCCTGCTCGAGTGAGCTCTTCTTGCCACCTCAGCCAGTGTGTCCACCATCACCCTGTTTTTTTCTTCGTACTCCTCTCTTGGCCTCCTGCAGTTCTGTGGTGGGTTATATATCACTCCAATGACTACTTTATGTTCTCCGGACTGAATTGTATCTACAATGTAGTCTCTTTCTCCAATTATGTCCATGCCTTCCATTTCCTCAAATCCCCATCGGTGTTTTATGAGCAGTGCAACCCCTCCTCCCCCTCTACTCCTATCTTTCCTCAGGATCTGATATCCCGTTGGGAAGATTGTGTCTGTTATTGTCTCAGCGAGTTTTGTTTCTGTGACTGCTATGATGTCTGGGGATTTTTCACCGATTCTTTCGTTCCACTCCTCATGTTTATTCGTTATTCCATCCGCGTTTGTGTACCAAACTTTCAGTTTCTTTTCTATCATTGTGGTCATGCAAGAATATTGGGGTTGGGGAAGCGAGAGCCTTGGTGGGGGCCTATATGGGGCTGTGGTGTTTGGTGGGTTTGTGATGATGGGGGTGGGGTCAGAATGCCATAAGGGACAGCTGTTGGGGTGAGGTTTGTGATATGGGGGTTGGTGGCAGAGGGAACAGTGAGTGGGTTGTAGTATAGGTTGCTCAGTTGCATTGGGAATGTCGCGGTTGGAGTCTTTTGGTGGGAGATTCTGTGGGGTGTGTTTGCCCTTCCTACTGTGTCTGGGTCCTGCTCATCTTCGTCATTGCCTCTCGTTCCTCCTTGTGTCTCTGTACCCTCTCTTTCAGTGTAGTCCTTTCTTCTTGTGTTCTGTCGCGGTCGAGGTATACTCGCTGTCCCTTGCTACTGCAGTTGGCTGTTAGAATCTCTGCATATAGCACACCTTCATTGTCTTCGGACCTGTCATTTGATCTTAGTGTGCTCCTCGTCTTTTCCCTGGCCCCACGTGGGTCTGATAGGGCCTTCGCATACGGCATGTCTCCGTTGTTGCTTTCTGTCCCCTTGTCTGCGCCTGACATTGAATTTCCTGATGTCACATCTGAATTGTCATTTGTCTCTCTAATCTGTTTCAGGCTTTGCAGTTTCTCTTCTAAGCACTGTATCCTAGCTTTTGCTGCTAAGACCTGTACTTCCCACTTCCTGCACTCTTCAGCTATCCGCTCCTCCATTTTCTTACCAAGCTCTAGTATCTTCCTTCCCCACTCTTCCTCCCTTTTTTGGAGCTCTAACTCCCAGTCTTTCCTCCCTGGTTCGTCTACCAGATCTCTGGTTTTCCGTCCTCTAGGGCCACCCATTTTTTTATTTATTACCACAGACAGAAGGCTAGAGGAGGGAGAGGGTGAGAGGGGGAGAGAGAAAGGGTAGAAAGAGGGAGAGAGAGGAGAGAGTATGGGGGTGAGGGATAAGACCAAGGGGGAGAGAGAGAGAAATGTGAGGGGGGAGAGAAAGGATAGAGAGAGGGAGAAAGGAGGGTGAGGGAAAAGGCTATGAGAGAGAGAAATGCGAGGGGAGTGTCTGTGTGTGTCTGTGTGTGTCTGTGTGTGTCTGTGTGTCTGTGTGTGTCTGTGTGTGTCTGTGTGTGTCTGTGTGTCTGTGTGTGTCTGTGTGTGTCTGTGTGTGTCTGTGTGTGTCTGTGTGTGTCTGTGTGTGTGTGTGTGTGTGTGTGTGTGTGTGTGTGTGTGTGTGTGTGTGTGTGATGATTTAGAAAACAGACAAATTGAAGAATGAGACACTTGTGCAACATTTGGGAATATTTACTGAGGAAACGTTTCGCCACACAGTGTCTTCATCAGTCCAATACAAAGGAGAACGGTATAAAATGAGGAATTTAAGGAAATCAATCCCTCAGAAGTGCTCTATTGTTGTTAAAATTAATCTGACATTCTATTTTGGTGTTATCAAACCGGCTTAAGTCGCTATTTATTCCCTCTTTTTGTTATTTATGTATATGAACAACAAAGAGCGCAACACAGACCCCTGTGGAACACCGCTTGTTACGCGTCCCCGCTCCGATTTCTCTGTATTTACGCAAACTCGCTGTTGCTTATCTGTCATCTATGCCTTTATCCTCTACTTCTCTCAAAAATCTCCGATGTAGAACTCTATCAAAAGTCTTACTGAAGTAGATATACACAGTATCATATGCATTACCATGATCTTCCTCAAATACCTTAGTGAAAAAAATAAATTCATAAAGCAGGACTGCTCCTTTGTATTCCACGGTGGCGTAGTGGATATAAGGCTGGGTTCGACCCCCGGCTGGTCGCAGTATTGTTATGCATATGTATATAATCCCGATTAAAGAAGGATTACTCAAGACAAGTAGAGTAGGTTATTGACATTGTCGGTAATAAACACTGCAAATTTATCCAGTAATAATATAGAAGATAACACATTATCTCCTAAAAAGATAGCAGATACACTTCTCAGCCTCACCCACAGAGATGTGTAATAACCTTACACTAGGTATGACAGCAACAGCAGATAGCAGTTGATAGGCAGTGGATGGCAGTGTAACTGCATGAAGCCATGTGATCCCACAACGCTCCTACAGAGAGAGTGCACGCACTATCAACAGAGAAAACACAACCAAAACAAAACCTGTAGTGACCTTTTACAGAACTCGGTATCCAGGAGAATCCTGTGACGCTGAAGTCATTCTATGGCATTCTCAGGAAGTTAACTAACCAAACAAGTATGTTCTATTATCAAGAACAATTCGCATGCCATAAGTCAGAAACATTACGAAAGTGACGAACAGAGTTGACAAGGAGAAACGCCAAGGCACCTGACGTAGTGTGGAAAGTAAGTTAAACTGGTCAGGACTAACTCCCTGACCTGGCCTTGAAGAGGTACCAGTGTTAGTCACACAACACCATGCCAGATAGTAACATAATGTAGCAGAAAATCTCATGACATCACAATGATGTCACAATATTAAAACAATTTGCAGTAATTATTTTTTATTTTTTATTAACACATCAGCCGTCTCTCACCAATGCATGGTGGCCCGAAAAAGAAAAACTTTCATCATTCGCTATATTACTGTCTTGCCAGAGGAGTACTTTACAGTTATAAAACTGCAACATTAACACTCCTCCTTCAGAGTGCAGATACTGTACTCCCCATCTCCAGGACTCAAGTCCAGCCTGCCGATTTCCCTGAATCCCTTCATAATGTTACTTTGCTCACACTCCAACAGCACATCAAGTCCTGAAAACCATATGTCTCCATTCGCTCCTATCTAACACGCTCATGCACGCTTGGTGGAATTCCAAACCCCTCGGACACAAAACTTCCTTTACCCCCTCCCTACAACTTTTTCTAGGGCGACCCCTACCCCACCTTCCCTCCACTGCAGATTTATACACTCTGGAAGTCATTCCATTTCGTTCCATCCTCTCTACATGTTCAAACCACCTCAACAACACCTCCTCAGCCCTCTGGATAATAGTTTTGGTAATCCTGCACCTCCTCCTAATTTCTGAATTACGATTTCTCTGCATTATATTCACACCACATATTGCCCTCAGTCATGACACCTCCACTGCCTCAAGCCTTCTCCTTGTTGCAACATTCACCACCCATTTTTCATACCTATATGAGAGCGTTGGTATAACTATACTCTCATACATTCCCCTGTTTGCTTCCTTGGACAAAGTTCTTTGTCTCCACAGACTCCTAAATGCAACACTCACCTTTTCCCCCTCATCAGTCCTACAATTCACCTCATCCTTCATAGACCCATCTGCTGACACGTCCACTCCTAAATATCTGAATGCATTCACCTCCACCATACTTTCTCCCTCCAATCTGATATCCAGTCTTTCGTTGCCTAATTTATCTGTAATCCTCATCACCTTACTCTTTCCTATATTCACATTTAATTTTCTTCTTTTACATACCCTACCAAACTCATCCACCAACCTCTTCAACTTCTCTTCCGAATCTCCCAAAAGTAGTATCATCAGCAAAGAGCAACTGTGACAACTCCCACTTTGTGTTAGTCTTTATCTTTTAACCCCCACACCTATCTCCTATTGCGTGTGCCTTAAATTTTCTCAATAGCCTCTGATGTAGAACTTTATCAAAAGCCTTACTGAAGTTCATATACATAATATATTCATTACCATGACCTAACTCCTCAAATACCTTGGTGAAAAAAGTTAGTAAATTCGTAAGGCAGGACGCCCCTATGTAAAACTGTGCTGAGATTCATTAATCAATTTATGCCCATCAAGATGGCGACGAATTGCCTCGGCAATTACTGATCCATAAATTTTCCCACTATGGAGGTAAGGCTTATTGATCTATAGTTCGAAGCTAAGGACCTGTCACCTGCTTTGTACATAGGTATTACATTTACCATTTTCCAAATGTGGCACCCACCACTCCACCCTTCCTGTTGAACCTATCAGTATGGAATAGTTCATAGCCTTGTATGTGGCATTCAGAAGGCATTTCTCTATCTTTCACATTGAACCAGGTCTCTGTTATGGCAATAATATCTATATTACCTGGACATGCAAGTAATCTTATCTATTTTATTTCTTAGACTCCTAATATTAGTATAGTAAACCTTAAGGGAGCTAGTCACTCTCTGGCTTCTACTGTCACTTTTTGTTTGTCGATTAATTGCTTTGCCTTCACAAGAAACTTTATTTTGAATATTGTCTATGAAACATATCCCTGAGGTAGCCTGGTAATATCTGCTGTTTTCAACCCTTGTACTGCAACTTGATTGTTTTGCACTTGCACCCATACCTCTATAACTATCAGTTTAAAGTCCTAGACAAGTTAGCAATGGCTCCCCCTCAATCGAGTTGGCTAATGCAGCCACTCTGGCCCCAGAGAGATGTACCCCATTCCTTGCATACATATCACGTTTGCCATAGAATTTGTCCCAGTTATCAGTTAATGGGATTGTAAATTCCTTGCAGCACCTGTCTAGCCAGCAATTTACACCAATTGCCCTAGATATCCATTCGTTGCCCACTCCCCTTCTAGGCAAGATGCTGCATATGACTGGGCCTCTCCTTAGACCTAATTACATCTATGGCTGACTTGTACTTATCCAGCAGCTCGTGTCTCCTGCCCTACCCGATATCATTTCCACCAGGACTAAGATGATGGGCTTGTTCCCATTTCCTGACATATTATCCAACCCGTTGACTATGTCATCAACACCAGCTCCTGGCAACCACACTCTCTGTCTAAAGTTCCTATCTCTGTTACAGAAAGCACGGTCCACATGTCTTACCTGTGAGTCACTCACAAGCAGAATGTTCTTACTTTGATTAGGAGGGGAATTAGTGGTACCTTTAACCTCGCTAACCACTGAAGCACACTCATCCTGGAGGACAGAGAATCGACTTCCTACATTCAGGACTTCTCCATTAAGCTTCCTTATCTTGATACTTCTACCATTAGCAGAGACCACATTACCCTTGAAGTGGGTTGCCACTCTTCAACTCACTGTTGGTAACATTTTTCTCCACACCGACTCCACCCTTCTCACACTCACTCCCAAATCCATCTAGGCGAATTTTCAGCCTCCTATTTTCCTCATGAGGAAGTAGAACCTCCTCCTTCAACACTTGAACCTGAGATTCCAAAACATTACAGCAGGCCATGGTGCTATGTAACACTAATCCCCCAAACAGCTAGGACAAGATGACCTTTCGTGACCACTGACCTCAGCGTACTGTACTTAAGTTCTCCTTATCTTTCTCGTGAGTCTATAGGACTACCACTACTGGTAATGCTACTTATACTACTACTTATATTGCTGCTGCTACTAATACTACTACTACTGCTGCTACCACTGCTCCTGCTAATGCTACTACTACTACTGCTGTACTACTGCTACTGAAACACTACTGCTCCTGCTAATGTTCACTACTATCCTGCTACTACTGCTCTGCTAATAAATTACTACTACTGCTTGCTACTACTGCTCCTCTAATGCTACTACTACTGTGCTACTATCTGCTCCTGCTAATATGCTCCTGCTAATGTACTTACTACTACTACTGCTACTACTGCTCCTGCAATATACTTATGTCTACTGCTTGCATGACTACTACTGCTCCTGCTAATGCTACTACTACTGCTGCTGCTACTACTGCCTCCTCTAATGCTGCTACTTCACTACTATCTTCTACTATGACCTGCTAATGCTACTACTACTACTGTTCTACTACTGCTCCTGCTAATGCTACTATAACTGCTGCTGCACTACTGCTCCCCAATACATACTACTACTACTTGCGCTGCTACTACTGCTCCTGCTAATGCTTACTACTATATGCTCTCTATCTCCTGCTAATGCTACTACTACTGCTGCTGCTACTACTGCTCCTGCTAACACTACTACTACTACTGCTGCTACTACTGCTCCTGCTAATGCTACTACTACTACTGCTGCTACTACTGCTCCTGCTAATGCTACTACTACTGCTGCTGCTACTACTGCTCCTGCTAATACTACTACTACTGCTACTACTGCTCCTCTAATGCTACTACTACTACTGCTGCTACTACTGCTCCTGCCAATGCTACTGCTACTGCTGCTGCTACTACTGCTCCTGCTAATGCTACTACTACTACTGATCCTGCTAATGCTACTACTACTACTGCTGCCACTAGTTCTATTTATATTACTACTAACTTCTATTGCTGTTGCTACACCCACTACTACTAATACTACTAAGAGTGTTGATACTATTACTACTACTATTCTACCACTACTTTTGCTATTATTGCTACAACAACAGCTTCTATAGTTACCATTACCTGTACCAAGACTACCCTCTTCCTTGTCCCTCTTTCAGACATGTCTTCTTATATTCGCTGAACTCGCCCTTAATATTGGTCCTTGACGACCCAATACGTCATCAAAAGTTCTCTCTCTAAGTTTGGATTATTTGTGAGACTTTCTAAAGGAGTTCCAAGGAGTTTACAATGTCTGATTCTCTTTCATGTACCTGCCAGTTAACATTGAATAAAGCTTAGCTGCTGTACTCGCTTATTGAACTACAGGAAGATTTGAGTTTGAAACTAGCATATATAAGCTCATCTCTAAATGACTTTTGGAAACAAATCCCAATCTTCAGAAAACTGGTTTCCGGCTACTCTCTGTTATGGGGACAACTTACTGCTGTGAATTTCTCTTCTGTGTAATGAAATTTATCGAGTCAAAACATCGTGTTACTTCACTACCAGTCACCTCACTCAGCTTCTTAGAACAGATTTGACATCCTACCAGCCAGATTTTAAACTGTTAACTACATAAGATACAGTCAAAGTCTTCAACGAACAGAGATTTTCTGCTATGGTGAATTGTATTTTTTATTATAAATACAATCTTAAAATAATATTTTCTGTCGACCTTGAACATTCAAAAATGTGTGAAGAGTATTATATATGGTTCATCTTATCGAAGAACTTGCCCACCCCTTCTCTATATCCATAGTGAACATGTGTGACAGACGTAGGCAGGAATGGGCAGAGTTGCAATTGAAGGGAATGAATATTCACAGGTGGCAGGTGAGAGTCGAGTGGAGAGAGAGGGAGGTGCAGAGATGGGAAGAGATGAGTGGTAGGGAGTATGAGGGTGTTGAGCAGGATGATGTGGGAAGAAGAGTGACGTGGCTAGACAGGATCATATGGGTATTAGGGTGACATGGCTAGATAGGGTCATATGGGTATCAGGGTGACATGGCTAGATACTGACATGGCTAGGGACTGATTACCTCAAACTTCTCCTCTCCTACTCATTTCTGCTTTGTATTGGACTGATGAAGCCACTGTGTGGCGAAACGTTTCTTCAGTAAAGATTCCCATGTGTTGCATAAGTGTCTCAATTCTTCAAGAAACGAATTATTATATATCAAATGATGTTGATCATACCCTTGAAAATTAAATAAATAATGACAGTATTATTTAGAGGTAAATTCACATCCGGACAAAATTGTAAATATTCATTATATAGAATTTACATGTGGGATGCCATAATTAAAATTTCCTTTGGCAATCTTCGAGGTAAAAAAAAAACTGATATGATTTTCTTTTGTTGAGGGTTCAGCAGTTTATTCTGAATTACCATTCTGATGGAGGAAAAATTGCAGAGCGGCTTTAGTATAGTATGCGCCCACTAACACCTGATGAACTGTCCATACAGCCACACCTTTTCTACCCCTCCACATTATATCTAACTCAAAAACAAACACACACCACACACCTAAACGACCAGTGAAAGAGGCGGGCCAGGCTATGGCTCGACCCCTGCAACCACAATTACGTGAGTAACACACACACACACACACACACACACACACACACACACACACAATTAGATTCGTGCCATGTCGAGATAGAATAGACAGAAGGTATAACTGTCTAGTAGGAAACAGAACTCTCTAGTAAATACAGATAAGAAATACAGTCAAAAGCCGAGGCTGTGGAGTTAGCGGCACTACTGGGCACTGCCACACATAACAGTCCACATATATATACGCAGGTGTGTACACACGACTGCACGTTTATACACACATGAACCCCTGGCAGCTGTCAATAAACACAGACCAGAACAAACCGTCACTACACCATCCTCATACACCCGCCTACACCACTCTCACACACCCAAACACCTACCCTCACACACCTACCCTCACACACCTACCCTCACACACCTACCCTCACACACCTACCCTCACACACCTACCCTCACACACCTACCCTCACACACCTGCCCTCACACACCTGCCCTCACACACCTGCCCTCACACACCTACCCTCACACACCTGCCCTCACACACCTGCCCTCACACACCTGCCCTCACACACCTGCCCTCACACACCTACCCTCACACACCTACCCTCACACACCTTACCCTCACACACCTACCCTCACACACACTAACCCTTCACACACCTGCCCTCACACACCTACCCTCACACACCTACCCTCACACACCTCTACCCTCACACACCTACCCTCACACACCTACCCTCACACACCTACCCTCACACACCTACCCTCACACACCTACCCTCACACACCTACCCTCACACACCTACCCTCATACACCTACCCCCACATACCTACTCTCACACACCTACCCCCACACACCTACCCCCATATACATACCTACCCTCACACTTCCTCCATCAATTGCCATATCTCGAGCTAAGCCACCCTCAGTTCCTCCTGAAACTGCTCAATGGAGGGCATCTTGGTTCAGTCCACAGAGAGTACACTAGACACGTCTTCACTGAGCAAGGCACAGGTCACCGACTGAGTTGACCTGAGTTGGAAAAATTCAGATTCAGGAAGGATATAGGAAAGCACTGGTTTAGTAATAGAGTTGTAGATGAATGGAAAAAACTCCCGAGTACCATCATAGAAGCTAAAACGTTGTGTAGTTTTAAAAATAAGTTAGATAAATATGTGAGTGGGTTTGGGTGGGTGTTGACAACAAACAAATAGAATGGAATATGTGACAGCAAACTGCAAGGACGCAGAGGAAAGGTTTGTACTCAAGGGCAACATAAATAATCTGGAGACAAGAACCAGCCCTTGGTTTATCCAAAGGTGTAGAGAGGCCAAAACTAAGTGTGCTAGAGAATAGAAAAATATAGAAGACAAAGGACCTAGGAAAATAAGGAGATAAGTCAGAGTCATTTTCGTATTGCCCAGAGGCAATACGAAAATGATGTCGGACCCGAAGCTGTTGTACAGTCACATCAGGAGGAAAACAACAGTCAAAGACCAGGTATTCAGGCTGAGAAAGGAAGGAGGGGAGATCGCAAGAATCGACCGAGAAGTACGTGAAGAGCTCAACGTGAGATTTAAGGAAGTATTTTCAGTGGAAGCAAAAAGGATTCCAGAAAGCCGGAATGATGGGGTACACCAACAAGTGCTGGACACAATACACTGCTAAAAGAGCTAGATACCTCAAAGGCAGTGGGACCGGGAAACATCTCTCCATGGGTACTGAAAGAGGGAACAGAGGCACTGTGTGTGCCACTAACAACGATTTTGAACACGTCTATAGAAACAAGGCAACTACCTGAGGTGTGGAAGACAGCAAATGTAGTTCCAGTTTTTAAGAAAGGAAACACAGGCAGCATACAACTATAGACCAGTGTCACCGACATGTATAGTATACAAAGTCATGGAGAAGATTATCAGGAGAATAGTGGTGGAGCACCTAAAAAGGAATGAGCTTATACAAGACAACCGTTCTAGCACGGTTTCACCTTCGGAAGTACGACGAGAGTGAGGGGTGGATAGACTGCATTTTCTTGGGCAGTAGGAAGGCTTTTGACACAGTTCCACACAAGAGATTAGTGCAAAAGCTAGAGGAGGGCAGGTATAACAGGAAAAGCGCTGCAGTGGATCAGAGAATACCTGACAGGAAGGCAACAACGAGTCATGGTACGTGACGAGATATCTGAGTGGGCGCCTCTGACGAGCGGGGTTCCACAGGGGTCAGTCCTACGGCCGTTGCTGTTTCTGGTATATGTGAATGATATGACAGAAGATAGATTCAGAGGTGTCCCTGTTTGCAGATGATATGAAGCTAAATCGAAGAATTCAATCGGATGAGGATCAGGTAGGACTACAAAGGGATCCGGACAGGCTACAAGCCTAGTCCAGCAACTGGGTCTTGGAGTTTAACCCCAGCAGGTGCAAAGTTATAACGATGGGGAAGTTCAAAGAAGACCGCAGAGTACAGGCTAGGGAGCCAAAGATTGCAAACCTCATTCAAGGAAAAGGATCTTGGGGTGAGTATAATACCGAGTACATCTCTTAAGGCGCACATCAACCAAATAACTCCTTACTAAGGAATCGTTCAAGACTCATCAGGCCCATATTGGAGTATAGAGCACCAATTTGGAGCCCACACCTGGTCAGGCACGTCAAGAAATTAGAGAAAACCAGCAGGAGTACAGGCTAGGGGGCCAAAGAGTACAAACCTAACTCACAGAAAAAGACCTTGGGGTGAGTATAATACTGAGGTGCACATCAAGCAAATAACTGCTACACCATGTGGCCGCCTGGCAAACGAAGGAATAAGATTTCGACACGTAGGTAAGGAGCCATTCAAGACATTGTACACCTTGTTTATCAGGCCCATACTGGAGGTTGTAACGCCAGTGTGGAACCCACACCTGGTCATGTACGTTAAGGAATTAGAGAAAGTGCAAAGGCTTGCAACAAGACTCGTCCTGGAGATAAGGGGTATGTCTTAAGAAGAGAGGTTAAGAGGAATCAATTTGACCACAGTGGAGGACAGAAGGGATAGGGAGGACATGATAACGATATACAAAATACTAAGAGGCACTGACAAGGTGCGTAGGGACAGAATGCTTCAGAGATGTGACGCACCAATAATGGGTCACAATTGGAAGCTGAAACTCAGATGAGCCACAGGGATGCTAGGAAGTATTTTTTTCAGTCATAGAGTTGTCAGGAAGTGGAACAATATGGAGAGAGATGCATAAGAGACAGGATCCTTACATAACTTCAAGAAGAGGTATGATAAGAACATAAGAACATAAGAAAGGAGGAACACTGCAGGAGGCCTGCTGGCCCATACTAGGCAGGTCCTTTACAATTCATCCCACTAACAAAACATTTGCCCTACCCAATTTTCAATGCCACCCAAGAAATAAGCTCTGATGTGAAAGTCCCACTCAAATCCAACCCATCCCACTCATGTACTTATCCAACCTAGATTTGAAACTACCCAAAGTCCCAGCCTCAATAACCCAACTAGGTAGACTGTTCCACTCATCAACTACCCTATTTCCAAACCAATACTTTCCGATGTCCTTTCTAAATCTAAACTTATCTAATTTAAATCCATTACTGCGCGTTCTCTCTTGGAGAGACATCCTCAAGACCTTATTAATATCCCCTTTATTAATACCTATCTTGCTCTTGGAGCAAGGAGGGAGTGAACCTAGTAGCGACCAGCTAAGAGGCGGGGCCAGGAGCTGCGAATCGACCCCTGAAACCACAAATAGTTGAGTACAAATAGGTGAGTACACACAAACTCTCTCTCTCTCTCTCTCTCTCTCTCTCTCTTTTCTCTCTCTCTCTCTCTCTCTCTCCTCTCTCTCTCTCTCTCTCTCTCTCTCTCTCTCTTTTACACAGGGTTTGACAAGGTTAGGTTAAGGATCCCTAGCTTTATTGACAAGCTATTTACAGGTTCTTCTTCTTATGACCAGAGCTTTGGTAAGATGGGTAAGGAAGAAGGATGGGTAAGGATGGAAATATTGGAAAAGGGTGGGAGGGGGGGGAGAGGTAGGATATAAAAGGTAAGTGGCCCAACCACTTTGGTGTAATTTAAAAAGTGTATGTGAAATAATAAGATATTCTTAAAGGGGTATAATACTAACCCATCAGAGTCACACAGATATAATAGATATATAAGTACATGACTCTGAATTGGTAGTAAATATACAAGTTGCAATTTTTTTTTTTTGCGATTGCACAACGGATATTTAAGCGACAATGAAGGCAATAATTTCCTGGCCAGTTTATAAAGAATTACTTGACAATGGCTTCTTACAGATGGTGTCCCGCCACAGTAAATTTAGCAGAATTTTTACAGTAGAATGTTATATAAGATGTCTCCCTAATTGGGGGCGATAATTTTCTCAATAAACATAAAGGGGTTCTGGTGTTACCCAATCATCTTCATCAGGGAGGTTGCTCAACATCATTGGTCGATGGGAATCATCTTTATGGATAAAACGACGGACCCTCTGTGGGAGAGTCATTCTTCGAGTCCTGTGAGGAGGAGTATTGACGATATAATCCGTGGTATTTTCAACTTGTAGAGGATGTTCTCTATCTGGCATGTAGAGTTCTTGCATTGCATAAAGTTGTTTCTTTTTCAGGGTGTCAAGGCGTACATTTAAGGCAGTAATATCTTGTTGTACGTGTAAATCTGCCATTTTAACTCTGTCTCTCCTCCTGGTACCCGTAATGAAGCGAAGAGCTCTATTCTGGATCCGTTGCAACTTTAGCATGTTGGTCTTTGTTGTTAATGACATTGGGACACAAGGGTATTCGAGTATAGGTCTTATTATCATTTTATACAGATGTTTTTTGACATGTTGAGGGGCTTGATTAAATCTAAAGAGACTGTTAAGACCGGCTTTGGCTGTGTTGATCTTTTTATTTACATGAGATGTTGAGTGGAGCAGCCTGTCTATTTCATATCCCAAGATCTTGTTAGGGTTTCTAATGGCTACAGGTGTACCTCTGATGGAGATACCTCCTTTATCTTCGATGGTTGATGCAAAACATCCTATCGTACTAACAAGGACCTTGTCAGGATTAGTCGTAATTCTCCATTTCTTCTCCCAATTAGATGTTCGACTTAGTTCAATATTCATTTTTTCTATGACTCTCTCATACTTGTATTTTCCTGTTACCGGAGTTGATGAGACAACATGGATAACATCATCTGCACATTGCGTTATAATTGTATCATTAAACTCTGGTTGAGGGAGGTCATTCACATAAATGTTGAATAGAATTGGACTAAGACAAGAACCTTGTGGGACACCAGCTGTTGGTATAAAAGGCTCTGTCGACCTGCCGTGAAAGGTGGGAATGATTTTTCTTTGAGTTAAGAAATTATATATTCTGAGAAAAGTCCAGTTATGGTCTGGTAGGTCAGTAAGTTTGTATATAAGACCATCATGCCATAAGCTATCAAAAGCTTTATGAACATCTCTGGTGGTAATTAGGGCAAGATTGCCCTGATGTTTTAGACTCGCTACAGTATCGAAAATAATATTTATTGCATGATGGGTACCTCTATGTGTTCTAAAGCCAAACTGTTTTTCAGTAAAAAGGTGATTAAACTCCATATAGTAGTTCAGTCTGTTGGAAATGATCATCTCAAGAACTTTTCCAGTGACTTCAAGTAAAGATATAGGTCTATAGTTCCCAGGTTGGTGGATGTCTTTATTGGGCTTAGCAAGAAAGATCATTCTAGCAGTCTTAAAAACCACTGGTAAATGTCTTGAGGCCAAGATGGCAATAAAGATATTAACCAAAGACTGTTTACAATTTCTGAGTAGGAACTTTATTTGTTTCATTGTTATTCCAGAGAGACCAGGGGCTCTATTTCGCATTCTTCCAATAACCTGACTCATCTCGAGTAATGTAATAGATCTAGTAAACGGGTGGGCGTCTTCAAGAGTTGATGTATCGATAGAAGGTAGTGGTTGTAGATCATCCAAATTCTCATCTCTCCATTCATTTACCAAATAATAGTGATTATTGTTAAATCGACGACTGTTATTGTGGGAGAGAATTTTCTCCCATACATCACCCATCAAATTAGCCTGGTCCTGTGGATCATCAAGTTTAATTTCAACATCTTCATCATCCTCATCAGTGAAGGTATGAATTAGGTAGTTAGGAGCCTTGTGCTTTGCCCCTAACAATTGTCGGATCTTACTCCAAAATTTTGCTGGCTCACGTTTATACTGATTAGCTTTTAGAACTAGCAATTTCCATAAGTCACGTTTGTGATGAGTAATCATGTTAATTAATTCTTGCCTCAGTCTGTGCAATGTAGCTGCTGGTGGTTGTCGCGTTTGAAGATGCCTTCGACATTCTGCTTGATAATTTCTTAAAGCGTCTCTAATTTCCCTAGTAGGTTTATATTGTTGAAAGATCTTTGTGGAAGCTAATTGGCAAGTGGCATTAGTAGCTTCAATTATTCGATTGTGAAGAGACCTGATCGCGTCATCAATTGCAGTGGAAGGTAGATTTTCCAACGACACAATTTCATCTTCACCCAGAAATGCCCTGAAGGGGTCAAATCCTAGGGTGTTAAGATTGGGTTTAGGAGGTACAGGTATTCTAAATGTAGTTGTATTATAACAGGGATATGGTCAGATACTACGTTTCCACCAGGAGAGATACGACAATGAAAGAGGTCACAGTCTCGGTTTTCAGGACTATATCTGGTGTCCCTGGATGAGGTCCAATATACGATTTAAAAAATGGGCCTTGAAATGACAAGTTTCTGGCTGTCATGATATTAAATAGTTATTTTCCTTTTAAGTCACCCAGTGGATTACCAGCTCCACAGTTAAAGAGGGCAGGATGATGAGCATTAAAATCTCCCGCTAGAATTGTTGGAATATTTCTGCTTAATATCCTATGTAGAGGAATTGACTCGATATATTGTCTCGGGGGAAAATATCCAGTTCCTATCACTAGTTGGCCATGAGACGTTGTCATTTCTATTGCAAGAATGTTATCTTCAACATGAATATTTTTAAATGTATAGCCTAATTTAACTAAGATGGCTACACCACTATAGGGTCCTCTCGATTTCTCCACAGTAGAGTAACCACGTAATTTAATATGTTGATCAACTCTCGCAGCTGTCTCGTTCAAAAGTATAACATCGGGATGGTAATTATGTAGTTCAACTTCAAGGAGGTAACGGTTATTAAAGAAATGTTGAATATTAATTTGGAAAATTGTAATCCCCATTATTTCTTGCTCTTCGGACATGTATTGCGGACTGAACGCCTGCAAGTCATGTCTTATTTCGTATACTCACTATCCCTGCTGGACTCGTCAAGGGGAGAAGGGAAGTTCTGAGTAGTTGCTTGTGTATTGAAAGTGTCACCATCTTCACTAGAGTTGGTAATATTAACAGAATCATTAGTCATTAAAGTCATCATCAGAAAACTGAGGTGTGATATTCCCAGTTTCAGGAAGCAGAGGCTCGTGAGAGTTAATGGTAGGCCAGGTGAATTACCTTGGGAAAGTTCCTGTTCATCAGGATCAGCTGCAATAGCGAAAGAGTAAGCACCAATCTCTGGGGCATCGTTAGGGTCAGGTATTGACTCATCGGGATGAGGGGAGTTGACAACTTGGTTATGTGAGGTGGGTGATCCCTGGACAAGGGATGAATTAGACTTATTTGTAGAAGTAGAGTAGGGAACATACTTCCTGTTATGAGAATGCTGGGCCATAATCTTTTTAACATTATCTGGGATAGTAATGGGAGTGATCCCGTTAGCCATTAACAAACATTTAAAACCTTTGAGCAGAGTTGAATGTCCCCACCTGCAATGTCTTTGGCCATCATATACATTAGTTGCGCTCTCGTCATATCCCCGGCTGAGGATACCTGAGACATGGGAGGTGAGGTTGAACCTTGTTGCGTTTGTGTATTTTGTAGGTGAGTGTTAGATTGGGGCACTCCAAGAGGGGCAAAATTCCAAACATTGGAACCAGTGGTAGAGACCTGAGGAGTCCCACTAGATCCAGGCAATGCTGGGAATGAAGTTTGGGACATTGTTGGAGGTGCCTGGGGAGTGGTCTTCTTAGAAGTGGACAGTTTCTTAGCTTCTAGAATTTTCTGTATTTCCTTTTTCCTCTCAGGACAGAGAGCAGAAACAGCATGGTGTTTTCCATTGCAGAGGACACACTTGGGCGTATTTTTATTATTACAATTTCTATAAGAATGTTGACCAGAGCATATGCTGCAAATCAGTGCTTGAGTACTGCATTTGTTAGTGGTATGACCAAATGCATAACATTTGTAACATTGTGTCACACTGACAAACCGCTCAAGAGAGATTTGGTCAGGTGTACATCTGGTGCCAAAACATTTGAAGCCATTTTGTCACACAAGTTTGGCCTCTTTAGGTGTCATAAGTATTAACTTGAATGTTACCTGGTTGTTGCCAGGTTTGGAGAATTTGTGCTTGGACAGCATGAAATTCAGAATTCTCTGTATTAAAGTCCTCAACAATTTCCTGAACTGTGCTATCTCTCATGATGCTGTTGATTCTGGCAACAAACACAGTTCGCTGAGCTAGATAGCTTTCAGGTGCGATTGGGTGGATTCCAAAAGTCGTCAATTTGTCCAGGACGTCCTGCTTAAGTAGTTGAAGTAACTCTTCTTCAGAAGAGAGGAGAAGTACTACCCCAGCGAGAGTTGTAAAAACATCCACTGGAGCAACAGTTGAATTCGAGCAAATACATGCTAGAATTTCTTTCTTCGTCTTTAGGTTACCATCCACACGTAATCTTACTCTTATTCGTGCCATGATGTCCAGGAAGGTACATCTGGCACATAAGTTGCTTTGACAAAAAGGGTTTTTCCTTAGTGTTAGTCTAACATCCTATTTCAGCTGACTTATGAAGGTCAGCCCCTAAGATAGCCTACCCTCGAGTGGTGAGGGGAAAGGGCCCAAGGCAAAGATCGGCCGGATTTTAAAAAACCACGCGGGCTACCGGATGGTCAAAATGCCTTGTGTTAACTCGCCAAAGGTGAAGTTGCCGAAAAAGAAGATAGGAAAGTCAGGAGGATAGCAATGTATGTAGTGTGTTAGTGTGTGGGCCAGTGTAGTTGTTTGTGTGAGGGGAGGAAGGGGAAGGATGGGGGGATGGGGAAGAGAGGGGTGAACAAGCAAGCAAGTCACCGCCTTACCCTCTTGATGGGATGGTGCTCGAAGTGACTGCAAGCAAGTTTCCTCTCAGCTCTGGTCAAGAACTACTCAGGATAACCCAAGAAAAATCTCGAGTAACAGTGTTCAGAGTTGCTCTGATAACTGAAGAGCAGGAACGACGACGTCTTCTCTCCACGGCGACTGGGCGCCTTCTCTCGTGTCTTTGTCGAATTTGTCATTTACAGGTTAAGGATTCCTAACTTTATTGGCAAGCTAAGAGCTGTTACCTACATCAGCTCATTTGAAAGCATGTTATTGTTATGACACATACAAGTAGGGAACAGAATGAAGTTGGAGTCATCTGTGAGCCAGCATTTGCATTCGATCAACAGACTTTATCTCGTTGACATCATTATGCTGTACGAACATGTTCCAGACCTTAGTCATCCTGGGGACAAATGATCTCAGATGAAGTGATGTTCTGGAGAAGGGTACAGCCAGAGTGAAGTTGCTGCTTTCTGCTCGTCTTGTGGTACAGAAGCTTGCTTCACGCTGTCCTCGAAGTGTGGTACTTTGACAATCTTGGACTTGTACATAACAATAAGCCTCTCTCTATCTCTCTCTCTCTCTCTCTCTCTCTCTCTCTCTCTCTCTCTCTCTCTCTATCTCTCTCTCTCTCTCTCTCTTTCTCTCTCTCTCTCACTCTCTCTCTCTCTCTCTCTCTCTCTCTCTCTCTCTTTCTTATTTTTACACAGGGTTTCACAAGGTTAAGGATCCCTAGCTTTATTGACAAGCTATTTACAGGTTCGAATCGAATCGAAGAAGACGACGACGAGAGCTGTCGTGAGATGGGAAGGAAGAAGGATAAGGAAGGATGGAAATAACTGGAAAAGGAGGGGAAGAGGAGGAATCAAGGCAAGTGGCCCAACCACTTTGGGACATACGGTACCGAAGTACTGGAGGCGTAGATGGAGAGGCTTGAATGATGTTACTTGGCTCACTAGGAGAGGATGGCGAAGGCAGCGGCAGGAGCTGAGAGTTTCAGAAGGCAGCAAGCAGGTTGAGTTGGTTATTCTTTTGATCCGCTTTTCATTGCATTTAATTTTGTTCTAGAGAGTTGTATCACACGTATGGGAGAGCTGTAGAAGAGTTCGTTGGTTTGGAGTTGGTAGGGGTCGTCTTTATGAAAGGTTGGAGGAAGGGGGCAAAGGATGTTTTGTGTGCGAGGAGCTTAGACTTCCAGCAAGCGTGCATGAGTGTTAGACAGGAGAGAGTGGTGGCCAGTGATTTTAATAACTTGACGTGCTGTTGGAGTGTGAGCAAGGTAACATTTATAAAGGGATTCAGGGAAACCGTTTAGCCGGACTTGAGTCCTGGAAGGTGTAAAGTACAGTGCCTGCACTCTGGAGGAGGGGCGGAAACACGTTGCAATTTGTGAACTGTAGTGTCGGCACACCTTCGGCAAGACAGTGATTGAGTGAATGATGAAAGTGTTTCTTCTTTTTCACGTCACCCAACATCTGTGGGAAACGGCCGAAGTGTTAATTAATATAATGAAAATAATTAATATAATTAATATAAAATAATTAATATAATGAAAGTATTGCTTCACTTCGTGGAATCTACCTCTGTTTGAAGGACATATACCAGACCATGATGACATTTACCAGACCTTGATGACATTTACCAGACCTTGATGACATTTACCAGACCTTGATGACATATACCAGACCTTGATGACATATACCAGATCTTGATGACATATACCAGACCTTGATGACATATACCAGACCTTGATGACATATATCAGACCTTGATGACATATACCAGACCTTGATGACATATACCAGACCTTGATGACATATACCAGACCTTGATGACATATACCGGACCTTGATGACATATATCAGACCTTGATGACATATACCAAACCTTGATGACATATATCAGACCATGATATATACCAGACCTTGATGACATATACCTGACCTTGATGACATATATCAGACCTTGATGACATATATCTGACCTTGATGACATATATCAGACCTTGATGACATATACCAGACCTTGATGACATATATCAGACCATGATATATACCAGACCTTGATGACATATACCTGACCTTGATGACATATATCAGACCTTGGTGACATATATCTGACCTTGATGACATATACCAGACCTTGATGGCATATACCAGACCTTGATGGCATATACCAGACCTTGATGACATATATCAGACCTTGATAACATACATCAGACCTTGATGACATACACCAGACCTTGATGACATATATCAGACCTTGATGACATATACCAGACCTTGATGACATATACCAGACCTTGATGACATACACCAGACCTTGATGACATATACCAGACCTTGATGACTTATACCAGACCTTGATGTCATATACCAGACCTTGATGACACCACACCTTGATGACATATATCAGACCTTGATGACATCAGATCTTGATGACATATACCAGACCTTGATGACATATCAGACCATGACATATACCAGACCTTGATGACATATATCAGACCTTGATGACATATACCAGACCTTGATGACATATACCAGACCTTGACATATATCAGACCTTGATGACATATATCAGACCTTGATGACATACCAAATCTTGATGACATATACCAGGCCTTGATGACATATACCAGACCTTGATGACATATACCAGACCTTGATGACATATATCAGACCTTGATGACATAGACCTTGATGACATAGACCTTGATGACATATATCAGACCTTTACATATACCAGACCTTGATGACATATAACAGACCTTGACATATATCAGACCTTGATGACATATCAAACATTGATGACATATACCAGACCTTGAAGACATATACCAGACCTTGATGACATATACCAGACCTTGATGACATATACCAGACCTTGATGACATACACCAGACCTTGATGACATACACCAGACCTTGATGACTTATACCAGACCTTGATGACATATACCAGACCTTGATGACATATCAGACCATGACATATACCAGACCTTGATGACATATATCAGACCTTGATGACATATACCAGACCTTGATGACATATATCAGACCTTGATGACATCAGATCTTGATGACATATACCAGACCTTGATGACATATCAGACCTTGATGACATATACCAGACCTTGATGACATATACCAGACCTTGACATATATCAGACCTTGATGACATATATCAGACCTTGATGACATACCAAATCTTGATGACATATACCAGTCCTTGATGACATATACCAGACCTTGATGACATATACCAGACCTTGATGACATATATCAGACCTTGATGACATAGACCTTGATGACATATATCAGACCTTTACATATACCAGACCTTGATGACATATAACAGACCTTGACATATATCAGACCTTGATGACATATCAAACATTGATGACATATACCAGACCTTGAAGACATATACCAGACCTTGATGACATATACCAGAGCTTGATGACATATCAGACCTTGATGACATATATCAGACCTTGATGACATATACCAGACCTTGATATTTACCAGACCTTGATGACATATCAGACCTTGATGGCATATACCAGACCTTGATGACATATACCAGACCTTGATGACATTTTTCAGGCCTTGACATATACCAGACCTTGATGATATTTACCAGACCTTGATGATATTTACCAGATCTCGATGACATATACCAGACCTTGATGACATTTACCAGACCTTGATGACATTTACCAGACCTTGATGACATTTACCAGACCTTGATGACATTTACCAGACCTTGATGACATATACCAGACCTAGATGACATATACCAGACCTAGATGACATATACCAGACCTTGATGATATATACCAGACCTTGATGACATACCAGACCTTGATGACATTTACCAGACCTTGATGACATATACCAGACCTTGATGACATACCAGACCTCGGTGACAATCCCCAGACCTTGATGGCACATACCACACCTCGATGACATACCAGACCTTGATGACATATGCCAGACCTCGATGACATACCAGACCTTGATGACATATACCAGACCTTGATGACATATCAGACCTTGATGACATATACCAGACCTTGATGACACATACCAGACCTAAATCCATGTTTCGACACTATTTTCCATTTCTAAACCCAGACCTGTAACTAACTAGGACTATTTAGAGGTCTGGGTTTAGAAATGGAAAATAAAGTGTGTCGAAACATGGATTTTGGCTTTGAAATTATAAATCTTAACAGTAACGAGGACAGTAATAGGTATAGTGGAAGAACAGAAACAAGCAGGAAGGGTAAAAAGAAAGGGTCCTTAAATATATATTACACAAATAGTCGTAGTGCTAGGAATAAGATGGACGAGTTGAGACTAGTTGCTAGTGCAGGTAACATTGATGTATTTGCCTTAACTTAGACGTGGTTCAATACGAAAAATCGGGACATGCCTGCTGAATGTCACATACAGGGTTTTAAATTGTTCCAAGTAGACAGAAGTATCGGGAAGGTGGTTATGGGTGGCTTTGTAATTCGATATCACTTGAACTGTTGCACAAAAACGGGTACAAAATCTATGGGAGGAAATTGTTACGGCCACAAGGCATGATAACGTAGTAATTCTAGGAGACTTCAACTTAAGTCGGATTCATTGGAATTTCTTTACGGGGAATTTAGAATCTAACGATTTCTTATTAGTTCAGGATTGTTTTTTGAAGCAGTTTGTGACAGAGCCTACAAGGAGAAATAACCTGCTTGATTTGGTTCTGGCAAACAAGGAAACCCTTGGAAATAAATGGTATAAAATACCGACACAATGGAAATATAAACATAAATGCAGTATAATGTGATCCTTTATTGACAACGTTTCGCCCACACAGTGGGCTTTTTCAAGTCACAAACAGATCTATCTGGGGTGGAAGGTACGCGAGTATTTATAGTAAGTTCAGAATGCTGAGGTCAGGTGGAGAATGCTGCATCTGATGATGTACCGAGTGGGGTTATAGAGTCTAAAATCTTGGGTAGCTTGGAAGGGAGATTGGATAAGTTTGTGAGCAGACCTTCTGCAGTGTTCTTTCATTCCTATGTTCTTATGTGGGATAGCGATGAAGAAGTTTCTTGGCAAGTGGTTCAGCTATGTTACAGAAGCCATTATTCTGGTTGAAGTTGTCGGATATAGAGATGAACGATGATTCCAGGATTCTTCGGTATTGACTGTTGTCTTCCGTGGCGATAAGTCTTGAGTTTCTGTAGTTTTATTAAGTGGTTGTGTGAATTGCGGTGTTGTACACAGACATTCCTTGTATCGTCAGACCTGCTTGCGTATTGGTGTTCTGAAATCCGTGTTTGGAGGTCCCTTGATGTTTCGCCCACGTATAATTTGCTGCAGTCATTACAAGGGATTATGTGTATCCCCTGCAGAGGATAGAAGCTTGTCCTGTCTATTACTGGTAATGTCCTTGATGGTCGTGGTTGTGGAGGTAGATACTTGGAATGACGTATTGGAAAAGATGTTGGAAACGTGTTTGGCAATGGAGTTGGTGGGGAGGACTATGTATATCTTCTCGGCAGTGTCTTCTCTGGGTGTGTTGAAGATGTTTAATGCCCGCCGTCTGCAGTCTCTGATGAAGTGGTGAGGATAGTGGAGTTTAGAAAATACTTGTTCAATTACAGTGCATTCTTCCTGAAAAAAACTCATTGCTGCAGATTGTGAGTGCACGCAGGAAGAAGCCTATAATTACACCACGTTTAGTTTTGGTGTCATGGTGAGAGTAGAAGTGGAGAAGATTGTTTTGGTTGGTGGGTTTTCGATAGACTTTAAAACGAAGTTCATGGTCAGCTTTGCAGAGAAGAACATCAAGGAAAGGAAGAGTGTTATCGACTTCTTCTTCAAGTGTGAACTGGATTGAGGGCTCGATCTGGTTGAGCTTGTCTTGGAGAGCTTGAACGTTGAAGCGTCTGGGACTTATGAGGAGAATGTCGTCAACATAACGGAGCCAGGTGACAGACGAAGGAATAATGGTGGAGAAGCGCTCGGCTTCTAGATGTTCCATGTATAGGTTAGCCAGGACCACACTGAGTGGTGAACCCATGGGTAGTCCAAAAGTCTGCTGAAAGAGGTGATTTTCGAAAGAGAAACACGTAAAGCCCCACTCTTAGCTCAACAAGGTCGATGAAATCGCTTGCTGGAATAGGAAGATCAAGTGAATCATCAATTTTCCTGCGCAAGAGATCGATGGCTTGTGTAGTAGGTACTTTGGTGAATAGGGAAGTTACGTCCGTTATGTTGACGACATTCTCCTCATAACTCCTAGACGCTTCAACGTTCAAGCTCTCCAAGACAAGCTCAACCAGGTCGAGCCCTCAATCCAGTTCTCACTTGAAGGTCGACAACACTCTTCCTTTCCTTGATGTTGTTCTCTGCAAAGCTGACCATGAACTTCGTGTAGTCCCCTCTTCTCCTGTTCCCCCCAGTCTTCTTCCCTAGTTACCTTCCAACCTCCTTCCTCTCATGTTCCACTGTAGGAATCTTCTGCCCCGCCAACGCATCTCTCTAGGTTCATACTCCCCACCTCTCTCAGACTTCTTTAGTTGCCTCCATAGTCACCCCAATCTCTACTTGCTCTCCCCAGCCTGTCTCTGAAATCATGATATTAGCATCTTCCTTATCTCCTGAGACACTTGACGCTCTCTCCAACAATATTGCAGAGACGAAACCCTGGACATTGACACGCCTCCTTCTGCCCCTTTTTTTTCACGACCCTTGCTTACATGCTTACCGTTTTCCCCACACGTTGACTTCACTGACCCTAATAGCCCATAGATTTTATCACTTCTTATTGTTGGCATACATGTCTTTGTAAATAATGTATTTTTTACAATGGAATATTCGTGGCCTCAGGGGTAATCAAAGAGAACTCCAAGTGTTGCTCTCCCAGTTTTCCCCAATATATGTCGGGTTACAGCTGTCATTCTTCCCGTTTCGGTCTATGTGGTGATATATTCTTCTGATCCTTTCCTGATGGATCATTTAATGAGAGCGCACTTCGTGTGCTTGTTGCTATTCTGTATCAACAAGTTTATGTTTGTTCTTTGCTGCATTATACTGCAGCTCATATTTATTTACACAGATGGTATACAGTTTGCTCTGTATCTTTCCCCCTCCCGTGAATTCTGTGACTCGGATATTGCTTTTTTGATCTCTTCTCTACCGCCGCCCATCTTGTTAGGTGATTTTTAATGCTCACCATCATCTGTGAGGAGGGTCCCACTGCGACTCGTGGTGATCATTTGGAGACTCTTCTCATTCTATCAGTTCCTCGTCAGTTGCACTTGATTACGCTTGGTCTGTTTTTCAAGATTTACACGACAGTGATCACTTTCCTATTTTTCTTTCTTCTACTACGTATTCCCGGCCGCCTCGTAGCCCTCGTTGTCAATTTGCACGAGCAAATTGGGACTTATACTCTCATCTTACCACATTTTGTGAGGATCCCCTTTCGTCCTCTATTTATGAGCTGGTACTCAGTTTTCGACCTTAGTTTTGACTGTGGCATCGCGTTTTATTTCTCAGGCAGGCACTCTCAGACATGTGTGTCTTGGTGGTCTCCTGGTGTGCCCGGGCAGTGCGTTCGAAACGTGCTGCGTGGGTCCGTTATCAATATATTTGGACCTCAGAGCGTCTTTTAGATTTTAAGTGGGAAAGGGCAGTTGCTCGTTGCGTCATACACGACGCTAAACGCACTTGATGGCAGGACTACATGTCTACCATTACCTCGTCTTCTCCTATGTGTGCAGTTTGGAAGAAAGTACGGAACTTGTGTGGCAAGTATACTCCAGACCTAGCTCCCGTTTTAGGGGTTGCTGGTGTAAGTATTGCAGAACCTCTTGAAGTTGCCACGGAAATTGGGAACTATCTGGTCTGTCTCTCCCAAGGGCTTCACCTTTGTCAGTTTCTTGCGTCTAAGTCTATCAAGGAGCAATTGCCATTGGATTTCTCCTCTAATGGAATGGAACCGTATAACATACCTTTCACTCTCCTAGCGCTAGAGTCCACGATTTCTGCTTGCTAGCCGTCGGCAGCTGGACCTGATGATATTTATATCAGTATGATACAACATCTGCATGTTTCAACATCTGCATTCTAGGGCCCTTCCAGTCCTTTTGCGTCTTTTCAATCTTATTTGGGCAAGAGGGGTTCTCCCTCAACAATAGAAATCTGCCATCGTACTACCGTTTCCCAAGCCAGGCGCCTTGGGGCTTGATACCTCTCACTGTCGTCCCATTGCCATGACCAGTGTAGTTTCTGGAGAGTTTATCTGGAGAGAGTTCCGGGGGTCAACGCCCCCGCGGCCCGGTCTGTGACCAGGCCTCCTTAGGTCAGTGTCCCAGGATGCGACCCACACCAGTCGACTAACACCCAGGTACCCATTTTACTGATGGGGAACATAGACAACAGGTGGAAAGAAACACGTCCAATGTTTCTACTCTGGCTGGGAAGTAGTCTGCAAGGTGATGGAATGATTGGTGAATAGACGTCTGATATGGTTCTTGGAGACTCACAATAGTCTTTCCCCATGCCAATATGGCTTCTGCAAGGGCCACTCTACTTTGGACCCCTTGCTAACAAACACTCCATCCTAGCAGTCTTTTTTGATCTTGAGAAGGAATATTACACCACTTGGAGGCATAACCTTTTAGCCAAGCCCAATCCTTAGGCCTCCGTAGTAATCTTTCGACCTTCCTAGCTGCTTTCTTATCTGGCAGACATTTTCGGGTCCTTGTTGGTGCCTCGCTTTCCTCAGACTTTGTACAAGCCGAGGAAGTCCCACAAGGTTTTGTCCTTAACACTACCCGTTTTCTCTTAGCTATAAATAACCTACCCTCCATTCCTCCATTGCATATTTGGTCGTCACTTTATGTGGATGACTTCGTTATAGCTTTTTCAAGCGCTGACTGTCGCCTAGTAGGGGCCTTCAGGATGCGATTGACCGAGTTTCTCACTGGACCACTTCTCATAGCTTTAAATTTTCTAGTACAGAAACCCGTTTCATTACCTACACTAGACGTCCTTTTATTCCAGATATTCCATTGTATTTACATGGCTCAGGTATTCCAGAATGTGATACGGTCAAGTTTCTTGCCCTTCTCTTCAATCACCGGTTGACATGGAAACCTCACATTTCTTCTTTGAAGGCAACTTGCCATGGTTGGCTGAATCTCCTTAAACTTCTCGTGCATCATTCATGGGGAGAAGATCACCGAACTCTCCTCCGTTTGCATTCCACCCTAGTCTTGTCTAAGCTGAATTATGGAGTCCAAGTCTATTCTGCAGCTTCTCCTACCACTCTAAGTTAGAACCCCTTTATCATCAAGGCCTACGTTTATGCCTTGGTGCCTTTCGTTCATCCCTGGTTGAAAGCCTCTATGCTGAGGCCAATTTCCTTTCTTTAGCTGATCGTCGCGATCCTCATTGCCTTCATTACTTTGTCCGCTTTCATGACCTTCATGTTCCGTCTATGCATAGGCTGGTTTCAGACATTAGTAAAAGCCCATTCTTTGTTCGGCGCCCCTTCTACTCCGACCGTTCTCTCTTCCTCTTCACTCACTCCAGTCTTCTCTCCATTTACTTCCCTTGTATGTTCATTTAGCATCTGCCTTTTCCCTACCCCCTTGGGACGTTCCTACTGCCCTGCGCCTAAGCTCTCCTACCTACAGCTGCTTCTCGCTCTCTTTTTCTTGATCACTTTCGATCGCATGCTCATGCCGTTGCTGTTTATACGGATGGTTCCAAACCTTCTGATGGTGCTGGGTTCACGGCAGTGTTCCCTGACGATGTTGTCCAAGGATATTTGTTAGACTCGGCTAGTATTTTTGCTGCCGAGTTGTATGCCATGCTCATTGCGCTTCTCCGTATTACATGTATGTCTCCTTCGACGTCTCGCTGTATAGTCCTTGTGGCTTAGCGCTTCTTTTTGATTATAATAATAATCCTTCGACGTCTGTGATCATTTCAGACTACCTCAGTGCCTTACAAACCATTAAACAATTTGATTACCCCCATCCATTAGTCTTTCGTATTCAACTATGGTTGCACCATGTGGCTAGCAAAAACAAAGACATAGTTCTCTGTTGGGTCCCTGGACATGTTGATGTGCAGGCAATGAGCAAGCAGATGCTGCTGCACGGTCAGTGGTACATAAGCTTCCGGTTTCCTATATATTTCGTTCAGGGATTATTTTTTCAGTCATCTCTGCCAGTCTTCGTGGCCGTTGGTAACAATGTGGTCGGACATGTACCGTAACAAATTGTACTCTATTAAACCGCTTTTAGGTTCGTGGCCATCTTCTTACCACCGTTGCCATACTTGGGAGACTGCTCTCTCCCGGCTCCACATTGGCCATACCAGCCTTACCCATGGGTACCTCATGGAACGATGCCCTCTTCCTCTCTGTGAGGTTTGTTGAGTCCCTATTTTGGTTCTTCACTTTCTTGTCAATTGTCGGGTTTACCAGCGAGCTCGCAGGATTAATCTCCAACGCCGCCGCCGCCCTACCACTCTTACCTTATCTTCCCATCTTGCAGACGGCCCTGTCTTTGGCTTACAATCACTTTTTGCTTTATGTCAGCAACTGCTTTACTGTAAGAACTTTGACACATAGCCCTTAGCGTCCCTTTCAGCCCTTTTCTCCCCTCGCCTTTGATCCCCTCTCCACCTAGCTGTTTATAGCCTCAACACTATTTTCTGCCCTGCAGTGCTGCGTGATCCTTGTTGGTTTAGCCCTTTCTTTGATTATAATAATAATTGAATGTTTGATGTTCTACCAAGTTTTTTTTTTATAAGTTTTCCGAGTCATTCTAGAAAGATGAGAATGGGTTCAACAATTTTGGTCACAGGACAAGAACACATAATTGTTCCAAGAAGTTAGTCCTCGTTACCGTACACTAGTGAGTAAAATTTGAAGTCGACTGGATGAGGAGTTCTTGAATTAGTAGCGAAATAAAATCGTATAGTTAGAGAAGAAAGCAGGAAGGTAACATTAAGGCAACCTCTTGAAGGTACCACTTTGGCACAACATTAATAATAATAATATTGATGGCAACATCATCATCATTATCATCAATAACATCATAATCATCAACAATTACATCAACTTCATTCATCCTCGTCACTATCATCATCGTCATCAGCATCTGATACCCATCATCGTCATCCAGTATCATAATTAATCATCATCGAACACTTCAATATTTACATTTTAGAAAGACCGTTAAACAGGTGATTTTTCACTGTTAATTATACACCTACTACAGGGTGGCCATCCTTAAACGGATGCTTGATTATTTCCCTTGTTTTCTTTTTCTTGTACCTCCAAACCAAAGTTTAAAACTTCAGAACGCCTTATCCGAGAAGTTTCAAATTTTCAACAATGTTTCACTGTACAAAGAAAAAAGTTCCTGTGTATGCTTGCGCCTTATAATAAATGTTACAGAGCCCTTTCCAGTGTCCTGGAATGTGTTCGATAACTTTCAAAAGCCTCTTTGCTTGGCTTCACCTTTCCAGTGTCCTGGAATGTGTTCGATAACTTTCAAAAGCCTCTTTGCTTGGCTTCACCTTTCCAGTGTTCTGGAATGTGTTCGATAACTTTCAAAATCCTCTTTGCTTGGCTTCACCTTTCCAGTGTCCTGGAATGTGTTCGATAACTTTCAAAATCCTCTTTGCTTGGCTTCACCTTTCCAGTGTCCTGGAATGTGTCCGATAACTTTCAAAATCCTCTTTGCTTGGCTTCACCTTTCCAGTGTCCTGGAATGTTCGATAACTTTCAAAATCCTCTTTGCTTGGCTTCACCTTTCCAGTGTCCTGGAATGTGTTTGATAGCTTTCAAAATCCTCTTTGCTTGGCTTCACCTTTCCAGTGTCCTGGAATGTGTTCGATAACTTTCAAAATCCTCTTTGCTTGGCTTCACCTTTCCAGTGTCCTGGAATGTGTTCGATAACTTTCAAAATCCTCTTTGCTTGGCTTCACCTTTCCAGTGTCCTGGAATGTGTTCGATAACTTTCAAAATCCTCTTTGCTTGGCTTCACCTTTCCAGTGTCCTGGAATGTTCGATAACTTTCAAAATCCTCTTTGCTTGGCTTCCAACATTGGAAGAAGGTTGATCCTCATTCGCTATGTGACACTGAAATGAGTAGTTGTGCATTTGCCAGTTTTAAGTGTAAAATGTAATTTTTCTCATTGAGTCACAAAATATAACCGAGTATATCTTAAGAGGTATACTCGATTATATTCATAAGAGATATCTTCAGTTATATTCATAAAAGGTATATTCAGTTATATTCATGAGAGAATATAACTGCGTATACCTCTCATGAATGTAACTGAGTATACTACTAATGATGTAACTGAGTATACTACTAATGATGTAACTGAGTATACCTATAATGAATATAACTGAGTATACCTATTATGAATATAACTGAGTATACCTATTATGAATATAACTGAGTATACCTCTCATGAATATAACTGAGTATACCTCTCATGAATATAACTGAGTATACCTCTCATGAATATAACTGAGTATACCTCTCATGAATATAACTGAGTATACCTCTCATGAATATAACTGAGTATACCTCTTACATCAGTAAATAAAGAATGAAGATGTATCTTAAAAACAGGATACTAAATAAACTTGCTTGCTTCTGTAGCTACAAAATTTTCAGTATGCTAACCTGGTTAAAATCTTTGAAACGATGAAATCTGAAGAATACCTCATATGATCGGCTTCAAACTTTAAAGCCTTGGTGTGTTTTGTTGAACGCAAATTATCAAAAATTACTGGCTTCACTGGCATCAATTTGTCCATTTCATGAAACAAATTCCCATATTGATTTCCACTGATTGACTAAACAATATCTCCTCTGATCGGCTTCAAAATTTTAATGCCGGTGCAGCCGATAAGTAGGACGATCCTCCAGAAGTTTAATCTCTGGTGCAAATTAAAAATTTTGCTGACATAGGTTCAATCGAAAAATCGTTATATTTAGAACAATTACTGGAAAGCCGTTTTTCTGGTCGACTACAGATTTTCAGTGTTGGTGGGTTTATTGAAGCGACATATGGCATTTATTTTGTGGGAAGGACATTTATGTACAGTTCAGGACATTTATTAAAGGAAATGTTTCGTCCCGAGTGAATTCTTCAGTCCTTAGGCTTCTAATAAATGTCCTAAACTATGCATAAAAGTCTTTTTTAACATCTTGTTGGTGTCACCAGAACATTTCTCATGACATATCGACTTCTAAGTGTCGATGGGACTGTCGAGGAAGTCCAAAATAATATTTAATATTTTTCTCATATCAATGTTTGGGAGTTGATAAACACTGAAACTTCATGAAGGTGTAGCTGAACACACTGGAGCTTCATGAAGGTGTAGCTGAACACTCTGAAGCTTCATGAAGGTGTAGCTGAACACACTGAAACTTCATGAAGGTGTAGCTGAACACACTGGAGCTTCATGAAGGTGTAGCTGAACACACTGAAGCTTCATGAAGGTGTAGCTGAACACTCTGGAGCTTCATGAAGGTGTAGCTGAACACTGAAGCTTCATGAAGGTGTAGCTGAACACACTGAAGCTTCATGAAGGTGTAGCTGAACACACTGAAGCTTCATGAAGGTGTAGCTGAACACTCTGAAGCTTCATGAAGGTGTAGCTGAACACACTGAAGCTTCATGAATGTGTAGCTGAACACACTGAAGCTTCATGAATGTGTAGCTGAACACACGAGCTTCATGAAGGTGTAGCTGAACACACTGAAACTTCATGAAGGTGTAGCTGAACACTCTGAACTTCATGAAGGTGTAGCTGAACACTCTGAAGCTTCATGAAGGTGTAGCTGAACACACTGAAACTTCATGAAGGTGTAGCTGAACACACTGAAACTTCATGAAGGTGTAGCTGAACACACTGAAACTTCATGAAGGTGTAGCTGAACACACTGAAACTTCATGAAGGTGTAGCTGAACACACTGAAACTTCATGAAGGTGTAGCTGAACACTCTGAAGCTTCATGAAGGTGTAGCTGAACACTCTGAAGCTTCATGAAGGTGTAGCTGAACACACTGAAGCTTCATGAAGGTGTAGCTGAACACACTGAAGCTTCATGAAGGTGTAGCTGAACACACGAGCTTCATGAAGGTGTAGCTGAACACTCTGAAGCTTCATGAAGGTGTAGCTGAACACTCTGAAGCTTCATGAAGGTGTAGCTGAACACTCTGAAGCTTCATGAAGGTGTAGCTGAACACTCTGAAGCTTCATGAAGGTGTAGCTGAACACACTGAAGCTTCATGAAGGTGTAGCTGAACACACTGAAGCTTCATGAAGGTGTAGCTGAACACTCTGAAGCTTCATGAAGGTGTAGCTGAACACACTGAAACTTCATGAAGGTGTAGCTGAACACTCTGAAGCTTCATGAAGGTGTAGCTGAACACACGAGCTTCATGAAGGTGTAGCTGAACACACTGAAACTTCATGAAGGTGTAGCTGAACACTCTGAAACTTCATGAAGGTGTAGCTGAACACTCTGAAGCTTCATGAAGGTGTAGCTGAACACACTGAAACTTCATGAAGGTGTAGCTGAACACACTGAAACTTCATGAAGGTGTAGCTGAACACACTGAAACTTCATGAAGGTGTAGCTGAACACACTGAAACTTCATGAAGGTGTAGCTGACACACTCTGAAGCTTCATGAAGGTGTAGCTGAACACTCTGAAGCTTCATGAAGGTGTAGCTGAACACACTGAAGCTTCATGAAGGTGTAGCTGAAACACTCTGAAGCTTCATGAAGGTGTAGCTGAACACACGAGCTTCATGAAGGTGTAGCTGAACACTCTGAAGCTTCATGAAGGTGTAGCTGAACACTCTGAGCTTCATGAAGGTGTAGCTGAACACATCTGAAGCTTCATGAAGGTGTAGCTGAACACTCTGAAGCTTCATGAAGGTGTAGCTGAACACACTGAAGCTTCATGAAGGTGTAGCTGAACACACTGAAGCTTCATGAGGGTAGCTGAACACTCTGAAGCTTCATGAAGGTGTAGCTGAACACACTGAAACTTCATGAAGGTGTAGCTGAACACACTGAAAAACTTCATGAAGGTGTAGCTGAACAACTGAAACTTCATGAAGGTGTAGCTGAACACACTGAACTTCATGAAGGTGTAGCTGAACACACTGAAACTTCATGAAGGTGTAGCTGAACACTCTGAAGCTTCATGAAGGTGTAGCTGAACACACTGAAGCTTCATGAAGGTGTAGCTGAACACTCTGAAGCTTCATGAAGGTGTAGCTGAGCACTCTGAAGCTTCATGAAGGTGTAGCTGAACACACTGAAGCTTCATGAAGGTGTAGCTGAACACTCTGAAGCTTCATGAAGGTGTAGCTGAACACACTGAAGCTTCATGAAGGTGTAGCTGAACACACTGAGGCTTCATGAAGGTGTAGCTGAACACCCTGAAGCTTCATGAAGGTGTAGCTGATCACTCTGAAGCTTCATGAAGGTGTAGCTGAGCACTCTGAAGCTTCATGAAGGTGTAGCTGAACACACTGAAACTTCATGAAGGTGTAGCTGAACACTCTGAAGCTTCATGAAGGTGTAGCTGAGCACATCTGAAGCTTCATGAAGGTGTAGCTGAACACTCTGAAGCTTCATGAAGGTGGTAGCTGACACTCTGAAGCTTCATGAAGGTGTAGCTGAACACACTGAGCTTCATGAAGGTGTAGCTGAACACTCTGAAGCTTCATGAAGGTGTAGCTGAGCACTCTGAAGCTTCATGAAGGTGTAGCTGAACACACTGAAGCTTCATGAAGGTGTAGCTGAGCACTCTGAAGCTTCATGAAGGTGTAGCTGAACACTCTGAAGCTTCATGAAGGTATAGCTGAGCACTCTGAAGCTTCATGAAGGTGTAGCTGAGCACTCTGAAGCTTCATAAAGGTGTAGCTGAACACACTGAAGCTTCATGAAGGTGTAGCTGAGCACTACTGACTTCATGAAGGTGTAGCTGAGCACTCTGAAGCTTCATGAAGGTGTAGCTGAACACACTGAAGCTTCATGAAGGTGTAGCTGAACACACTGAAGCTTCATGAAGGTGTAGCTGAACACACTGAAGCTCATGAAGGTGTAGCTGAACACACTGGAGCCTCATGAAGGTGTAGCTGAACACTCTGAAGCTTCATGAAGGTGTAGCTGAACACACTGGAGCCTCATGAAGGTGTAGCTGAACACAATGAAGCTTCATGAAGGTGTAGCTGAACACTCTGAAGCTTCATGAAGGTGTAGCTGAACACTCTGAAGCTTCATGAAGGTGTAGCTGAACACACTGAAGCTTCATGAAGGTGTAGCTGAACACTCTGAAGCTTCATGAAGGTGTAGCTGAACACTCTGGAAGCTTCATGAAGGTGTAGCTGAACACACTGAAGCTTCATGAAGGTGTAGCTGAACACTCTGAAGCTTCATGAAGGTGTAGCTGAACACTCTGATGCTTCATGAAGGTGTAGCTGAACACACTGAAGCTTCATGAAGGTGTAGCTGAACACACTGGAGCTTCATGAAGGTGTAGCTGAACACTCTGAAGCTTCATGAAGGTGTAGCTGAACACACTGAAGCTTCATGAAGGTGTAGCTGAACACACTGGAGCTTCATGAAGGTGTAGCTGAACACTACTGAAGCTTCATGAAGGTGTAGCTGAACACACTGAAGCTTTCTGAAGGTGTAGCTGAACACTCTGAAGCTTCATGAAGGTGTAGCTGAGCACTCTGAAGCTTCATGAAGGTGTAGCTGAACACTCTGATGCTTCATGAAGGTGTAGCTGAACACACTGAAGCTTCATGAAGGTGTAGCTGAACACTCTGAAGCTTTATGAAGGTGTAGCTGAGCACTCTGAAGCTTCATGAAGGTGTAGCTGAACACACTGGAGCTTCATGAAGGTGTAGCTGAACACACTGAAACTTCATGAAGGTGTAGCTGAACACACTGGAGCTTCATGAAGGTGTAGCTGAACACTCTGAAGCTTCATGAAGGTGTAGCTGAACACTCTGAAGCTTCATGAAGGTGTAGCTGAACATTCTCAGTATATTGTATGTTATATAATTATTTTGATGCTAATTTTATTTTCCTCGAGAAGAGATGTGTAAGTTTTAATTTGTCAATTTTAATAAATATATGTTTTATTTAATACATATATAATCTGGAGAATGTCTCTTTAGCTCGGTTTTAAACCTTAAAGGCTGGTGAGTGTAAGTTAGTAAAGAAGATAGGTTTGATTTTGGAATATGCCACCATTTTCTTTTTTGTAAAAATTTGGAAAAATTAAATATTGTTTTTTATGCGTAAATTTGCGAATTCCACATTATATTGATATAAAAAAAATTAAAACCGATGACTTGTGCGTGTATCAGCGAGCGATTTGATCTTCGTGCCGCGGTATTTTGCGATTCCAATCTATGTGAGATAATTAGGGAATACCTCATCAGATTGGCTTGAAACTCTCAATGCTTATGTTTGTTAGTGATTGGTTTAAATTTCTTTCGAACTGTGTAGGTCCTAGTTTGCTTTTTTTTTTTATTGAAACAATTGAGTTATTCGCTTCTATTCAATAAATTGCAAATGCCTTTCATAATTTGCATGACTGATTCAAAAGTCAAATTTAATTGTATCTGAAGTCTATGGTGCACTATTATGACTGAGGTACACGAGGCTGCGGTACAGCTGGAACACGAGGCTGCGGTACAGCTGGAACACGAGGCTGCGGTACAGCTGGAACACGAGGCTGCGGTACAGCTGGAACACCTTGAAAGGCGCAGTGTCCAAGGTACATCTAGGAAACTATGATTAGGTTGTGAATTCCCACCGTCACACGTTGCTTGTAAGTGTAGCTTAAGGTGGGTGATGTACGGGGCGTCAAACACCTCACTCCAGTTGACAGACGGATAGACAATTCATTATTGAGTATTAACTGGTGGATGCTTGAATTTGCAGACGTATATAATTATGAGATGGCGTCATGCCCCCCGGAGTGGCACAGTGGCGTGTTGCCTGCAGTAATTAGGGATATGAATCATATAACATTACCACCAACTCAGAATGACAGTGAAAGTCAATATAGAAATTTCTTTTTAAATTTCATTAAATAAAACTTCAAAACTCTAAGGGCATCTAGACGAAATCATAGTAATTATTAAAAAAATCCATAGATTATGCTAACACCTTTAATTATTACTCTAAAGAAAGATTTATAAGCACAGTGAAAGCGTGTCAAAACGAACGGATGATACACAGAGGAGAAAGCAGGTGTTTAGAGCAAATTCTAAGACCTTCCTAGAAGACTTAAGGAACGTCACTTAGAGGGTTCATTTACAGCCCACATGCGTCACTGCCCTAATATTAGTATCAAATAACAAGTATACATACATTGCAAGTGTTACAATACAATGTAATATACATAATTTAAGCGAAATAGTTTCTCGAGATTGTTACCTGGGATAGGTTACCTTACATTAGTAAACATCACACTTCCCCATCCCTCGTTCTAGAGGTGATACCTCCATATATATATGTCGTGCAGAATAGGTAAAGCTGGTCATTTAGCAAGAACTCATTTAAAATTATGTCCTTTCAAAAATTTTCTCTTTTACGTTTAAAGATACATGTTTTTTCATTTATGTTAATGTAAAAATTAATAATTTTGTACCAAAAGAGCCTTAGAAAACTTATCTAACCTTATTATAACAACCGCAATATAATTTAGCCTAATCCAACTAAATATATTTGAGATAAGTTTACAATAATTTAATAATAAACAAACACAGTGAAATATATTTTGTTCGTTAGGTTCAGAATGATTTTCGCGAAAATATTTAACAAAAAATTTTTTCCTTCCTTTTTGGGCCCAAGAAGAGCGTTGTTTTTAAACCAAAAATGAAAAGTTTTCCTTTTCGGGCAATATATATACTTAAAATATATATATATATATAAATAATATAATTATTATATTATTATATATATAATATATATATATATATATATATTTATATATTTTATATATTTAAAAAATAAAATTTATAATATTATTATTATTATATATATATATTATATATATAAAATTATATATAATTATATTATATAATTATATTTTAATATTATATATATATATATATATATATTATATATATATATTTATATATTTATATATAAAAATATAAATATATAATATATATATAATATAATATATATTATATATATTATATATATATAATATAAATTATTTTTAATATATTTATATTTTATATATATATATATATTTTAAAATTTTTTAATATATAATCATTTTATATAATATATAATATATATTATATATATATATATATATATTAATAATATATATATATTATATAAGTAGTGAAAATTTCCACTGAGCGGTGTACCCGGTTTGGGGGCCTTCCATGAGCGGTGTACCGGTTTAGGGCCCTTTAAACTGGGGGGTGTATCCGGTTTAGGGCCTTCCACTAGCGGTGTATCCGGTCTAGGACCAGCGCTGGAGGGTCCCCTTTTTCACACCTAGGGTTACTTGGGTTTTGACCATGACCTCGCCCTCGAGACTACCTACCTTGACCCCCCAACCAATCCCCCGCCACACCCCCCCCCCCTTCGGCCCCAACCTTCGCGACCCCGCCGTCCCCCCTCGCGCCCCCCCCGCGCCCCCCGCCCCGGCCCGCCCGCGCGCCCGCCCTTCCGACCCCCGCCCGCCCCTTTCGCAGGTCATCCGGATGCCCCCGCGCCTCAAATTTTTTTTTTCTTATGATCCCCCGGGATCCAGGTTTTTTTGGATTCTCCCCTTGGGGGGTTTTCGATTTTTTTTTAAAATTTATTTTTTTGTGCCTCCTCTCCTCGGATAAATTTTTTTTTTGGGATCCCCCTAGGGGGGTTTCAAAATTCCCCAATTCCTCGGATAAAAATTTTTTTGGATCCCCCCGGGGGTTTTTTCGAAATTCCATCTCCTTATCAAGTTTTTGGATTCCCCCTATGGGTTTTCGAAATTCTCCATCCCCTTGGATAAAGGGTTTTTTTTTTGGGTACCCCAAATTTTTCTCGCAATACCATGACTCCATTCCTGGACGGGTTTTAAAATTTCTCCAAATTTTCCTTGGATCAATTTTTGGGTACCCCCCTTTCCCCCAAATTTTCTCAAACAATCCAGACTCCATCCCCTGGGATAATTTTTGGGGAAACCCCCCCCTCTGGGTAAAAGCATTCAAAAAGACCCCCCTATGGGGGCATCTTATACGGGTTTTAAATGAAGGGTTTTTACTCGGGGGTCAGTGACGTCAGTTTCCCTCTCATTAAGTTAAATGAACTAAAAAGACCCGCGCACCGGTGAATTTTTGTCCCCCCCTTTTAGTTAAAAAGGGGCCCTTGTAGGACGTCATGCGCACACGCTGAATCTTGTCGATCCTTTTAGTTATTTAAAGTTAATAAGGGGACATTACCTTCGGGCAGTGACGTCACAATCAAGTGAATCATGTCGAACTTTACCCCTAACAATACACATGGGGAAAAAACATTTTCATCATCAGAAAAACACATTTCAGGATAACACTAATAACAATATTTTTTTCATTATTTATTTACAACCTTTTCTGGTAATACATCACTCATTTCCTACGTTTAGAGGTGGAAAATCGGGGTTTGTCATAACCAAAGGATTCATTAGATTAATTTGATATCTTTTATCATAAAAGGTGACAACCTCTCTTGTTAATTCTTACTGTACATATTTCCCTTTTACATTACTTATGCTTACACGTAAATAATTCTCTTTTAATTGATAAAACATTTTTTATATCTTGCATGTTTAATAATGGAAAAAATGTAAAAGGAATACCCTTGGCTTGCTGACGTAGTTGATTTTCCCAGCAATCTTGACAGAATACATTTTAGCTTTCAGGGCTATAATCTTAATTTTGGTTATCACACATTTCATTTTTTAATAACCCCAGCTCCCTTTTCTACTGTCATCATAAAAGGGATGCTCAGGGGAAATTTGAAAAACCATAAAACCTAACAAGGGTTCATTTTTTTAACTCGGTGTACAAATTTTACTTTAAAAGCAAAAAATTTTTCAGTCAGTATCGGTATAAAGAAGTCTTACATCTAAACCAAAAATGTTGTTTTAAAACTTTTTTCCAAAATTGATACAATTTCTTTTTAGAAATCTCAAGTATTTAAAAAACCGAAAAAAGTGGTTTTATTTTAAAATATTCTTTATTAATGTAAAAATACTTACTTGTTTTTAAATTTTGGTATTTTTTTAACAAAGGTCCTTCTCGCTCTAATAAATGCTTTCTAATTATTGTTTAAATCTTTTTTTCTCAGCATACTTGAAATTTTCAGAAATGTTTCCCTATTGGCGTATTTTTTTAATTTGAAGGTTTTTTTGATTGATGGGACATTTGTAGTGTTCTCTGTGCAATTTTATTTGATAAAAAGGTTTTTTAAATTTTGTTGTGTTTTCATATTGGTATAACCTTTTCCACCTCTAACCCAAGTTCCAGTAATAACGGTAAAAATTTCTAGACGATCAAAATAATTTTTTGAGAAAAATGACTGCCCACAATTTCCCTTTAAATTTGGGGATCTTTCTACCTTCATTTTTCAATAAGTTCACAATAAGGAGTAAATATCTTCTGATATATTATATGGGAAAATTTTAAAGGGAAGTTCATCAGTGAGCCAGCTACCTCGGGGGTTTGTGCTTGGTATCACTTCTACCCAAATTTCCCCTTTTGACCTTCACGGAAAAACATTACTTAACCCCAATGGGGAAAAGATTTTTTTCCATCATTGGAAAATTTTCTGATCCCATTTGTGGAAAGCTTAACCCATCGCACTAGCTACAAAGAATTGAAATCTAGTATGAATATGATGCCCATTCCCTCTCAACATCAAAATTAGGGTTAATTGGGGGGGTTATCTGCTTTAGAATACTGATTAATTGCGCAGGTAAAACCACCTCTGAGTTTCCCTTTTAATCAAGTCATTAATTCATGGGAATAATCATATTAATTTTACATTATTTTCCATAGGAATGCATCCCAAAAGAATGATGGTAAATTATTAATTACAAAAGTCAACTTATAAATTCCTTGAGTGTTTACGCCACTCCTAAAGACATCGGCTAAAAACCAACATCGTCTTGAGATTAACAAGTAATCCAAACTCTTACATTTACCCAGCCAAACCTTTCAATGCATGTTCATTTTTTTCTTGGCGGGTAGCGTTTTTCTAAAAAATTTAAAAAAAATGATCTTTACTCGGAAAATTTTTTTCTCGAGCTTTTTAAAAATAAAATTAATCTAACACAAAATTTGTTTTTTTTACTAATAAAGGTAAGACATCCGAGGACCACTTTCAAATTTGTCTCTGTATATTTCAGGGTTTTCCCTCCCTTTGAATGTTTTCTGCAACGTGGAAAGAGACCATTCAATAAAGACAGTGAATCCTGAAACCTAACCCTTTCCCTTGTCTACTTTAAAAAGAATTTAAACCCTTTGTTTCAAAATAAAATTTCAACGTTATATTTTCAACATTAAATTCCCTTTAAATTATTCCTAAATAAACGACATGTTATGCAAAAAAGCAAAAATTTCTCCCCTTTGTTTTTTCCTGCTATTACAAGTGCACAATAGGCTCCAATTAATTATTGAAATTTAAGTTGGTCATGGTGTTTATGTTTGCCCTTTGGGTTTTTTTGAAGGGTTACCACAAAATTCCGTTTCTGAAAATCAGTCTCACTCATCCTCCTCTGTCTATGGTTTCAGTTTCTGTCTTCTAACTTTTTTTTATTCCATTCACCACTAACATTTAAATAAAGTTTTAACAGCATCCCCCCCCTTATAACTCTTTATACACACTATTTTCCCCTTTTTGCGATAATATAATAAAAAATGGCAATGGTTTTATGACGGACTCTTTTACCTGCTGGGAGAGGGGTGCTAATGAAAATTTCGAATCAAATTTCCCGAATATTCTTGGAATGCGTTGACTAAATTTTCAAATGTACATTTTTCCCTTCCCCCGGGGGGGAAAACGGAAACCTGTTGATTTTACACCCCATCTTCGTGGATATTAACTTTTCCCTGTGTATTCAACTTCTCAAACAACTAGGACAGTGCTTTTTTAACCTTTTTCTGACATTATGTTCTAACAACCCGTCAAAATCTTTGTTTAAAAAACCAAATGTCTTTCTTAAAAACTTTTTAACGCAAAATAATGTTCTTATATTTCTTTTCCCCCTTAGACCTACCCAAATGTCCTTTTTGATCCTTTTTTAATTGAAAAAACTAAAATGACACTTTATTTTCCTTTTAAAACCAAAATTATCACGCGAATGGGAAATACTATAGATTTTTGCTGATTAGACATCCTCTCTTGTTTTAAACTGCTCTGCGAATTGATTCCTGGCATGTTCTTTTTATGACATTGATAGCGGCAAAAGCACGCAGTACACAAACCCCTCATTAATCTCGGGATTAAATAATATTGGCCCTGCATTTTTGGGGGAATGCCCATATACCCCCCCCCACTCGGAATTTACTTTAAACATTTTCGAATGAAAGATTCATTGATCTATGATCCACCCTTTCCTTCCTATTTTGAACTTGACTCGTATCTTTCTAATATTTTTCCCCCCATGATCAAATATTTCAGGGATTTCCTCTTCACATACAAACTAAAACGAAAATTTATCAAAAAATGTCCTTTTTGATCTCCCCCGATAGTTTTGGTAATGTCCTTTAAACATAATGGGGGGATTCGGCGACATTGCTAAGGCGATCTATCAACATATCTCGCATCTGTTCTATAAAATAACCCCTATAACATGTAAATAATTTTAACTCTCGTTATAAGATGAAGGAAACTTTTTTTCCCTCATGTATGTCTCCCTAAAAAATTTTGGATATTGTAATAATTCTGGGCTCTCATTTCACATTAGCGTGTCAGAAGTCATGCGAGTAGTTGTTCTCATCATCATTAAGGGGGGCAGAAGTCCCTCCCCCCGCATTGTGAGGTACCAACATTGCCCTCCCCCCCAAAGGGGGGGACATTACTACCAGGTGTTTTTCTCCCGAGGAAAAAAGCTACCCAATTCAAAACCCAAAAAATTAAGATTTCGAACAGAGGAAAAACAAGCACACCCAATCAAAAACCCAAAAATATTAAGATTTCAATGAATGAACAAAAATTTTTTCTGAGTGACTAGAAATTTTCAAACAAAAAAGACAAAATTGGTTAATCCCTTTTTATGCCTTCTTCCATAAAGCACCCAACTGCCACTCTTTTCCAATTCAAAAAAACCTTTCATTGCGTTGTACACCGCCTTTCTCGAATTACCAACAAACGCTGTTTCTAATCGATAATCTTTTTCACCTTTGCTTCCAAGTATTTCGAAATATGCTCCCCCCTTTTAAAGAATTTCATTATTTAAACCCACTATCACAGTAAAAAAAATTAACCCAAATCAAAAACTGTAAAAATGTTTCAACGCTTATCAAGAATTTTCTAACATCCCCCTTTTAAACCAATTCATTTATTTAGCACACTAACCTATTAAAAATTTCACTTTTTAACGCACTAACCCCAGTAAACTTTTCACTCGTATGCTTCAACAAAAATTAAAAATGAAAAAAAAACAAAATTTTCTAAGTATAATTTACCTTTCCCCTGTTTGGCGGTTCAGCGTTGGAAGATGGGTCCTTTAACTTAATGAGAAAAATTTTTAGTTCTTTTAAAAAATAAGGGGAAGTGGGTCGCCCGGGGGATGGAAGCACTGCCCTCGCTCTGAGAGACCATTTGGGTCCCCCTTCCCCAACCAGGTTAATGGGGTTTTCACACCCAAGGTAATTTAAGAAAACATCCCCTTTTTACCGAACCCCTGCGTCAACCCCAGGACAGACAGGCGCCGTGAAATGCGGTTCCATCCAAGATAGTTTTAAAATATCATGAACACCTGGGTCAATTCCCCCAAAAGAACAAATTTTGGTGGGCAGTCCGGCTCCACATTAACTGGTTCCTTTTGAACTAAAAGTATTTTTATTTTGAAAACCTTAAGACTTACAGTGTACAAGCCCCTCTTTTGGGGTAAAACCCCCTTTTGTTCTTCAACTTAAAAGGGGAAGCTTTTGATCATTTTTAAAAAATAAGGGGGAGATTTTTTAAACTTGAAACATCACATCTGCTGACGGATTATTTCGTATCCTCAGGATTATCTTTCCGGTTTTCGAATAGTGGAAATCTTATTTCACAAAAAAATTAAAAAGTTATACCACGAAAAAAATTTAAAACTTTAAAATATGCGGGGTGCACACATCCCTTAAAAAGTTCAGGATACTATAAATTAACTTTAAGTAAAATATTTCGCCCCCCGGGAATGTCATTGATCCCCGATGAAAAACATTAATTATTGTTGATGATCTTTTTTTAAAAGCAGGTAACGTGAAATTATTCCGAATTTTTTACTAAAGGTAGACTCTTAATATAAAAAATTTTTTCTGATTACCAAAATATATTTCAAGGAGGACATATAGTCGTCCATGGTTTTAAAACCCCCGATTTTGTTTTTTAAAAAATGAGGATCTGGACAAAAAGATTTGGGGCGACAAGGTGTTGGGAAAAAAAAAAGGAATTTGTAAATTATATAATTGCAAAAAAAACGTCCCCCTTTGGTTATTTATTAAAGACCTTGCATTAAAAAACACCAAAAGCTTACAGTTGCGCCAATGTGTTACGGCCCGGGTTTCTACAAAATTGTATACCAATGGAGCGAGAAAAATTTAATTGAAAGGTTTATGGACCCCTGGATTGCTGGGTCATTCTCTGGTGAAACATTTTATACAGCTGAAAAAAAATCGACCCCTCCATAACCTAAAGGGGTCAGAAATTTCTTAAAAAAAAGATCATAACTTTTACTTTCTTAAACCTAAAAAGTTTCCTCGTAGGAAAAAAATTTTTTCCCCAAAAACCCAGAGTGATATTAACCTGTGATTTGGGTGATATGTCAAAATTATCCAATATAATGAGGATATAAAATACATTTCGGTGTATCGTGTTTTTTCAAGATTTTTAAAAAGCTACCTAAAAAAGAAAGCGGTCCAGCACTTTCATGCATTCAAAACATATTGGAGAATGAAAAGGCGAAGAATTTCAAATTTTTACGAAAAAGGCAGGGATTTCTAAATAAAAGGTACAAAAATTATCTCCAGGTAAGCTATAAAGTTATTCATGTATTTTCAAAAGAAAAAAAAAGCCCATTGCAGAGAGGGGCTTGAAAACGTGAAACGTAAATTATACAATTTTATTGACAAGTGAAAATACTTTAAAATTATTCAAAGTGTTAAATAAATTTTGTAGATGCTTAATTCACTCCGCATGGGGGTTGGGGGGTAAAACCCCATTGCAAGTCCATGTATTACGACATTAAATGATAAAAAGGAAATCAGTTTGGGATAAATTAAAAAATGGAAGATCCAATAAAAACAATCAGTAAGAAATTGGTGTTGGAGACACAAAAAGAGTGCTCTTGCAGATCACCCGCGTTTAACCGAGGTTTACACACAAAATACAGAGGAATTTTAAAATATATGATTAAAATTTAACCCATAACAACAATCATTTGAAAAATTTGAAAGGGGAAAAGATTAAAGGAACATTTTATCGCGAAGAATTTACCCCCGTCAAAACCCCCTCCAGATTTTATCCAAGAGTATTGAAACGAAAAAATTGGTGGAATTACCATTATTTTGGGATCTTTAAAGGTTATGATTCCACTTTTAATTCTGGGGCAAAGAAGGGGATTTGTTGAAGGTACGTGAAAAAATCATTATTAGAAAAAATTTAAAAAATTTTTTTACATTACTTAAAAGTCTCCACGCAATCATCGGAAGGGTTTTTCAACAGTTTAAGAAAACACCAAAAGTTGTTCAGTGAGATTTTCAAGAAATTTTATTAAGAATAAAATACCATTAGACCCTAAAATATTTTAAAAAGTACAAGAAAGAGATTAAATCACTAGCTTGTAAGAAAAACGGTTTTCAGCGTAAAAAGAAAAATTTATGAGTATCAGAGGTGGGAAAACTTCTTGGCTTATTCCCCAGCAGTAAATATTATTTCAAGATTGTTTAATAAATATGAAAAAAATTTTTTCTTGTACCAACTTCGTTATGAAACGGAAAAAACCCCTCGAGTTAGTAAAATCGGAGGGTGCGAGAATTTAGAAGGGGGTGGTGGTGGTGCATGCTTGAAACGTGGTGTTAAAAAGCAAAAATTTAAGACTACTCCCCCTAGGCATAACCCACCTGCCTCACCTCGGTGAAACCCCAGAAAACCCCCGATTTTAAAATTCATGCACATAAAAGTGAGGCGGAAAATAGAATATGTGAAATCAATGTTGGTATTTTGCAAAGAAATCCTTTGGTGAGTTGGGGGTGAGAATGGTGACCTTCTTACCCCATTACTGGTAATATTATTGAAATTTTAAATGTTTTATCAGAAAATAATGTGAAATCAGCGAGAAGAACTTCTGTTACTTAACAGAAATAAAGATTTATTAAATATATAGGTATACTTTTGTTTTGGAGGAAAACAAAAGTGGAAAAACAATTTTTCATAAAGGAGGCTTTTTTTTTTAAGGAGAGAACATCGTGGGTATCATATTAGGGGAGTATATAAACTCTGGATGTTATGTTTTTTTTTCAGTGTGTGTTATAAGAGTGTGAGATGGCTGAACGTCTTCTTTCGTGGGTTTTGCGATTCAGTCCGATTTTTTCCCGCCATACACCTTTGGCTTTCATTAATAAATTTAGCCCCTTAATTTGATAATAAAATTGATTATGGGTTCCTGAAAAATATAATTTACCCCAAACGATTTATACCGCAAAAAAGAATTTGAAGATATGTATTAAAATGAGAAATCACAGTAAAAAAAATATTTCATAAAATTGATAAGCAAAAATTTTTGGGGGATATGACAAGGATTTTAGAGCAATAAAAGGGGTTTAATGTAAATCTTTTTAATAGCAGTTAAAATAAAAGGGTATTATATCCCCAAAAATCATTGTTTCAATTCCCAGGAATAAAAAGGTGGTTATTTAAATTGAAAAAAAAAAATTTTACCTTTCTAATTTTCCCGTGCTTATGTGGGGTTGGAATTTGATAAAGAAGGAAGCGATATGTAGGGGTTCTAGGGAATGAAATTTTGTTGTCTTTTCAATAAAAAGAATTATTTTTAAAGAGTCTGGTGTGAAGGGGGTAAAACCCCCCCATCCTGAATCAGGTTTAAAATTTTATGTTAAAATATGCGTTTTTATTTTATCCCATTAATTTTGGCGATATTGGGTTTTCCTTTGGGATTATTTATATTAATACATAAGATCTAAATTTTGACCCCACAAAGTTTTTCAAACCACTTAATAAAAAGATAATTGATCAAGTGAGTATTGCTTTGCTGGTCAGAAAGGAAGGTTAATTCATATAATGACGTGTTTTATGTATGTGTACTAATTTAGACCCATAAAACTAGAGGAAAGATCAATTAAGTTTTAAAATTTAAGGAACCCTCAAGATGAGAACCAGTTTCTCTCCTCCTTTATGGAATCATTCCTGAAACTTTTGATACTTCGAGGGGGGAAAAGGGGGGGTTTTTGTGATTTTTATTAATAATTTGGGGAGGGGGGGGAGGATTATTGTATTTCTCGGGGGATGGCCAGAAAAGCATTCCTTCTTATTGAATACCTTTGCTCCCGGGGGTATTACAATCGGGCAAAATGTGTTGAACGTGTTAATAATGGTATTGCATTAAAAAATTCTGCGAGAAAAAAGAGGGTAAAAATTGAAGGGTGCGGACGAAGTTTTTTTTCCGGAGGAAGTAGAAAGATTGGTTTTTAAAAGATTTAAATTTAATAATAAAAGAAACTGGAATTTTAATTAATTTTTGTTTTTTTTTAAAGTCTTTTGTTGTATGTCGGGGTGGTGCTCTATACTTTTCACCAGGGGGGGTCAAAGCCCCCCCTCCCCACTTTTCTCATTCCATAACTGTGGATTTCCCCAAAAATTACCAGGACATGCCATTTTTGAATCCTCAAAAGCAGCTAGCGCAATGTGAAGTATTACCCCTAAATCAAGGGCGATAAAATTTTTCGAATTTAGATACAAATTTAGAAGGTCATTTTTTAGATTTAACGTGTCTGGCCTTGGAAATGAAAAAAATATTCAAAAAGAGGGGTGGGTGCATTGGGAGATGATGATAAAGGGCTATTGTGAATTCATAAGTAGGGCATATTTAAATTTTTGTGTTTGTATTCCAAAGAACAAATTTTTAGAATCGAATCCCCTTTTTTTCTATCGGGGTTATATTAAAGCTTAAGCATTTTTCCCCATCAAAATTTGATAATTGGGAAGAAAGCATTCCCTTTCGTAATAAAGACCAGCAAGTAGTATATTAAAACAGCTGATTTAGATGATATTTAAAAAAGACGAAGGTAAATTAACGAAGAAGTGAATACTTGTTTCCCTTTGTGCTGGATTTTAGTAGTTTCACGAAAAATCCTGGATATGTCGGGAAAGTCGTTGAGACTTGAAATGCATTCACCCGCATGGGGAATTATGACTCCTTAAGCGGAAAAACATAAATTTAATTTAATTCCATTTAAAATTTTGGACGATAAAGTTATTCCGATACAATGCATTAAAATTTCTTGAATTCAAGAGGGGCAAACCCGCAGGGGGGTGAAAAATCTGTTCAAGAAGACTTATTTAAATCATATATTCTGACATCTAATCAAACACAATTGATCGCAGATAATCCCTTGGGGGGCAATCATCCCCCTAAGATATTTATTAATTAGTTTTTAAAAGAAGAAATAGAGGTATAATTTTAATCCATTATATTTTTAACATGAAGATTTGAACCATTTCGGGGGTTTCAATTTAATTCGAAATGATTTTTAAAATTTGACGTAAATTCCCCACCCCCGCGAGTAGGTTTTAAATTTGCTACCTTTAATTTGACTGTAAGTTTCCCCACCCACGCGAGTAGGGGTTTTATTACGCACTTGAAATATTGACTGTAAAAATTCCCTACCCACGCGATAGGTTATATTTTCGACCTTGAAATATTGACTGTAAGTTCCCTACCCCCGCGAGTTTGGTTATATTACGCTCCTGAAATTTGACTGTAAGTTTCCTACCCCCCGCGAGTAGGTATATTACGTACCTTGAAAAAATTTACGTAAGTTCCCTACCCCCGCGAGTAGGTTTTTTTACGCTACCTTGAAAAATTGACGTAAGTTCCCTACCCACGCGGTTTTGGTTTATTTCGCTTCCCTTTAAAAATTGACTGTAAGTTCCCCACCCCCGCGAGTAGGTTTATTTCCTACCCTTTAATATTGACTGTAAATTCCCTACCCACGCGATAGTTATATTTTGTACCCTTTAAAATTGACTGTAAGTTCCCCACCCCCGGAGTAGGTTAATTTCCTACCCTTTAAATATTGACTGTAAGTTTCCTACCCACGCAGTAGGTTATATTACCTACCTTTTAAATATTGACTTAAGTTCCCCACCCCCGCAGTGGTTTTTTTGCTACCTTGAAATATTGACTGTAAGTTCCCCCCACGGGGAGTTGGGTTTTAATACGCAACCTTGAAATTTTTAGTAAGTTCCCTACCCCGCGAGTAGGTTATATTACGCTACCTTGAAAATTGACGTAAAATTCCTACCCCGCGAGTGGGTTTATTACGCAACCGGGAAAAATTGACTGTAATTCCTACCACGCGAGTAGGTTTTATTACCAAACCCTTTAAATTGCGTAAGTTCCCACCCACGCGAGTGGTTATATTACGCTACTTGAAATATTTCGTAAGTTCCCCACCCCCGCGAGAGGTTAATTACGCTACCCTTTAAATATTGACTGAAGTTTCCTACCCACCGAGTTGGTTATATCGCTACCTTGAAAAATTTTTCTGTAATTCCCTACCCCGCGAGTAGGTTATATTACGCTCCTTGAAATATGACTGTAAGTTCCCCCACCCACGGAGTAGGTTATATTTCGCACTTGAAAAATTGACTGTAAATTCCCACCCACGCGAGTAGGTTATATTTCGCTACCTTTAATATTGACTGTAAATTCCCCACCCAAGCGAGTAGGTTATATTTTCGCTACCTGAAATATTGCTGTAAGTTCCCCACCCCCGCAGTAGGTTTTTATTACGCAACTTTAAATATTGATGTAAGTTCCCTACCCCCGCGATAGGTTTTTCGCTACCTTAAAAAATTGACTGTAAGTTCCCTACCCCCGCGGGGTAGGTTATATTCGCAAAAATGAAAAATTTACTGTAAATTCCCTACCCACGCGAGTAGGTTATATTACGCAACCTTGAAATATTTACTGTAAGTTCCTACCCACGCGGTAGGTTATATTACGCTACCTTGAAATATTTTACGTAAATTTTCCTACCACGCGATAGGTTATATTACGCACCTTGAAATCTCTGGGTTTGGAGACTGATCATCTGTTTTCTATAAAAGGTTTTTCTCAAGGTTTTAACTTTAATTGGTGTTTTACCCGAGAATTTAAAAAGTCAAAGAATGCTATATTTTCGGAAAAAATGGTAATTTGAGAATAGATATGACATTTTGGGAAAAACCGAAAAGATGAGAAAGAATTGTCTGTGTTTGGGGAAACAATGCGATTTTTAAAAAAAAAAAAAATAGAAAAGTGTTAGGCATACCGAGTATGAAAAGAATTTGTGAAAAGATAAATATTGCCTTGAAAATTTTAACGGAAGATACGCCTCGTTTTGGGATGTTTTTCCGCAAAAAAATTTAAATGGTTTTTATGGGATAAAAGATAAGCCGGAATTTTCTTCATTTAATATATTGACCGTAAGATGAAAATATGGGTCATTGGGTTTCTTATTGTGAACAAAAAAACATATTAATTATTTTTGATAGTTTCGGGGTGGATTTTAAAAAAATTATCAAATATATAGAGAAAAAATTTTATACAGAGAAATTTATGTACGGTATTAATCAGAGGTTCAACTGAAAAATCATTGTTGTGCGGGTTTTATGCTAATATTTTGTGTAAAGTTAACAAAAATTTTAAACGTAAAGAAAAATTTACCTATTTGTTTAAAAATTTTGGGAGAAATAAATTAAAGAATGACCAATTTTTAATGAAATATGCATATGAGCATTTCAATATCCCCTTTTTCAAGTTATTTGCTAAAATTAACGTGGAAAAAATTTTTAAAATTTGTGTAAAATATTGGAATTATAAAAACGGGGGGTGAGGCGTTTAGAGGCGGGGCGAAAGGGGCATAACGCTGCTTAAAGCCCCTGCTGGGGCACTTTTGCATTACTGTCATTAAAAATTTGGGCAAGGATGAATCCAATTCAGTACTCCCTTTGGGGTATCTGCGAGGAGTAGAGAAGACTGCATCCCTGTGTATGTCGGAATAATCCACCCGCGGTAAATGGTAAATGATTTTTTTTCATTTCTTTGTGAAACTTGTTCTAATATTTAAAAAAAACTTTTTACACATAAATGATTTTTGAAGGTATTATTAACCAATAAAACTTTTTTTTTAAACAAAAAAGATAGCCTTATTTCTTTTTCTAAGAGATTTTTTTTTTTTTTTGCCAGATGCGTTTAATGCGCTTTTTGGAACTTATTTGCGCAAATCAAATCCGACAGGGAAAATTTTTGCGAGTTAATGGGATTGTTAGGAGCGAGATCCCCCCAGCCTCCTACCCCTCCATTGGGGTGCTGTTGCTACCCCCTCCTACCAAAGAGACTTCTCCCCCACCTCTGTGGGGTTGAGACTGTGCCTCCTACCGGTGGTTGATGTTAACGTTTTATCCAGGGTATTGTCTCCTACCCACGCCCAGATCGACCCTTCTCCCCAGTTCAATGAGTGGAGAAAGTTAGTATTGTTATTGCGAAAATGCTATGGAGCGAGTGGAATTTTTATGACAATTCCCAACCAAAATTTAGTATGGTGGGATTCCCCATTTATTTTCCCCGCTTCCCCCCAGAAGTTTATTGTATAACAGATGGGAAGAAAATGCACCCTGAACAAAATGCAAGAAATTCTAAAGAGAAGAAAAATTACCTCGTTTATTTTAGTCAATGAATTTTGCTTTTTTCAATGAAATTTTTATTTTTTTGTTTTTCCCGAAAAGTAAAGGCTGTATAATAAAAAATGAAAAAAATATTGTGTTTTTTATCCGAAATGGTTTTCTGATGATGAAATGTTTTCCCCTTTATGTATATTGTAGGGGTTTAAAATTCGACATGATTTAGCTTGTATGTTGACGTCCCGACAGAAGGTAAGTGTCCCCTTTTTTTAAAATTTAATGAACTAAAAAGGGTCGACAAAATTCAGTCGGGGTGCGCATGACTACTCTATCCCCCCATTAACTAAAAGGGGAGCAAGAAAAACCTGTGGCGCTGGGCCTTTTTAGTTCATTTTAAATTAATGAGAGGAATATAGTCATGACCGCCCAGTAAACACCCTTCATTAGACCCTTTGTAAACATGCCCCCCAAGGGGGAGTCTATTTTGAATGCTTATACCAGGGGGGATTCCAAAAAATTTTATCCCAGGAGTTTTAGTCTGGGGATTGTGAGAAATTTTGGGGTTTAAAAGGGGGGTACCCAAAAATTTGTCCAAGGAATTGGGAAATTTAAAACCCTTTATCCGAGGAGATGGAGTAGGTATTGTAAAAAAATTTGGGGGACCCAAAAAAAAAACCTTTTATCCCAAAGGGGATGGGGAATTTCGAAAAAACCCCCTAGGGGGGGGAAACCAAAAAACTTGATCCAAGGAGATGGAGAATTTCGAAAACCCCATAGGGGGGATCCAAAAAAAATTTGATCCCGGGGTTGGAGAATTTCGAAACCCCCATGGGGGGATCCAAAAAAAAAATTTTATCCCAGGGGGATGGAGAGCACAAGAAAGAAATTCAAAAAAAAAAAACGAAACCCCATAGGGGAGAATCCAAAAAACCTGGATCCAGGGAGTCATAAGAAAAAAAATTCGAGGGGGGGGCACCGGATGACGCTGCGAAAGGGGCGGGCGGGGGGCGCGAAAGGGGGGGCGCGGGGGGGGGCGCGCGGGCGGGCTGCGGGGGGGGGGCGCGAGGCGCGACGGCGGGGGGGCGCGAAGGGGGGTGCGAAGGGGGGGGGGGTCGTGGCGGGGGTATTGGTTGGGGGGGCAGGGGGAGTAGTCTCGAGGGCGAGGTCATGGTCAAAACCGGAAGTAAACCTAGGTGTGAAAGGTGACCCTCCGCGGTGGTCCTAGACCGGAACCGCTCATGGAAGGGGCCCTAAACCGGGTACACCGCTCGTGGAAGGCCCTAAACCCGGGTACACCCCTGTGGAAGGCCCTAAACCCGGATACACCGCTCAGTGGAAAATTTCACTACTTATATATATATATAAATATATATATATATATATATATATATATATATTATATATATATATATATAATATATTAATATATATATATATATATACATATATATATATATATATATATATATATATATATATATATATATATATATATATATATAATTATATATATATATATATAACATTGCGACTAGCCAAGGCTCGATCCCATGTTGTTTTGGCTCGTCTCATGGTGAGCGAAAACCACATGACGCTCTAACCCAGAGGACCACCAAATCTTACACAAAATTTTAACGAAACCCCAGCAGAGCTGGGTACGAGCTAATTAAAATTCCCCCTTCCCCTCGGGGTGAAACTACCCTTTAAACGACTGTTTTTTAAATTTTAAAATTTTACCCAAACAAACAAGGGAAATTAAAACAATAAAAAAAACACCGACAAACCCCAAGGTTTTAAACCCTTTCCCTCAAGGTTTAATCCTTTCGTCGATAAAAAATTTTCAATCTTCCAGTTTACAGGAAGCCCAAACCAGTGTGTCGTCATAAAATTAAATCATTTTTCCCAAATCTTAAATCTAGATTTTTAAATGAGTGTTTTTTTTTTTACATTTTTTCCTGAGAGTTTTTGCGAAATCTGCAGTCCTGATTATTTGTAAAATAAAAATCAAAAAGGGATATTTAACAAACCAAAAAACCCCGAGATACCCCCGGGGAATTTGTTGAAAAGGGCCCCTACGGGCCCAGCTAGGCGCCCTTTCTAAAAAGAACTGAACCTGGGGAAACACCACCGGGGAAAATGTACTGGGGGGTATTTACAAGACCCTTTTGCACCTTTATCCACTTCATACTTTGGTCAGACAGCAAACCTCAAAAACCCAAATTTTATCCCAACCCCAGTACTAAAAATTAGGAAGGCCATGTGTCGAATGTGTCTTTAACCATGTCCAGCCCTTTGTAATCCCCCTGGGGGGGGTTTCACCCAGATTTTGTACCAACCAGTTCCGTCATGGAACAGCTCTTGAAACATCATAGAAATGTAATATAAACCAAATTTTTGGCTCTAAAAAACTCTGATAGCAAATTTAGGGGAGTCTATTTTTGGCAAAAGCCTTCACAAAAATTAATACAAAAATGCGGGAAATTTTTCCCTTTAATGCCAGGAGGCCCTCGGAGGGTTTTTTGGCTTTTTCGCCCCAAGTTTTGGCACTGAACATCTTTTGTATCCCCCATCGTGGAAAAATAAATAAAATCATAAGTTCGCCCGCTAACGCGATATAAAACACCAGGGTTGGGGGTCTTCCATGAATGTCGACATAATGCATAACCCCCCCAGCTAATTTTACGGGGTACTTTAGGGGGTGTGTTCCAATCACAGACTGCAACCTGAGTCATATAACATCAGTAGAAAGGGAAGTGGGCTTTGGGGGTTTCATTTAGGTATGCAAAATATCCTAGGAAAGACCCCCAAGAAAAGGGGCAAAAAAAATTTAAATTGAGGCCCCTAACCTGCCCAAAGTACAGGGGTAAAAAGGTACACAAAGTTGATTGAAACCAAATTTTTTGTGGTTTTTTTGGTTTTTATGCTTTTAGTAAAAAATTTAAAATTTAAAAATTTGGAAACAGGGGCATTAAAAAGAAAAATTGGGAATTTGGGGCTAGCTATTATAAAAAAAAAAAAATCAGAATAAAAGAGTTTAAATGCGGAAATTTTAATTTGGGCCACCGAAAATATTTCCGAATATTCTGGGAAAGTTCGGGGGTCATAGGGTTTTGCATTGAAAAATTGGGCACTTTTTCCCTTTTTTATTTTATTAATTAAAGGGTCCCCCCACAATAGCTGCATCTATACTCGATTACAAATTCAGAAATTTTCCCTTGTGTTAAAAAGACCTTTTCTCAGGGGGTTAAGAAGCCTGGGGCCTAAATAATTAAATATCTCCTAGTTACTCTAGCCCATCCTATCTGAAAAACTGGAGGCCTAGCTCACCCGACTCCAAGGGGAGGGGTGTGGAGGGCCCGGGTTAGGTGGCTGGAAAATTGGGCCCCGTGTCATGTACAGCTTGTCTTTCTGCATATTAAGATCGCCTGTCTGCGATTTTTTTTGCGCCCCGCGCACACACACAACAAAACACAAAAACCACCACACACACACACACACACACACACAACACACACACACACACACACACACACCAAACACACCCACACACAAACTGTGAGGCCCTACTCACCCGACTCCTTTATGAGTGGATTGGGGGTTTTGCGATTTGGAAAAGGATACGGCCTGCCCGAGTAACTTTAAAGGAAAGAATCAGTTCGAACCAGGTTTCCCGCAAGAAAAGAAAGACTGAGGACAAAGGGGGGTACCAGAGAGTAAAACCTCGACCCCCCAAAAGGAACACAAGAAAAAGGACTACACTGAAAGGGGAGGGTACAGAGACGCAAGGGGGAAAACGAGAAGAAATGAAAATGACAGCCCCAAAGACAAAAAGGGGGAAGGGCAAACACACCCCAACAAATCTCCCCCCCAAAAGACCCACCCCCGACATTCCCAACGCAAATGAGGGAACCCCATACTACAACCCACTCACTGTTTCCCTCGGGCCCCCAACCCCCAAACAAAACCTCACCCCAAAAAAGCTGTCCCCCTTTTTGGGGATTCTGACCCCACCCCCATCAACACAAAACCCCACCCAAAACCCACAACCCCATTAGGGCCCCCCCAAGGCCCTCGCTTTTCCCCCCCAAACCCCCAAATTCTTGCATGGGCCCCAAAGATAAAAAAAGGGAAAAAAAGGGGTTTAAAGGGGGATTTGGGAAAAATTAAAAGAAAAACAGAGGGGTGAAATTTAAAGAATCAGTGAAAAAATCCCCCTACATCATAGCAGACAAAACAAAACTCCGCTGAGACAATAAAAGACACAATCTTCCCAACAGGGTATCAGATTTCCCGAGGAAAGATAGAAGAGTAGAGGGGGGGAGGGGTTGCACTGCTCCCCTAAAAAAACCAAAGGGGGTTTGAGGAAAAAAAAAAGGGATGGACATGTTTGGGGAAAAAAGACAACATTGTAAAGGGACAATTCCCGTCCGGGGAACAAAAAATATTTATTGGAGTGGAAAGTAAAAACCCACCACAGAACTGCAGGAGGCCCAAAGAGGAGTACGAAGAAAACAACAGGGTGATGGTGGGACACACGGCGAGTGGCAAGAAAGCTCAAATCGGGGCAGAGCAAATTTTCTGGGTAATGGGCGTTTCAAAACCCCAGGGAGGGGGTTCCACTGGGGAAAAAAATTGGGAAAACCACATGGGGGTCCCCAAAAAAAAGGGAAAAGGCCAAGATGAAAGGAAAAATGGGGAACTTTGAAACCCCCGCAATTCAAACATTTCAGGGACACAACCAGAGGGGAGAGGGGAGGGGTGAGCCAGCAAGAATGGGGTTTTTGTGGGTTTACCCGAGCATTCCAAAAATTTGGGGGACATCACTTACGAGAGGCCCCTTGGGGCTAGCGGAAACAATTTTGGGTTTTTGAGTTTTTTTACAAATAGTAGAGTTAAAAAGTGGAGAAGGTTAAAAAGGAAAATGAAGGGGACGGCCCAAAATATAAAAGGGGACCCACACAGGGGAAAGAAAACTTCCTTTTCAAAAAGGTTCCCGGGGACAGGAAAAATGGAGGGAAAAACAGTAAACGAGATGATGGAATATTTTGGGCCAAAAAAAAAGTGCAAAGGGGGCAGAGGAAAGTTTTGTTCCCAAAGGGAAAAAGAGATAATAGGAAAACCAAAACGAGTCCTTGGTTTACCCAAAGGGTGTAGGGAGGCAAAAACTAAGTGCAACAGAGAACGGAAAAGGTACAGGAGGCATAGGACCCAAGAAAACAAGGAGGTTAGTAGAAGAGCCAGAAACGAGTATGCACAGATAAGGAGGGAGGCCAGCGACAGTATGAAAACGACATAGCATCGAAAGTCAAATCTGACCCGAAACTGCTGTATAGCCACATTAGGAGGAAGACAACAGTAAAGGGGACCAGGTGATAAGGCTGAGGAAAGAAGGTGGAGAGCTCACAAAAACGATCAAGAGGTATGTGAGGAGCTCAACACGAGATTTAAGGAAGTATTTACAGTAGAGACAGGAAGGACTCTGGGGGGACAGACCAGATGGGGACACCAGCAAGGAATACACCAACAAGTGTTGGACGACATACATACAGATGAGGAGGTGAAGAAACTGCTAAGGGACATCGATACCTCAAAGGCAATGGGACCAGACAACATCTCTCCGTGGGTCCTTAGAGAGGGAGCAGATATGTTGTGCGTGCCACTTACCACAATCTTCAACACATCCCTGGAAATAAATGGTATAAAATACCGACACAATGGAAATATAAACACAAATGCAGTATAATATGATCCTTTATTGACAACGTTTCACCCACACAGTGGGCTTTTTCAAGTCACACACGGATCTACCTGGGGTTGGAAGGTATGAGAGTATTTATAGTCATGTTCAGAATGTTGAGGTCAGGTGAAGAATGCTGCATCTGATGATCTACCGGGTGGGGTTATAGAAGGTCTAAACTTGTCCAATACCCCCGCCAAGCTACCCCAAAACTCTATAATCCACCGGTAGATCATTTAGATGCCCGCATTCTTCACCTGACCTCAAACATTCTGAACCTGACTATAAATACTCTCGTTACCTTCCAACCCCAGGTAGATCCGGTGTGTGACTTGAAAAAGCCCACTGTGTGGGGTGAAACGTTTTTCAATTAAAAGGGTCATATTATACTGCATTTGTGTTTATTTTTCCACATCCCTGGAAACTGGGCAACTACCTGAGGTATGAAGATTGAGACACTTATGCAGCATATGGGAATCTTTATTCAGGAAACGTTTCGCCACACAGTGGCTTCATCAGTCAAATACAAAAAGGGAAGGCGTAAGGAGAGGAGGAGGAAATGAGGTAATCAGTCCTCAACCTGGAGTCGATTGTGTTCAGTCCATCAATCTTGTAGATGTACAGTATAGGGCCGTAGACGTGGCTTTATACTGTAGTGAGGTGACGTGAAGCAGATGGAGGCGGGGTCTTGTGGTTACCATCCACTAGTCGAGTAGGTCTCGCAAAGGTTGAACAAGTGTTGAAGAATTCTTTGTAACAAGATCCCACGATGCTGCAGTGTCTGACAGTTGTGATGAATGGTTTGAAAAAAACCCACAAGTTGAAGATTGAGACACTTATGCAGCATATGGGAATCTTTATTCAGGAAACGTTTCGCCACACAGTGGCTTCATCAGTCCATTACAAAGAGGAAAAGGCGTAAGGAGAGGAGGAGAATGAGGTAATCAGTCCCTCAACCTGGAGTCGATGTGTTCAGTCCCTCAATCTTGTAGAATGTACAGCATAGGGCCGTAGACGTGGCTTATATACTGTAGTGAGGTGACGTGAAGCAGATGGAGGCGGGGTCATAGTGGTACCATCACTAGTCGAAGTAGGTCTTCGTCCAAAGGTTGAACAAGTGTTGAAGAATTCTTTTTAACAAGATCCCATGATGCTGCAGTGTCTGACAGTTGTGGGTGAATGTTTGAAAAAAACCCACAAGTTGAAGATTGAGACACTTATGCAGATATGGAATCTTTAATCAGGAAACGTTTCGCCACACAGTGGCTTCATCAGTCCAATACAAAAAGGAAGGCGTAAGGAGGAGGAGGAGAATGAGGTAATCAGTCCCTCAACCTGGAGTCGATGTGTTCAGTCCATCAATCTTGTAGAATGTACAGCATAGGGCCGTAGACGTGGCTTATATACTGTAGTGAGGTGCGTGAAGCAGATGGAGGCGGGGGGCATAGTGGTACCATCCACTAGTCGAGTAGGTCTTCGTCCAAAGGTTGAACAAGTGTTGAAGAATTCTTTGTAACAAGATCCCCTGATGCTGCAGTGTCTGACAGTGTGATGAAAAGGTTTGAAAAAAACCGACAAGTTGAGATTGAGACACTTATGCAGCATATGGGAAAACTTTATTCAGGAAACGTTTCGCCACACAGTGGCTTCAAACGTCCAATACAAAGAGGGAAGGCGTAGGAGAGGAGGAGAATGAGGTAATCAGTTCCCTCAACCCGGAGTCGATGTGTTCAAAGTTCATCAATCTTGTAGAAGTACAGCATAGGGCCGTAGACGTGCTTATATACTGTAGTGGGTACGTGAAGCCCGATGGAGGCGGGGTCATAGTGGTACCAACCACTAGTGAAGTAGGTCTTCGTCCAAAGGTTGAACAGTGTTGAAGAATTTCTTTGGGAACAAGATCCATGATGCTGCAGTGGTCTGCAGTTGTGATGAATGGTTTGGAAAAACCGCAATTGATGATTAAGGGCACTTATGCAGCATATGGGAATCTTATTCAGGAAACGTTTTCGCCACACAGTGGCTTCATCAGTCCATTTCAAAGAGGAGGCGTAAGGGAGGAGGAGAATGAGGTAATCAGGCCCTCAACCTGGAGTCGATTGTGTTCAGTCCATCAATCTTGTAGAAGGGACCGCATAGGGAGTAGACGTGGCTTATATACTGTAGTGAGGTGACGTGAAGCGATGGAGGCGGGGTCATAGTGGTACCCTCCACTAGTCGAAGTAGGTCTTCGTCCAAAGGTTGAACAAAGTGTTGAGAATTCTTTTGAACAAGATCCCTTTAGCTGCAGTGTCTGACAGTTGTGATTGAATGGTTTGAAAAAAAAAACCCACAAGTTGAAGATTGAGACATTATGCAGCATATGGGAATCTTTATTCAGGAAACGTTTCGCCACACAGTGGCTTCATCAGTCCAATACAAAGAGGAAGGCGTAAGGAGAGGAGGAGAATGAGGTAATCAGTCCCTCAACCCGGAGTCGATGTGTTCAGTCCCTTTAATCTTGTAGAATGTACAGCATAGGGCCGTAAAACGTGGCTTATATACTGTAGTGAGGTGACGTGAAGCAGATGGAGGCGGGGTCATAGTGGTACCATCCACTAGTCGAAGTAGGTCTTCGTCCAAAGGTTGAACAAGTGTTGAAGAATTCTTTGTAACAAGATCCCATGATGCTGCAGTGTCTGACAGTTGTGATGAATGGTTTGAAAAACCGACAAGTTGAAGATTGAGACACTTATGCAGCATATGGGAATCTTTATTCAGGAAACGTTTCGCCACACAGTGGCTTCATCAGTCCAATACAAAGAGGAAGGCGTAAGGAGAGGAGGAGAATGAGGTAATCAGTCCCTCAACCTGGAGGCATCATGGGATCTTGTTACAAAGAATTCTTTAACACTTGTTCAACCTTTGGACGAAGACCTACTTCGACTAGTGGATGGTACCACTATGACCCCGCCTCCATCTGCTTCACGTCACCTCACTACAGTATATAAGCCACGTCTACGGCCCTATGCTGTACATTCTACAAGATTGATGGACTGAACACATCGACTCCAGGTTGAGGGACTGATTACCTCATTCTCCTCCTCTCCTTACGCCTTCCTCTTTGTATTGGACTGATGAAGCCACTGTGTGGCGAAACGTTTCCTGAATAAAGATTCCCATATGCTGCATAAGTGTCTCAATCTTCAACTTGTCGGTTTTTCAAACCATTCATCACGACTGTCAGACTCTGCAGCATCATGGGATCGTGTTACAAAGAATTCTTCAACACTTGTTCAACCTTTGGACGAAGACCTACTTCGACTAGTGGATGGTACCACTATGACCCCGCCTCCATCTGCTTTACGTCACCTCACTACAGTATATAAGCCACGTCTACGGCCCTATGCTGTACATTCTACAAGATTGATGGACTGAACACATCGACTCCAGGTTGAGGGACTGATTACCTCATTCTCCTCCTCTCCTTACGCCTTCCTCTTTGTATTGGACTGATGAAGCCACTGTGTGGCGAAACGTTTCCTGAATAAAGATTCCCATATGCTGCATAAGTGTCTCAATCTTCAACTTGTCGGTTTTTCAAACCATTCATCACAACTGTCAGACACTGCAGCATCATGGGATCTTGTTACAAAGAATTCTTCAACACTTGTTCAACCTTTGGACGAAGACCTACTTCGACTAGTGGATGGTACCACTATGACCCCGCCTCCATCTGCTTCACGTCACCTCACTACAGTATATAAGCCACGTCTACGGCCCTATGCTGTACATTCTACAAGATTGATGGACTGAACACATCGACTCAGGTTGAGGGACTGATTACCTCATTCTCCTCCTCTCCTTACGCCTTCCTCTTTGTATTGGACTGATGAAGCCACTGTGTGGCGAAACGTTTCCTGAATAAAGATTCCCATATGCTGCATAAGTGTCTCAATCTTCAACTTGTCGGTTTTTCAACCATTCATCACAACTGTCAGACACTGCAGCATCATGGGATCTTGTTACAAAGAATTCTTCAACACTTGTTCAACCTTTGGACGAAGACCTACTTCGACTAGTGGATGGTACCACTATGACCCCGCCTCCATCTGCTTCACGTCACCTCACTACAGTATATAAGCCACGTCTACGGCCCTATGCTGTACATTCTACAAGATTGATGGACTGAACACATCGACTCCAGGTTGAGGGACTGATTACCTCATTCTCCTCCTCTCCTTACGCCTTCCTCTTTGTATTGGACTGATGAAGCCACTGTGTGGCGAAACGTTTCCTGAATAAAGATTCCCATATGCTGCATAAGTGTCTCAATCTTCAACTTGTCGGTTTTTCAAACCATTCATCACATCACATACCTGAGGTATGGAAGACGGCAAATGTAGTTCCCATTTTCAAAAAAGGAGACAGAAAAGAGGCACTAAACTATAGACCTGGTCATTGACGTGTTATAGAAATGCAAAATTATGGAGAAGATTATCAGGAGGAGAGTGCTGGAGCACCTGGAACGGAACAGGAGTATAAATGTCAACCACCGATTCAGGGAAAGGGGAAATCCTGTGTCACAAACCTTCGGGATTTTTAAATGATAAAAACAGAAGTAAGACAAGAGAGAGAGAGGGGTGGGTTAAATTGCATCTTCTTGGACTGCAAGAAGGCCTTGACACAGTTCCTCACAAGAGTTAGTGCAGAAGCTAGAGCATCAGGCGCATATAACAGGAAGGGCACTGCAATGGATCAAGAATACCTGACAGGGAGGCAACAACGAGTCATGGTACGTAATGATGTATCACAGTGGGCACCTGTGACGAGCGGGGGTCCCACAGGGGTCGGTCCTAGGACCAGGGCTTTTTTGGTATATGTGAACGACATGATGGAAGGGTTAGACTCAGAAGTGTCCCTGTTTGCAAATGATGTGAAGTTAATGAGGAGAATTAAATCTGATGAGGACCAGGCAGGACTTCAAAGAGACGTGGACAGACTGGACACCTGGTCCAGCAAATGGCTTCTCGAATTTAATTCTGCCAAATGCAAAGTCATGAAGATAGGGGAAGGGCACAGAAAGACCAAAAGACAGAGTATAGGCTAGGGGGCCAAAGACTGCAAACCTCACTCAAGGAGAAAGATCTTGGGGTGAGTATAACACCGAGCATGTCTCCGGAAGCACACATCAATCAGAAAAACTGCTGCAGCATATGGGCGCCGGGCAAACCTGAGAACAGCATTCCGATACCTTAGTAAGGAATCATTCAAGACACTGTACACCGTGTATGTCAGGCCCATACTGGAGTATGCAGCACCCGTTTGGAACCCGCACTTGATAAAGCACGTCAAGAAACTAGAGAAAGTACAAAGGTTTGCGACAAGGTTAGTTCCAGAGCTAAGGGGAATGTCCTATGAAGAAAGATTAAGGGAAATCGGCCTGAGGACACTGGAGGACAGGGGGGTCAGGGAGGGCATGATAACGACATATAAAATACTGCGTGGAATAGACAAGGTGGACAAAGACAGGATGTTCCAGGGAGGGGACACAGAAACAAGAGGCCACCCAAATTTGGGAAATTGAAGACACAAATGAGTCAGAGAGATAGTAGGAAGTATTTCTTCAGTCATAGAGTTGTAAGGCAGTGGAATAGCCTAGAAAATGACGTAGTGGAGGCAGGAACCATACACAGTTTTAAGACGAGGTTTGATAAAGCTCATGGAGCGGGGAGAGAGAGGGCCTAGTAGCAACCGGTGAAGAGGCGGGGCCAGGAGCTAGGACTCGACCCCTGCAACCACAAATAGGTGAGTACAAATAGGTGAGTACACAACAAACAAACACACACACATGACGGAAGGTATGGACTCAGAAGTGTCCCTGTTTGCAGATGTGAAGTTAATGAGGAGAGTTAAATCAGACGCGGACCAGACAGGTCTACAAAGAGACCTGGACAGGCTGGATGCGTGGTCCAGCAACTGGCTCCTAGAATTTAACCCCGCCAAATGCAAAGTCATGAAGATCGGAGAAGGGCAAAGAAGACCGCAGACAGAGTATAGCCTAGGAGGCCAAAGGCTGCAAACCTCACTCAAGGAGAAAGATCTAGGAGTGAGTATAACACCGAGTACATCGCCAGAAGCACACAACCAGATAACTGCTGAGGCATATGGGCGCCTGACAAACCTGAGAATAGCGTTCCGGTACCTCAGTAAGGAATCGTTCAAGACTTTATACACTGTGTACGTCAGGCCCATACTGGAGTACGCAGGACCAGTTTGGAACCCACACCTGGTCAAACACGTCAAGAAATTAGAGAAAAGGCAAAGGTTTGCAACAAGGCTAGTTCCAGAGCTAAGGGGAATGTCCTATGAAGAAAGGTTAAGGGAAATCGGTCTGACAACACTGGAGGACAGGAAGCTCAGGGAAGACATGATAACGACATGCAAAATACTGCGGGGAAATAGACAAGGTGGACAGAGACAGGATGTTCCAGAAATGGGAAAACAGAAATATATATTTTATATATATATATATATATATATATAAATATATATTATATATATATATATATATATATATATATATATATATATATATATATATATTATATATATATATATTCACGATAAAAGTACTGTAACATATCACCTTCAACGCCGTACATAAAAAAGGTTCTAGTATATAAGACTCCCACAAATAATTCATCACAAGCAATCTCAACCACTAGCATATCTTATGGAGGAGAAAATGAAGAAATATTTATAAAAATCAGTCTTGGAACACACATTTACGATGAAGCCGCCATCCTTCCTAGAAAGTGAAACCAGGTGTAATCTTAATCATTTCTCATCCTTGAAGAGATCCAGGTAATGTGCAGCTGGACCAAAGTGTGCTTAATAACCATAAAAACATTCTTTTTACAACTTGTATACCAAGGAGCAAATTTAAACGTTACCTAGTAAAAAGATCTGGCGATGTATTTATATTCAGTCAGCATAATCGCTGGCTGGAAAATCCTGGAAGGCGGTGATCAGTTTTTTTTTCAGTGGTGATGGTCTTAGCCCCCCCCCCCCCTCTCATGGCCACCGAGCAGATTAACACATGCTTCAATACACAAATAACCCGCTCACACGAGAGAGGAGCTTACGACGACGCTTCGGGCCGACTTGGACTTCGTATGGTCCAAGTCGGACCGAAACGTCGTCGTAAGCTCCTCTCTCTCCTATATGCTGGATGTTTGTGAATCGTTTCATTCATGGTACTGTGCCTTTTTGTTTATTATGTTAAGGTGTATATTACAACTGAAACACAACGTGGTACTACAAGACTCAAATATGCAGGCTTTATTGTTTAGCTCCTGCTGCTAGTTCTTGCTGCTAGTTCTTGCTGCGAGTTCTTGCTGCTAGTTCCTGCTGCTAGTTCCTGCTGCTAGTTTCTGCTGCTAGAGAACAAGGAAGCACCATACCGTGACTGGAACCGTACACAAATAACCCGCACATAGGAGGGAGAGGAGCTTACGATGACAATTCAATCTGACTTTGAGTGTGTATTTCTGTTTTCTTGCATGCCTTCGCTTGGAGATCCTAGAGTACGTATACTGTGTCTCGCATACTTTGTGTGTCAGGATCTTTGTTTTGGGTTATTTTAAAGGCTCTGGTTGCTGCAAATTTAATTTCTGTGAATGCTTCTCCTACTTTGTGACACAGTAACACCTTCCTTAATTTAGAAGCAAGGCTTAACTTGAAGGGTGTCTTAAATAATTCGTCAAAATTACATTTATATAATTGTGTTTACAGTTGCAAATATCTTGGTAAACAAATTAGCACTATGAACATTAAAATGGTATAAAATACCGACAGGTTGTTAGATAAGACACATATGCAACAGTTAGGTATCTTTATTTCGAAACGTTTCGCCTACACAGTAGGCTTCTTCAGTCGAGTACAGAAAAGTTGATAGAAGCAGAAGATACCTGAAGACGATGTAATCAGTCCATCACCCTTAAAGTTTTGAGGTGGTCAGTCCCTCAGTCTGGAGAAGAGCATTGTCCATAGAATGAAACAATATCAGGTATCTTCTGCTTCTATCAACTTTTCTGTACTCGACTGAAGAAGCCTACTGTGTAGGCGAAACGTTTCGAAATAAAGATACCTAACTGTTGCATATGTGTCTTACCTAACAAATTAGCACTATGCCACTCTTAATCCACAACTAGGTTTTGGGGTGTCTGGCTTAAATCATCCAAGATCATCCTAAATCCAACTTTCAACAACTACCTCTATAAAATAGCGTGCTAGGAGCATGGCAACTTATTCATGGCTCTACTGGATTTACACGAAGTAGAATTATCCTTTGATAAGGAATAACATATGTGAAATATTCATTGCTTCAAGGCTATACTCATGAGTGGTCTTGATAATGAATGAACTTGTAAACTGAGTTTGTCCACTTTTGTTTTTTATGTTGTAAATAAAAGAGAGTGGGTTATAATCCGAGTATATTGGAATTGTGTAAGGTGGCACTCCCAGACACACATCAGAGTGTTCAAGTTTGTTACCAGGGTGAGCACTCTTCAATATTGGTGCCGTGCTAAGCAGTCTTTCTCAGGCATTAACAGGAAAATTCGGCATAGAATTTATTTACAAAGTAACAGATGAAATAAGGGAGGTATTGCTGGGCAAAAATGCTGATCAATCCAGCTATGCCCAAAACTGCATCTTATCTTTTCTTGTAGTATGTCTTGCATGCGACAGGTAACATCTCTCTTTGCTTAATGATATAGCCCAGGAAAATAATCTTCACCTGCTTAATTTAGTTTTTTGCCAGCTGCCCCAACAAGTGCTACTGGGACAGCTTTTTTTAAACAATATCTCTAGTGGAAGATGTTGACATAGCCTTCCACACTGGATAATTTCAGTGACCAGTAAGGTTATAAAAAATGGTGCAGGACAGGAGGATGATGTTGCCATGGACTATTGCTACCCAACTTAAACCACTCTAAACCCTCACTAAGCCCACTCTTAAGCTAGCACGGACTATCGTATGTCCTCAACAGATGGGGCAATCTAAAGTCGCCAGATGCTTGACAGTTGTAAAGTGGCTGCTTCAGGAGGCAACCGAGTCAATAATACTTGATAGCCTTAGCAGAACTAGTTAGTGGAAGACGTGGAGTAACAGAATTGAGGTAATACTAATTTAGTAGAGGTGGCTGTAACTCACGTTTTCAGTTCGGTTCCATCTTTTCTGTAAATTCCTCGTTAGTTTTCCATACTGTTTTGATATATTTTTCCTTTCCTGTTACAAACCGGGAAAGGCCTGAGGAAGTGAAAGGTGGAGAGAGAGAGTCTTCTGCTTTTCTATCCTAGTTTCATATATATATATATAATGCAGATATAAAAAAAAATAGATTGAACAAATTCTTCAATCTCACCAAAACTTTATCCATAACCTGCTCTTAAAATCTCAGTCTTAACCCCATTGAATACAGCTGTTTTAATCCGTTTCATTGAACACAGTTTTACTCAGTTTCATTGAACACAGCTGCTTTTCTCAGTTTCATTGAACACAGCTGCCTTTCTCAGTTTCATTGAACACAGCTGCTTTAATCAGTTTCATTGAACACAGCTGCTTTTCTCAGTTTCATTGAACACAGCTGCTTTTATCAGTTTCATTGAACACAGCTGCCTTTCTCAGTTTCATTGAACACGGCTGTTTTACTCAGTTTCATTGAACACAGCTGCTTTTCTCAGTTTCATTGAACACAGCTGCCTTTCTCAGTTTCATTGAACACAGCTGCCTTTCTCAGTTTCATTGAACACGGCTGTTTTACTCAGTTTCATTGAACACAGCTGTTTTACTCAGTTTCATTGAACACAGCTGCTTTACTCAGTTTCATTGAACACAGCTGTTTTACTCAGTTTCATTGAACGCAGCGCTTTCTCAGTTTCATTGAACACAGCTGCCTTTCTCAGTTTCATTGAACACAGCTGCCTTTCTCAGTTTCATTGAACACGGCTGTTTTACTCAGTTTCATTGAACGCAGCTGTTTTACTCAGTTTCATTGAACACAGCTGTTTTACTCAGTTTCATTGAACGCAGCTGCCTTTCTCAGTTTCATTGAACACAGCTGCCTTTCTCAGTTTCATTGAACACAGCTGCCTTTCTCAGTTTCATTGAACACGGCTGTTTTAAATCAGTTTCATTGAACGCAGCTGTTTTACTCAGTTTCATTGAACACGGCTGTTTTACTCAGTTTCATTGAACACAGCTGCCTTTCTCAGTTTCATTGAACACGGCTGTTTTACTCAGTTTCATTGAACACAGCTGCTTTACTCAGTTTCATTGAACACAGCTGTTTTACTCAGTTTCATTGAACACAGCTGCTTTACTCAGTTTCATTGAACACAGCTGTTTTACTCAGTTTCATTGAACACAGTGCTTTAAACTCAAGTTTCATTGAACACAGCGTTTTAAAATCAGTTTCATTGAACACAGCTGTTTACTCAGTTATGAACACAGCTGCTTTCTCAGTTCATTGAAACACGGCTGTTTTACTCAGTTTCATGAACACGGTGTTTACTCATTCATTAACGCGCGTTTTACCCCAGTTTCATTAACACACTGTTTTACTCAGTTTTCATTGACACGCTGCCTTCTCAGTTCATGAACACAGCTGTTTTACTCAGTTTCATTGAACACAGCTGCCTTCTCAGTTTCATTGAACACGGCGTTTTACCCAGTTCATGAACGCAGCTGTTTACTCAGTTCATTGAACACAGCTGTTTATTCATTTCATTGAACACACTCCTTTCCCCATTTCATTGACCGGCGTTTACTCATTTCATTGAACACAGCTGTTTTACTCATTTCTTGAACCAGCTTTTACCTCAGTTCATTGAACACAGCCTTTACTCAGTTCATTTAACACAGCTGTTTTACTCAGTTTCATTGAACACAGCTGCTTTACTCAGTTTCAATTAACACAGCTGTTTTTAACTCAGTTTCATTGAACCAGCTGTTTTACCCATTTCATTGAACAAAAGCCCGCCCTTTAAATCATTTCATTGAACACAGCTGTTTTACTCAAATTTCATTGAACACAGCTGCCTTCTCAGTTTCATTGAACCCCAGCTGTTTTAGTCATTCATTGAACAAAACTACCTTTCCTCAGTTTCCAAATTTAACGCAGCGTTTACTCATTTCATTGAACGCAGCTGTTTTACTCAGTTTCATTGAACACAGCTGCTTTAAATCAGTTTTCATTGAACACAGCTGTTTTACTCAGTTTCCCTTGAACACAGCTGTTTTACTCGTTTTCATTGAACACAGCTGTTTTACTCAGTTTTTATTGAACACAGCTGCTTTACTCATTCATTGAACACAGCGTTTTACTCAGTTTCATTGAACACAGCTTTTACCCCAGTTTCATTGAACACAGCTGTTTTACTCAGTTTCATTGAACGCAGCTGTTTTACTCAGTTTCATTGAACACAGCTGCTTTACTCAGTTTCATTGAACACAGCTGTTTTACTCAGTTTCATTGAACACAGCTGTTTTACTCAGTTTCATTGAAAAACAGCTGTTTTACTCAGTTTCCCTTGAACACGGCTGTTTTACTCAGTTTCATTGAACACAGCTGTTTTACTCAGTTTCATTGAACACAGCTGTTTTACTCAGTTTCATTGAACACGGCTGTTTTACTCAGTTTCATTGAACACAGCTGTTTTACTCAGTTTCATTGAACACAGCTGTTTTACTCAGTTTCATTGAACACGGCTGTTTTACTCAGTTTCATTCCCCAAACTCAGCTCCATAACAATATTGAAATCAAAACCTGACGACCTACTCCCTCTTCCCTCACGTCCCACACCACCACAACAGTAACAACCACACCAGTCCCATAAAATAAACAGAGACAGAATAAATCTCCGAAAACAGTGGGAGAAAATATTCAGCGTGTTAAACACAGTGTTACCAACAAGAGCAATGAGTCTAATCAATGGGTTTCAAAGGAACAACCAGATATTGCTGGTCGAGGATAGCTTAAATTTACACGTATGATAAAAAATGGAATTTTCACAGAGCTCATTATCAACACATCACTAATGTGGCCTTTAAAATTTTTTAAAGGGGTGGGCCGGAAAGCCAGAAGGCCTCTAATTAACGGGTCATTGTATAAATTAAGTTTCTGCTAGGACACACTGGCCTTGTTTCTTAACGACTAAAATATCGCCTCCACCAGAAGCCTAAGGAAATAAAGATAGAGAAAGGGGAGGAGATAACATTTTGAAGAGATTTAAGAAAAATAAACCTACTTGGGAAATGAAAACTAAATAAAGACATTAACACAGGAGCCAAAGTTGTTTAATCATTTATAAATAACTCACAGAAAACAACTTGAGGCTGAGGACGACGATCTCCCACGGGATCAGAAACCCGTTTCTTCCTTCCCCCTGTATCGAACTTGACCCCGCCTCCCATTTCCCAGGTGATCTGTGACTCATACGGATTTAACAGTTCATTATAATTGTAATAATAATTATAATAATAATTATAATAAAGACAAAGAATGAGTAAAACTGCAAGAAAACAATATGAATTCTGGAGATATCGGCTCAGAGGAAGCTACTGATTATATGGAAATTGATTGGAAAAGTCGACACCTACACCAGAGAGCAGAACAAACAGTGGCAGCAACAAAAAACTTTATATGCCAACATGCGTTTAGAGGTGGAAGCACGAGAGGTGGGGACGAACATGAAGGACTTTAAAACAGCGCAAGTTGCCAGTGTCATGAAATAGGAAATAAAATTCAAGGCAGCACAGGAAAGGAGAGCCAAATGAGATCCTTGAAGGATTTATTTCAACATATTAAAAGAAAATACTTGAAGTAAGTGATGCAAAGAGAGCTGGAGGGAGGTCATGGTAGCAATATAATCTAAAATCACGGAGGAATGGTGAAGTATGGAATATAACGAGTGAATTCGAAGAGAAACTGAGAGAGAATTTGGGAATGATAAAACAGAGAAGACCAAACCAGAAGCAAAACTGTTTAACTATTGTATAATAAGGAAAGTGACTGTAAGAGATCAAGTGATGAGACAGAGAGAAACGAGGAGCACTCTCCCTAGACAGCAGCAGAGTCACATTTCCTGGAGGTGTTGACAGACTACCAAGTAATAATGACAAGGGAACCTTGGAGCCACGACAGATAACATCAGCGGGTATGTGGAATAAACTATCCATATATAAATTTATGAATTAGTATAATAAGGCTCTAGAATACGGAAACCAGCAATGCTAACCAATGGAACACGAAATAAGCAGCGCCAACAGAATTCGAACCCCTGCAAAAACAAACAAACGAACACACACACACACACACACACACACACACACACACACACACACACACACACACACACACACACACACATACATATACACCAGTATTCATAGATGTAAATTTAAGCTTGTTCACTGAGCTAAGTGTATACAATCTATCCAAATTTATTTGAGACATAAATATCGTGAAAAGAATAGCTTCTAAATTATACATAAACTCGACCCAAGTTAAAAACTTTTTCGTTGTTCTCTAGTAAGAAGGAAACAGTTTGGTGTAAATGTTTGAGACTGTTTAAATAAATGTTTGAGTGAGTGAGAGTAAATGTTTGAGTGAGTGAGTGTAAATGTTTGAGTGAGTGAGTGTAAATGTTTGAGTGAGTTAGTGAAACTATTTGAATGAATGAGCATACGACCGAGAGAGAGAGAGAGTTATCTTGCTGGCCAGCTGTGAAGTGTTGTGTAGTGTAGTGATGTGTAATGTTGTGTAGTGCTGTGTTGTGTAGTTTTGTGTTGTGTACTTCTGTGTTGTGTAGTTCTGTGTAGTGATGTGTAGTGTTGTATTGTGTGGTGCTGTATTTTGTAGCATTGTGTAGTGCTGTGTTGTGTAGTGCTGTGTAGTGCTGTGTTGTGTAGTGATGTGTTGTGTAGTGCAGTGTAGTGCTGTATTGTGTAGTGCTGTGTTGTGTAGTGCTGTGTAGTGCTGTGTTGTGTAGTTTTGTGTGTTGTGTAGTGCTGTGTTGTGTAGTGCTGTGTTGTGTAGTGATGTGTTGTGTAGTGCTGTGTTGTGTAGTGCTGTGTTGTGTAGTGCTGTGTTGTGTAGTGCTGTGTTGTGTAGTGCTGCGTTGTGTAGTGCTGTGTTGTGTAGTGCTGTGTTGTGTAGTGCTGTGTTGTGTAGTGCTGTGTTGTGTAGTGCTGTGTTGTGTAGTGATGTGTTGTGTAGTGCTGTGTTGTGTAGTGCTGTGTTGTGTAGTGCTGTGTTGTGTAGTGCTGTGTTGTGTAGTGCTGTGTTGTGTAGTGCTGTGTTGTGTAGTGCTGTGTTGTGTAGTGCTGTGTTGTGTAGTGATGTCTTGTGTAAAACTGTGTGTGCTGCGTTGTGTAGTGCTGTGTTGTGTAGTGCTGTGTTGTGTAGTGCTGCGTTGTGTAGTGCTGCGTTGTGTAGTGCTGTGTTGTGTAGTGCTGTGTTGTGTAGTGCTGTGTTGTGTAGTGCTGTGTTGTGTAGTGCTGTGTTGTGTAGTGCTGTGTTGTGTAGTGCTGTGTTGTGTAGTGCTGTGTTGTGTAGTGCTGTGTTGTGTAGTGCTGTGTAGTGTAGTGCTGCGTTGTGTAGTGCTGCGTTGTGTAGTGCTGTGTTGTGTAGTGCTGTGTTGTGTTAGTGCTGCGTTGTGTAGTGCTGTGTTGTGTAGTGCTGTGTTGTGTAGTGCTGTGTTGTGTAGTGCTGCGTTGTGTAGTGCTGTGTTGTGTAGTGCTGCGTTGTGTAGTGCTGTGTTGTGTAGTGCTGTGTTGTGTAGTGCTGCGTTGTGTAGTGATGTCTTGTGTAATACTGTGTAGTGCTGCGTTGTGTAGTGCTGTGTTGTGTAGTGCTGTGTTGTGTAGTGCTGTGTTATGTAGTGCTGTGTTGTGTAGTGCTGTGTTGTGTAGTGCTGTGTTGTGTAGTGCTGTGTTGTGTAGTGCTGTGTTGTGTAGTGCTGTGTTGTGTAGTGCTGTGTTGTGTAGTGCTGTGTTGTGTAGTGATGTGTTGTGTAGTGCTGTGTTGTGTAGTGCTGTGTTGTGTAGTGCTGTGTTGTGTAGTGCTGTGTTGTGTAGTGCTGTGTTGTGTAGTGCTGTGTTGTGTAGTGCTGTGTTGTGTAGTGATGTCTTGTGTAAAACTGTGTAGTGCTGCGTTGTGTAGTGCTGTGTTGTGTAGTGCTGTGTTGTAGTGTAGTGCTGCGTTATGTAGTGCTGCGTTGTGTAGTGCTGTGTTGTGTAGTGCTGTGGTTGTGTAGTGCTGTGTTGTGTAGTGCTGTGTTGTGTAGTGCTGTGTTGTGTAGTGCTTGTGTTGTGTAGTGCTGTGTTGTGTAGTGCTGTGTTGTGTAGTGCTGTGTAGTGTGTGCTGCGTTGTGTAGTGCTGCGTTGTGTAGTGCTGTGTTGTGTAGTGCTGTGTTGTGTAGTGCTGCGTTGTGTAGTGCTGTGTTGTGTAGTGCTGTGTTGTGTAGTGCTGTGTTGTGTAGTGCTGCGTTGTGTAGTGCTGTGTTGTGTAGTGCTGCGTTGTGTAGTGCTGTGTTGTGTAGTGCTGTGTTGTGTAGTGCTGCGTTGTGTAGTGATGTCTTGTGTAATACTGTGTAGTGCTGCGTTGTGTAGTGCTGTGTTGTGTAGTGCTGTGTTGTGTAGTGCTGTGTTATGTAGTGCTGTGTTGTGTAGTGCTGTGTTGTGTAGTGCTGTGTTGTGTAGTGCTGCGTTGTGTAGTGCTGCGTTGTGTAGTGCTGTGTTGTGTAGTGCTGTGTTGTGTAGTGCTGTGTTGTGGTAGTGCTGCATTGTGTAGTGCTGTGTTGTGTAGTGCTGTGTTGTGTAGTGCTGCGTTGTGTAGTGCTGTGTTGTGTAGTGCTGTGTTGTGTATGCTGCGTTGTGTAGTGCTGTGTTGTGTAGTGCTGTGTTGTGTAGTGCTGTGTTGTGTAGTGCTGTGTTGTGTAGTGCTGCGTTGTGTAGTGCTGTGTTGTGTAGTGCTGTGTTGTGTAGTGCTGCGTTGTGTAGTGCTGTGTTGTGTAGTGCTGTGTTGTGTAGTGCTGTGTTGTGTAGTGCTGTGTTGTGTAGTGCTGCGATGTGTAGTGCTGCGTTGTGTAGTGCTGTGTTGTGTAGTGCTGTGTTGTGTAGTGCTGTGTTGTGTAGTGCTGCGTTGTGTAGTGCTGTGTTGTGTAGTGCTGTGTTGTGTAGTGCTGCGTTGTGTAGTGCTGTGTTGTGTAGTGCTGTGTTGTGTAGTGCTGCGTTGTGTAGTGCTGCGTTGTGTAGTGCTGCGTTGTGTAGTGCTGTGTTGTGTAGTGCTGTGTTGTGTAGTGCTGCGTTGTGTAGTGCTGTGTTGTGTAGTGCTGCGTTGTGTAGTGCTGCGTTGTATAGTGCTGTGTTGTGTAGTGCTGTGTTGTGTAGTGATGTCTTGTGTAATACTGTGTAGTGCTGCGTTGTGTAGTGCTGTGTTGTGTAGTGCTGTGTTGTGTAGTGCTGTGTTGTGTAGTGCTGTGTTGTGTAGTGATGTCTTGTGTAATACTGTGTAGTGCTGCGTTGTGTAGTGCTGTGTTGTGTAGTGCTGTGTTGTGTAGTGCTGTGTTGTGTAGTGCTGCGTTGTGTAGTGCTGTGTTGTGTAGTGCTGTGTTGTGTAGTGCTGCATTGTATAGTGCTGCGTTGTGTAGTGCTGTGTTGTGTAGTGCTGTGTTGTGTGTGCTGTGTTTGTTGTAGTGCTGTGTTGTGTAGTGATGTCTTGTGTTAATACTGTGTAGTGCTGCGTTGTGTAGTGCTGTGTTGTGTAGTGCTGTGTTGTGTAGTGCTGCGTTGTGTAGTGCTGTGTTGTGTAGTGCTGTGTTGTGTAGTGCTGTGTTGTGTAGTGCTGCATTGTGTAGTGCTGTGTTGTGTAGTGCTGTGTTGTGTAGTGCTGTGTTGTGTAGTGCTGTGTTGTGTAGTGCTGTGTTGTGTAGTGCTGTGTTGTGTAGTGCTGTGTAGTGTAGTGCTGCGTTGTGTAGTGCTGCGTTGTGTAGTGCTGTGTTGTGTAGTGCTGTGTTGTGTAGTGCTGTGTTGTGTAGTGTTGTGTTGTGTAGTGCTGTGTTGTGTAGTGCTGTGTTGTGTAGTGCTGTGTTGTGTAGTGCTGTGTAGTGTAGTGCTGCGTTGTGTAGTGCTGCGTTGTGTAGTGCTGTGTTGTGTAGTGCTGTGTTGTGTAGTGCTGCGTTGTGTAGTGCTGTGTTGTGTAGTGCTGTGTTGTGTAGTGCTGTGTTGTGTAGTGCTGCGTTGTGTAGTGCTGTGTTGTGTAGTGCTGCGTTGTGTAGTGCTGTGTTGTGTAGTGCTGTGTTGTGTAGTGCTGCGTTGTGTAGTGATGTCTTGTGTAATACTGTGTAGTGCTGCGTTGTGTAGTGCTGTGTTGTTGTAGTGCTGTGTTGTGTAGTGCTGTGTTATGTAGTGCTGTGTTGTGTAGTGCTGTGTTGTGTAGTGCTGTGTTGTGTAGTGCTGCGTTGTGTAGTGCTGCGTTGTGTAGTGCTGTGTTGTGTAGTGCTGTGTTGTGTAGTGCTGTGTTGTGTAGTGCTGCATTGTGTAGTGCTGTGTTGTGTAGTGCTGTGTTGTGTAGTGCTGCGTTGTGTAGTGCTGTGTTGTGTAGTGCTGTGTTGTGTAGTGCTGCGTTGTGTAGTGCTGTGTTGTGTAGTGCTGTGTTGTGTAGTGCTGTGTTGTGTAGTGCTGTGTTGTGTAGTGCTGCGTTGTTGTAGTGCTGTGTTGTGTAGTGTGTGTTGTGTAGTGCTGCGTTGTGTAGTGCTGTGTTGTGTAGTGCTGTGTTGTGTAGTGCTGTGTTGTGTAGTGCTGTGTTGTGTAGTGCTGCGATGTGTAGTGCTGCGTTGTGTAGTGCTGTGTTGTGTAGTGCTGTGTTGTGTAGTGCTGTGTTGTGTAGTGCTGCGTTGTGTAGTGCTGTGTTGTGTAGTGCTGTGTTGTGTAGTGCTGCGTTGTGTAGTGCTGTGTTGTGTAGTGCTGTGTTGTGTAGTGCTGCGTTGTGTAGTGCTGCGTTGTGTAGTGCTGCGTTGTGTAGTGCTGTGTTGTGTAGTGCTGTGTTGTGTAGTGCTGCGTTGTGTAGTGCTGTGTTGTGTAGTGCTGCGTTGTGTAGTGCTGCGTTGTATAGTGCTGTGTTGTGTAGTGCTGTGTTGTGTAGTGATGTCTTGTGTAATACTGTGTAGTGCTGCGTTGTGTAGTGCTGTGTTGTGTAGTGCTGTGTTGTGTAGTGCTGTGTTGTGTAGTGCTGTGTTGTGTAGTGATGTCTTGTGTAATACTGTGTAGTGCTGCGTTGTGTAGTGCTGTGTTGTGTAGTGCTGTGTTGTGTAGTGCTGTGTTGTGTAGTGCTGCGTTGTGTAGTGCTGTGTTGTGTAGTGCTGTGTTGTGTAGTGCTGCATTGTATAGTGCTGCGTTGTGTAGTGCTGTGTTGTGTAGTGCTGTGTTGTGTAGTGCTGTGTTGTGTAGTGCTGTGTTGTGTAGTGATGTTTGTGTAATACTGTGTAGTGCTGCGTTGTGTAGTGCTGTGTTGTGTAGTGCTGTGTTTGTGTAGTGCTGCGTTGTGTAGTGCTGTGTTGTGTAGTGCTGTGTTGTGTAGTGCTGTGTTGTGTAGTGCTGCATTGTGTAGTGCTGTGTTGTGTAGTGCTGTGTTGTGTAGTGCTGTGTTGTGTAGTGCTGTGTTGTGTAGTGCTGTGTTGTGTAGTGCTGCGCTGTGTAGTGCTGTGTTGTGTAGTGCTGTGTTGTGTAGTGCTGTGTTGTGTAGTGATGTGTTGTGTAGTGCTGTGTTGTGTAGTTGCTGTGTTGTGTAGTGCTGTGTTGTGTAGTGCTGTGTTGTGTAGTGCTGTGTTGTGTAGTGCTGTGTTGTGTAGTGCTGTGTTGTGTAGTGATGTCTTGTGTAAAACTGTGTAGTGCTGCGTTGTGTAGTGCTGTGTTGTGTAGTGCTGTGTTGTGTAGTGCTGCGTTGTGTAGTGCTGCGTTGTGTAGTGCTGTGTTGTGTAGTGCTGTGTTGTGTAGTGCTGTGTTGTGTAGTGCTGTGTTGTGTAGTGCTGTGTTGTGTAGTGCTGTGTTGTGTAGTGCTGTGTTGTGTAGTGCTGTGTTGTGTAGTGCTGTGTTGTGTAGTGCTGTGTAGTGTAGTGCTGCGTTGTGTAGTGCTGCGTTGTGTAGTGCTGTGTTGTGTAGTGCTGTGTTGTGTTAGTGCTGCGTTGTGTAGTGCTGTGTTGTGTAGTGCTGTGTTGTGTAGTGCTGTGTTGTGTAGTGCTGCGTTGTGTAGTGCTGTGTTGTGTAGTGCTGCGTTGTGTAGTGCTGTGTTGTGTAGTGCTGTGTTGTGTAGTTGCTGCGTTGTGTAGTGATGTCTTGTGTAATACTGTGTAGTGCTGCGTTGTGTAGTGCTGTGTTGTGTAGTGCTGTGTTGTGTAGTGCTGTGTTATGTAGTGCTGTGTTGTGTAGTGCTGTGTTGTGTAGTGCTGTGTTGTGTAGTGCTGTGTTGTGTAGTGCTGTGTTGTGTAGTGCTGTGTTGTGTAGTGCTGTGTTGTGTAGTGCTGTGTTGTGTAGTGATGTGTTGTGTAGTGCTGTGTTGTGTAGTGCTGTGTTGTGTAGTGCTGTGTTGTGTAGTGCTGTGTTGTGTAGTGCTGTGTTGTGTAGTGCTGTGTTGTGTAGTGCTGTGTTGTGTAGTGATGTTTGTGTAAAACTGTGTAGTGCTGCGTTGTGTAGTGCTGTGTTGTGTAGTGCTGTGTTGTGTAGTGCTGCGTTATGTAGTGCTGCGTTGTGTAGTGCTGTGTTGTGTAGTGCTGTGTTGTGTAGTGCTGTGTTGTGTAGTGCTGTGTTGTGTAGTGCTGTGTTGTGTAGTGCTGTGTTGTGTAGTGCTGTGTTGTGTAGTGCTGTGTTGTGTAGTGCTGTGTAGTGTAGTGCTGCGTTGTGTAGTGCTGCGTTGTGTAGTGCTGTGTTGTGTAGTGCTGTGTTGTGTAGTGCTGCGTTGTGTAGTGCTGTGTTGTGTAGTGCTGTGTTGTGTAGTGCTGTGTTGTGTAGTGCTGCGTTGTGTAGTGCTGTGTTGTGTAGTGCTGCGTTGTGTAGTGCTGTGTTGTGTAGTGCTGTGTTGTGTAGTGCTGCGTTGTGTAGTGATGTCTTGTGTAATACTGTGTAGTGCTGCGTTGTGTAGTGCTGTGTTGTGTAGTGCTGTGTTGTGTAGTGCTGTGTTATGTAGTGCTGTGTTGTGTAGTGCTGTGTTGTGTAGTGCTGTGTTGTGTAGTGCTGCGTTGTGTAGTGCTGCGTTGTGTAGTGCTGTGTTGTGTAGTGCTGTGTTGTGTAGTTGCTGTGTTGTGTAGTGCTGCATTGTGTAGTGCTGTGTTGTGTAGTGCTGTTGGTTGTGTAGTGCTGCGTTGTGTAGTGCTGTGTTGTGTAGTGCTGTGTTGTGTAGTGCTGCGTTGTGTAGTGCTGTGTTGTGTAGTGCTGTGTTGTGTAGTGCTGTGTTGTGTAGTGCTGTGTTGTGTAGTGCTGCGTTGTGTAGTGCTGTGTTGTGTAGTGCTCTGTTGTGTAGTGCTGCGTTGTGTAGTGCTGTGTTGTGTAGTGCTGTGTTGTGTAGTGCTGTGTTGTGTAGTGCTGTGTTGTGTAGTGCTGCGATGTGTAGTGCTGCGTTGGTTAGTGCTGTGTTGTGTTAGTGCTGTGTTGTGTAGTGCTGTGTTGTGTAGTGCTGCGTTGTGTAGTGCTGTGTTGTGTAGTGCTGTGTTGTGTAGTGCTGCGTTGTGTAGTGCTGTGTTGTGTAGTGCTGTGTTGTGTAGTGCTGCGTTGTGTAGTGCTGCGTTGTGTAGTGCTGCGTTGTGTAGTGCTGTGTTGTGTAGTGCTGTGTTGTGTAGTGCTGCGTTGTGTAGTGCTGTGTTGTGTAGTGCTGCGTTGTGTAGTGCTGCGTTGTATAGTGCTGTGTTGTGTAGTGCTGTGTTGTGTAGTGATGTCTTGTGTAATACTGTGTAGTGCTGCGTTGTGTAGTGCTGTGTTGTGTAGTGCTGTGTTGTGTAGTGCTGTGTTGTGTAGTGCTGTGTTGTGTAGTGATGTCTTGTGTATACTGTGTAGTGCTGCGTTGTGTAGTGCTGTGTTGTGTAGTGCTGTGTTGTGTAGTGCTGTGTTGTGTAGTGCTGCGTTGTGTAGTGCTGTGTTGTGTAGTGCTGTGTTGTGTAGTGCTGCATTGTATAGTGCTGCGTTGTGTAGTGCTGTGTTGTGTAGTGCTGTGTTGTGTAGTGCTGTGTTGTGTAGTGCTGTGTTGTGTAGTGATGTCTTGTGTAATATGTGTAGTGCTGCGTTTGTGTAGTGCTGTGTTGTGTAGTGCTGTGTTGTGTAGTGCTGCGTTGTGTAGTGCTGTGTTGTGTAGTGCTGTGTTGTGTAGTGCTGTGTTGTGTAGTGCTGCATTGTGTAGTGCTGTGTTGTGTAGTGCTGTGTTGTGTAGTGCTGTGTTGTGTAGTGCTGTGTTGTGTAGTGCTGTGTTGTGTAGTGCTGTGTTGTGTAGTGCTGCGTTGTGTAGTGCTGTGTGTGTGTAGTGCTGTGTTGTGTAGTGCTGTGTTGTGTAGTGCTGCGTTGTGTAGTGCTGTGTTGTGTAGTGCTGTGTTGTGTAGTGCTGTGTTGTGTAGTGCTGTGTTGTGTAGTGCTGTGTTGTGTAGTGCTGTGTTGTGTAGTGCTGCGTTGTGTAGTGCTGCGTTGTGTAGTGCTGTGTTGTGTAGTGCTGTGTTGTGTAGTGCTGTGTTGTGTAGTGCTGTGTTGTGTAGTGCTGTGTTGTGTACTGCTGTGTTGTGTAGTGCTGTGTTGTGTAGTGCTGTGTTGTGTAGTGCTGCGTTGTGTAGTGCTGCGTTGTGTAGTGCTGTGTTGTGTAGTGCTGTGTTGTGTAGTGCTGTGTTGTGTAGTGCTGTGTTGTGTAGTGCTGTGTTGTGTAGTGCTGTGTTGTGTAGTGCTGTGTTGTGTAGTGCTGTGTTGTGTAGTGCTGCGTGTGTAGTGCTGTGTTGTGTAGTGCTGTTTGTGTAGTGCTGTGTTGTGTAGTGCTGTGTTGTGTAGTGCTGCGTTGTGTAGTGCTGTGTTGTGTAGTGCTGTGTTGTGTAGTGCTGTGTTGTGTAGTGCTGTGTTGGTTAGTGCTGTGTTGTGTTGTGCTGCGTTGTGTAGTGCTGTGTTGTGTAGTGCTGCGTTGTGTAGTGATGTGTTGTGTAGTGCTGCGTTGTGTAGTGCTGTGTTGTGTAGTGCTGTGTTGTGTAGTGCTGTGTTGTGTAGTGCTGTGTTGTGTAGTGCTGTGTTGTGTAGTGCTGTGTTGTGTAGTGATGTCTTGTGTAATACTGTGTTGTGCTGCGTTGTGTAGTGCTGTGTTGTGTAGTGCTGTGTTGTGTAGTGCTGTGTTGTATATTGCTGTGTTGTGTAGTGCTGTGTTGTGTAGTGCTGTGTTGTGTAGTGCTGTGTTGTGTAGTGCTGTGTTGTGTAGTGCTGCGTTGTGTAGTGCTGTGTTGTGTAGTGCTGTGTTGTGTAGTGCTGTGTTGTGTAGTGCTGCGTTGTGTAGTGCTGTGTTGTAGTGCTGTGTTGTGTAGTGCTGCGTTGTGTAGTGCTGTGTTGTGTAGTGCTGTGTTGTGTAGTGCTGTGTTGTGTAGTGCTGTGTTGTGTAGTGCTGTGTTGTGTAGTGCTGTGTTGTGTAGTGCTGCGTTGTGTAGTGCTGTGTTGTGTAGTGCTGTGTTGTGTAGTGCTGTGTTGTGTAGTGCTGTGTTGTGTAGTGCTGTGTTGTGTAGTGCTGCGTTGTGTAGTGCTGGGTTGTGTAGTGCTGTGTTGTGTAGTGCTGTGTTGTGTAGTGCTGTGTTGTGTAGTGCTGTGTTGTGTAGTGCTGTGTTGTGTAGTGCTGTGTTGTGTAGTGCTGCGTTGTGTAGTGCTGTGTTGTGTAGTGCTGTGTTGTGTAGTGCTGCGTTGTGTAGTGCTGTGTTGTGTAGTGCTGTGTTGTGTAGTGCTGTGTTGTGTAGTGCTGCGTTGTGTAGTGCTGTGTTGTGTAGTGCTGTGTTGTGTAGTGCTGTGTTGTGTAGTGCTGTGTTGTGTAGTGCTGCGTTGTGTAGTGCTGCGTTGTGTAGTGCTGTGTTGTGTAGTGCTGTGTTGTGTAGTGCTGTGTTGTGTAGTGCTGGTTGTGTACTGCTGTGTTGTGTAGTGCTGTGTTGTGTAGTGCTGCGTTGTGTAGTGCTGTGTTGTGTAGTGCTGTGTTGTGTAGTGCTGTGTTGTGTAGTGCTGTGTTGTGTTAGTGCTGCGTTGTGTAGTGCTGTGTTGTGTAGTGCTGTGTTGTGTAGTGCTGCGTTGTGTAGTGCTGTGTTGTGTAGTGCTGTGTTGTGTAGTGCTGCGTTGTTAGTGCTGTGTTGTTGTAGTGCTGCGTTGTGTAGTGATGTGTTGTGTAGTGCTGCGTTGTGTAGTGCTGTGTTGTGTAGTGCTGTGTTGTGTAGTGCTGTGTTGTGTAGTGCTGTGTTGTGTAGTGCTGTGTTGTGTAGTGCTGTGTTGTGTAGTGATGTCTTGTGTAATACTGTGTAGTGCTGCGTTGTGTAGTGCTGTGTTGTGTAGTGCTGTGTTGTGTTAGTGCTGTGTTGTGTAGTGCTGTGTTGTGTAGTGCTGTGTTGTGTAGTGCTGTGTTGTGTAGTGCTGTGTTGTGTAGTGCTGCGTTGTGTAGTGCTGTGTTGTGTAGTGCTGTGTTGTGTAGTGCTGTGTTGTGTAGTGCTGTGTTGTGTAGTGCTGTGTTGTGTAGTGATTGTCTTGTGTAATACTGTGTAGTGCTGCGTTGTGTAGTGCTGTGTTGTGTAGTGCTGTGTTGTGTAGTGCTGTGTTGTGTAGTGCTGTGTTGTGTAGTGATGTCTTGTGTAATACTGTGTAGTGCTGCGTTGTGTAGTGCTGTGTTGTGTAGTGCTGTGTTGTGTAGTGCTGTGTTGTGTAGTGCTGTGTTGTGTAGTGCTGTGTTGTGTAGTGCTGTGTTGTGTAGTGCTCTGTTGTGTAGTGCTGCGTTGTGTAGTGCTGTGTTGTGTAGTGCTGTGTTGTGTAGTGCTGTGTTGTGTAGTGCTGTGTTGTGTAGTGCTGTGTTGTGTAGTGATGTCTTGTGTAATACTGTGTAGTGCTGCGTTGTGTAGTGCTGTGTTGTGTAGTGCTGTGTTGTGTAGTGCTGTGTTGTGTAGTGCTGTGTTGTGTAGTGCTGCGTTGTGTAGTGCTGTGTTGTGTAGTGCTGTGTTGTGTAGTGCTGCGTTGTGTAGTGCTGTGTTGTGTAGTGCTGCATTGTGTAGTGCTGTGTTGTGTAGTGCTGTGTTGTGTAGTGCTGCGTTGTGTAGTGCTGTGTTGTGTAGTGCTGTGTTGTGTAGTGCTGCGTTGTGTAGTGCTGTGTGTTGTGTAGTGCTGTGTTGTGTAGTGCTGTGTTGTGTAGTGCTGTGTTGTGTAGTGCTGTGTGTGTAGTGCTGTGTTGTGTAGTGCTGCGTTGTGTAGTGCTGTGTTTGTGTAGTGCTGTGTTGTGTAGTGCTGTGTTGTGTAGTGCTGCGTGTGTAGTGCTGTGTTGTGTAGTGCTGTGTTGTGTGAGTGCTGTGTTGTGTAGTGCTGCGTTGTGTAGTGCTGTGTTGTGTAGTGCTGTGTTGTGTAGTGCTGCGTTGTGTAGTGCTGTGTTGTGTAGTGCTGTGTTGTGTAGTGCTGTGTTGTGTAGTGCTGTGTTGTGTAGTGCTGTGTTGTGTAGTGCTGTGTTGTGTAGTGCTGCGTTGTGTAGTGATGTGTTGGTGTAGTGCTGCGTTGTGTAGTGCTGTGTTGTGTAGTGCTGTGTTGTGTAGTGCTGTGTTGTGTAGTGCTGTGTTGTGTAGTGCTGTGTTGTGTAGTGCTGTGTTGTGTAGTGCTGTGTTGTGTAGTGATGTCTTGTGTAATACTGTGTAGTGCTGCGTTGTGTAGTGCTGTGTTGTGTAGTGCTGTGTTGTGTTAGTGCTGTGTTGTGTAGTGCTGTGTTGTGTAGTGCTGCGTTGTGTAGTGCTGTGTTGTGTAGTGCTGTGTTGTGTAGTGCTGCGTTGTGTAGTGCTGTGTTGTGTAGTGCTGCGTTGTGTAGTGATGTGTTGTGTAGTGCTGCGTTGTGTAGTGCTGTGTTGTGTAGTGCTGTGTTGTGTAGTGCTGTGTTGTGTAGTGCTGTGTTGTGTAGTGCTGTGTTGTGTAGTGCTGTGTTGTGTAGTGCTGTGTTGTGTAGTGCTGTGTTGTGTAGTGATGTCTTGTGTAATACTGTGTAGTGCTGCGTTGTGTAGTGCTGTGTTGTGTAGTGCTGTGTTGTGTAGTGCTGTGTTGTGTAGTGATGTCTTGTGTAATACTGTGTAGTGCTGCGTTGTGTAGTGCTGTGTTGTGTAGTGCTGTGTTGTGTAGTGATGTCTTGTGTAATACTGTGTAGTGCTGCGTTTGTGTAGTGCTGTGTTGTGTAGTGCTGTGTGTGTAGTGCTGTGTTGTGTAGTGCTGCGTTGTGTAGTGCTGTGTTGTGTAGTGCTGTGTTGTGTAGTGCTGTGTTGTGTAGTGATGTCTTGTGTAATACTGTGTAGTGCTGCGTTGTGTAGTGCTGTGTTGTGTAGTGCTGTGTTGTGTAGTGCTGTGTTGTGTAGTGCTGTGTTGTGTAGTGCTGTGTTGTGTAGTGCTGTGTTGTGTAGTGCTGTGTTGTGTAGTGCTGTGTTGTGTAGTGCTGTGTTGTGTAGTGCTGTGTTGTGTAGTGCTGTGTTGTGTAGTGCTGTGTGTGTAGTGCTGTGTTGTGTAGTGCTGCGTTGTGTAGTGCTTTGTTGTGTAGTGATGTGTTGTGTAGTGCTGTGTTGTGTAGTGTGGTGTAGTGTTGTGCATCAGCAGCAAGAACTATCAGGATAGTTCACTAACAAATCAAGAACAAATTTACGACAAAACTTCCTCTTGCCCTTTCATCAAGCAAACACTCTTGCCCTCGCATCAAACACTTACTTTCACCTTCTCATCACACCTTCTCCTCACACCCTGTCATCACAACACTGCCTCACACCCTGTCATCACAACAACTCCTCACACCCTGTTATCACGCCTCCTCACACCCTGTCATCACAACAACAACACCTCACATCCTGTCATCGCACCAACACCTCTTCACCACCCTGTCATCACGCCAACACCTCCTCACACCCTGTCATCACGCCAACACCTCCTCACACCCTGTCATCACACCAACACCTCCTCACACCCTGTCATAACACCAACACCTCCTCACACCCTGTCATCGCGCCAACACCTCCTCACACCCTGTCATCACGCCAACACCTCCTCACACCCTGTCATCACACCAACACCTCCTCACACCCTGTCATAACACCAACACCTCCTCACACCCTGTCATCGCGCCAACACCTCCTCACACCCTGTCATCGCGCCAACACCTCCTCACACCCTGTCATCACGCAACACCTCCTCACACCCTGTCATAACACCAACACCTCCTCACACCCTGTCATCACACCTCCTCACACCCTGTCATCACACCCAACACCTCCTCACATCCTGTCATCGCACCAACACCTCCTCACACCCTGTCATCACGCCAACACCTCCTCACACCCCTGTCATAACACCAACACCTCCTCACACCCTGTCATAACACCAACACCTCCTCACACCCTCTCATCACACCAACAGCTCCTACACCTTGTCATCACACCAACACCTCCTCACACCCTGTCATCACAACAACACCTCCTCACACCCTGTCATCCACCAACACCTCCTCACACCTGTCATCACACCAACACCTCCTCACACCTCTCATCACGCCAACACCTTCTCACACCCTGTCATCACACAACAGCTCCTCACACCCTGTCATCACACCAACACCTCCTCACACCCTGTCATCACACAACACCTTCTCACACCCTGTCATACACCAACAGCTCCTCACACCCTGTCATCACAACAGCACCTCACACCCTGTCATCACATCCACACCTCCTCACACCCTGCCATCACATCCACACCTCCTCACACCTTGTCATCACATCCACACCTCCTCACACCCTGTCATCACAACACCTCACACCCTGTCATCACAACAACATCTCAAACCTGTCATCACAACAACAACACCTCACACCCTGTCATCACAACACCTCCTCCTCACACTCTGTCATCACATCCACACCTCCTCACACCCTGTCATCACACCAACAACTCCTCACACCCTGTCATCACATCCACACCTCCTCACACCCTGTCATCGCACCAACACCTCCTCACACCCTGTCATCACAACAACACCTCCTCACACCTGTTATCACAACACCTCCTCACACCCTGTCATCACAACACTCCTACACCCTGTCATCACATCCACACCTCCTCACACCCTGTCATCGCACCAACACCTCCTCACACCCTGGTCATCGCACCAACATCTCTCACACCCTGTCATCGCACCAACACCTCCTCACATCCTGTCATCACACCAACATCTCCTCACACCCTGTCATCACAACAACACCTCCTCACACCTTGTCATCACACCATCTCACACTCACACCCTGTCATCACACCCACACCTCGTCACACCTTGTAATCACACCCACACCTCGTCACACCTTGTAATCACACCCACACTCTGGTGGCCTGGTGGTTAACGCTCTCGCTTCACACGGTGAGGGCCTGGGTTCGATTCCCAGCCAGAGTAGAAACATTGGACGTGTTTCTTTCCACCTGTTGTCTATGTTCCCCATCAGTAAAATGGGTACCTGGGTGTTAGTCGACTGGTGTGGGTCGCATCCTGGGACACTGACCTAAGGAGGCCTGGTCACAGACCGGGCCGCGGGGGCGTTGACCCCCGGAACTCTCTCCAGATAAACTCCAGAAACACCTCATTGTACATGCATCTCATCATACACTCATGATAACAACATACAAAATACTGGGTGGAATAGACAAGGTGGACAGAGACAGGATGCTCCAGAGATGGGACACAGAAACAAGGGGTCACAATTGGAAGTTGAAGACCCAGATGAGTCAAAGGGATATTAGGAAGTATTTCTTCAGTCATAGAGTCGTCAGGAAGTGGAATAGCCTAGCAAGTGATGTAGTGGAGGCAGCAACCATACATAGCTTTAAGATGAGGTATGATAAAGCTCATGGAGCAGGGAGAGAGAGGACCTAGTAGCGCTCAATGAAGAGGCGGGGCCAGGAGCTGAGTCTCGACCCCTGCAACTACAGTTAAGTGAGTATGCCTCATCACATCCGCACCTCATCATACACACACCTCATAATACACACACACCTCATTATACACACATTTTATACACCAACACCTAGAAAGGAATGAGCTTATCTGCGACAACCAGCACGGATTCAGGGACTGGAAATTCTGTATCACAAACCTACTGGAGTTCTATGACAAGGTAACAGGAGTAAGACCAGAGAGAGAAGGATGGGAAAATTGCATTTTCATGGACTGTAAAAAGACTTTTGACACAGTTCCACACAAGAGATTAGTGCAAAAGCTGAAGGATCTGGCCAGTATAACAGGAAAGGCACTGCACTGGATCAGAGAATACCTGGCAGGAAGGCAACAGCGAGTCATAGTACGTGACGAGGTGTCGGAGTGGTCGCCTGTGACGAGCGAGGTTCCGAAGGGGTCAGTTCTTGGACTGGTGCTGTTTTTGGAATATGTGAATGACTTGACGGACGGAATAGATTGAGAAGTGTCTCTGTTAATGAGGAGAATTCAGTCGGAGAAGGACCAGGCAGGACTACAAAAGGATCTGAACAGGCTACAGGCCTGGTATTTTAACTGGCTCCTCGAGTTCAACCCTGCCAAGTGCAAAGTCATGAAGATCGGTGAAGAGCAAAGAAGACCGCAGACAAAATAGAGCCTAGTGGGCCAAAGACTACAAACCTCACTCAAGGAAAAGAATCTTTGGGTGAGTATAATACCGAACATATCTATTCAGGCACACATCAACCAAATAACTGATGCAGCATATGGACGACTAACAAACCTAGGAATAGCTTTCTGATATCTCAGTAAGGAGTCGTTCAGGACTGTACACCGTGTACGTCAGGCTTATATTAGAGTATGGAGCACCAGTTTGGAACCCACACCTGGGCAAGCACTTCAGGAAATAAGAGAAAGTGTTAAGGTTTGCAACGAGATTATTCCCGGAGCCTACGAGGAGAGGTTAAGGGAAATTGTTCTGACGACAATGGAGAACAGGAGGGACGGGGGGATGACATGATAACAACAAATAAAATACTAAGAGGAATCGACAAGGTGGACAGAGATAAGATGTTCCAGATATGGGACACCTCGACAAGGGGTCACAACTGGAAGTTGAATACTCAGATGACTCAGAGATGTTATGAAGTATTTCTTCAGTCACAGAGTAGTCAGGAAGTGGAATAATTTGGAAAGTGAGATGGTAGAGGCAGGATCCATACATAACTTTAAGAAGAAGCATGATAAAGCTCATGGAGCAGGGAGTGAGTGACCTAGTAGCGACCAGTGAAGAGGCGTACACACCTAACACAGAAAGTACACGCCTACATAGAGTACACAGTAGTATTTTTTCTCCAAGCTGTGATTTTGTAGCATTAATGAGTCCTGAGTACACTTTCCTGGCAGACACCAACTCTGTTGCTGGTGCAACTTGTTGAAGTGGAGCTGAGAGAGACGCACCACTCAGCCTGGGATCCCCGTCAACTCGCCTTTTTTTGGGGAGTGCTGTATTTCATTGGGAGACTGCCTTGTTGTCGGTGGGGGGGGTTTGATCCAAGGAATTGGAGATATCTATCTTTTCCTGGGATCGAATTTGGTTACAAATCGACAGGTACACACCCTGGGCCCCACCCTCACACCCTGTCTTGGTCACACCCTGGACCACAACCTCACACCCAGCCTGGGTCACTCCCTTGGCCCCACCTTCACACCCAGTCTTGGTCACACCCTGGGCTACAACCTCACACCAAGCCTGGGTCACACCCTGGGCCACACCCTCACACCCAGTCTGGGTGTGAGAGCATGGGCCTCAAACCCAACCAGGGTCACACCCTGGGCTTCACCCTCACACCCAAACTGAGCCCTGAGTCAAACCCTCAGACACACCCTGAGCCACACCCACACACCTACTGATCCATACCTATTAACTGAAAATCAGAATACTGCTATTGTATATATACCGTCAGATCCAATTTTCCAGTATTTCACAAACCTTAATAAACCGAAAATTGAAAATATTCTTGAAAATCTTTCACCACCAGCCCAGAATTTCCTGTTCCTTGATGAGTTGAAAATAATACATTGAAAGAGGAGAGTGTAGCTTATACTTTAATTGATAATTCCAGCTAATAGATGCATCCCAGGAGTGTGTTTGGATGAACAGTCTCTCGCAAAATTAATTGTTGACATTGAAATATATTCACCCTAGCCCAGGAAACAGTGGATCCTACAAGAGTGTAGTTGAATACGTGAATAATGATGAGCTAATGCGGATCATAACAGTGACGATGACGGTAATTTCAGGTCACAATCTAATTGACGTTCAGACTTGCGTATTATCATTATTATTATTATTATTATTATTATTATTATTATTATTATTATTATTATTATTATTAGCAGTAGTAGTGGTAGTAGTAGTAGTAGTATAGTGTTAACTAAGCACTAAACCCACAAGGGTCATATAGCTTTGCACAGACTTGCGTATAAACTGGTCTTGAGCAGCAAAACGGAAGCATCAATGAGGGTGTTTCCAACAGATTCAACATCCATAATGAAAAGAATCTAATTTCGTTCATGTCCTTCACGAAATATGCAAGAAGATAGTTTGTGTAACATTCGAACCAGTTCCTCGAGGAGACCAGCTCTGTGGTACCAGTCTGTGAAAAGGAATGGGTGAACGTGACGAGTGGAGTTCCCCAAGGATCAGTCCTAGGGTTAATGTTATTTCTTATATACGTCAGTGACATGAAGGAAGGCATAGTGTCAGAGGAATTCTTGTTCACATACGACGTGAAACTGATGAAAAAAAAATTATGCTTGAGATATACGACACTAAGGTGAAAAAAAAAAAAATAAGCGTGCTGGAAACAGAGAGAGGCTCCTTTTACAGGCAAAGACTAAGAAACACAAAACTTCTCGAATATTCCAGAATATCTGAAGAAAGAAAAAACACTGGTTGTAAAAATGAAGAATACTGAACTCAAATTTAATGAATCGTACATTGCCCAATATTAAACTGGATATTTTATCGACTACATCAAAGAATTAAGCGAGATACTGAAATTTGGATATTGTTCTCCGTTTAAGGGACAGTTAATCAGACTAAAAGACTGAAAATAAAAAAATATTTCATGAACGAGACTCAGAATTCTGCCAAGATCTTCAACACACTACACAAGAGATCTTTCAAGATCTCCAAATTTCGGATATAATGTCAACGCTCACTCGACTTCGAGAAAGTCCACTGTAATGAGAAAGGAAGGCATCTACAGAGACAAAGCCTGGCTTTGTCTCTGTAGATGCCTTCCTACGAGGCCTGGTCATGAACCGGGCCGCGGGGGCGTTGACCCCGACACATTCTCCAGGTAAACGTTCATCTTAGAGACGACCTCCAGGTAAACACATGCAGAGTGACTAACGTTTTTGATGCGTTACTTTGAAACTCAAGTCAGTTCACACACTTTTCAAATAAAATATTGCAATTGGCCAGTTAAACATTTCGCATATTTTCATTGGTTAACAGCATCAATAAATGCTGAACCGCTTACTCTTGCGAGAATACCAACGTTGTGAGGCACAACGCAAAAATACAAGAGATAAGAACTTCACTTGTGTGTCCCTCAAGTTCAGTTATTCGGTTGAGTTAACGTTCAGACGAGGAAGTTTGAAGTTCTCGTTATATATCACTTGGTGTATATCACTTTGTGAATAAAGTCATACTCTGGGTATATCAGAATATTCATTAAATCCAAAATTCATGAAGATCTAGCGAACACATACTACTTGTTGCCCGGTAACTACACCTATACCCTGAGCTACACCTATATCCTGAGCTACACCTATACCCTGAGCTACACCTATACCCTGAGCTACACCTATACCCTGAGCTACACCTATACCCTGAGCTACACCTATACCCTGAGCTACACCTATACCCTGAGCTACACCATATCACTGAGATACAACTATACACTGAGGTACACATATACCCTGAGCTACTCCTATACCCTTGAGCGAAACATTATACCTGAGCTGCACCTATACCTGAGCTACACCGACCCCTGAGCTACCTACCCTGAGCTAACCTATACAGAGCTACACCGACCCTTGAGTACACCTACCCTATGAAGCTCCACTACCCTATGAGCTACACCTACCCTCTTAGATACACCTACCCTCTTAGCTACACCTACCCTCTGAGCTACACCTACCCTCTGAGCTACACCTGCCTCTGAGCTACACCTACCCTCTGAGCTACACCTACCCTCTGAGCTAAACCTACCTCTGAGTACACCTACCCCTTGAGCTACACCTTCCTCTGAGTTATAACTACCCCCTGAGCTACACCTACACCTGAGACTAACTACCCTTGGCTACACCTACCCTCTGAGCTACACCCCCCCCCCCCCCCCCCCCCCCCCCCCCCCCCCCACCCCCCCCCACCATATCCCTCTGAGTACACCTACCTCGAGCTCACTACACTCTGTACTACACCTATTCCTTTGAGCTCACTTTCCCTGCTGAGCTACACCTTACCTCTGAGCTACACCTAAACATCGGCTACACCTACACCTAAGCTTACATACCTCTGAGCTACACTATACTCTGAGACACTACACCCTGAGCTACGCCTACCTATGTGGCTACACCGACACTCTGAAGCTCACCCACCCCTGAGTACACCTACCTCTGAGATACACCTACACTCTGAGCTACACCAACCCCGGTGCTCTACCTACACCTGAGCTACACCTATACCCTGAGCTACACCTACCCTCTGAGCTACACCTACATCCTGAGCTACACCTACTCTCAGAGCTACACCTACCCTCTGAGCTACACCTACCCTCTGAGCAACACCTACCCTCTGAGCTACACCTACCCCCTGAGCTGTTAGGTAAGACACATATGCAACAGTTAGGTATCTTTATTATGAAACGTTTCCCTACACAGTAGGCTTCTTCTAGTCAAGTACAGAAAAGTTGATAGAAGCAGAAGATACTTGAAGACGATGTAATCAGTCCATCACCCTTAAAGTTTTGAGGTGGTCAGTCCCTAATGTTCTGGAGAAGAGCATTGTTCAATAGTATGAAACAATATGGAGATGAAGTCACAGGATGGAGCTTTTATAGCGCCAAGAGGTGAGACGTAGGCCACATAGGAGAGATAAGAACTCAGATGTTGAAAGGTCAGGTCCCCTCTCAAATCAGCCGCTCTCACTAGTGGAAGTTGTCGAAAGTGATTGCAGGTCTGTACCAAGATAACTCCTTGTGTTGACGAGTCTGACAGATTGAACATTAAAAAGGTATAAAACACCTCTTGAGCTATAAAAAGCATCCATCCTGTGACTTCATCTTCCATATTGTTTCATACTATTGAACAATGCTCTTCTCCAGACTGAGGGACTGACCACCTCAAAACTTTAAGGGTGATGGACTGATTACTTCGTCTTCAAGTTCTTCTGTTCTATCAACTTTTTCTGTACTGACTGAAGAAGCCTACTGTGTTAGGCGAACAAAAACGTTTTCATAATAACGATAACCTAACTGTTGCATATGTGTATTTACCTAAAAACTGTCGGTATTTTATACCATTTTATGTACCCCCTGAGCTACACCTTCCCCGAGCTACAACCTACCTCTGAGCTACACCTACACTCTGAGCTAACCTCCCTCTGAGTTACAACCTACCCCTGAGCTACACCTACCTCTGAGCTACACCTACCCTCTGAGCTACACCTACCCTCTGAGCTACACCTACCCCCTGAGCTACACCTACCCTCTGAGCTACACCTACCCTCTGAGCTACACCTACCCCCTGAGCTACACCTACCCTCTGAGCTACACCTACCCTCTAAGCCACACCTACCCCTGAGCTACACCTACCCTCTGAGCTACACCTACCCCTGTGCTACATACCCTATGGGCTACACCTACCCTCTGAGCTACCACCTACTCCCTGTGCTACACCTACACCTTGGGAACCTACCCTCTGAGCATTACACTTACACTCTGAGCTACACCTACCATCGGAGTACACCTACCTCTGAGCTACACCTTCCCTCTTAGCTAAACCTACCCTCTGAGCTAAACCTACCCTCTGAGCTACACCCTTTAGCTTCACCTACCCTCTGAGCCTACCCTACTTTCTGAGCTACACTACTCTCTGAGTACACCTACCCTTGAGCACAACCTTCACCTTTGAAGCTACACATACCTCTGAGCTAAACTTACACACCTTGAGTAACTTACCCTCTGAGCTACACCTACCTTGAGTTACACTACACCTTGAGCGAAACCTACCCTCAGAGTCTACAACCTCCTGTCAGCTGAACACCCCCCTCTACCTTATGAGCTACACCTACTGTATGAGTTACTCCTACACCTTAGCTAACACCTACCTCTGAGCTACACCTCCCTGTCAGCTACACCTACCTTCTGAGCTACACTACTTCTGAGTACACCTACACCTTGAGTACCACCTACACCATTGGTTACACCTTACCCTCTGAGCTTCACCTACACCTCTGAGTTACACACTACCCTGTGAGCTACACCTAACCTCTGGCTACACCTACCCTTGAGCTACACCTACTCTCTGAGCTGCCACTACACCTGAACCTACATTCCATCTGGCTACACTACCTCTGAGCTACACCTACTTATGAGCTACACCTACATTCTGAGCTACACTTCCCTCTGAAGCATACACCTACCATTGTAGCTATCCTACCAACCTGATGCTAACCTACACCCTGAGCTAACACGTACCCTCTGAGGCTACAACTACCCTGTGAGCTACACCTACCCTGTGAGCTACCACTACCCTTCTGAGCTTACACCTACACTTTGAGCTACACCTACACCTACACTTTGAGCTCAACCTACCCTTTGAGATACAACCTACCCTCTGAGCTACACCATTAACCCGTGAGCTACACCTACCCCTGAGCTACACCTACCCCCCTGAGCTACCACCTACCCCCCTGAAGCTTACACCTACACCCCTGAGCTACACCTTCTCTGAGGTACTCATTCCTCAGAGCTTAACATCACCCCTGAACTACACCTACCCCTGTAGCTACACCGACCCTCTGAGTACACTACCCCATGAGCTACACCTACCACCCTGAGCTACAACCTACACCCTGAGACTACACCTACCCCTGAGCTCTCAACCTACCCTCTGAGGTACACCTTCCTCAGAGCTTACACTACCCCCTGAACTACACCTAACACCTGGCTACACTACCCTCTGAGCTACACTACCTCTGAGCTACAACTACCCCCTGATCTACAACTACACCTGAGCTACACCTACACCTGTGCTACACCTACACCTGAGCTACACCTACCCTCTGAGCTACACCTACCCTTTCTGCTACCCTTATCCCTGTGTACACCTACCTCTGAGCTACACCTACCCCCTGAGCTTACACCTACCCCTGAGCTACAACCAACCCTCTGAGCTACACTACCCCCTGAGTACACCTTACCCCTGATCTACACTACACCTGAGCTACACCTACCCTCTGAGTACACCTACCTTTCACTACACCTTATCCCTGAGCTACACTACCCTCTGAGCTACACTACACTCTGAACTAACACCTACCCTCTGAAGCGGCACCTACCCTCTGAGCTTACACTCCCCTGAGTTATCTCCCACCCTTGAGCTAAACTACCTCCCTGAGCTACACTGCCCTCTGAGCTACACTCTCCCTTGAGCTACACCTTAACCTGAGCTACCCCTACCTCTGATCTACAACCATACCCCCTGAGCTACACCTACCCCTGACTACTCCTACCCCCTGACTACACCTACCGTCTGAGCTGCAACTACACCTGTGCTACACCTCCCTGGGCTACACTTTATCTGAGCTTACACCCACTGAGACACACCTACACTCTGAGCTACACCTACCCTCTGAGCTACACAAACCATATGAGCTTACTCCTACACCTGAGTTCCCCCTACTTCCTGAGGACACCTACCCCTGAGTCATCACCTACACACGGAGTACACCTACACCTGGGTTCACTACACCCTGAGCTACACCTAAACCTGAGTCACACGTAACCCTGAGTCACGTCTACACCCTGCCCACAACTGGATCCTGAGTCACACCAACACCAGAGTCCACACCCTACACCCCGAGTCGCGCTTAGGACCTGAGTACACCTACACCCTGAGTCACACGTACACCCTGAGTCATGCCTAACCCTGAGTCCACACTACCACCATGAGCCACACCTAACCAGATTCTCCACCTACACCAAGAGTCACAACTGCACCCCGAGTCGCACCTACGCCCTGTGTCACGCCTACACCCTGACTCACACCTGGATCCTGAGTCACCCTGAGCGTACACCTACCCTCTGAACTACACCTACCCATTGAGCTACACTACCCTTGAGCTACACCTACCCCCAGAGCTTCACCTTACCCCTGAGCTACACCTACACCCTGAATCACACGTACACCTAGTCATGCCTAACACCTGAGTCACACCTACCACCCTGAGCCCACCCTACACCCAGATTCTCACTACCCAGAGTCACACTGCACCCCGGAGTCGCACCTACGCCCTGTGTCACGCCTACACCTAGTCAACACATGGATCCTCGAGTCACCCTGAGCTACACTACCCCCTGAGCTACACCTACCCCATGAGGTTTACACCTTACCCTCTTGAACTACAACCTACCCTCTGAGCTGCACCTACACCCTTAGGCTACACCTGCCATCTGAGCTGCACACTACTCCTTGAGCTACACCTCCTGAGCTAAACCTACCCCTGTGTCACACCTACACACTTGAGCTAACCCTTAAACCTTGGGCTACACTACACCCTGAGCTACACCTACACCTGAGTCACATCTACACATGAGTCACACCTGCACCCCGGTCACGCCTGAACCCTAGTACACATACACCCGAGTCACACCTACACCCCGAGTCACACCTACACCCGAGTAGCACCTACACCGAGTTCGGCGCTTACCCCTGAGCAACACCTACACCCTGAGTCACACGTATACCCTGAGTCACGCCTACACCCAGAGTCACGCCTACACCCAGATTCACACCTACACCCAGAGTCACGCCTACACCCAGAGTCACGCCTACACCTCGAGTCACACCTACACCCCAAGTCACACCTACACCCCAAGTCACACCTACCCCGAGTCGCACCTCTACGCCCTGAGTCACGCCAACACCCTGAAGCTACATCTACACCCTGAGATACACTACACCCTTAGCTACACCTACACCGAGCTACAACCTACACCCTGAGTCACGCCTACACCCTGAGCTACCACCTACACCTAAGCTACACCTACCCCTGAGCTTACCTACACCCTGAGCTCACCTACAACCCTGAGCTACATCTACACCCTGGGTACACCTACACGCTGGAGCTACACTACACCTGGCTACACTACAAGCTGAGATACACCTACACCATGAGCTCACCTACACCCTGAGCTACACAACACCCTGAGCTACACTACGCCTTAGCTAACCTACACCCTGAGCTACACCTACATCTGAGAGCTACACCTACACCTGACTACACTCTAACCCTGAGCAACACCTACACCCTGAGCCTACACCTTACACTGGGCTACACCTACACCCAGGGCTACACCTACACTATGAGTCTTACACCTACTCTATGAGCTACACCTACATCCTGAGCTACACTACCACCCTGAGCTACATCTACCCCCTGGGCAACACTACCCCTGAGCCTACACCTACAACCTGGCTACACCTACACCCTGGGGGGGCTACATCCTCAACCCTGGGTACACCTACACTTGAGCTACACCTAAGCCCGGAGCTACACCTACAACCTGAGCTACCCTACACCCTGGGCTACAACCTACACCTGAGCTACACCTACCACCCTGAGTACACATACGGCTTAGCTACACCTAACCCTGCAAGGCTACACGTACACCCTGAGCTACACCTACACCTGAGCTAACCTACCTGGGCTACACTACACCTGAGCTACACCTCACCATGAGCTACACCTTAAACACGGAGCTACAACTACGACCTGAGCTACAACCTACGCCTGAGCTACTCCTACACCCTGAGTTACACCTACACCCTGAGTACAAATTCACCCTGGGCTTCACCTACACCTGAGCTACACCTTACCATCTGGAGCTACACCTTCCCCCTGAGCTACACCTCCACACTGGGATACACCTTCACCCTGAGCTTATACCTACACCCTGAGCATACACCTACCACTATGAGGGCTACAACTACACCCTGAACTATAACTACACCTGAGGCTATACACATACACCCTGAGCTCACCTACTCTCTGAGGCTACACATTCCACCCTGGGCTTCACCTTAGCCCAGAGATACAACACACCCTGAGCTTCACCTACTCATGAGCTACAACCTACACCCAGAGCTTCACACCTACAGCCTGGATACTACCTAAAGCCTTAGCGACCACTATCAACCGGAGCTTAACCTTCTACACTGAGCACGCCTAAAACCCTGAGCTTAACATACACCCTGTCGCTTCACCTACACCCTGAGATACCCTACACCTGAGCTACAACTACATACCGGGGCTTCTCCTAAAAACTTAGCTACACTTACTCCCTTGAGATAATCATCAAAAGAGCTTTAACAGCACAACCAGGGCTACTACGAAAGCGGAGGACACCTACACCCTGAGCTACACCTACGCCCTGAGCTACACCTACACCCTGAGCTACACCTACACCCTGAGCTACACCTACACCCTGAGCTACACCTACACCCTGAGCTACACCTACACCCTGAGCTACACCTACACCTGAGCTACACCTACCTGAGCTACACCTACACCCTGGGCTACACTTACACCCTGAGCTACACCTACACCCTGGGCTAAACCTACACCCTGGGCTAAACCTACACCCTGAGCTACACCTACACCCTGGGTACACATACACCTGAGCTAACCTTACACCTGAGTACACCTAACTCCCTGAGCAACACCTATCACATCGAGCGGCACCTACACTATGAGCTACACCGACATCTTGAGCACTCCACACTATGAGCTACACCTACATCCTGGATACACCATACCAACACTGAGGCTATCACCTACCTCCATGAGCTACCACTACTCCCTGAGCTACACCTACACTTTGAGCTACACCTACATCCTGAGTCTACACTACGCCCCTGGGATTACTCCTTCGCCACAGCTACACATCACCCTGAGCACACCTACTCCTGGGCTACCACCTTCACCCTGAGCTACACCTACACCCAGAGCTACACCTACACCCTGAGCTACACCTACACCCTGAGCTACACCTACACCCTGAGCTACACTACACCGAGTATACCTACACCCAGGAGTCACACCTACATCCTGAGCTACACCTAAACCCTTAGCTACACTAGCCCTTGATTACTCCTACACATTAGCTACACCTACACCCTGGGCTCACCTACACCCTGAGCTTCACTGCACTGAGCTACACCAACACCTGACCTACTCCTACACACTGGTGCTACACCTACACCCTGAGGCTAACACTACATCCTGATGCTACACCTACACCCTGAGCTACACTACACCCTGTGTCACGCCTACACCCTGAGCTACACCACACCCTGAGCCTACAACTACACCTGAGCTACACCTACGCCCCGAGCTGCAACATACACCTGAGGCTGCACCTACATCTGAGTACACCGACATCCTGAGCTACACCTACACCCTGAGCTACACATACGCCTGATGCTGCACCTACACCCTGTGCTACACCTAATTCTGAGTTACACCTTCACCTGAGCTAACCTATACCCTGGGCTACACCTACACCTGAGCTACACCTACACCCTGAGCTACACCTACACCATGGGTTTACACCTACACCCCTGAGCTACACCTCACACTGGGCTACACCTAACCCTGAAATACACTACAATATGAGTTACACTGCACTGAGCTACACTACACCCTGAGCTTCACCTACCTTTGCTACACCGACCACCCTGAGCTACACCTTACACCCAGGGCAACTACAACGCCCAATGCTTACACCTACACCCTGAGCTAACCGGCACCCTGGGCTACCACTACTCCCTGAGATACACTTACCTGGTCACACCTACTCCCTGAGTTACACCTACCCCTGAGCTACACCTACACCCTGAGCTACACCTACACCTGAGCTACACCTACATCCTGAGCTACACCTATACCCTGAGCTACACCTACACCCTGTGCTGCACCTACACCCTGAGCTACATCTACACCCTGAGCTGCACCTACACCCTGAGCTGTACCTACACCCTGAGCTACACCTACTCCCTGAGCTACACGTACAACTGAGCTACACCTACATCCTGAGCTACACCTACACCCTGAGCTACACCTACACTGAGTTACACCTACACCCTGAGCTACACCTACACTCTGGGCTACACCTACACCCTGAGCTACACCTACACCCTTAGCTACACCTACACAGAGTCACGCCTACAACCTGAGCTACACCTACACCCTGGGCTACACCTACACTATGAGCTACACCTACACCCTGAGCTACAGCTACACTATGAGCTACACCTACACCCTGAGCTACACCTACACCCTGAGCTACACCTACACCCTGGGGTACACCTACACCCTGAGCTACACCTACACCCTTAGCTACACTACACCTGGGTCCCCTACACATGAGCATACTCCTACATCCTGAGCTACACCTTAGACCTGAGCTACAACCTACACCCTGTGCTGCACCTACACCCTGAGTACATCTACCAACTGAGTGCACCTACAACCTGAGCTGTCCAACACCTGAGCTCACTACTCCATGAGCTTACACGTACACCCTGAGCTACACCTACATCCTGAAGTACACCTACACCCTGAAGTTACACTACACTTGAGTTACACCTACACCCGGCTTACACACTACACTCTGGGGTACACCTACACCCTGAGCTACAACCTACACCTTAGCTACACTTCACTGAGTCACGACTACTAACCAGAGCTACACCTACACCCTGGGCTACACCTACACTATGAGCTAAAACCTAAAACCCTGAGCTACAGCTACACTATGAGATACACTACACCCTTAAGCTTACACCACACCCTGAGCTACACTACACCTGGGGTCACCTACACCTGAGCTACACTACACTTAGCTACAACCTACACCTGGGCTTACACCTACACCCTGAGCTACTGCACACTATGAGCTACAGATAACCCTGAGCTACACCTACACCCTGAGCTACACCTACACCCTGAGCTACACCTACATCCTGAGCTACACCTACATCTGAGCTACACCTACACCCTGAGCTACACCTACGCTATGAGCTACACCTACACCCTGAGCTACACCTACACCCTGAGCTACACCTACATCCTGAGCTACACCTACAACCTGAGCTACACCTACACCCTGGGCTACACCTACACCCTGAGCTACACCTACGCTATGAGCTACACCTACACCCTGAGCTACACCTTCACTTTGAGCTACACCTACACTTACACCTCAAGTCAGTTCTAGGTCTTATTCGACGTGTTAATGCTAGTATTGTGCGCTTGAGTCCATTGTGTGGCTTAGGAGTAAGTAGGTCCCAGAAAGTAGGAGCCACACTGGATGTGGCCATAACCCACGGAGTATTTAGGAGAGTAAGAGTAGCTCGTGGTGTAGGTGTGGCTCTGGGTGTTGGTGTGACAGAGTTTAGATTGGGATAGGGATGTGGGTGGGGATTGGGGTGCAGGATGTGTGGCTCGGGTGTAGGTGTGCTTGGTGTAGGTGTGGCTCTGGTGTAGGTGTGGGCTAGGGTGTAGGTGTGGACTCTGGTGTAGGTGTGGCTCTGGTGTAGGTGTGGCTCTGGTGTAGGTGTGGCTCTGGTGTAGGTGTGGCTCTGGTGTAGGTGTGGCTCTGGTGAAGGTGGGCTCTGGTGTAGGTGTGGCTTGGTTGTAGGTGTGGGCTCGGGTTGTAGGCGTGGCTCGGGTGTAGGTGTGGCTCGGGTGTAGGTATAAATCGGGTGTAGGTGTGGCTCGGGTATCAGGTGTGGCTCGGGTGCAGGTGTGGCTCTGGTGTAGGTGTGGCTCGGGTGTAGGTGTGGCTCGGGTGTAGGTGTAGCTCGGGTGTAGGTGTAGCTCGGGTGTAGGTGTGGCTCGGGTGTAGGTGTGGCTCGGGTGTAGGTGTGGCTCGGGTGCAGGGTGTGTGCGCTTCGTGGTCAAGGAAGTTATTGGTGCATAGATGTGCTCTAGGTGTTTTATTACTCTTAGCTATGCATGTTACTAGCTACACTTACACCCTCACCACTCATAACCTGTGTCAGACACTGTGAGCCGCAACTCATAACCTGTGTTACACTGTGAGCCTCCACTCATAACAGTGTCAACACTGTGAGCCTCATCATAACCGTGTCCTCTGTGAGCGCACTCATAACCTGTGTCACACGTGAGCCGCACTTAAACTGGGTCACTCTGTGAGCCGCACTCATTACCTGTGTCACACTGTGAGCCGCACTCATAACCTGTGTCACACTGTGAGCCGCACTCATAACCTGTGTCACACTGTGAGCCGCACTCATAACCTGGGTCACACTGTGAGCCGCACATCATAACCTGGGTCACACTGTGAGCCGCACTCATAACCTGTGTCACACTGTGAGCCGCACTCATAACCTGTGTCACACTGTGAGCCGCACTCATAACCTGTGTCACACTGTGAGCCGCACTCATAACCTGTGTCACACTGTGAGCCGCACTCATAACCTGGGTCACACTGTGAGCCGCACTCATAACCTGGGTCACACTGTGAGCCGCACTCATAACCTGTGTCACACTGTGAGCCGCACTCATAACCTGTGTCACACTGTGAGCCGCACTCATAACCTGGGTCACACTGTGAGCCGCACTCATAACCTGGGTCACACTGTGAGCCGCACTCATAACCTGTGTCACACTGTGAGCCGCACTCATAACCTGGGTCACACTGTGAGCCGCACTCATAACCTGGGTCACACTACCTGGAGTTTACCTGGGGAGGGTTTCGGTGGTCAACGCCCCCGCGGCTCTGAGACCAGGCCTCATGGTGGATCAGCGTCTGATCAATCAGGCTGTTACTGCTGCCCGCACGCAAGCTGACGTACAAACCACAGCCCGGTTGGTCAGGTAGTGACTTTAGGTGCCTGTCCAGTGCCTTCTTAAAGACAACCATAGGTCTATATTATCATGTATCTCTCTCGCCTGGGTCACATCATGGGCCACACTCAACCTGAGTCACATTATGCGCAATACTGGTAACCTGCGTCATATACTGAGCAACTTCCATAAGCTGGGTCACACTATGGGCCACACTTATAACATGGGTCACAATACAGGCCACACTTATAACCTAGGTCAAATTATTAGCAACACTCATAACCTGAGTCACACATTTGGCAGAATCATAACCTGGGTCACACTATGGGCCACACTACCTGGGTCATACACACTGATCCAAATTCATAACCTGGGTCACACTGTGGGCCATACTCATAACCTTGGTCAAACGCATGGCAAGACTTATAACCTGAGTCACATACTGGGAGTGAAACAAGGGGAGGTAGGGAGGAGTGAAACAAGGGGAGGTAGGGAGGAGTGAAACAAGGGGAGGTAGGGAGGAGTGAAACAAGGGGCGGTAGGAGTGAAACAAGGGGCGGTAGGGAGGAGTGAAACAAGGGGCGGTAGGGAGGAGTGAAACAAGGGGCGGTAGGGAGGAGTGAAACAAGGGGCGGTAGGGAGGAGTGAAACAAGGGGCGGTAGGGAGGAAGAGTGAAACAAGGGGCGGTAGGGAGGAGTGAAACAAGGGGCGGTAGGGAGGAAGAGTGAAACAAGGGGCGGTAGGGATTAGTGAAACAGGGGGGCGGTAGGGAGGAGTGAAACAAGGAGCGGTAGGGAGGAGGAGTGAAACAAGGGGTGGTAGGGAGGAGTGAAACAAGGAGCGGTAGGAGGAGGAGTGAAACAAGGGTGGTAGGGAGGAGTGAAAACAAGGAGCGGTAGGGAGGAGGAGTGAAACAAGGGGTGGTAGGGAGGAGTGAAACAATGGGCGTAGGGAGGAGTGAAACAATGGGCGGTAGGGAGGAGTGAAACAAGGGGCGGTAGGGAGGAGTGAAACAAGGGGCGGTAGGGAGGAGTGAAACAAGGGCGGTAGGGAGGAGTGAAACAAGGGCGGTAGGGAGGAGTGAAACAAGGGGCGGTAGGGAGGAGTGAAACAAGGGCGGTAGGGAGGAGTGAAACAAGGGCGGTAGGGAGGAGTGAAACAAGGGGCGGTAGGGAGGAGTGAAACAAGGGCGGTAGGGAGGAGTGAAACAAGGGCGGTAGGGAGGAGTGAAACAAGGGGCGGTAGGGAGGAGTGAAACAAGGGGCGGTAGGGAGGAGTGAAACAAAGGGGCGGTAGGGAGGAGTGAAACAAGGGGCGGTAGGGAGGAGTGAAACAAGGGCGGTAGGAGGAGGAGTGAAACAAGGGGTGGTAGGGAGGAAGAGTGAAACAAGGGGCGGTAGGGATTAGTGAAACAGGGGGGCGGTAGGGAGGAGTGAAACAAGGAGCGGTAGGGAGGAGGAGTGAAACAAGGGGTGGTAGGGAGGAGTGAAAACAAGGAGCGGTAGGGAGGAGGAGTGAAACAAGGGTGGTAGGGAGGAGTGAAACAAGGAGCGGTAGGGAGGAGGAGTGAAACAAGGGGTGGTAGGGAGGAGTGAAACAATGGGCGGTAGGGAGGAGTGAAACAAGGGGCGGTAGGGAGGAGTGAAAACAAGGGGCGGTAGGAGGAGTGAAACAAGGGGCGGTAGGGAGGAGTGAAACAAGGGGCGGTAGGGAGGAGTGAAACAAGGGGCGGTAGGGAGGAAGAGTGAAACAAGGGGCGGTAGGGAGGAGTGAAACAAGGGGCGGTAGGGAGGAAGAGTGAAACAAGGGGCGGTAGGGATTAGTGAAACAGGGGGGCGGTAGGGAGGAGTGAAACAAGGAGCGGTAGGGAGGAGGAGTGAAACAAGGGGTGGTAGGGAGGAGTGAAACAATGGGCGGTAGGGAGGAGTGAAACAAGGGGCGGTAGGGAGGAGTGAAACAAGGAGCGGTACGGAGGAGGAGTGAAACAAGGGGTGGTAGGGAGGAGTGAAACAAGGAGCGGTAGGGAGGAGGAGTGAAACAAGGGTGGTAGGGAGGAGTGAAACAAGGAGCTGTAGGGAGGAGGAGTGAAACAAGGGGTGGTAGGGAGGAGTGAAACAAGGAGCGGTAGGGAGGAGGAGTGAAACAAGGGGTGGTAGGGAGGAGTGAAACAATGGGCGGTAGGGAGGAGTGAAACAAGGGGCGGTAGGGAGGAGTGAAACAAGGGGCGGTAGGGAGGAGTGAAACAAGGGGCGGTAGGGAGGAGTGAAACAAGGGGCGGTAGGGAGGAGTGAAACAAGGGGCGGTAGGGAGGAGTGAAACAAGAGGCGGTAGGGAGGAGTGAAACAAGGGGCGGTAGGGAGGAGTGAAACAAGGGGCGGTAGGGAGGAGTGAAACAAGGGGCGGTAGGGAGGAGTGAAACAAGGGGCGGTAGGGAGGAGTGAAACAAGGGGCGGTAGGGAGGAGTGAAACAAGGGGCGGTAGGGAGGAGGAGTGAAACAAAGGGCGGTCGGGAGGAGGAGGAGTGAAACAAGGGGCGGTTGGGAGGAGTGAAACAAGGGACGGTAGGGAGGAGTGAAACAATGGGCGGTAGGGAGGAGTGAAAAAAGGGGCGGTAGGGAGGAGGAATGAAACAAGTGGCGGTAGGGAGGAGTGAAGCAAGGGGCGGTAGGGAGTAGTGAAGCAAGAGGCGGTAGGGAGGAGGAGGAGGAGGAGGAGTGAAACAAGGGGCGGTAGGGAGGAGGAGTGAAACAAAGGGCGGTCGGGAGGAGGAGGAGTGAAACAAGGGGCGGTTGGGAGGAGTGAAACAAGGGACGGTAGGGAGGAGTGAAGCAAGGGGCGGTAGAGAGGAGGAGTGAAACAAGGGGCGGTTGGGAGGAGTGAAACAAGGGGCGGTAGGGAGGAGTGAAACAAGGGGCGGTAGGAAGGAGGAGGAGTGAAACAAGGGCGAGGGAAGAAGGGTGACGATGGAAAGGAGGTAAGGGAAAGGGAACAAAAAGAGTGTTGAGGGGAAAAAAGGGGAAGTTGAGTATTGAGCAGAAGGGTTATAAGGGAGTGAGGAAGGTGCGTGCCTGGCCTTCCTACTCACCATGATGAAGTGACTCTGTTATCCTTTCTCCTACGCCTCAGTGTCTGTCTTTATGACTTTTTCTCACGAGTTTCTTGGTCGCTGATACCTATGTGTACCCATGTACTATATGTATGTGTGATTGTATAGTGCATATACTCACCTATATATGGTTGCAGGGGTCGAGTCTCAGCTTCTAGCGCGGCCCCTTCGCTGGTCAATACTAAGTTCAATTTTTCTCCTGGATACGAAAGATTTATCGTACCCGTTCTTAAAGCTATGTATGGATCCTGCCCTCATCACTGCAGGTCGTTCCACTTCCTGTATTCTCTAAGACAGAGAAAATGCTTCTCAACGTCCCTATGACTCATTTATGTTTTCAACATCCTGCTGTACCCTCGTGTTCCTGCTTCCCATCTCTCAAACTATGTCTTTGTTTACCCTGTCAATTCCTCTCAGTATTTTTTACGTTGCTTTCGTATCACCCTGACTCCTTCAGTTCTCTAGTGTCACCAGGCTAAGTTCCCTTAACCTCTCCTCATAGGAGAGTGAAAACCCGTGCACTTTCTCCGATTTCTTGACATGCTTAACCAGGCGTGGGTTCCACACTGGTGCTGCATACTCCAATGTAGTCTTGACGCACACAGTGTACAGTATAGTGAATGACTCCTTACTGAGATGTCTAAATTCTGTTATTATATTTGCCAGCTGCGCATTTACTGCAACAGTTATTTGGCTGATGTGCGTCTCATGTGATATGCTCGGTATAATATTCACCCTAAGGTCCTTCTCCTTGAATCTGATTTGTAGCTTTTGTCCACGCCGAGCCTGTTCTCCGTTTGTGATCTTTTCCCGTCCTCAAACTTTATAACTTTGCATTTGTTGGGGTTAAATTCCAAGAGCCATTTGTCAAACGAGATCTACAGCCAGTCCAGATCCATTTGAAGCCTTTCTTGTTACATGTCTGTTTGTATTCTCATTAGTTTCACGTCATCTGAGAGCAGGAATACGTCTGGTTCCATCCTTATGTTATTCACGTGTACATAAAATATCACTGGCCCTAGTACTGATCCTAGAAGAACTCCACTCGTCACATGTACCCATTTCTACACGTCTTCACAGACAATCACTCGTTGTTTCCTTACTGTCAGGTATGACTTGAGCCAATATAGTGCTGTCACTGTTATTCCTGCCTGCTGGTCTAGCGTTTGCACCAATCTTTTGAGTGGTACTATGTTAAAAGCCTTTCTATAGTCAAAGAAAATGCAATCAACCCATCACTCTCTCTTCTGTTTTACTTCTTGAAGAACTCCAATAGGTTTTTGGTAAAGGATTTAACATTAAATAAGCCTTCCTAGTTGTCATGTTTGATCTCTTCCCTAACTAGGTTCACCACCACTTTTGTAAATAACTTTACTCATTATGCATATCAGTGGCTCTATCCTGTAGTTTAACACAGTCTGATTGTCTCCTTTCTTAAGAATTGTAACTACATGTTCTCTTACTCACCTTCAGCAATTGCTCTGTGTCGATTCTTGTTGAACACTGTTGCTAGCGGCACACACAGTACCTTTGCTCCCTCTCTCTGAACTAATGAAGAGATATTATCTTGTACTACTGTCTTCAAGGTATCTAACTCACATATCAGCTTCTTCACCTCCTCCCTAGTTGTATGTATTTTGTCCAATGCTCGCTAGTACACTCTTCTGTTTCGGTATGTTGGTAACTTTCCTGTCTCCTCTGAGAATACCTGACTAAATTTCTTGCTGAGCTCCTCACAGACTTTCTGGTTATTCCTTGTAAACTCCCCTCCTTCTTCAGGCTCTTTGCATGGTACTTTACTGTTTGTTGCCTTTGTTCTTATTTGGCAAAATAACAAATGTTGGTCAGATATGGTTTTTGATGTTATGTCATTCTCAATTTGGGCTTCTCCTCTTATCTATGTAAACTCATTTCTTTCTCCTAGGTGCAATTCCTCCTTTTCCCTCTTTTCACTATGTTCTTCCCGTTGTTTCTTTTGATCCTAGGTACGAATTTCTTCTCTGCCTCCCTGCACTTTCAGGCTACATACTCCATCTTATTCAATGTCTTTCCCTCGAATTCTCTTTCCCACTGCACCTCATCCACAAATTGGCTCATGTATCATCCCCTCTTTGAAGTTTGGCTTCTCACAACCTTCCTATGCTGCTTAACTCTCCATTGGCTCTAGGTTTTCCCAGTGAATGTGTGTGTACTCACCTATATGTGGTTGCGTACATGTGTGTACTCACCTAATTGAACTCGCCTAATAGTGGTTGCAGGGGTAGAGTCACAGCTCCTGGCTCCTCCTCTTCACTGGTCTGTGTGTGTGTGTGTGTGTGTGTGTGTAATTACCCATTTATAGCTACAGAAGCAGAGTTATGCTCGTTGTGTCTCGTCTTCAATACTTGGTTCATAATGTTTTTTTTTAATTTCCAGTTGCAGCAGCACTTCCTAATTCCTCCTTAAATTCCTTCTACAGGTCCTATCCACTCCACATTTTCTCACTTTTCAACGTTGGCCTCTGGTTACGACATTTTTTATATGTGCTCTTTCAAGTCTTATCCAAACATAATATATTCTCATGTCTACTTTTTTCCTCCCATCAGCTAATATTACCAACTTTCACGTTTTCAATCTTTTATCATAGTTCAAATTGCTCAGCTCTGGCAGCCATTTTGTAGTTCCTCAAACATTTTCTAACATGTCTATGTGTTTTTCCAGGTGTTTTTTTTTTCAGGTGTGGGCACCACACAGCCTCTACATGTTCCAATTAGGCCCTAATAAAAATTATAAATAATTTTCTTAGAATTTCACCATCCACATATTTGAAAGTTCTTCAATAGTTTGGTAGTTTAACAAATTATTTTTTTTCAGTAGTTTCATTTACATGCTCTTCCGGTGATATTTGTTTTCACAATAACTTCAAGATCCCGTTCACTATCTCGTACTTTCATTATTATATCAAGCAGATCATATTTTTCATTGAGCCTAATTTAATTTTCTCCCTTTTCCATTACGTAGATTTTATTAGCATTACATTCCATTATCCATCTATCACTCCATATGTTCACTGTATCCACATCCTTTTGTAAGAATTTACAGTTGTTGTTATTATTAATTTAACAATTGATTTTTGCATCTGCAAACATTCACATATTTTTTTTTCAGCCCTTCTGGTAAATCATATATAAATTTTAGATTTAAAAAGGACACGTAAGCAAACAGTACGATATATTAAACCTTGATCACTTCTAGAAATTGTCACGTGTTTTTTTAAACCAGATCGTCGGTATCAGTTACCAAGGTTTATACCATGAAGTTTAGAAACATTACGGAGCCGAGTACAGACCCTTGTGGCACCCCACTTGTCACATCTCCCCATGGAGACATTTTTCCTTCTTAACAAAAAGTCTCTCATCTACTACAATAATTCACCTTTAATTCCTCCTGTAATTTTCAACTCCAACTTAGTCTTCATGAAGAAAGCTATCAAACGTTTTCTTAAAGTCTACGTTAATACAATCTGCCTATCCATTTTTTTCCTTGAGCAGTTTCTGTAACTCTGTCAGAATAACTTAAGAAATTTGATATGTATAAATGTCTAGGCTGTGAACCAAATTAGTAGGATATTATTCTCTAAGTACTGAATACGCTTAACAGCAATGGCTTTTTCCATTAATTTTACAACACTTGTCATTGTAACCGACCTAAAGTTTAAAGGATTTTCTCTCATCTTTTTATAAATAGTCACAATATGTGTCATCTTACGTTTGCTAATTTGTCTTTTTCTGGAGAAGTTCAACAAAGAGGGAGCTTGTATATATAGGCGAGGCAACAGTGACGGTCCCGTCACTGTTCGATAGCTAGCACACTCGGCTCACACACGGGGGTCCGGAGTTCGAATCTCCTTCGGTGCGGCTGGAAAACATTAGGGACGTGTTTCCATAAGACACCAGCTGTCCCTGTTCACCCATCTGTTTAAAATGGGTTCCTGGGTGTTAGTCGACTGGTGTGGGTCGCATCCTGAGATAAAACTGACCTAATTTGCCCGAAATGCTCAGCATAACAAGCGGCTTTCTATATAGTAGTATGTCATTGATGTCAGCTAGGACTGTATACCTTGTACATGTACTTGTAGAAATAAAGATATTATTATTATTATTATTATTATTATTATTATTATTATTATTATTATTATTATTATTATTATTGTTATTATTGTTATTATTATTATTATTATTATTATTATTATTATTATTATTATTATTATTCTGGCTCCCTTCACTTTTTTTTATTAGTGACTTTATAAATGGTCCAAGTCGGACCGAAACGTCGTCATAATGAGCGGGTTATTTGTGTATTGTTTCAGTCACGGTATTGTGCCCTTTTATTCAACTGTTCATTTTCTTTGCGAGCCGAAGTGCTACATCGTCTTGTTCTATAACTTTGGGTTTAGCGGCATCTAGTAACAACGTTTTAACTCTCTTCATTTATTATATTATCTTCTAATTCAGTTGTCTGTCTGGGACTCAAATCTCCTACAAGAAAAATATCTACTTTTGTGAAAAATTGATTATAACTATGAACATAATTTTTAAAGAGATGGACCGGTAAAGCCAGCGGCGGGTCATCACTTGACTAAGACCCTCGTCAGGAAACACTTGTCCTGTTTCCTGACGAACGTTACCTAACACTCTAAACCTTCCTGTTCATTACTTAACACATTTCCTCTTTTTCCTCAGTAATTTTGCGTTCTTAATTCACTGTATTTTTCCTTCAACATTTAGCTCACTTGTTACAAATATAAACTAAAAGTTAGGTTTTTCCTTGCTTTTGTCTACTATTTCCTTATCAAAATTTCTTTCTTCCACTCTTCATGCATTTCAATATTCATTTCTACCCTATCTGAATGTTTGAAAAGTTTCTTGATTGGCTCACTTTCCATATTGATTCCAAGACCTTTCGTTATTTTCTTGACAAGTCTCCAACACCTTCTTACATTTCCTTTAGGACTAAACTGTTGAATTTCATTTTTATTTATACTAGAGAACTCCTCGTACAGAGTCTTGATATCTGTCCCTTGTGGTATACCGTTCCAGTTACTTTCTCTAAAACACTATTTTAAAGCATTGTAATTCCCTTTCACATAATCTAATCGTTCCTCTTTCCTTTTCATTTCCTTTTCATTTTCTAATTCATATTCCATCTGCATGTATTATTTCCCAAAGAACATGAACACTCTGTCCAAATGGGTTTAAATAGGATATGTTTAAAATTTCCTCCGCTGTTTCAGTAACACAAAATCTAATACTGATCATATTTGTAGTTCCAGCCTCAGTCTGTTCAATTTATTTTTTTATGGCTAAAATCTTCAAGCGTAATAACTTGGTTTAAATCACGGTCACTTTCATAAGGAGTTCCCTAAGGATATGTAATCCCTCATTTATCCTATGGAACTCTTATCTTTCCCGAATATTATTAAATGATGACTTCTATACATTTAGTACTAAGAGTTTCTCGTCTTTATTATGTGCTCTTATCCCTAAAAATTCAAAATTTTCAGTATTCTGGATTTCAATTCCCATAACTTGAGTCTTTAAACAATATTGCCCGTCCTCCTCTTTCTCTTTATCTTCTCCACATAAAGTCATTTCTGTGAAATATAACCTCATTTAAAACAAGTTTTTTTCCGGCTTGGTTTCGGTTAGGCAAATTATGTCCGGTTTATCTTCCTGTATAGTAATACTAAGTTCAAATCTTTTTGAAATTACTCCTTCAAAATTAGTGTATATATTCAAAAACGAATTATTCTCACCATTACCATTTGTAACCTAAGATTGAGTACGATTTTCGTCTATCATGTGGATGATTCTTTGAAGAAAACATTTGATATGGGTATGTGTACTCACCTGTATGTGGTTGCAGGCGTCGAGTCGTAGCTGTGTGTGTGCGTGAGAGAGAGAGAGAGAGAGAGAGAGAGAGAGAGAGAGAATAATCAGAGTGGTAACATTAACCGGGTGTGTCACTTCCACAGGTGTCCTGCCACCGGAGGAGAATCACTTGGAACAAACCTTCAACAACATTGATGACGACAACAACAGCTACAGCAACGACATGTGAGTCTTTTAACTTGACAGCACTGATCTGCTCGAACCTTATTATTTCCTTATTCTCTCTTTTTTTTTTACCTCGTCTTCTCTGGTGTACACACACACACACACACACACACACACACACACACACACACACACACACACACGCACGCACGCACGCACAAAAACAAGGGGAGGTAAAAGAGATTGAGAGCATCACTGCAGTAACAGGAGAGAACATGAACCAACTGACAGATTTTCAGAGACTTGGGCGGTACTCTTAGGAAAAGAACCGCCCAATTAAATTGATATTCAAGACAGAACTGGTACAAAACAAGATCCTGAAGGGGAGACCTGATTAAAGGATTTCCCAAAATTAGGAGTAAGTGGCAGGAAGGTACCACAGAGAGGGAAGTGCAGCCTCGAGGGAAACAATGAACAATGCTACTCACAGAACCACCCACAGCATTCCCCCTCAACCCCTATTAGCCCACACCAACCCAACACAATAACCAGAAACAAGCTACACTTCACACTCACAGTCCCCCACCCAGAACTAATACCACAACATCAGCCCACCATAACATCCAACCGTGTCCACCACACCCTCAGCCTGCATCAGCCACTCCCACCCCTCTGAGTACAATTTTGGAAAGGAAGCTGAAGGTATGGTATACCAACACAGATGGAATAACAAATATGAGTGACGAGTGGCAGGAAAGAAACACTGAGGCATCCCCGGACAAAGCATATGGGGGGTGATAACAGATACGATCTTCTCTCCTGCCCACCAGATCCTGAGGAGGGACAGTGTTAACAGATCGGAGGAGAAGTTGCGCTGCTCATCGAGAATCAATGGAGTTTTGAGATGGAAGGTATAGTCAGAGGTGAAGCGGATGACTGCAACAGTGATAATAGAAGTGATATATAAACTGCTACTTAACAGCAGAAGACCAAGACAAGAATGTGATGAGAGTAACAGAATGATGGTGGCCACACTAGCTGAGGTGGCCAGAGAGGCCCCACACAAGCAGAACAAAACTACTTATCATCATCATGGGAATTTCAACTACAAAGAAATAGACTGGAAAAATCTAGAGCCACATGGGGGACGAGAGACATGGAGAGCCAAGATGCTGGAGGTGGTGTTGGAAAGCTTCATGTACCAACATGTTACAGACACAACCAGAGAAAGAGGAGACATTGAACCAGCAAGACTAGAGCTTGTATTCACCTTCAACAGTTCAGACACGGGGAAAATCACATATAAAACGCCCTTCGGTGTTAGCAATCACGAGTTCCTGAGTTTCGAATACTTACAAGAGTTAACAATAAAGAGTGAGGCAGCACGAAAAGGGCAGAATAAACCAAACTTTAGAAATGGGAACTACACATGTATAAGGCAATTCCTGCATGAGGTGTAGTGGGTACGAAATGATGGAACACATGGCCACAAAGTGCAGGGAGGTAGAGAAATTCGTGCCAAGAAACAACAGAAACAATGGAAAGAACAGGGTGAGCCCATGGTTTACTCGGAAGTGTTGAGAGGCCAAAATCATTTGTGCTAGAGTATGGAAAAAGTATAGAAAGCAAAGGACTCAAAATGAGATTTAAGGAAGTATTTACGGTTGGAATATCCAACAAGGGATAAGCTAACAAGCGAGGAGGAATTGAAGCTGCTAAGTGAACTTGATAAAAAAGGCAGTACGACCGGGCACTATCTCTCCAGAGGGACCAGAGATGCTGTGTGTGCCACTAACAATTTTCAACACATTGAAACTGGGCAACTACCTGAGGTATGGAAGATGCCAGATGTAATCACCATTTTTAAGAAAGGAGACAGACACGAGGCACTAAACTACAGACCAGTGTCACTGACATGTATAATATGCAAAGTCATGGAGAAGATTATCAAGAGAGTGGTGGAGCACCTAGAAGGGAACATGCTTATAAACGAAAAACAGGACGGATTCAAGGAAGGAAAATCCTGTGTCACAAACCTACTGGAGTTTTATGACAAGATAATGGAAGTAAGACACGAGAGAAAGGGGTGGGTAGATTGCATTTTCTTGGATTGCAAGAAGGCTTTCAACACAGTTCCTCACAAGAGATTAGCATAAAAGCTAGAGGATCAGGAACACATAACAGGAAAGGCACTGCCATTGATCAGAGAATACCTGACAGGGAGGCAACGAGTAATGGTATGTGACTAGGTGTCAGAGTGGGTGCCTATGACAAGCGGGGTTCCACAGGGGTCGGTCCTAGGACTAGTGCTATTTTTGGTATATGTGAATGACATGACAGAAGGGATAGACTCAGAAGTGTCCCTGTTTGCAGTTGATATAAAGTTAATGAGAATTAAATCAGATAAGGATCAGGCAGGACTACAAAGAGACTCGGACAGGTTGGAAGACTGGTCCAGCAACTGGTTCCTCGAATTTAACCCCGCCAAATACAAAGTAATGAAGATCGGGGAACGGCAAGTACAGAGTATAGGCTAGGTGGCCAAAGACTGCAAACTTCATTCAAGGAAAAAGATCTTGGGGTGAGTATAATACCGAGTACATCTCCTGGGGTGCACATCAACCAGATAACTGCTGTACAAGAATGGTATACAAGATGAAATTAAGACTCATGTGAAACATCTGGTTATCTTTATTGTAGACATTTCGCCATCCAGTGGCTTTATCAATACAAATTCCAGGACATAATTTGAAGACAGAACTATATACAGATGATGAGGTAATCAGACCCTCAGCCTTGGAGTCGGTGTGAAGAGCACCGTAGTCGCGGAGGTTCTGGAGCAGAGGCAAGGAGCCTGGCGCTTATATACTAACGTCAGGTGGAAGCGGACGTGTAGCAGACGAGGGCATTGCCACTGGTAGGCGGGATTCCCCAGTGGAAGTAGGTCCTACCTAATGAGATGGGTTAGTTGTTGTAGTAGTTGTCGTAGCCGTGAAGGTTATGTACATGTCCGTAGAATCAAGATTCCATGATGTTGCAGTGTCTGCAACAATAATGATACCCAGATGTTGCACATGTCTTAATTTCATCTTGTCGGTATTATATACCATTCTTGCACAACCTGTCAGACACTGCAACATCATGGAATCTTGATTCTGATGACATGTACATAACCTTCTTCACGGCTACGACAACTGTTACAACAACTAACCCATCTCTTTGTGCAGTGTGTGTGTGTGTGTGTGTGTGTGTGTGTGTGTGTGTGTGTGTGTGTGTGTGTGTGTGTTTTCACACTGAGTTGCATTCAACTAGTTGTATACATATGAATGGTGTCGAGACAGTACCTAGACCTATCTCTGGACCTACTACCCCCCTTCCTCCCTCCCTCAACAATTCGTGGCGTCGTTGGTTAGTTGGCCACATGATCCCTATTATACCTACTTTTGAAATTAAGTATTGCGTCTTTAATTCTTTCTTATTTACTGTATAGCCCTTGTGGCTTAGCGCTTCTTTTTTATTATAATAATAATAATCTTTCTTATTTAGCTAATTCCATTTATTAGCCACCCTAAGGCTGAAAATATATTTCCCAACATCTGTGTGGCTCGTATGATTCTTTAGCTTCCTTCTATGATTCCTCGGCCCTTCACTTTCCATTTAAAAAAAATTCTGTTCCTATCTGCTCTGTCAAATCTCGAAATATCTTTCATGTATTTTAAATTTTCCCCTTGTTCGTCTGTCCTCTAAAGTCATCAGGTTCAATTCCTTAAGTTTTACCTGTTAACCTTATCTAATTTTCATATATGCTTGACCAGGTGGGGATCCAGGCTGGTGTTCCATACTCCATGAAGAGCCAGATTCATGCAGAATCTTCACTGATTCCTATTGTGGTTTTTTAGCTGATCTTTGGGATTATATGACCTTGCATATGCAACACCTCTGGTGATATGTTGGATCAGATTATTCTTTGAACGATATTTGTAGTTTCTCGCCTCTCAAGCTATATCCCATCTCTGGTCTTTTCTACTGCACTATTACTTTGTTCCCTTCCATCATATTCACGATCCTTCCATATATAGAGCTATAACGGATGTTAGAATGTTCTTTCCACTCTGTATTCACTCTGTAATGACATCCTTGAAATTGTATGTTGAAAATTGTATAAAATACCGACAAGTTGATTAAGACACATGTCCAACAATTTGGTTATCTATATTGTTGAAACGTTTCGCCTACACAGTAGGCTTCTTCAGTGAATACAGAGGCAGTGAGTGTGGTAGCGAATTACAGATGATGTACTCAGTCCACCAACCTTGGAGAAACAGGATTTGAGGTGGTCAGTCCCTCTGCCTGGAGAAGAGTTCAGCTCTATGGTCTGGAACGACAAATTGTTCCAAAAGCAAAAGTTCACAGTTTTAAGCTCAGGTTTTCCTAAACACTTCCTGTCTCATTCTCTTGCTATTGTTGTGTACACTGGTGGTTCTAAATCTTCCGATGGTGTCAGGTATCCAGCTATTTTTCCTGGAAGAGTAATCCAAGGAATAGGCCAATGTTTTCCCAGTAGAGTTGTACACATTTCTCACAGAAATCATACACAATCATACACATTACCACCATGTCTGCTACGCCACTCGTAGCTTTTATGAACTCCCAGAGTGCATTACAAGCAATTCAGAAATTCGATGTTTCTCATCCCATCGTCCTTCATATACAGTTTTGGATATGTCTCATTTCTAGTAAATACAAAGAAGTCCTTGTCTGCTGAGTCGCTGGACAGTGACAAGCAGAATCAGCAGATACGTTAGCTATTCATAAATTCTGCTTTCCTCCAGGGATATTCCATCCTCGGACTGTTTTTCAGTGCTCTTGCAGCATCTCAGCAACCTCTGGTAACAACGTTGGTCCGAGTTGGGCCAAAACAAACTGATTTCTATTAAACTATGTTTGAATTCTAGCCATCTTGTTCCCACCGCTGTCGGGTTTGAGAGACTGTACTATGGCGATTACCTATTTTACACACACTTTTCACTCGTGGATAACACATCGAGAAACGACATGCATCACTCTGCGCTGTCAGTGCAGCTTTTTTAAATAGATTGTTTTGTCTATCAGCGGGGATGTAGGATTCTCTTCTGACTTCTACATTCTCCAAACACAGTTTAGTTTATCTCGCTGAAAGTTCCACCTTTGATGTATATTCTCTCTGACATTTTAACAGAAACGAACCTTAAATAAGCCTTACCTCCTCCCATCCCTCTTTGCCACTCACTTCTACCTTCACACATTTCCCCTTGCATATTTACCTCCCTACAGTACTCACGAAATCGTAATGACACGATTGCAAACAAACCATACCACGGGCGGGGATGGAACCCGCGATCAGAGAGTCTCAAAACTCCAGACCAGTGGCTAACGCGACGGTCTGGAGTTTTGAGACTCTCTGATCGCGGGTTCTATCCCTGCCCGTGGTATGGTTTTTTTTTTCTCCCTACAGTATTGTATGACCCATATGGGTCTAGCGCTTAACTTGACAATATTTAAGTATTCTCCTTTCCAGTGACCATGACCTTGCACTTATTTCAATTTAATTCCAGTAACTATCTGCTTGACCTTTCTTGCGGCTTGACCATGTCTTCCAGTAACATGTCTCTACCTTCTTCCAAATATATTTTTCTCATTAGTTTTATGTCATTGACTATCAATGATATATTCGATTGTCACCTCTGGCAAGACATTTGCATTCATTAAGAATAGAACAGCCTCTCCTCACTTAACGACAAACTTGTATACCGACGACTCGGACTTATGATTGGCTCTCTGACCAGTATGCATACCTCAATAATGTATATTAGAGCTGACTTCCTCTTTTCTGTTTAGTACCAAATATACATTTCACTGCTGTATAAACATTTAAAAATAGACCAGAAATGTTATAAATGGTGCAAGGGTGATATTAAAATATCAATGATGGTTGACACAAACCCATTACCATTATAGTATGATCTTCACTTAGCGACGAATTCATTTCCCGATTTGGTCTTACGAACGGAACTCCGTCGTTAAGTGAGGAGAGGCTATAATGATTTCAATATTGATTCTTGAGGAACCACATCTGGTATATCTTTCCATCCTGACAAAACTGCTCTTACCAACACAGTTTTGTAGTCTTTGATCCACTGTATTAAATAGTTTTATTAAACCTCTTGTTTGCAAATAAACTTCGAGTCCAGTTAAATTAAGATAAACAGCGGATATAATTTATATAAAATGAAATTTTCTACATATGCTTCTGAAGATTTTAGAAATAAATATTACAAGAGTGTTCCCTTCCTTCTGGCTGTAGCAATCGTCTTTCCTCATCTCCCACAGTCATCCCTCCCTCGCCAGTGAGGTGTTTTTTACTTTGCTGTTTGGAAAACGGTGCATCTGACGATAACAGTTACGAGGAAACAGTGAAAATAGAATCTAAATAAAGTTGCTTCTATGCATGTTTGTCATATATGCTATAATTTTTGTTTTTGCCAGACTGGATGTGGAGGTCAAGTTTTAACATGCTGTGAGATGACTCGACTCAAGAAATCGTAATGACACGATTGCAAATAAACCATACCCCCGGCCGGGATTGAACCCGCGGTCATAGAGTCTCAAAACTCCAGCCCGTCGCGTTAGCCACTAGACCAGCTGTGAGATTTTTGTTAAACTCGGTTTTCTATTAATATTTACAAATGACGTGTTGTTCATAGTTATGAAGTTGCAGGTTGATAAGTAAGACACACGTACAACAGTTAGGTGTCATTATTCTGAAACGTTTCGCCTACACAGGAGGCCTCTTCCGTCGAGTACAGGAAAGTTAACAGAAGCAGAAATTAATAGAAGACGTAGTTTTGAGGTGGTCAGTCCTTCAGCCTGGAGAAGAGTTTTCCTCCATAGTCTGAAACAATGTGAAGTTGAAGAAACTCTTCTGTACTCGACTGAACAAGCCTATGTTCAGGTGAAACACTTCAGAATAAGATACCTAAGTGTTGCACATGTGTCGTATCATATTTTTTATTCATACGCATCTAAACTGACTCACTGCCACTGCGTTCATGAAGCAGTCATTGCCACTGCCATCATGAAGCAATCATTGCCACTGCCATCATGAAGCAGTCATTGCCACTGCCATCATGAAGCAATCATTGCCACTGCCATCATGAAGCAATCATTGCCACTGCGTTCATGAAGCAGTCATTGCCACTGCCATCATGAAGCAATCATTGCCACTGCCATCATGAAGCAGTCATTGCCACTGCCATCATGAAGCAATCATTGCCACTGCCATCATGAAGCAATCATTGCCACTGCCATCATGAAGCAATCATTGCCACTGCCATCATGAAGCAATCATTGCCACTGCCATCATGAAGCAATCATTGCCACTGCCATCATGAAGCAATCATTGCCACTGCCATCATGAAGCAATCATTGCCACTGCCATCATGAAGCAATCATTGCCACTGCCATCATGAAGCAGTCATTGCCACTGCCATCATGAAGCAATCATTGCCACTGCCATCATGAAGCAGTCATTGCCACTGCCATCATGAAGCAATCATTGCCACTGCCATCATGAAGCAGTCATTGCCACTGCCATCATGAAGCAATCATTGCCACTGCCATCATGAAGCAATCACTGCCACTGCCATCATGAAGCAATCATTGCCACTGCCATCATGAAGCAGTCATTGCCACTGCCATCATGAAGCAATCATTGCCATTTGCCATCATGAAGCAGTCATTGCCACTGCCATCATGAAGCAATCATTGCCACTGCCATCATGAAGCAATCATTGCCACTGCCATCATGAAGCAATCATTGCCATGTTTGTCAGGATGGTTTCCACAAAAGGCCTTGTCCATTTTCTATTCATGATATAATTAAATTCCCTTCTTCATCTGTTATACCAGTCTTCTGTGGTATAATCTGTTGATTCTGAATTTAGTCAGCTTTGTCAGTGGAAATTTTTCCACATTGAAGAACCGTACACACCAGCTTTTACAAAAACATTTCGCTTTCCACCGTCTAATTTGCAGCCACACAAGACACCTTTCAAGATCCTCGGTGTAGCTGCCACCTCCGTTGTACAGACTCATGAGAGAGAATTTTGATGTGATTTTCTGCTCCAGAACTCAAGCTTTATCACCACGTCTGAACTTAGTGATGAAGACTACAAGAATTTTGTCGACCTGCTGAAGACGTGGGAGGAAGACTTAATAAGAACACAGCATGAAATAAGTGATTGCCATATACCCGAATAAAGTCAACTGCAAATTTAACACTGTGGAAGAAATTAGCTTCACTCTTTGCAGCGTTTTTCTCTAAGTTCGCCAAATGATCCTTTATCTTCATCTTGGCAATGACACTAACTTTCTAACAATTTATATTTTCAAGAGCAACCACATCACTTAACAGTGAAACGAGATCGTCTCATCAGAGACGATCTCGTTTCACTGTTAAGTGATGTGGTTTCACTGTTAAGTGATGTGGTTTCACTGTTAAGTGATGTGGTTTCACTGCTAAGTGATCTGGGCAGCCATTATGAAGACATACAACAAACTTCTCACCATCTTTTTCATCATTTTTATACCTTCCAATCTCTTAGTTCGGCTCGAAGTCTAAAAAATTTTTCTATATTCTTGTATACGTGGCGAACTACCAGTAAACCGAACACCCATGAGTTTAGGACTCTGTTAAACAACTTCTGTGATGTTCTTCATATTCTTCATCAAAGTTCTTTCAATTTTCATACCAAACTACACATCACACCAGTACTTTTCTGAACGTCGAATTGTGAAGTGTGTTAATGAAAATGTGTGAAACTCACTATCTGTCGGTACTCGATGAGGAGAATATTTATCTTGATAGACACGTGTGCAACACTTGGGTAGCTTTACTGAGGAAACGTATCGCCACACAGTGGCTTCATCAGTCCTATACGAAGATTAAGGGTTCTTAAGGAATGCAAAATGGAACTCTGTGAACCATTAACTAATATTTTTAATTTATCTCTTCAAACAGGTGTAGTGTCTGATATGTGGAAGATGGCTAATGTAATTCCTATTTTTAAAACAGGGGACAAGTCGTTACCGTCAAATTACCGCCCAATAAGCCTGACCTCAATTGTAGGCAAATTACTAGAGTCAATTATAGCTGAGATTATAAGAAGCCATCTCGATAAGCATAGCTTGATTAATGATACTCAGCATGGATTCACAAGAGGCCGGTCTTGTCTAACTAATTTATTAACTTTCTTCAGTAAAGCTTTTGAGGCTGTTGACCACAATAAAGAATTTGATATTATTTACTTAGATTTTAGTAAGGCTTTTGATAGAGTTCCGCACCATAGACTGTTAAAGAAAGTGGCAGCTCATGGCATTGGGGGAAAAGTGCTCTCGTGGATCGAGTCATGGCTCACTGACAGGAAGCAGAGAGTCCATAAATGGGGTTAAATCCGAGTGGGGATCAGTAACAAGTGGCGTTCCACAGGGATCAGTCTTGGGCCCGTTGTTGTTTATAATATATATCAATGATCTTGATGAGGGAATTACTAGTGATATGAGCAAATTCGCCGATGACACAAAGATAGGTAGGATAATTGATTCAAACGTAGATGTTATGGAACTTCAGGAGGATTTAAACAAACTATTCTTGGTCAGAAAAGTGGCAGATGCAGTTCAATGTAGATAAATGCAAGGTTCTGAAGCTTGGGAGTGCCCATAACCCTAGCACTTATAAGTTAAATGATGTAGAACTTAGCCATACAGATTGCGAAAAGGACTTGGGGGTTATGGTGAGCAGCAACCTTAAACCAAGACAGCAATGCCTAAGCGTACGTAATAAGGCAAATAGATTACTGGGATTTATATCAAGAAGTGTATGCAACAGAAGTCCAGAGGTCATACTGCAGCTTTATACATCATTAGTAAGGCCTCACCTAGATTATGCAGCTCAGTTCTGGTCTCCGTATTACAAAATGGACATAAATTCGTTAGAAAACATTCAGCGTAGGATGACTAAATTAATACATAGCATTAGAAATCTTCCTTATGAAGAAAGATTGAAGACTCTTAAGTTACATTCACTTGTTAGACGAAGAATGAGGGGAGACCTGATCGAAGTGTATAAGTGGAAGATAGGTATTAATAAAGGGGATATTAACAAGGTCTTGAGGATATCTCTCCAAGAGAGAACCCGAAGTAATGGATTTAAATTAGATAAGTTTAGATTTAGAAAGGACATAGGAAAGTATTGGTTTGGAAATAGGGTAGTTGATGAGTGGAACAGTCTACCTAGTTGGGTTATTGAGGCTGGGACTTTGGGTAGTTTCAAATCTAGGTTGGATAAATACATGAGTGGGAGGGGTTGGATTTGAGTGGGACTTTCACATCAGAGCTTATTTCTTGGGTGGCATTGAAAATTGGGTTGGGCAAATTTTTGTTAGTGGGATGAATTGTTAAGGACCTGCCTAGTATGGGCCAGCAGGCCTCCTGCAGTGTTCCTCCTTTCTTATGTTCTTATGTTCTTATGTTCTTAAGATCAGGAGTTTGAGGTAATCAGTCACTCAGCCTGGAGTCGAAGTAATCAGTCCATCAGTCAAGATTGATGGACTGATTACATCGACTCCATCAAGACTGATGGACTTATTATATCGACTTCAGGCTGAAGGACTGATTACCTTAAATTCCTTCTGATCTCCGCCATTCTTTGTATAGGACTGATGAAGCCACTGTGTGGCGAAACGTTTCCTCAAAGATACCCAAGTGTTGCACATGTGTCTAATTTATCAACTTGTCGGTTCTCAGAACCATATATCTGCAACATTTATCATAGAGGTAGAGCTGGCAGGAATTTGAAATAGAACATGTCTAAAGAAAATGTGTAACATGGCAATACATTTCTCGCTTCAATGTATTTCCATTTGCCTAAAACTGAGAATCACCATCTGTTGGATTTCACTCACTTGTCAAGTTGTGGATGACAGCACTAACAATGGCGGTTTCCGACACTGCTAAAGCTTTTTCTCAATACAAACAGCTACTTGCTGATGCCAGCCTCTTTAAGGGGGAGGGTGGGGGCTCCTTGTAGTGGTAAAGAGATTATCGCTCTGAGGAATTGGACCTTTTGGTCTTCTTCCTCCGACCGAACCTAATTACCCACCCAATCACCCCCCCCCTCATACACCCTTTTTTTTTTTCTTTCTTCCCCTCTCCCCACCCTCCCTTTGTTTTCCCTCTCGTTTGTAGCCTCTGGGGTTCTCCTCTCTGGCATTACAGTTTCTAGGTAGGGGCGTGGCGTGTCGGGGTTCGTCCCACTCAGTGAAGCCACTCGGGGGTGGTGTGGTCTGCCATGGAATCTGAATTGCCTGAAGGTGCTCTGCTCTCTTCCCGGATGTCAGGGAAGTGGGCAAGGTGCCCTTCGGGTAATGGGTGTATCTCTGGAAGCTGCCCGTTGGTTCTGGGAGGTGACAGACGAAGGGGGTATGCTTTGTGGTGGGTTTCCGACCGCCCTTTTTTTGTCCGCCAAGGTAGCTTGGTAGATGTGAGGCTGCTATCCTGGAGCGCTGGTTTACTGGCGTGAAGGGTAGGGGATGGCACGGGTTCCACGCTGCATCTTCACTACCGATGGGATGGGCTCGAGGTCCTCTCGGATGAGGGGAGGAGCTTTCGGCCCCTCCATGCCTCCTAGCGACTGTCCCTCCGCTGTCCCTCTTTTCTTCTTTCCTTCTTTATTTTTTTTCTTAAAATAACAAGAAAGGAGATAACACAGAATCACCTTTATTATGGAGCCTTTGCCCAGTGAAACCCTTTCTCCTCCCAGATCCCGTTCTGATCCCACACCCTGTTCTGACCCGGCTTCGTTATCGGTCCATTCTCTCGACTCTTCTCATACTCCTGTACCTACTGCCTGTGATACTTCGTCAGCTGCTTCAGGTGCTGCGGTGTCACCTGTTTCTGCTCATGCTGCTGCTTCTTGCACGCCTTTGACAATGCGTCCGGCTTCCCCGAATATGGTTGGTAGATAAGACACATAGGCAACATTTAGGCAACTTTATTCCAAAACGTTTCACCTACACAGTAGGCTTCTTCAGTCGAGTACAGAAAGTAGGAGAAACGTTTCGGAATAAACCTGCCTAAATGTTGCCTATGTGTCTTATCTACCAACCTGTCATTTGATATTTCCCCGAATATGGTGCACAATGCGACGGTTTTCGGATCACCCACCTCCCTTGGGAGAGGTTGTCCACGGTTCTACTCTAAACGTCCAAGACAACTCACTGACGACAGTTCATCGATGATTGCTCAAAAACGACCTATGCGACACTCACTACTTTTGTGTACCGGGCTAACGAGTATGCAATGGACACAATTCTTTTCTTTACACACAACGTCTCAAATCGATTTTCTTTCTGATCATGGAATTGGTAAAGCTCTTTTCGGCACGTTGGCCAAAATATATCCTTCCACGCTCTTCGAAGCAGTGTGCGTGTGGTAACAGTGCAGAATTCAAAGCAAGCTCATGCTCTCTCACACTTCACTTCCATAGATAAGATACCAGTCACCGTTCGTAAGCACGCTGCTCTTAATTCTTGCAATGGTACTGTGGTCTTACCGCGTACCATTGTATAGAGTGATTTTTTTGCCTTGCGGCGAGGATATTTTAGAACAATTAGTACCGGGGCTCTGGTGGCCTGGTGGTTAACGCTCTCGCTTCACACGGTGAGGGCCTGGGTTCGATTCCCAGCCAGAGTAGAAACATTGGACGTGTTTCTTTCCACCTGTTGTCTATGTTCCCCATCAGTAAAATGGGTACCTGGGTGTTAGTCGACTGGTGTGGGTCGCATCCTGGGACACTGACCTAAGGAGGCCTGGTCACAGACCGGGCCGCGGGGGCGTTGACCCCCGGAACTCTCTCCAGATAAACTCCAGAAACCTCAGAACCTCCCTATTCTTAAGCTCGATGCTTACATCCTGCCTGCTTGTGGGCGGAAGCGCTTTCCTCGTAACATCACTTGTTTAACCTTCCACTGCTGTGAACTTCCATCCTCTGTCTATATTGCGGGACATCGCCTAGAGGTCCGTCAAGTAGTTTCTACTCCCCAACAGCGTCGTAATTGCTGTCGTTTTGGACACCCTGCTAAACACTCCAGATCTGCGGTGGAATGCCCTGTCTGTGGTAGAGCAGATCATAAGAACATAAGAATATAAGAAAGATGGAACAGTCCTACTGACCAATGCAAAGCAGGTCCATGCCACCCCCTGGCTTAGAACAATGACCATCTAGTCAAGTCACTTCCACTTAAGGAAGGAGCACGGCACCAGACCTGGTAGCACAAGCTATTCAGGTCCAGTTCACACTTACCCACGCCCACTCAGGTATTTATCCAACCTATTTTTAAAACTACACAAGGTCTTAGCTTCTATGACGGTGCTCGGGAGTTTGTTCCACTCATCCAGAACTCTATTACCAAACCAGTGCTTTCCTATGTCCTTCCTGAATCTGAACTTTTCCAACTTGAAACCTTGGTTGCGAGTCCAGGCTTGGCTGGATATTTTTCAGCATCATTCCAATATGTCTCAATTGCAGGAAACCTCATCCTTCCTTTTCACCCCATTGCCAGGTTTATCGTAATGAATGAGAGATCCATTATCTTAAGGAGCATGAGGGCCTCACATACACTATAACTGTCTCTCAGCTCCACCCGAGCATAAGTGTCCCGTATGCTCAGGTAGCCCAAAGACTTCCAACCTCGACGGTCTTCCCATCTCCCAATCCCTCTGCGTCTGTGTCTTCCGGGACTGCCCCAGTTTCTAATTCTTTTGCAGTTTTATCCTCTGACACTCTACCTCCGCACCACTTCCTACTTCTTCATCTCGCTCGCTTGCTTCTCAGTCTACGAGACCTCACAGACTTACACTTTCTTCACGTCCATCACCTGCACAGAATATATCTTCTACCTCAGAGACTAGTTCTCACCCCCTTTCCAACTCTCACACGAAGATAGAGGTTCACCCCCCACATGTAGTCCCCTCTTCCCCTGTTCCCCTCCCGTCTTCCTGCATAGTTACCCTCCAACCTCCTTCCTCTCCTGTTACACTGCAGGCCTCTTCCACCCCAGCCGACACATCTCTCCAGGTTCATACTCCCTGCCACGCTCAGACCTCTTTGGTTGTCTCCGTAGTTACTCCGACTTTTACCTTTACTTGCAACGCCTCTTCTGATAAGTTAGACACATGTGCAACTCTTATGTATCTTTATTGAGGAAACGTTTCGCCACACAGTGGCTTCATCAGTCCATACAAAGGAGAATCATGAAGAACAGGAGAAGAATGAGGTAATCAGTCCCTCAACCTTGAGTTGATGTGGTCAGTCCATCAATCTTGAATAGAATACAGCATATGTGCCGAGAAGTAGCTTATATACCGTAGGCAGGAGAGGTGCAGCAGTCGTAGGTGGTGTCACATTTGTTCAATGTGGAAGTAGGTCGTGCCCAAGGGTTAGGCAAGCGAAGAATTCCCAAGTATTAAGATCCCAAGAAGTTGCAGTGTCTGACAGGATTATAGATGAATGGTTCAGAGAACCGACACGTTGATAAATTAGACACATATGCATCTCTTGGGTATCTTATATATACACACATATGTCGTGCCGAATAGGCAGAACTTGCCATCTTGGCTTAAATAGCAACGTTCATCTTGCCATATAGGACAATTAAAAATTTGTATTGAGGAAACGTTTCGCCACACAGTGGCTTCATCAGTCCATACAATGGAGAATCGTGAAGAACAGGAGAAGAATGAGGTAATCAGTCCCTCTGATGAATGGTTCTCTGAACCATTTATCTATAATCCTGTCAGACACTGCAACTTCTTGGGATCTTAATTGATGGCAGAAATGACATGTATGCCTGGCAGAAATGACATGTATGCAATGGCAGAAATGACATGTATGCCAGGGATGGGGTTCACTTATCTAGGTGTGGGGTGGGAGCACTGGCCAACGCAGTGGAGGGAGCTGTTAGGTCTTTAAACTAGGAATAGTTAGTGATATGGGTTTTGGCGGGAAAACAGTGAAGTCGCAGTGTAGTAATATGAGTTAGGTAAGACACATATGCAACAGTTAGGTATCTTTATTTCGAAATAAAGATACCTAACTGTTGCATATGTGTCTTACCTAACAACCTGTCGATATTTTATACCATTTTAATGTTCAGTAATATGAGTACTAGGAGAACTAGTAATAGGCAAAATGAGGTGGATCTTGGAAAGCCAGTGGCACTAATTGACAAGAACAGTAACAGGTTTAGTGAAATAACAGAAAGAAGCAGGAAGGGTAAAGAGAAAGGAGGGTCATTAAATATATATCACACAAATAGTCGTAGTGCTAGGAATAAGATGGACGAGTTGAGACTAGTTGCTAGTGCAGGTAACATAGATGTATTTGCCATTACTGAGACGTGGTTTAATTCAAAAAGTCGGGACATGCCTGCGGAATATCACATTCAGAGTTTTAAATTGCTCCAAGTAGATAGAAGTATCGGGAAGTGGGGTGGGGTGGCATTGTATGTCCGAGATCGCTTGAACTGTTGCATAAAAACGGGTATTAAGTCTGAAGTAACACATACAGAGTCTGTTTGGATAGAATTTTCAGAGGGGCATGAAAAATTTATTTTAGGTGTTATATACCTTCCCCCAAACTTAGATAGGGACCAAGGGAGACTACTATGGGAGGAAATTGTTAGGGCCACAAGGCACGATGATGTAGTAATTCTAGGAGACTTTAACTTTAGTCATATTGATTGGAATTTCTTGACTGGGAATTTAGAATCATACGACTTCTTAGAAGTAGTTCAGGATTGTTTTTTGAAGCAGTTTGTGACAGAACCTACAAGGGGTAATAACCTGCTTGACTTAGTTCTGGCAAACAATGAATCCCTTGTTAATAATTTAGAAATTTCAGAGGAACTCGGTGCTAGCGACCACAAATCAATTACATTTAGCATTGAATGGAAGTATGATAGTAGGGATAACTCAGTAACAGTCCCAGATTTTCGCTTAGCAGATTACGATGGGCTTAGAGAACACTTATCATCTGCTGACTGGGGTAACGAAGAGACCTATCAATATGACGGTTTTCTGAACACTATACATGCTGCTCAAAGAACGTTTATCCCGTATAAAGAAATTAGATCAAATAGAAATAACCCAAAATGGATGAATAATAGCTGAAATATCTACTAGGGCATAAGGGAATTTATAGGTGTATCAAAAGAGGTGAGGGTCATCTTATGAATCAGTATATTGACATTAAGAGGGACATTAAAAAGGGGATAAGAAAAGCTAAAAGGGACTATGAAATTAAAGTTGCTAAGGATTCGAAAACTAACCCAAAAAGTTTTTTCCAGGTCTATAGAACAAAAGTTAGAGATAAGATAGGTCCCCTTAAAAATAACTATGGGCACCTTACTGACAAGGAGAATGAAATGTGCTCGATTTTAAATAATTATTTTCTCCCGGTTTTCACACAGGAAGACACTAACAATATTCCAGTAATTAATTTTTATAGTGGGCCTGAAGAAGATAAATTATGTAACATCACAGTCACTAGTGAAATGGTTATGAAACACACAGACCGACTGAAGCAAAATAAATCGCCGGGTCCTGATGAGCTTTTTTCAAGGGTTCTTAAGGAATGCAAAATGGAACTTTGTGAACCATTAGCTAATATTTTTAATTTACCTCTTCAAACAGGTGTAGTGTCTGATATGTGGAAGATGACTAATCTAATTCCTATTTTTAAAGCAGGGGACAAGTCATTACCGTCAAATTACCGCCCAATAAGCCTGATCTCAATTGTAGGCAAATTACTAGTCAGTTATAGCTGAGATTATAAGAAGCCATCTCGATAAGCATAGCTTGATTAATGATACTCAGCATGGATTCACAAGAGGCCGGTCTTGTCTAACTAATTTATTAACTTTCTTCTGTAAAGCTTTTGAGGCTGTTGACCACGATAAAGAATTTGATATTATTTACTTAGATTTTAGTAAGGCTTTTGATAGAGTTCCACACCAAAGACTGTTAAAGAAAGTGGCAGCTCATGCCATTGGGGGAAAAGTGCTCTCGTGGATCGAGTCATGGCTCACAGACGGGAAGCAGAGAGTGTCCATAAATGGGGTTAAATCCGAGTGGGGATCTGTAACAAGTGGCGTTCCACAGGGATCAGTCTTGGGCCCGTTGTTGTTTATAATATATATCAATGATCTTGATGAAGGAATTACTAGTGATTTGAGCAAATTCGCCGATGACACAAAGATAGGTAGGAAAATTGATTCAAACGTAGATGTTAGGGAACTTCAGGAGGATTTAAACAAACTCTATTCTTGGTCAGAAAAGTGGCAGATGCAGTTCAATGTAGATAAATGCAAGGTTCTGAAGCTCGGGAGTGTCCATAACCGTAGCACTTATAAGTTAAATGATGTAGAACTTAGCCATACAGATTGCGAAAAGGACTTGGGGGTTATGGTAAGCAGCAACCTTAAACTAAGACAGCAATGCCTAAGCGTACATAATAAGGCAAATAGACTACTAGGATTTATATCAAGAAGTGTAAGCAACAGAAGTCCAGAGGTCATTCTGCAGCTTTATACATCATTAGTAAGGCATCACCTAGATTATGCAGCTCAATTCTGGTCTCCATATTACAGAATGGACATAAATTCGTTAGAAAACATTCAGCGTAGGATGACTAAATTAATACACAGCATTGGAAATCTTCCTTATGAAGAAAGATTGAAGACTCTTAAGTTACATTCACTTGTTAGACGAAGAATGAGGGGAGACCTGATCGAAGTGTATAAGTGGAAGATAGGTATTAATAAAGGGGATATTAATAAGGTCTTGAGGATATCTCTCCAAGAGAGAACCCGCAGTAATGGATTTAAATTAGATAAGTTTAGATTTAGAAAGGACATAGGAAAGTATTGGTTTGGAAATAGGGTAGTTGATGAGTGGAACAGTCTACCTAGTTGGGTTATTGAGGGTAGGACTTTGGGTAGTTTCAAATTTAGGTTGGATAAGTACATGAGTGGGAGGGGTTGGATTTGGGTGGGACTGGCACATTAGAACTTATTTTGTGGGTAGCATTGAAAATTGGGTTGGGCAAATGTTTTGTTATTGGGATGAATTGTAAAAGACCTGCCTAGTATGGGCCAACAGGCCTGCTGCACTGTTCCTCCTTTCTTATGTTCTTATGTTCTTAATACTTGGGAATTCTTTGCTTGCCTAACCCTTGGGCACGACCTACTTCCACATTGAACAAATGTGACACCACCTACGTCTGCTGCACCTCTCCTGCCAACGGTATATAAGCTACTTCTTGGCACATATGCTGTATTCTATTCAAGATTGATGGACTGACATCAACTCAAGGTTGAGGGACCGATTACCTCATTCTTCTCCTGTTCTTCACGATTCTCCTTTGTATGGACTGATGAAGCCACTGTGTGGCGAAACGTTTCCTCAATAAAGATACCCAAGAGTTGCACATGTGTCTAATTTATCAACGTGTCGGTTCTCTGAACCATTCATCTACAACGCCTCTCCTGTCTCTGACATCATGGCATCGTCGGCTTCCTTAACAACTGAGGCGTTAGACGCTATCTCCATCTATATTGCAGAGACGACACCCCCGATGGACACCAATACGCCTCCTTCTACCCATTTTATTTCACGACCCTCGCAACAATCTATTCCTCTGTAACATTCAAATTCTTACTTGCTTACACACTTACCATTACCCCCACACGTTGACTACAGATCCTAAAAGCCCATAGGTTTTATCGTTTCTTATTGTTGCCAATTTTACTTCTTTACATGTCTTTCTTAAAATGGAACATTCGTGGCTTTAGGGGCAATCGAGGAGAACTCCAAGTGTTGCTCTCCCAGTTGTCCTCAGTAAGTGTTGGGCTGCAAGAGCCCAAAATTCGTTCTGCTGTCATTCACCCTGTTTCGGGCTACTTGCTATTACATTCTTCCGATCCTTTACCTGACGAATCATTTAATGAAAGCGCACTTCTTGTGCGCATTGATGTACTGTATCAACAAGCTTTTGTCCGTTCCTCACTGCATTATACTGCAGCTCATATTTATTTACACAGATGGTTTACGGTTTGCTCTGTTTATCTTTCTCACTCCCGTGCATTCTGTATCTCTGATATCGCATTTTTAATTTCCTTTCTACCGTCGCCCATCTTCTTCTTGGGTGATTTTAACGCTCACCATCACCTTTGGGGACGGTTCCACTGCGATTCTCGTGGTGATCAGTTGGAGACTCTTCTCGCTTCTCATCCTCTTCATGCTTTAAACACAGGTGCTCCTACCCATTTTGACTTTCACATGCAGTCTCTCTCCTGCATTGATCTTTCTATCTCTTCCTCGCCCATTGCACTTGATTTCACGTGATCTGTTCTTCAAGATTTTCATGATAGTGATCACTTTCCTATCCTTCTTACTTCTGCTACATATACGCAACCGTTTCGTAGCCCTCACTGGCAATTTGCTCGAGCAGACTGGGACTTATACTCCCATCTTACCACCTGTTGTGAGAACCCCCTTTTGTCGTCTATTGATGAACTGGCACACCAATTTTCGACCTTAGTCCTAACTGCGGTGACGCGTTCTATCCCTTAAACCTCAGGTAGGCATTCTCAGACATGCGTACCTTGGTGGTCTCCTGTATGCGCCTGCGCGGTGCGTGCTACGTGGGGCCATTGTTGATATAACCGTACTGTGGAGCGTCTGTTGAACTTTAAGTGGGCAAGGGCAGTTGCTCGCCGCGTCAACCGTGATGCTAAACTCACTTGTTGGCGAGACTACGTATCTAAAATTACCTCGTCTTCCCCTGTGTGTGTGATTTGGAAAAAGGTGCGAAAATTGTGTGGTAAGTGTACACTGGACCCAGGTCCTGTTTTGCGGGCTGCTGGAGTTGATGTCGCAGAACCCTTAGAAGTTGCCACAAAAATCGGGAACTGGCTCATCCGTATCTCCTGAGGGCTTCACCTCTGTCCCTCATTTCTTGTGTGTAAACCTACCAAAGTGCAATTGCCCTTAGATTTCTCCTCCGATGGATTGGAGCCGTATATTGTATCTTTTACTCTTCTAGAATTAGAGTCCATGCTTTCCATTTGCCGGCCGTCGGCACCGGGACCTGATGATATCCATATCAGGATGCTGCAACATTTCCATTCTGTGGCCCTTCCCATTATTCTACGTCTTTTCAATCTAATTTGGGAACGAGGGGTTCTCCCTCAACACTGTAAATTGGCCATTGTACTGCCATTTCGCAAACCGGACGCTTCGGGGCTTGACACCACTCACTATTATCCCATTGCCCTGACCAGTGTGGTCTGCAAGGTGATGGAGCGAATGGTGAATAGACGTCTGATGTGGTTCTTAGAGACACACAATAGCCTTTCCCCTTGCCAATATGGCTTTCGCAAAGGCCGCTCTACTTCAGGCCATCCCCTACTCCAACAGCTTACAGCCACTCTGTCCTAGCGGTCTTTTTTGATCTAGAGAAGGCATATAACACCACTTGGAGGTATAACATTCTAGCCCAAGCCCACTCGTTAGGCCTCTGCGGTAATCTGCCAAACTTCATCGCTGCTTTCTTGTCCCAAAGACATTTTCGGGTCTGTATTGGCGCCTCGCTGTCCTTGGACTTTGTACAAGCCGAGAGAGTCCCACAAGGTTGTGTCCTCATCCCTACTATTTTTCTCTTTGCTATAAATGACCTACCTTCCGTTCTTCCTTCGCATATTTGGTCATATTTGGTCGTCACTTTATGTTGATGACTTCACTATAGCTTACTCGGGTGCTGACTGTCGAATAGTACCAGTCTCCCTTCAGGTTGTGATGGGCCGAGTCTCCCATTGGACCACTTCTCATGGCTTCAAATTTTCTGTATGAAAACCCGATTCATTACCTTCACTAGACGCCTGCTTATTTCCGATACTCTCTTGTACTTACACGGTTCACGTATTCCGGCATGTAATACAGTCAAGTTTCTGGGCCTGCTCTTTGATCGCCGGCTGATGTGGAGACCTCACATTTCTTCATTAAAGACATCTTGCCATAGTCGACTAAATCTCTTTAAGGTTCTCACACATCGTTCATGGGGAGCAGATCGTCACACTTTCCTCTGTTTGCATTCCACCCTAGTTTTGTCCAAGCTATATTATGGTCACCAAATCTATTCTGCGGCCTCTCCCGCAACCTTGTCTAAGTTAGATCCCATTCATCACCAAGGCATCACCTTGGTGCCTTTCGTTCATCCCCTGTTGAGAGCCCCTATGCAGAAGCAAATATTCCATCCTTGTCCATTCGCCGTGATGCTCATTGCCTTTGCTATTACGTTAGATCTCATGACCTCTACAATCCTTCCTTATATAGCATAGTCACTAATGTTAGTAGACGTTATTTATTTGTTCGCCGCCCCTGTTTGCTCCGTCCCTTTTCTCTCTGCCTACATTCTCTCTTGTCTTCTCTTCAGTTACCATCTTTCTATGTTCATGTAGCATCTCACTTTTCCCTTCCCCTTGGGAAGTTCTAGCTGTTCGTGTCTATTCTTTCCCACTGCCATGCGCGAGAGCCCAACTACCTACGGTGGCTTCCCACTCTCTTTTTCTTGACCACTTCTGCTCTCATTCTCATGCCATCGCAGAGTACACCGATGGTTTTAAATCTTCTGACGGCATGGATTCGCAGTAGTGTTTCTGGACAGTGTTGTGCGAGGGCATTTATTATCCTCAGCTAGCATTTTTATGGCTGAATTGTATGCCATTCTGGTAGCACATCCATATCGCATCTATGCTTGTGTCACAATTTGTGGTCGTTTCAGACTCCCTGAGTGCTTTACATGCTATATGGAAATTTGATACACCTCTCCCCCTAGTTCGTCTAACCCAACTTTGGTTATGCCGTATCTCTAGCAAACACAAAGATATTGTTTTTGTTAGGTCCCTGGTGATGTTGACGTACAGGGCAATGAACAGACAGACACTGCTGCGCGGTCAGCAGTGCATGACCTCCCAGTTTCACATTGAGGTGTTCCATTCATGGACTATTTTGCTGTAATTGCTACCCACCTTCGCACCTGTTAGCAACAACGTTGGTCTTGACTGCTCCATAACAAACTTCATTCTATTAAACCAACTATTGGTTTCTGGCCGTCTTCTTGTCATCAATGTCGAGGTTGGGAGACTACTCTCTCCCGTCTTCACATCGGCCACACTTGTCTTACTCACGGGTATCTCATGGAGAGGCGCCCTGTTCCTCTCTGTGAGAATTATCAAGTTCTAGTATCTGTTAGCCATATTCTGTTGGACTCCCCACTTTATCAACAAGCACACAGAATTTACCTCCAACGTTGTCTCTGCTCTGCTGCCCTTTCTTTATCTTTCCTTCTTGCTGTTGGACCCAACTTTAATCCAGACTCACTCATTGACTTTTTGACAGCAACTGATTTACTACACAAACTCTGATGATCATGCTTCAAGCACTCTCCTCAGCCCTTTCTACCTTAATCTCTAGCTACCATCTACCCCTGCACTATCCACTGCCCCGCTGCACTCCATAACCTAATATTCATCCCTGCCCTGCTTCGCTGTATAGCCCTTGTGATTTAGCGCTTCTTTTTTATTATAATAAAATGCTGATGCCAGCTTCAAAAACCAGTTTCAAAGATCTCACAGTGTCACTGGAAACAAATAAATCCGGATATTTTTCTCAGAAAATTTATAAAAGCAAAATGCCATTCCAGAGAAAGAATTTCCTGTTCTAGAACTTCATCTTTATACAATCCTACTACAAAACTTGTCGTTTGTGAGACATTAACATAAAACTGATCGCTGTGAGAGCAGAAAATGGTGCACTAGGCTTTACTAGGTCTTCACTTTCCAATTCGTTCTGGCTTACGCAAAAACTGTAACATGTATGGCAGACATGCATGGGAACAATCATGTTCAGAATTTATTTTCCAATTTTTTCCTCACAATGAAAACTTTTATTGGCAGATGCACTGTTTTTCAACTAACCGCGAAAAGCAAGTAAAAAATTCCCCCCTCCTTCACTCAGGGTATTGGGGGGGGGGGAGGGGGGGGGGGGGAGGTTTGGGACGGGGAAAAAAAAAAGTTTGATGCAATCTGACGGACGGGGAAATCTTTTGATCTTTATTTCTACAGCCTTTCATCTTTAAAAAAAAAAAATCCCACTGTCTCCTGTTTCTCAGGCCAATTTGACTAGACTGTTAGTCTGGGACGACAGTCTAGGTATGATTGTGGACCTAAGCTACGGATGTATGATACAGTGAAGACTCCATTATTACCAGGGTGGCTGATTACTGCTTTATCATTACCAGGGTGGCTGATTACTGCTCTGTTATTACCAGGGTGGCTGTTTACGTCTCTGTAATTACCAGGGTGGCTGATTACTGCTTTCTTATTACCAGTGTGGCTGATTACTGCTCTATTGTTACCTGAGTGGCTGATTACTTCTCTATTATTACCAGGGTGGTTGATTAATGCTCTATTATTACCAGGGTGGCTGATTAATGCTCTATAATTACCAGGGTGGCTGATTAATGCTCTATAATTACCAGGGTGGCTGATTACTTCTCTATTATTACCAGAGTGGCTGATTACTTCTCTGTTATTACCAGAGTGGCTGATTACTTCTCTGTTATTACCAGAGTGGCTGATTACTGCTCTATTATTACCAGAGTTGCTGATTACTGTTATTACCAGAGGGGCTGATTACTGCTCTATTATTACCAGGGGGGCTGATTACTGCTCTGTTATTACCAGAGTGGCTGATTACTGCTCTTTTACTAGGGTGGCTGATTACTGTTCTCTTATTACCAGGGTGGCTGATTACTGCTCTATTATTACCAGAGTGGCTGATTACTGATCTCTTATTACCAGGGTGGCTGATTACTGCTCTGTTATTACCAGAGTGGCTGATTACTGTTCTCTTATTACCAGGGTGGCTGATTACTGCTCTGTTATTACCAGAGTGGCTGATTACTGCTCTATTACTAGGATGGCTGTTTACTGCTCTATTATTACCAGAGTGGATGATTACTGTTCTCTTATTACCAGAATGGCTGATTACTGTTCTCTTATTACCAGGGTGGCTGATTACTGCTCTATTATTACCAGAGTGGCTGATTACTGTTCTCTTATTACCAGGGTGGCTGATTAATGCTCTATTATTACCAGGGTGGCTGAGTACTTTTCTATTATTACCAGGGTGGCTGATTAATGCTCTATTAATACCAGGGTGGCTGATTATTGCTCTATTATTACCAGGGTGGCTGATTACTTTTCTATTATTACCAGGGTGGCTGATTAATGCTCTATTAATACCAGGGTGGCTGATTATTGCTCTATTATTACCAGGGTGGCTGATTACTTTTCTATTATTACCAGGGTGGCTGATTAATGCTCTATTAATACCAGGGTGGCTGATTATTTGCTCTATTATTACCAGGGTGGCTGATTACTTTTCTATTATTACCAGGGTGGCTGATTACTGCTCTATTATTATTAGGGTGGCTGATTACTTCTGTATTATTACCAAGGTGGCTGATTACTGCTCTGATATTACCAGGGTGGCTGATTGCTTCTCTATTATTACCAGGGTGGCTGATTACTGCTCTGTTATTACCAGGGTGGCTGTTTACTTCTCTGTAATTACCAGGGTGGCTGATTACTGCTTTCTTATTACCAGTGTGGCTGATTACTGCTCTTTTTTTACCTGAGTGGTGGCTGATTACTTCTCTATTATTACCAGGGTAGTTGATTAATGCTCTATTATTACCAGGGTGGCTGATTAATGCTCTATAATTATCAGGGTGGCTGATTACTTCTCTATTATTACCAGAGTGGCTGATTACTGCTCTATTATTACAAGAGTGGCTGATTACTGCTCTATTATTACCAGGGTGACTGATTACTGCTCTATTATTACCAGGGTGGCTGATTACTGTTCTGTTATTACCAGAGTGGCTGATTACTGCTCTATTATTACCAGAGTGGCTGATTACTGCTCTGTTATTACCAGTGGGGCTGATTACTGCTCTGTTATTACCAGAGTGGCTGATTACTGCTCTATTACTAGGGTGGCTGATTACTGCTCTATTATTACCAGGGTGGCTGATTACTGCTCTATTATTACCAGAGTGGCTGATTACTGTTCTCTTATTACCAGGGTGGCTGATTACTGCTCTGTTATTACCAGAGCGACAGATCACTGCTCTATTACTAGGATGGCTGTTTACTGCTCTATTAATACCAGAGTGGCTGATTACTGTTCTGTTATTACCAGAGTGGCTGATTACTGCTCTATTGTTACCAGTGGTGCTGATTGCTGCTCTATTATTACCAGAGTGGCTGATTACTGCTCTGTTATTACCAGAGTGGCTGATTACTGCTATGTTATTACCAGAGTGGCTGATTACTGCTCTATTGTTACCAGTGGTGCTGATTACTGCTCTGTTATTACCAGAGTGGTTGATTACTTCTCTATTATTACCAGAGTGGCTGATTGCTGTTCTGTTATTACCAGAGTGGCTGATTACTGCTCTATTGTTACCAGTGGTGCTGATTACTGCTCTGTTATTACCAGAGTGGTTGATTACTTCTCTATTATTACCAGAGTGGCTGATTGCTGTTCTGTTATTACCAGAGTGGCTGATTACTGCTCTATTGTTACCAGTGGTGCTGATTGCTGCTCTATTATTACCAGAGTGGCTGATTACTGCTCTGTTATTACCAGAGTGGCTGATTACTGCTCTATTGTTACCAGTGGTGCTGATTGCTGCTCTATTATTACCAGAGTGGCTGATTACTGCTCTGTTATTACCAGAGTGGCTGATTACTGCTCTATTGTTACCAGTGGTGCTGATTACTGCTCTATTATTACCAGAGTGGCTTATTACTTATTATGTTGTACTAAGAATCATTGGGAAACAACTTGTGTTTTGAGTATAATATTTGTCTCATCGGTGGGTAGCACTAAACTCGCAGGGGTCATATAGTGATGGGAAGTGTGAGGCTTTCAAAATATAACTCATATCCCGTTTAGAAACTAAACTGATTCCTTTAAGCTAACTTTGATTCTCTGTTAGTAATGTTTGATCTTATGATCAATATTTTGGTCATTTGTGCTTGAAATAATCATACATGTTACCGAACATTCCTAGGTATTATATTATGCTTAGATAATAAGTCTGGTGAATAAAAAAAAGAAAAATATATTTATTAACGTAAATTTATATATGTAAATAGGAAGACTAAAAAAATTCCGTACATTCATACATATTTACATCATAGTTCCAGGCTTTGTCGCTCGTGTTCAGTATCTGTCTCCCGTAGCTGTGTCCAGCAACACCTGACCGTCAGTTTGTCTCCCGTAGCTGTGTCCAACAACACCTAACCGTCAGTTTGTCTCCCGCAGCTGTGTCCAGCAACACCTAACCGTCAATATCTGGCTCCCGCAGCTGTGTCCAGCAACACCTGACCGTCAGTTTGTCTCCCGCAGCTGTGTCCAGCAACACCTAACCGTCAATATCTGCCTCCCGCAGCTGTGTCCAGCAACACCTAACCGTCAATATCTGCCTCCCGCAGCTGTGTCCAGCAACACCTGACCGTCAATATCTGTCTCCCGCAGCTGTGTCCAGCAACACCTGACCGTCAATATCTGTCTCCCGCTGCTGTGTCCAGCAACACCTGACCGTCAATATCTGTCTCCCGCTGCTGTGTCCAGCAACACCTGACCGTCACACTAATCGTCAGGTTTCCTGTTATCCCTTTCCCATGATAGCTGTGTCTTGGTGAAATCGTTTACTGAGTTTATCACTAACGTCACAGAGGTTTGGCGGGAAAAGTTCCAGGGAGAAATGGAGAAAATGAATCATAATGGACATCTGACATCCCAGTAGTTGATATGCTGTCAATAGCTTTTCTATATTAATTCTGTAATCAATACTGTGATGATTGTTCAAGGAACCTACATAAGTATTCTTGAATGTCACTTGTGAAGAATTGGTCAGATAAGTACACTTTAGTGCATGAAACAAACATAAGACAAGCGTTACTTATCCTTTAACAGCAGGATGTCCAGCAGCCTCTCCCTGGAAATCCCTTCGGGGTGCCGTTCCAGTTTCCACAATGGCTGCTCGTTAAGAAGCGAGTTAGGAAAACAATTTGCCCCAAAGGAGCGTATATCCAGCATTTCATTATCATCTGAAATGCATTTGGGTGAATCACCCACGTGTCACGGGATCTCTTGGTAATTCCAATCAAATCTCACCTCTACCTATTACCTACAGCTATCGTAATTAGGAGTGGGAATTGCTGGATTTATCTGGGTATTGTAACTGACCCAATTTCCTCTAGTTTGTGTTAGGGAAAGTATGACCCCGGTATTGATGTCTTGAGTAGGCTGCTACAGATGCGTAGTTATGTCCTCACTCGTTGATACGGAGTCACTTTGGTCAGTCTTTACGAGATAGGGTGATGTCTCGTCCCTTTGTTTATAACACCTGAATGCATACCATGACGGAAACTTTACACTTATCGGGATTATACCACGTATAATACACTCGTGTTTCCTTTTATCACTAGTTTTCCTTGTGGAGATTGGCAGTATTTCAGAGTTTACTGCACAAAGTCATTATTTTCTATGTTCTCAGCGGGAGATTTGTGACGTGTGCACGATTTGTCTCTTGCCTAAGTGCGCCAGTTCACCTTCCGCACGGATAAACTGCCGAGTTCAGCTTAATATCTCTTCCTTACTATACACTGCAACAAGGAATAACACAGGAAGGTTGTTTACTTGTTGTTTAGCTATATACTAGAAGTCATAATAGTCCTAGCTTGTACGACAAGTTAGGCGCTGGTTATCCCCTTAATTTTCCTGCTATGGAGAAAGAGTAATTACTCTCGTTTAAGTTCGTCGTATAGTTGATCAGGAACTCTAGCAAGGAAAGGAAGGCGTGCCTCGTGACGCTATGATACATATGTTCCTCATAAAATTGTTGGCGAGGAAGGAAGATCTACTAGCCCCTTCCGTGAGGGCGAAGTCCCTCAGAGGGCTGAGGGGGGCTCAGAGATACCCTCTTTACTGGAGAATTTTCTCTACATCACTCATACTATCAAATGAACATCTTGGATACTTTCCTCAAAATGATCATTTATTAACTGTCGAATTTGAGGTCTGAAGAACACACCTTCCTTCAGCTTGGCGCCACTAACTTAGAAAAACCTCTCCTTCTGTTAGGTAAATCCTGTGCCTTCTTTGTCCAAAACTTTGACGAAGTTTTTAATGAGGCCTGGTGTGACGTATAAAGGCACAATGGGTACCTATGTCCTTTGGATCGACTGATAACCTGTATTGAAGGTTCTTTACTCCTGCCTCGCACGATTGTCAAGTTAGCCACGTACGTTGAATGTATCTCGACTGTCCCACAAGCTCAGGAAGCAACAGTACTTTGTAAATTCACCTTGAAGTCCCAGCAACAAACCTGTTACTTTAGGTCGCCACAGATTTTTCACCCAGACTTCTCATTTTCAGTGAGAGTGACAAGTTTTTACATTATTTAATGCGTTTCTCTGAAGACTCTAGACAGGTAGATTTGCCATTGTGAAGTAAGACTTCCATCAGACATGCTATACTAGTATCAATTAACAAACATCACATTACAGGATCAGAATGTTTCCCGAGCATCGGAAAGCCCATTAACATCACATAAGTAACATATTTATCCTTCACATTCACAATAAGTTTCTAAGCTATTCTTTCGCTTTCTGAGCTAACTTATTTTTGTCTCGGTCAGTACCACTGGCGCAATCCTAGTGTTCCTTGGATACACTAGGATTGCGCACAACATCGTTAATATTATTTTGAGTCACTAGATGTTCGTGAGCTGAAATCTTTGTTGACCAGTGTAATTATTACAGGTCAAGCTTACTTTCTTACGTGCATCTGCAATTATTGTTATAGATGCGCAGAGATATTACTTCATGTATAAATATGTTTTTGAGAGAATACCTTGAGATATCAGGAATTATCTGAAGGTATCAAACTTATTGCAAATTCCACTTGTTATAGCAAACCATAGGCTTCATGTTGATTTTTTTTTAAATATTTAGCTCAACTTTCATTCATCTTTATTTGATGGAAGCTTGAAATTAATGATTAACTAGAGCTGATAACTAGGGAATTGCACTTGTTGATGGAACACAGACAAGTAAGTTACACATAAATAGTTACACAGAATATCACATAGCAGCGTGTGTAGATTACATGTACATTGAATTTTTGTACAGGTTTAGCCGGACACGGGGAATGCCAGAGATTTTTGTGCCTGTGGGTCCTGTCACAACTATCAAGAAAGTGTTGTAGTTCTGGATTAATAATGGAATTTATGGTTTTGTAAATCCCAACCGTTTTGGATACTTGATTTGTTATGTGTTGGATATGGGTGCTGAATTTCAGGTTGTCGAGGTGTAGGCCCAAGAATCTGCCCTCATTATGTTTAGCAATAAGAGTTTCGTGCCAAAGAGTATGACTTTCGTTTTCCCGATGTGTAATGATTATTTTTTGTCTACTAACCATTTGCTACAAGACTCTAGTTACAGTGATAGTACATTAGCAATGTCTTGTGGGTCTTTACCTGATACTGACAGAGCACTATCATCGGCATACAATAGTAGCTTACATTCGACACTGATATGCATGTCATTCACGTAACACAGGAAGAGTAAAGGACCCAGAATACTGCCTTGGGGAGCCCCACATGTTATTGGCAGGGGTTCTGATTCTGTGCTATCTTGACAATTTGTTTCCTGTTGCTCAGGTAGGACTTAAACCAATCTGCAGAACCTATGCCGATAACTTGTAGTTTCTTACATAATATATTGTGGTTGACCGTGTCGAAGGCCTTTTGCAAGTCTAAGGTGACCATGCCTACGAAATTCCCTAGCGACATTTCAATTTTCAGGTAATCCATCAAATTAATGAAGGAGGTGTTAGTTGAATATGATCTAGAACCTGACAGGTAACTGTGAAGAATGTTTCTGTCACTAAGATACTTAACTACTTGACAATATACAGCCTTCTCTAGAATTTTGGACATCACACTGAGTATACTAACAGGCCTGTAATTGCTGACATCAGACCTACTATTTTTCTTGAAGACAGGAGTAACTCTGGCCTCCTTGAACCCCTCCGAAAAGTATTTGTGTCAGTGGACAAATTTATTATGTAAACAATGGGAATTGGGAATTCAGAGGCGTCATCTTTTAGGAACTTAGTCGGGATGTTATCTAGACTGTTGCTTTTAGTTGGGTTTAATTCACTTAGTTCTTTTCGTACTAAATCCTAAGATACATGTACTAGTTGGCAACTGTTCGGGGTGACGCCCTTGTTAATGTAGTATGTTTTAAATTTGTCAAAGTCTGTGTTAAAGGTATTTGATGCAGCTGGTAGTTTACTTATTAGTGTTGATGCGACAGATGTGTAGTAGGAATTAAAACAATTCTCCACTTTAGTTGTTTCCTGACATATTTCGTTATCGACAGTGAGTACTATGTTAGATCTATCTACTGGTTTATGGCTATACCCAACTGTTTTAGTTATTGCCAGAGCTTTCTGGGGTTATTCTTGTACTCTTCAATTTTTAAGCAATAGTGCCTTGAATTTGCTTCTTTTGTAAGTCTCTGCACTCTGTTCCTCACCCTTTGGAATTAATTTAGCGCTACAATATCCTGTCTGTTTGCATTAATTTTTTTAGTAACTGGTCCCTGAATTTTATATTATCAAGGATGGTAGTGAACATTGTTTTGAATTTTTCTCAGGCATCATTTACGTCCGTGCAACTTGTTATCTCTGTCCAGTCACAATTGTGTAGCCTATTTACCAGTGTTTCTTTACTGTAGTTTCTAGTTGACCTCATTTTTATTGTCCTGTGTAGGCCTATCCTATCCCTAGTGATTTTCCTGGTGCAGTAAATGATGAAATGATCACTAAGGCCTGTGGTAATGACGCCTGACTGACTAATGTTCTCAGAACGGTTACAAAGTATGTGGTCAATTAGGGTGGCTGAGAACTGTGTGATCCGGGTTGGTGTATTAATGTTGAGTGTAACTGTTTAATTCCGGACTCTGCTTATACCTGTTACATAGCCCGTTATTTTGCTGTTAAAAACCGATATTGAAGTCTCCCAATATTACTGTCTCGGAATTATCAATTCCGGACAAAACTCTCGAAAAATCCTCTAAGAACTGATCATTTGTAAATAGTTCCTACTAGGATTGGTTTAGTCTTAGGCAGCAACACAAGCCATAGAATCTCCAGTTTATTATCATTCAAATCAGGTCTTGGGTTGTAGGCTAAGTCATTTCTTATATAGGCACATATCCCACTGCCTTATCTATTCCTATCTAAGCTCTTTATGTTGTAACCTTCTATTTTGACGTCGTCGTCAGTCACCGTGACATCTAATCAGGATTCAAAGATGGATATAACTGCCGCCCTGGTTCTGTTAGCTAGAATCCTAATCCATGACATTTTGGGTAAAAGTGACCTAGCATTTACATGAATAAAATTGAAGGTCTGTTGTCTTCAAACAGTCATAATCATCAATATATGGCAAGATGTCATTTGTATTAAAAAGGTTGGGTAAATCAATATTAGCACTACTTAATGGTAATTGAGATGAAGTGCATTTGTTACAAACAAATTGACATTTAGTGCCATTAACATAACTAGACACATATCCATAGTGTACCCATCTCTCATGCATTTCATATACAATGTTTTTCTTGCTCTTCCTTCCGTACCTTGGTATAGTGTATACATATGTCTGGTGGTGTTTGAGATAATAGAACTGTTTCTGTTAGCTCACGTTGTCCTATGCATGCATTACAGATAGTTAAGTTTAGCATTCCTAGCTACTAGACTATCATAATCATCATTAATTTTATCCATGCACACAAACATAGGTTATAGCTCGAGTGCGGCTGCCGACACCTTGACCACCATGAACACAAGGGCACCTTTCCTGCCTATTTTCCACCTGTACATTAGTTTGAGGTGCTGGATTAGTTTGTATATCATAAGAACACCTCAGTAAGAGCTGTGTGCCACTGTTTTGGGTATGAAGTGTTGCCATACCTTTCGGCGAAAGTGATATTTTCGTTTCTGTTAGGATGGCAACTGTGGGGCTCTCACAGTCCAGGGTGCCATTACTCTAGTCGTCTTCTCCAGCCCCATGACTGATTTCCTTCTTCAGCAAATTTCAGAATAAATATAAATATAATTATGGTAGCCTGCCATAATTATATTTATATTTATTTTGATACCTGTCATCTTCACTCATTTTAACTCCTCACAGTAAAAGAGTTTCTTCTTTCCTTTTTCAAGAGCCAATAATCGTTATCAGTAACCTAGCAATAGCCTAGAGGCCACTCTAGCAATCCCCACTGATTGCTAGTAGTTTTCCTGCCTTTGCTTCACAAACCCACTACACCCTTCACTTCACAGTCCCGCTTCTTCCTTCACACTTCTAACCTATTTCCATCCTGGCAGGATAAAAAGTTATAATCAATGGCGTTATCCGTCCAAAGCCGCCTCGATCCCATCTAGCGGGGCTGCGTCCTGTTGACTGGTCCTGACCTACAGGTGATGTATCAGCCATAGTCTGAAACATTGTTTCAGACTATGGAACACCTACTATTCCCCAGGCTAAGGGACTGACCACCTCAAAACTACGTCTTCAGGGATGATTGACTGATTACATCGTCTTCACATTTCTTCTGCTTCTACCAACTTTTCTGTACTCGACTGAACAAGCCTACTGTGTAGGCGAAACGTTTCTAAATAAAGATACCTAACTGTTGCATGTGTGTCTTACCTAACAACCTGTCAGCAATTTATACAGTTTTAATATTCGTATTTAAATGTTCATTTCCTTCCCGCAGTTTGGCACTGAGGGGAAAAAAACCACCGCAACCTACAGTTTCCTTGGAGTTTTGTTGTTTAATTTAGCGTTTCACCTATGTTACCATCCCATTGAACACTGGTGCAGATGTTGTGGACGTCAGATACTGGAAAAACCACCCTTGGCTGGTTGTACGTCTGGTAGCTGGGCTGGTGTTTGAATGCCGACCGTCCTCTTATATCCTATTTCGTCAGTTTGTTGTCACCACCATCAGTTTTATTGGGTCACTACAGGCTGTAACAGTGTAACAGTGCTTGTAATTAGGCCATCACTGGAGCTTGGATCGGCCCAGGGGACTGCAAAAATTTAGGAGCAGCCGTTGTTGCTGTCGCCGCCAGTGGTGGGTGTCTAAATAAGAAGAAAAAATTGTTCTTGGTTGCAGGGTGTTAGTTAGGAAACTGTGTTGTCATTGTCAAAAACACAGGCAGTTGTTGGGCTGATGGGAAGCTAACTTTTCTTGCAAGTTGCTTCAACGTAAAAAAAAAAAACTCTTTAGGGGCTGAACTTACATTTCCCTGAATTTCTCTTCAAATACTCAGGAAAGTATACATGTTAATGATACTGATCAGTAATTCAGTGCCTGTTCTCCTTCCCCTTGCTTATATATTGAGCCATCATTTACAGTTTTCCTGCCTTTTATAGTTATCTCTTATGTGATGCACATCCATGCTGTAATGTCTCACAATTCTTCTGCTGCTCCTTTCAACATCCATGTTTACTGTTAGATCAAATAGTTTTTAAAGTGGAAGTTTCATTACTTCCTCCCTTGATGGGTGAATTCTTCTTTAATTACTATTGATTAGATCTTTCAACACTGTTTTCTGCTATCATATATGTCTCCTCAGTGAATACCTCCTTGATTCTTCTGCTTCATTCTTTGTAAATCTCTTTATCGCCTTCGTTGAGAAATCCTCCATCGGCTTCAACCTTATTATTCGGTTCTTTACAGTTGTTTTCCTTTTTGAGTGACTGTTGTAGTTTCGTCTATGATTTGGCCTTTGCTGGCATGTCATTCTTAAACTGACTACCAGTTTCCCTGCACTTCATTGCATAGTCATTCCTAGTTATTCATGACTTCCTAGTTATTCATAACTCACGAAATGGCAATAATACGATTTTAAACAACTCAAGCCTCAAGCCCCACCAACGCCGTTACTAATTTTCTTTATCTATTCTCTGTTGTACTCTGTGTTCTGAACTTTTTCCCATAATCCTTTACTCATTCGTTTTGCGCCTGTATAGCTTTGATTCCACTGTATTTTCCCTCCCCTTCCCTTCCTTTCTAAATGGTATGAAAATTTGTGATCACCTCTAGGCAATTTCTGGCTAGGCCCTCCATCATCTCATGGATTGTCTGACAATTTAGTTTCATTCTTCATCGGATTTCAATTAGAAAATCTCTTATCCACGCATTGTAGCTTCTTTAATTTGGTTTATTATTTGCACATCCTTCTCTTTTCATTCTTACTTCTATCAAGTATTCAAAGTTGAATATCGTGTGGCTACTGACCACTAGTAACAAAAAAACTATTTCACTTATGTTCTGCTTAACAATTCGCAAACGGACGAAATTTTAACAAACATCATCTCTCGGTACATAGCCGGATTCGAACCTGCACACACTGCTGTGGACCGAGAGATAATGTTTGTTCACCTATGTTATATTCTCTTTAGGAAAAAACCAGGTCAAATCGAGTTGGTTCGTCCTAAATACTTTTTCTTGTGGATTTCTTAACGTGTTAGGCCATGACAATTTCCATTACTGCCTCCATGACCTTCCGTCTACTGAATTCGGTCCATTTCCTTTATGAATCTCAGTTTTAATAGTTTCTTTCCTGGTAAGTTGGATCGGATAAACCAGTAGCCTTGATCTTCTCTCTTTGTGAAGCTTTTTGTGGAATTTATATATTGATCTGATGTTCTTGTGCTGCTGTCTTCGTCTATTGTAGTTCTGTGTGTGTGTGTGTGTGTGTGTGTGTGTGTGTGTGTGTGTGTGTGTGTGTGTGTGTGTGTGTGTGTGTGTGGATGTGGATGTGGATGTGGGAGTGGGTGTGGGTGTGTACTCACCTAGTGGCACTCACCTAGTGGCACTCACCTAGCTGTGGTTGCAGAGGTCGAGTCACAGCTCTTGGTCCCGCCTCTTCACTGGTCGCTACTGGGTCTCACTTCCTGCTCCATGAGTTTTATCATACTTCTTCTTAAAGCTGTGTATGGATCCTGCCTATACTACATCACTTCCCAGACTATTCCACTTCCTGACAACTCTGTGATTGAAGAAATACTTCCTAACATCCCTGTGATTCATCCGAGTCTTCAACTTCCAACTGTGACCCCTTGTTGCTGTGTTCCATCTCTGGAACATCCTGTTTCTCTCCACCCTGTCAATTCCTCTCAGTATTTTATATGTCGTTATCATATCCTCCCTATCTCTCCTGTCCTCCAGTGTCGTCAGGTCGATTTCCCTTAACTTTTCCTCGTAGGGCATGCCCCTTAGCTCCGGGACTAGTCTTGTTGCAAACCTTTGCAATTTCTCTAATTTCCATACATGCTTGGCTAGGTGTGGATTCCAAACTGGTGCTGCATACTCAAATATGGGCCTGACATACACGGTGTACAGGGTCCTGGACGATTCGTTATTAAAATGCCGGAATGCTGTTCTTAGGTATTCCAGGGGCCCATATGCTGCAGCAGTTATTTGGTTGATGTGCGCCTCTGGAGATGTGCCTGGTGTTATACTCACCCCAAGATACTTTTCCTTGAGTGAGATTTGTAATCTCTGACTCATCTGGGTCTTCAACTTCCAATTGTGACCTCTTATTTCTGTGTCCCCTCTCTGGAACATCCTGTTTCTGTTCACCTTGTCTATTCCACGCAGTATTTTGTATGTCGTTATCATGTCTCCCCTAACCCTTCTGTCCTCCAGTGGGGTCAGGCCGATTTCCTTTAACCTTTCTTCGTAGGACATTCCCCTTAGCTGTGGAACTAGTCTTGTTTGCAAACCTTTGCAGTTTCTCTAATTTCATGACGTGCTTGATCAAGTGTGGGTTCCAAACAGGTGCTGCATACTCCAGTATGGGCTTGACGTTCACGGTGTACAGTGTCTTGAAAGATTCCTTACTGAGGTATCAAAACGCTATTCTCAGGTTTGCCATGCACCCATATGCTGCAGCAGTTATCTGGTTGATGTGTGCTTCCGGAGACGTGCTCGGTGTTATACTCACCCCAAGATCTTTCTCCTTGAGCGAGGTTTGCAGTCTTTGGCCACGTAGCCTATACTCCGTCTGCGGTCTTCTTTGACCTTCCCCGATCTTCATGACTTTGCATTTGGCGGAGTTAAATTCGAGAAGCCAGTTGCTGAACCAGGTGTCCAGCCTGTCCAGGTCTCTTTAATGTCCTACCTGATCCTCATCTGATTTAATTCCCCTCATTAACTTCACATAATCTGTGTGTGTGTGTGTGTGTGTGTGTGTGTGTGTGTGTGTGTGTACTCATCTAACTGTACTCATCTAAATGTGTTGCGTTTCAGCTCCTGGCCCCATTTCACTGATTACTACTGGCTTAATGCTCTCTTGGCCACTTCATCCCTGTGATACATACTTAAAGCTACCTTTAACAGCTTCACTGCCTTGATCCCTCTAAGGCTAAAGAATTTTCCTAACATCCCTGTGACTCATCAGGGCTTTTAACTTTGAGCTGTGATTTCGTGTACCATTCTATTCATGTTCACTCCTTCAGTTCCTCACAGTCGTTGGTATGTCTTAACTACTATATATCATCTCTGGTCTCTGTGTCCACTACTGTTGCTGCAGCAGGTATTCGGTTGACTTGTGGTTCAGGCCAAATGGTTGAAAATATGCTCACCCCGAGGTCATCTTTCAGGAAGGTTTGCAGCCTGTCTCCTGAGCCTGTACACTGTGTTTGGATGTCTTTGTCCCCTGAGCCTGTGCACTGTGTATGGATGTCTTTGTCCCCTGACCCTGTGCACTGCGTTTGGATGTCTTTGTCTCCTGAGCCTGTACACTGTGTTTGGATGTCTTTGTCCCCTGAGCTTGTACACTGTGTTTGGATGTCTTTGTCCCCTGAGCTTGTACACTGTGTTTGGATGTCTGTCCCCTGAGCTTGTACACTGTGTTTGGATGTCTTTGTCCCCTGAGCTTGTACACTGTGTTTGGATGTCTTTGTCCCCTGAGCTTGTACACTGTGTTTGGATGTCTGTCCCCTGAGCTTGTACACTGTGTTTGGATGTCTTTGTCCCCTGAGCCTGTACACTGTGTATGGATGTCTTTGTCCCCTGAGCCTGTAAACTGTGTATGGATGTCTTTGTGCCCTGAGCCTGTACATGTATTTGGATGTCTTTATCCCCTGAGCTTGTACACTGTGTTTGGATGTCTTTGTCCCCTGAGCCTGTGCACTGTGTATGGATGTCTTTATCCCCTGAGCCTGTACACTGTGTATGGATGTCTTTGTCCCCTGAGCTTGTGCACTGTATACGGATGTCTTTGCCCCCTGAGCTTGTACACTGTGTACGGATGTCTTTGTCCCCTGAGCCTGTAAACTGTATTTGGATGTCTTCGTCCCCTGAGCCTGTAAACTGTATATGGATGTCTTCGTCCCCTGAGCCTGTAAACTGTATATGGATGTCTTCGTCTCCTGAGCCTGTAAACTGTATATGGATGTCTTCGTCCCCTGAGCCTGTAAACTGTATATGGATGTCTTCGTCCCCTGAGCCTGTAAACTGTATATGGATGTCTTCGTCCCCTGAGCCTGTAAACTGTATATGGATGTCTTCGTCCCCTGAGCCTGTAAACTGTATATGGATGTCTTCGTCTCCTGAGCCTGTAAACTGTATATGGATGTCTTCGTCCCCTGAGCCTGTAAACTGTATATGGATGTCTTTGTCCCCTTAGCGTGTACGCTGTGTGTGGACGTCTTTGCTCTCTCTTATTTTCATAACTTTGCATTTGCTAGAGTCAAATTCAAGTAGTCACTTGTCAGACCAATCCTGCAGCTTGTCCAGATTCATTTGCAGTCATTTCTGGTCTACTTCGGGTTGTATTCACCTCGTTAGCTTTACAGTGTTTTCCAACAGTAACACATGTGGCCCGATTTTCTCTGCCATGTCGTTTACAGACACAGTAAACAGTACTGGTCCAATTACTGATCCCTGTGACACGCCATTTGTCACACACTTCCATACCAACACCTCCGCCTGTTGGTAACTCGTTGCTTCCTTCCCATTAGGTATTCCTTGATCCACTGGAAGTGTTTTCCTGAAATTCCTACCTTCTCCTGTAGTTTTTGAACCAATCTCTTCTGGGGTATTGTATTGAATGCCTTCTAGCAGTTCAGAAATATACAGTCCGACCAGTCCTCATGCCCTGCCTAAATTTCGTTGCTTTGTCACGGAACTCCAGCAGATTTGTGAGACTCGATTTACAGTGTCGTGAATGACTCCTTGCTTAGCTGTTGAAAAGCTGTTCATAGGTTTGCCAGGCATTCATGTGCTGCAGCAGTTATTTGGTTGATGTGCGCCTCAGAGGATGTGCTCAGTATGATGCTCAACCCAGGATCCCTTTCCTTGTGTGAGGCTTGCAGATTTTGACCACCGAATGTGTATTCTGTCTGCGGTGTTCTTTGTCTTTCCCCAAGCTTCATGACTACTTCTATGCCCTTCCCCAATCTTCATTAATTTGCACTTGGTGGGGTTAAACTCCAGGAGCCATTAGTTGGACCAAGTGTGCAGCCTGTCCAGATCCCTCTGTAGTCTTACCTGACCCTCGTTCCTTGAATTCTCCGCATTAATCTATCCTTCTGAATCTATCCTTCCGTCACGTCATTTACATTTACAAGAAACAGCATTAGCCTAGGATTGAGCCTTGTAGAATCCCGCTCAACACATGAGTCCACTCTGACACCTCGTCAAGTACCATCACTCATTGTTCCTTCCTCTCAGGTATTCCTTGATCCTGCTATTCCTGCCTGCTCCTCTAGCTGTTGTTCCAATCTCTTTTTGTACTGTGTCGAAAGTTTTCTTACAGTCAAGAGAATGCAGTCTACCTACCCCTCCCCTTCTTTATATCTCTCTCTGTCTTGTCTTCTGTTACCCTGTCGTAGAACTCCAGTTGGTTTGTCATACAGAATTTCCCTTCCCTGAAGCCTGATGTTTGTTACGTAGGAACACATTTCATTCTAGCTGGTCCACCGCTCCTCTCCTGATAGTCTTCTCCATGACATTACATATGATACATATCAGTGACACTGGTCAGTATTTTAATGCTACCTATATGTCCCCTCAAAAACTGGGACTACATTTGTTGTCTTCCATACCTCGGAGAACTACCCTGTTACGATAGGTTTGTTGAAAATTGTTGCTAACGGTACATAGAGTGCTTCTGCTCCCTCTCTGAGGATCCATGGTATTTTTTTCACCTCCTCGTTTCTGTGTTGGGTGTCTAGCACTTCACTTCGGTTTGCTGGAAGCCTTTCTGCCTCTACTAAAAATACCTCCTTAAATCTCGTGTTGAGTTCTACACATACTTCCTAGTCATTTCTTGTGATCTCCTTCGTTCCTCAACCTGATATCTTGGTCCTTGATTTTTGTTTTTCTCCTAATTTAGCTGTATAACAACTTTGGGTCAGATTTGGCTTTCGATGCTATGTCATTCTCATATTCCCGCCCTCCTTATCCGTGTATATTCCTTCCTGGCTCTTCGGCTCAGCTCTGACCTCTATACCTTCAGGTAAACCAAGGGCTCACTCTGGTCTCACCATTGTTTCTGTTTCCCTTGAGCACGAACTTCTCTGCTTCCCTGTAGTTTGTGGCTACGTTTTCCATCATTTCATTTCATGTCTATCCCTCTAGTTCTCTTCCCCACTACACCTCATGCAGGAATTGCCTCATGAAGTTTAGCTTCTCCCCTCCTTATTTACGAGGTATACGAAACTCTGGACCTTTAAATCATTAGCACCAAGGGATCTTTCATGTGTAATTACCCCCATGTCTGAACTGTTGAAGGTGAATACGAGGTACAGCCTTGCTGCTTCATCCTGTGTGTGTGTACTCACCTAATTGTGGTTGCAGGGGTCGATTCGTAGCTCCTGGCCCCGGCTCTTTACTGGTTGCTACTAGGTCCACTCTCTGCTCCATGAGCTTTATCATACCTCTTCCTAAAGCTATGTATGGATCCTGCCTCCACTACATCACTCTCCAGAGTGTTTTACTTCCTGACAACTCGGTGACTGAAGAAATACTCATCCGAGTCTTCAACTTCCAAGTGTGACCCTTTGTTGCTGTGTCCCATCTCTGGTACATCTTGTCTCTGTCCACCTTGTCAATTCCTCTCGGTATTTTATAAGAACATAAGAAAGGAGGATCACTGCAGCAGGCCTGTTGGCCCATACTAGGCAGGTCCTTTACAATCCATCCCACTAACAAAACATTTGCCCAACCTAATTTTCAATGCTACCCAAGAAATAATCTCTGATAACTCTATCCACTCATTTGCAAGTCCCAATCAAATCCAACCCCTCTCACTCATATTTATCCAACCTAAATTTGAAACTACCCAAAGTCCTAGCCTCAATAACCCAACTAGGTAGACTGTTCCACTCATCAACTACCCTATTTCCAAATCAATACTTTCCTATGTCCTTTCTAAATCTAGACTTATCTAATTTAAATCCATTACTGCGGGTTCTCTCTTGGAGAGATATCCTCAAGACCTTATTAATATCCCCTTTATTAATACCTATCTTCCACTTATACACTTCGATCAGGTTTCCCCTCATTCTTCGTCTAACAAGTGAATGTAACTTAAGAGTCTTCAATCTTTCTTCATAAGGAAGATTTCTAATGCTATGTATTAATTTAGTCATCCTACGCTGAATGTTTTCTAACGAATTTATGTCCATTCTGTAATATGGAGACCAGAATTGAGCTGCATAATCTAGGTGAGACCTTACTAATGATGTATAAAGCTGCAGTATGACCTCTGGACTTCTGTTGCTTACACTTCTTGATATGGTATAAACCTTGGTAATAAATACCGACAAGTTGGTTTAGAAAGACACGTAAGCAAACACTATAACATGACTCAAGAAATCTATGACCGCGGGTTCAATCCCGGCCGGGGGTATGGTTCACTATAACATATTTATTAGAAAACGTTTCGGTCCTGGAACCTTGATCACTTCTAACATACAGAGGTAGAAAGACATTATATATATAGGCGGAGAGTGAGATGTGACGCACGTGACCTGAGGAATGTCATAAGAACATAAGAATGGAGGAACACTGTAGAAGGCCTACTGGCCCGTGCGAGGCGAGGGTAGACGATGAAATCACGTGACTCCTGTGTTGTTGGGTTGGTGCTGCTTAAGTATCATGTATGCCAATGTTTTTGAAATTTTGTAGTTTCCAGTGTTGCGTTCTATAGTGTCGGTGACGGTGATTAGTGAGGCTTCTAGGCACCGTCGGCGTCTGAGGTCTGGTTCGGTGAGAACGAGTTGTGCCTCGTTCCAGTTCATCAAATGCCCGTGGAGTCTCTGTGGAGGACACAGGCGTACCTTACATCGTCTCTGTTAGAGGCATTTCGATGCTCATTCAGGCGGACTGCAAGATCTCTGCCTGTCTCGCCTACATATTTCTTGGGACAGAACCCACAGGGGATAGTGTAGACGCCTGCTGTAGAAGTTAGAGGTGTGGGGCTGCGTTTAGTAGTGAGGTCTTTGATAGAGGATGTGTTTATGGTGGAAACGTTGATGTTACTCATACCAAGTGCCCGGCGAGTATTCGTGGCAACATCGCCACATGGGAGTACTATGAACTGTTTAGGGGGCTGTTCCATGGGCGGTTTGTTCAATGCAGTTGAACCATCAATAAAGTTTACACTTGAACTCGAAAATGATGGCAAACTTCCTTTCCTCGACGTTCTACTGTGCAGATCTCCCGACAGTGACAAACTTCTCTTCAAAGTGTATAGAAAACCTACCAACAAGGACGATCTTATACACTTTTATTCACACCAAGATACCCGTACTAAGAGAGGAGTCCTCATTGGCTTCTTCTTGAGAACTCTTCGCATCTCCAGCCCTTGTTTTCTAGAAGAAGAATGCACTTACATAACACAAGCCTTTACACGTCTTCAGTTCCCATCTTTCTTCATCCGAGATTGCAGACTCAAGGCACAAGCTATCCTCAACAAACCGCCCATGGAACAGCCCCCTAAACAGTTCATAGTACTCCCATGTGGCGATGTTGCCACGAATACTCGCCGGGCACTTGGTATGAGTAACATCAACGTTTCCACCATAAACACATCCTCTATCAAAGACCTCACTACTAAACGCAGCCCCACACCTCTAACTTCTACAGCAGGCGTCTACACTATCCCCTGTGGGTTCTGTCCCAAGAAATATGTAGGCGAGACAGGCAGAGATCTTGCAGTCCGCCTGAATGAGCATCGAAATGCCTCTAACAGAGACGATGTAAGGTACGCCTGTGTCCTCCACAGAGACTCCACGGGGCATTTGATGAACTGGAACGAGGCACAACTCGAACTCACCGAACCAGACCTCAGACGCCGACGGTGCCTAGAAGCCTCACTAATCACCGTCACCGACACTATAGAACGCAACACTGGAAACTACAAAATTTCAAAAACATTGGCATACATGATACTTAAGCAGCACCAACCCAACAACACAGGAGTCACGTGATTTCATCGTCTACCCTCGCCTCGCACGGGCCAGTAGGCCTTCTACAGTGTTCCTCCATTCTTATGTTCTTATGACATTCCTCAGGTCACGTGCGTCACATCTCACTCTCCGCCTATATATATGTCTTTCTACCTCTGTATGTTAGAAGTGATCAAGGTTCCAGGACCGAAACGTTTTCTAATAAATATGTTATAGTGTTTGCTTACGTGTCTTTCTAAACCAACTTCTTGATATAAATCCCGGTAATCTATTGCCTTATTACGTACGCTTAGGCATTGCTGTCTTGGTTTAAGGTTGCTGCTCACCATAACCCCCAAGTCCTTTTCGCAATCTGTATTTATCTAACCTATTTTTAAAACTACACAACGTTTTAGCCTCAATAACTGTACTCGGGAGTTTGTTCCACTCATCCACAACTTTATTACCAAACCAGTGCTTTCCTATATCCTTCTTGAATCTGAATTTTTCCAACTTGAAACCATTGTTGCGAGTCCTGTCTTGGCTGGAAATTTTCAGCACGCTATTTACATTATCCCCTTTATTTATTCCTATTTTCCATTTATACACCTCGATCATATCCCCCCTAATTCTACGCCTTTCGAGAGAGTGCAGATTCAGGGCCCTCAGTCTTTCCTCATAGGGAAGATTTCTGATACATGGGATCAACTTTGTCATTCTCCTCTGTACGTTTTCCAGAGCATTTGTATCCATTCTGTAATACGGTGACCAGAACTGAGCAGCATAGTCTAAATGAGGCCTAGCCAAGGATATATAGAGTTTAAGAACAACCTGAGGACTTCTATTATTTATACTTCTAGATATGAAGCCAAGAATTCTGTTAGCTTTATTGCGAACACTAATGCACTGTTGTTTTGGTTTTAGATTACTGCTAACCAGAACTCCTGAATCCTTTTCGCAATCAGTAGTATTAAGATCTACATTATTTAGTTTATATGTGACACGGTTATTTATCTGTCCAACATTTAGAACTTTGCATTTGTCAATTTTAAACTGCATCTGCCACTTCTCCGACCATTGCATCAGTCTATTCATATTGCGAACACTAATGCACTGTTGTTTTGGTTTTAGATTACTGCTAACCAGAACTCCTGAATCCTTTTCGCAATCAGTAGTATTAAGATCTACATTATTTAGTTTATATGTGACACGGTTATTTATCTGTCCAACATTTAGAACTTTGCATTTGTCAATTTTAAACTGCATCTGCCACTTCTCCGACCATTGCATCAGTCTATTCATATCCTGGGATGCTATAGTGTCCTCATTAGAATGAATTGGACGGCCTATTTTGGTGTCATCAGCAAATTTGCTTATGTCACTAATTATTCCCTCATCTATGTCGTTTATGTAAATTGTGAACAACAACGGGCCCAACACTGACCCCTGAGGAACACCGCTTGTGACGTGCCCCTATTCTGATTTCTCCCCATTTACGCAAACTCTCTGCTGTCTATTTGTCAGCCATGCCTCTACCCAGGAAAAAAATTCTCCTCCTATTCCGTGTGCCTTAAGTTTCCTCAATAGCCTCTGGTGTGGAACCCTATCGAAAGCCTTCCTGAAGTCCATATACACAATATCATATTCATTACCATGATCTACCTCAAACACCTTAGTGAAAAAAGTTAGTAAATTCGTAAGACAGGAACGCCCCTTTGTAAAACCGTGTTGAGATTAATCAATCTGTGCCTGTCAAGATGGCTACGAATTGCTTCGGCAATTATTGATTCCATAAATTTTCCCACTATGTAGGTAAGGTTTATTGGTCTATAGTTCGAAGAAAAGGACCTGTCACCTGCCTTGTAAATAGGTATTACATTTGCCATTTTCCACTTATCAGGCACTATGCCAGTTTGTAGTGATATGTTAAAAAGATTAGCCAAAGGTATGCTAAGTTCCTCTTTGCATTCCTTTAACACCCTTGCAAACAGTTCATCAGGGCTTGGGGATTTGTTAGGTTTTAGTTTCTCAATTTGTCTGAGGACCATGTCACTAGTTACCGCAATCGTACATAGTTTATTATCCTGTTCTACATAATCTATTATTTCAGGAATTTCACTAGTATTTTCCTGGGTGAAAACTGAGAGGAAGTAGGTATTGAGAATTTCACACACATCTTTATCACTGTCAGTGATCTGACCAGAGTTACTCTTAAGTGGGCCAGTCTTGTTCCTAATCTTACTTCTGTATACCTGAAAGAACCCTTTTGGGTTAGTCTTTGAATCCCTTGCGACCTTAGCCTCATAATCCCTTTTTGCTTTTCTTATTCCTTTCTTTATCTCTTTAATTGAATATATTGATTTCTTAACTGCCCATCCCCTCTTTTGACACGCCTATATATGCCTCTCTTTTGACCAATGAGATGTTTTAATCTATTGTTCATCCATTTGAGCTCATTTTTGTTAGATCTAATTTCCCTACTCGGAACAAAAGTTGTCTGGGCAGCTAGAATTATGCTCTGAAAAACGTCATATTGGCAACGAAGATCACCTACCTGACCCATAGTCAGGACATCCCAATTTAGCCCACCCAGGTAATTTTTCAGTTCCATGAAGTCGGCCAAGCGAAAATCTGGGACAGAGATTTGATTGTAGTTATCTGGGAAATTCCATGATATATAGAAACTAAGTAATTTGTGATCACTTTCCCCAAGCTCATCATTAAAATCAAGATTATTAATTAGTGAATCTTTGTTGACAAGAACCAAGTCAAGCAGATTGTTTAATCTAATTGGTTCTGTCACAACCTGTTCTAAAAAGCAATCCTGAACCGTATCAAGAAAGTCACTAAACTCAAGATTTCCTGTCACATTGTTCCAATCAATTTGTCTAAAGTTAAAATCTCCCATTATCACAACATTTTCATATCTAGATGCCTTATGAATTTCGTCCCATAACAGCTTACTGCCCTCCCTATCAAGGTTGGGGGGCCTATAAATTACACCCAAAATTAATTTGTCACGTCCCTAGAGAAACTGTAGCCAAACAGAATCTGTGTTCGATGTTTCTAATCTTATATCATGTCTAAGACAATTTAAATTTTCTCTGACATACATCGCCACTCTACCACCCTTCCTGTTGACCCTATCATTGTGGAATAGTTTATAACCCTGTATGTTGCATTCAAAAGGCATTTCTCTATCTTTCAGGTTGAACCAGGTCTCTGTTATACCAATAATATCTATATTACCTACACTTGCAAGTAATCTTAGCTCATCTATCTTATTTCTTATACTCCTACTATTTGTATAGTAAACCTTAAGGGAGCTAGTCACTCGTTGCCCTCTACTATCTCTCTTTGTTTGTTGATCAATTGATTTGCCATTACTTGCAACTTTATTTTGAATATTGTCTTTTAAACATATCCCTGAGGTATCCCGGTAATAACTGCTGTTGTTAACCCTAATGCTGCAGCCTGATTGTTTCCCACAAACACCCATACCTCTATAATCTCTCAGTTTAAATTCCTAGACAAGTCATCAATTACCCTCTCAATTGAATTGGCTAATGCAACCACTCCATCCCCAGAGAGATGAACCCCATCCCTTGCATACATATCATGTTTGCCAAAGAATAGGTCCCAGTTATCAGTAAATGGGATTGCAAGTTCTTTGCAGTACCTGTCTATCCAGCAATTTATACCAATTGCCCTAGACATTCATTCATTGCCCACTCCCTGTCTAATCAAGATGCTACATATGACTGGGATCCCTCCCTTAGACTTTACTTCTATGGCTGACCTGTACTTATCCAGCAGCTCCTCTCTCCTGCCCTTCCCAACGTCATTACTCCCGGCACTAAGACAGATAATGAGCTTCTCTCCATTACCTACCATAATATTATCCTACCTGTTGACTATGTCACCAACACCAGTTTCAGGAAGGCACTCACTCTGTCTGACCTTTCTGTCTCTGTTACAAAATGCACGGTCCATATATCTTACCTGAGAATCGCCTACTATTAAAATATTCTTACCTTGATTAGCAAGGGAATAAGTGGTACCTTCAACCTCACTAACCACTGAAGTACACTCGTATTGGAGAACAGAGAATCAATTTCCTACCTTCACATCTTCTCTATTAACTCTCCTCATCTTCCTTCTTCCTGAACTGTGAACCACTTGCCACTTAAAGCGGCTGCCACTATCACTGCTGGTGACCATTGCCTCCTTACCAGCTAAATCCTTCTCACACTCGCTCCCAAACTCATCTATGCGAAGCTTCAGCCTCCTATTTTCCTCCTGAAGAAGTAGAATCTCCTTCTTCAACACTTGAACCTGAGATTCTAAAACACTACAACAAGCCATGGTGCTTGGTAACAGCCCACGCTAACTCCCAAGAGCTTAGGCAGGTATGACCGCAGGTGACCACTGACCTCAGCGTCATTATCATGTCCCCTCACCTCTCTCTCCTGTCCTCCAGTATCGTCAGGTTGATTTCCTTTAACCTGTCCTTGTAAGACATGCCCCTTAGCTCCGGGACTAGTCTCGTTGCAAACCTTTGCACTTTTTCTAATTTCTTGACGGGCCTGGGTCTGACGTACACTATATACAGAGTCATAGCCCTGAACTATTCCTTACTGAGGTGCCGGAATGCTATTCATAGGTTTGCTAGTCGCCCATATGCTGCAGCAGTTATTTGGTTGATGTGCACCTCAGGAGATATGCTCGGTATTATGTTCACCCTAAGATCCTTTTCCTTGAGTGAAGTTTGCAGTCTTTGGCCCCCTAAACTATACTCTGTCATCATGACCTTGCACTTGGTGGGATTGAACTCTAGGAGCCAGTTACCGGACCAGGCTTGCAGCCTGTCCAGATCCCTTTGTAGTCCTGCTTGATCCTCGTCAATTGAATTCTCATTAGTTTCATATCGTCTACAAAGAGGGACACTTCTGAGTCTATTCCTTCCGTCCTGTGATTCACATATACCAGAAACAGCACAGGTCCTAGGACTGACCCCTGTGGAACCCCGCTCATCACAGGCGCCCAGTCTGACACCTCGTCACGTACCATGACTCGCTGCTGCCTTCCCATCATGTATTCTCTGATCCACTGCAGTGCCTTCCCTGTTATACCTGCCTGGTCCTCCAACTTTTGCACTAATCTCTTGTATGGAACTGTGTCAAAAGCCTTCTTACAGTACAGTGTGTGTGTGTGTGTGTGTGTGTGTGTGTGTGTGTGTGTGTGGGTACGTACTCACCTAATTGTGCTTTCAGGTGTGTATGTATACGCGCGCTCGCGTTTGTGTCCCTGCCTGTGTGCGTGCCTGCAAGTAGTGGTGCTTTTAGATCTGAGACATCTACCCACAAAATGTGTGTACAACTATAATGCAAAAGTAAACATGTACACATACGAGACCAAACACGTTTTTTTTTTAATTACAATTAGCACTCTTAAGTAATTATATGATAAATCCATAGATATTTTTTTCTTTCAGTTGCGTGCACGGCATGCTGGACACTGACTTCACGTGCATTTGTAACCCCTGCTGGGACGGACCTTCCTGTTCCAAATACAGTACGTACCAATTTGTACTAGCTACGGAATGTTTCCTTTCCCTGAACCATCTACAGCATCACTACCTCCTGTGCTCCATCCCGGCACCATCAACAGGAATACACTCTTATAATAGCCTTTCTTGTATAATCTACAGTACCTGCACCACATACAGAACCTGGGCCCGACACAGTACCTTTCCCTTGTTATGCCTACACAACCTGCATCCCTGTAGTTCCCTAATCCTACATCAGTTTCAGTATGGTCACCACATATAATTATTTCCCATGCAGTACCTGCAGTACCTACACTCACAACAGTAATCGTCCCCATACAACCAACAGTACCCTCTCCTGCGCCACTTACAGTTACCTTCCTTAAAACATATTCAATACCCTCTCAGCATCACCCAAAATACATGTACAATTTACAGTACATTCTTTAACATTACCTAAAATATTCAACTCTGCAACACCGTACAGTACCTTCTCAGCACAGTCTATAGTACCTGCACCACGTAAGTACCTCGCTCCCTAGCACCTCTGACAGCATCCTCCCTTGCTCTCTCGCACCTCTGACAGCATCCTCCCTTGCTCCCTCGCACCTCTGACAGCATCCTCCCTTGCTCCCTCGCACCTCTGACAGCATCCTCCCTTGCTCCCTCGCACCTCTGACAGCATCCTCCCTTGCTCCCTTGAGCCTCTGACAGTATCCTCCCTTGCTCCCTTGCACCTCTGACAGTATCCTCCCTTGCTCCCTTGCACCTCTGACAGTATCCTCCCTTGCTCCCTTGCACCTCTGACAGTATCCTCCCTTGCTCCCTCGCACCTCTGACAGTATCCTCCCTTGCTCCCTCGCACCTCTGACAGTATCCTCCCTTGCTCCCTTGCACCTCTGACAGTATCCTCCCTTGCACCTCTGACAGTATCCTCCCATGCACCTGTGACAGTATCCTCCCTTGCTCCCTTGCACCTCTGACAGCATCCTCCCTTGCTCCCTTGCACCTCTGACAGTATCCTCCCTTCCTCCCTTGCACCTCTGACAGTATCCTCCCTTGCACCTCTGAGAGTATCCTCCCATGCACCTCTGAGAGTATCCTCCCATGCACCTGTGACAGTATCCTCCCATGCACCTGTGACAGTATCCTTCCTTGCTCCCTTGCACCTCTAACAGTGTCCTCCCTTGCACCTCTAACAGTATCCTCCCTTGCACCTCTAACAGTATCCTCCCTTGCACCTCTGAGAGTATCCTCCTTTGCTCCCTTGCACCTCTGACAGTATCCTCCCTTGTAGATGAATGGTTCAGAGAACCGACATGTTGTTAAATTAGACACATGTGCAACTCTTGGGTATCTTTATTGAGGAAACGTTTCGCCACACAGTGGCTTCATCAGTCCGTACAAAGGATAAACTTGAAGAACAGGAAGAGAATGAGGTAATCAGTCCCTCAACCTTGAGTCGATGTGTTCAGTCCATCAATCTTGAATAGAATACGGCATATCAGCGGAGAAGCAGCTTATAAACCGTATGGCAGGAGAGGTGCAGCAGTCGTAGGTGGTGTCACATTTGTCCAATGTGGAAGTAGGTCGTGCCTAAGGGAAGAATTCCCAAGTATTAAGATCCCAAGAAGTTGCAGTGTCTGACAGGATTGTAAATGAATGGTTCAATCCTGTCAGACACTGCAACTTCTTGGGATCTTAATAATTGGGAATTCTTCGCCTGCCTAACCCTAGGGCACGACCTACTTCCACATTGGACAAATGTGACACCACCTACGACTGCTGCACCTCTCCTGCCATACGGTTTATAAGCTGCTTCTCCACTCCTATGCCGTATTCTATTCAAGATTGATGGACTGAACACATCGACTCAAGGTTGAGGGACTGATTACCTCATTCTCTTCCTGTTCTTCAAGTTTATCCTTTGTATGGACTGATGAAGCCACTGTGTGGCGAAACGTTTCCTCAATAAAGATACCCAAGAGTTGCACATGTGTCTAATTTAACAGCATCCTCTCTTGCACCTCTAACAGTATCCTCTTTTGCTCCCTTGCACCTCTGACAGTATCCTCCCTTGCACCTGTGACAGTATCCTCCCTTGCTCCCTTGCACCTCTGACAGCATCCTCCCTTGCTCCCTTGCACCTCTGACAGTATCCTCCCTTGTTCCCTTGTACCTCTGATAGTATCCTCCCTCGCACATCTAACAGTATCTTCCCTTGCTCCCTTGCACCTGTGACAGCATCCTCCCATACACCTGTGACAGTATCCTCCCTTGCACCTCTGACAGTATCCTCCCTTGCTCCCTTGCATCTCTGACAGCATCCTCCCTTGCACTTCTGACAGTATCCTCCCTTGCACCTCTGAAAGTATCCTCCCTTGCACCTCTGACAGTATTCTCCCTTGCTCCCTTGCACCTCTGACAGCATCCTCCCATGCACCTCTGACAGCATCCTCCCATGCACCTCTGACAGCATCCTCCCTTGCACCTCTGACAGCATCCTCCCTTGCACCACTGGCAGCATCCTCCCTTGCTCCCTTGCACCTTTGACAGTATCCTCGCTTGCACATCTGACAGTATCCTCACTTGCTCCCTTACTCCTCTGACATTATCATCCCTTGCTCCCTTGCACTTCTGACAGTATCCTCCCTTGCTCCCTTGCTCCTCTGATAGTATCTTTCCTTGCTCCCTTTCTCCTCTGACATTATCATCCCTTGCTCCCTTGCACTTCTGACAGTATCCTCCCTTACTCCCTTGCTCTTCTGACAGTATCCTCCCTTGTACATTTGACAGTAACCTCCCTTGCTCCTTTGACAGTATCCTCCCTTGCTCCTCTGACAGTATCCTCCCTTACTCCTCTGACAATATCCTCCCTTGCTCCTCCGACAGTATCCTCCCTTGCTCTTCCGACAATATCCTCCATTGCTCTTCTGACAGTATCCTCCCTTACTCCTCTGACAGTATCCTCCCTTGCTCGTCCGACAGTATCCTCCCTTGCTCGTCCGACAGTATCCTCCCTTACTCCTCTGACAGTATCCTCCCTTACTCCTCTGACAGTATCCTCCCTTGCTCCTCTGACAGTATCCTCCCTTGCTCCTCTGACAGTATCCTCTCTTGCTCCTCTGACAGTATCCTCCCTTATTCCTCTGACAGTATCCTCCCTTACTCCCCTGACAGTATCCTCCCTTACTCCTCTGACAGTATTCTCCCTTATTCCTCTGAGAGTGTCCTCCCTTACTCCTCTAACAGTATCCTCCCTTACTCCTCTGACAGTATCTTCCCTTGCTCCTCTGATAGTATCTTCCCTTGCTCCTCTGACAGTATCCTCCCATGCTCATCTGACAGTATCCTCCCTTGCTCCTCTTACAGTATCCTCCCTTTCTCCACTGTCAGTATTCTCCCTTGCTCCCCTGACGGTATCCTCCCTTGCTCCCCTGACAATATCATCCCTTGCTCCACTGACAGTATCCTCCCTTGCTCCCCTGACAGTATCCTCCCTTGCTCCTCTGACAGTATCCTCCCTTGCTCCTCTGACAGTATCCTCCCTTGCTCCTCTGACAGTATCCTCCCTTGCACCTCTGACAGTATGCTTCCTTGCTAGTATTCTCCCTTGCTCCTCTGACAGTATGCTCCCTTACTCCTCTGACAGTATCCTCCCTTGCTCCTCCGACAGTATCCTCCCTTGCTCCTCCGACAGTATCCTCCCTTGCTCCTCTGACAGTATCCTCCCTTACTCCTCTGACAGTATCCTCCCTTACTCCTCTGACAGTATCCTCCCTTGCTCCTCCGACAGTATCCTCCCTTACTTCTCTGACAGTATCCTCCCTTACTTTTCTGACAGTATCCTCCCTTGCTCCTCTTACAGTATCCTCCCTTGCTCCTCTGACAGTATCCTCCCTTGCTCCTCTGACAGTATCCTCCCTTATTCCTCTGACAGCATCCTCCCTTGCTCCTCCGACAGTATCTTTCCTTGCTCCTCTGACAGTATCCTCCCTTATTCCTCTGGCAGTATCCTCCCTTACTCCTCTGACAGTATCCGCCCTTGCTTTTCTGACAGTATCCTCCCTTGCTTCTCTGACAGTATGTTCCGTTGCTCCTCTGACATTATCCTCCCTTGCTCCTCTGACATTATCCTCCCTTGCTCCTCTGACATTATCCTACCTTGCACCTCTGACAGTATCCTCCCTTGCTCCTCTGACAGTATCCTTCCTTGCTCCTCTGACAATATCCTTCCTTGCTCCTCTGACAGTATCCTGCCTTGCTCCTCTGACAGTATCTTCCCTTGCACCTCTGACAGTATCCTCCCTTGCTCCTCTGACAGCATGCTCCCTTGCTCCTCTGACAACATGCTCCCCTGCTCCTCTGAGAGTATCCTCCCTTGCTCCTCTGAGAGTATCCTCCCTTGCTCCTCTGAGAGTATCCTCCCTTGCTCCTCTGACAGTATCCTCCCTTGCTCCTCTGAGAGTATCCTCCCTTGCTCCTCTGAGAGTATCCTCCCTTGCTCCTCTGAGAGTATCCTCCCTTGCTCCTCTGAGAGTATCCTCCCTTGCTCCTCTGAGAGTATCCTCCCTTGCTCCTCTGAGAGTATCCTCCCTTGCTCCTCTGACAATATCCTCCCTTGCTCCTCTGAGAGTATCCTCCCTTGCTCCTCTGAGAGTATCCTCCCTTGCTCTTCTGACGGTATCCTACCTTGGACCTCTTGCAGTATCCTCCCTTGCACCTCTGACAGTATCCTCCCTTGCTACCTTGCACCTTTCACTAGTAACGTCTTTCAGGGTTTAGTTTCACTTGTAACGTTTTTCTGTGTTTAGTTTCACTAGTAACGTCTTTCAGGGTTTTGTTTCACTAGTAACGTTTTTCTGGGTTTAGTTTCACTATCCCACATTTAGAACTTTGCATTTGTCTATAATAAACTGTATCTGCCACTTCTTCGACCACTGCATCAGTCTTTTCAAATCATCCTGGAGTGCTCTCATGTCCTCATTAAAATGAATTGGACGGCCTATTTTGGTGTCATCAGCAAATTGGCTTATGTCGCTATTTATTCCCTCATCTATGTCGTTTATGTAGATTGTGAACAACAAGGGGCCCAACACTGACCCCTGTGGAACACCGCTTGTGACGTGCCTCCATTCTAATTTCTCCCCATTTATGCGAACTCTCTGCTGCCTATTCGTCATCCATGACTTAACCCAGGAAAAAAATTTTCCTCCTATTCCGTGTGCCTCAATAGCCTCTGATGTGGAACTCTATCGAAAGCCTTACTGAAGTCCATATACACAATATCATATTCATTACCATGATCTACCTCCTCAAATACCTTAGTGAAGAAAGTTAGTAAATTCGTAAGACAGGAACGCCCCTTTGTAAAACCGTTTTGAGATTCATTAATCAGTTTATGCCTATCAAAATGGCTACGAATTGCCTCGGCGATTATTGATTCCATAAATTTTATCACTTTGGAGGTATGGCTTATTGGTCTATAGTTCGAAGCTAAGGACCTGTCTCCTGCCTTGTAAATAGGTATTACATTAGCCGTTTTCCACTTATCGAAGACTATGCTAATTTGTAGTGATATACTGAAAAGATTAGCCAAAGGTATGCTAAGTTCCTCTTTACATTCCTTTAACACCCTTGCAAACAGTTCATCCGGGCCTGGGGATTTGTTAGGTTTTAATTTCTCTATTTGTCTGTTTAGGCAAGATGTCATAGCTATAATATGAACTAATGCATATTTAGTGGTGAGCTGTCTGCTGGTGAGAGGTGGACGATACAATGGCATGCTGTAGTAAGTTGATGGTAGGTTGCTTCTATTTTTGTCGTCGTCTAGAATAAATAACTTCATGAAGAATAAAAAGGCACAATACTGTGATTGGTAAATGGTTCAAGTTGGACCGTAACGTCGTTATAAGTTACTTCCTCCTATGTGCGGGTTATTTGTGTCTAGAACCTCATGAGCTTCAGTGTGATCAATCTGTGGATATTTCCAATCATCTCTTGGAGTCTCTCGAATACTGTATGCGCCATCCATTTTTATTTTCCTTAATGCAGCAGGGACCAGGGAACTGTTTGTCCAATTTATCCACCGAGACTTATCTACAGTGGCTTGGCAATGTAATGTTACATCTTATTTGTACCTTGTCAGGTTCTGTGTTTGTACTTTTCTTACTCTTGTACAATTGAGTGTTGTTTTATAGGTTCTCTTCGTTTTTTCTGAAGTCCGTTAATATCCTTCGTTTTTCTCATAAGAAAGCTGTTGGACTCGTTCTCCACAGGTGGTGAGAACAACTTTTCAAAAGGGAGCTTTGCAAATAGTTATTAAATTTCGAAAATTAATAAATCCCTTACAGAAACCTTTAGAGAAAAGAAAAAAATGAACCTATCACTGCACCAATTATCTTCGATAATATTTGGATTCATCCAAAGGACAAACCTGATACAACAAATAATTGCAAAAAACTGTACCACTATGATATCTATATGATAACTCTCAACATTTGTGACAACTGATTTTTCTCTATTTGCAAGTATTACCTACAGTTTCTGCTGATTATTTCTCAATTAAAGACTATTTCACAATAATGTAAAGATTATAATCTTTGCATTATCTAACACGACAAGTGATTACTGCCATCCACTAGGGTTACGAGAGGCAGTCACGTCTTGGTTTTTAAATAATAATCACAAGGTCGAGTGACAGTACTCAAAGGATTAATATCATAGTCAATGGTGGTAGTATTTTATGGACTAAGAACTGATTGGCAGATCAACCAGACGTTCCGACTATTACCATTTAACGCAAGAGTTGGTTTAGAAAGACACGTAAGCAAACACTATAACATATTTATTAGAAAACGTTTCGGTCCTGGGACCTTGATCAAGGTGATCAAGTGATCAAGGTCCCAGGACCGAAACGTTTTCTAATAAATATGTTATAGTGTTTGCTTACGTGTCTTTCTAAACCAACTTGTCGGTATTTATTACCAAGGTTTATACCAACGCAAGAGTTACAGAGCCATTACTAGTTAGCTCAGACACGGAAGATTTAAGAGACATGTAAGAATTCTGGTGAATAAAATACAGAGGTGAACTGCAAGCATATTGCTATTACCTATCGCTCCATGAAGAACTTAATCAAAAAACAACTTGATAAGCTCTACACAGAGATAAATAAATAACAAAAAGGCACAATACCGTGACTGGAACGATACACAAATAACCCGCACATAAAAGAGAGAAGCTTACGACGACGTTTCGGTCCGACTTGGACCATTGACAAAGTCACATTGCAAGACGTAATCACAGTTAATACTCTACTCTTGCGTATTACTTAGTTAATGTGGGCAGTACGCCTCCGTATCAAGTTAGAATTCACTCTGGTCAGGAAGTAAATTCCAAGCAATCAGATATGCTGAACTTATTTAACAAACACGTCAGCAAGAGAACACAAACACCTACATGTCTACCAGACACCGCATTTTCACCCATATATTATTGGCTCACAAAGTTATATATTTCCAAATATCTGTATTACGAATTTGTGATCAGTTAAGAATACTTGGATTTAATGCCTGTCGACTACGATAGTGTCATTAAGACTGTACGTAATTTTTTCACCACCAAACACAAATACTTTATACACTAAAATAAGGATTAAACTGATCTTTCAGCATATATAGGCTGAGAGAACTACATCTTTCGGATTATACATCCTGTCGATAATAGATTAGATTGATTAAATGGGGCTAGAGATTATTAAGGTTGCAAGGTCACCTTTTCTCCAGACAAAAATACTAAAAAAGTGATTAAAATAAACTCTCTTCGTATATATACTGAGAGAAATACATTCCACAGGTTGTATATCTCGTAGCTCGATTGCTAATGCACTCAACTCTCACACTGAGGTCCGGGGATCGAATCCCCGGTATGACTGGAAAACATTTGGACGTGTTTCTATAAAACACCTGTTGTCCATATTCACCCATCAGTAAAATGGGTACCTGGACATTAGACGACTGATGTGGGAAGCATCCTGGAACGAAATTGACCTAATTTGACAGAACTGCTCTGCATAACAAGCGGCTTTCTATACAGAAGTATGTCATTGATGTCAACTAGGACTGTATACCTTGTACTTGAAGAATTAAAAATATTACTATAAATACTTATAGCTTAGGACTCATGAATCATCAACAGGAAAACTAATTCCATGCACTTCTAATTCTGTGATGTTATGGTCACTCCACTCACTGCTAGTTCTGTGATGTTATGGTCACTCAATGCATAGCTAGTTCTGTGATGTTATGGTCACTCCATGCACTGCTAGTTCTGTGATGTTATGGTCACTCCATGCAATGTTAGTTCTGTGATGTTATGGTCACTCCATGCACTGCTAGTTCTGTGATGTTATGGTCACTCTGTGCACTGCTATTTCTGTGATGTTATGGTCACTCCATGCATGGCTAGTTCTGTCATGTTATGGTCACTCCATGCACTACCAGTTCTCTGAAGTTATGGTCACTCCTTGCACTGCTAGTTCTGTGATGTTATTGACACTCCATGCACTACCAGTACTGTGATGTTATGGTCCCTCTGTGCACTCCTAGTTCTGTGATGTTATGGTCCCTCTGTGCACTGCTAGTTCTGTGATGTTATGATCACTCCATGCATTGCTAGTTCTGTGATGTTACGGTAACTCCATGCAGTGCTAGTACTGTGATGTTATGGTCACTCCATGCAATGCTAGTTTTGTGATCTTATGGTCACTCCATGAAGTGCTAGTTCTGTGATGTTATAGTCACTCCATGCACTGCTAGCTCTGTGATACTATGGTCCCTCTGTGCACTGCTAGTTGTGTGGTGTTATCCCTCTGTGCACTGCTAGTTCTGTGATGTTATGGTCACTCCATGAACTGCTAGTTCTGTGATGTTATGGTCACTCAGTGCACTGCTAGTTCTCTGATGTTATGGTCACTCCATACATTGCTAGTTATCTGATGTTATGGTCACTGCATGCATGGCTAGTTCTGTGATGTTATGGTAACTCCATGCGCTGCTAGTTCTGGGATGTTATGGTCACTCCATGCATTGCTAGTGTTGTGATGTTATGGTCCCTCTTTACACTGCTTGTTCTGTGATGTGATGGTCCCTCAGTGCACTGCTAGTTCTGTGATGTTATGGTCTCTCCATGCACTGCTAGTTCTGTGATGTTATGGTCACTCCATGCATGGCTAGTTATGTTATGGTCACTCCATACACTGCTAGTTCACTGATGTTATGGTCACTCCATGCACTGCTAGCTCTGTTATGTTATTGTCTCCATGCACTCCTAGTTCTATGATGTTATGGCCCGTCCATGTAGTGCTAGTTCTGTGATGTTATGGTCACTCCGTGCACTGCTAGTTCACTGTTTTATGGCCACTTAATGCACTGCTAGTTCTGGGATATTATGGTCACTGCGCACTGCTAGTTCTGTGATGTGGTCCCTTTGTAGACTGCTAGCTCTGTGATGTTATGGTCCCTCTGTGCACTGGTAGTTCTGTGACGTTATGGTCACTCCATGCACTTTTAGTTATGTTATGGTCACTCCATGCACTGCTAGTTCTGTGATGTTAAGGTCCCCCTGTGCACTGCTAGTTCTGTGATGTTAAGGTCCCCCTGTGCACTGCTAGTCCTACGATATGGTCACTCTATGCACTGCTAGTTCTGTGATGTTATGGTCACTCCATGCACTGCTAGTTCTGTGATGTTATGGTCACTCCATGCACTGCTAGTTCTGTGACGTTATGGTCACTCCATGCACTGCTGGTTCTGTGATGTTATGGTCTCCATGCACTGCTAGTTCTGTGATGTTGTGGTCACTCAGTGCACTGCTAGTTCTGTGATGTTATGGTCACTCAATGCACTGCTTGTTCTGTGATGTTATGGTCACTCCATACACTGGTAGTTCACTGATGTTATGGTCACTCCATGCACTGCTAGTTCTGTGATATTATGGTAACTCCATGCACTGCTAGTTCTGTGATGTTATGGTCACCCCATGCACTGCTAGTTCTGTGATGTTAGGTCACTCCATGCACTGCTAGCTCTGTTATGTTATGGTCTCCATGCACTGCTAGTTCTGTGATGTTATGGTCACTTCGTGCACTGCTATATCTGTGATGTTATGGTCACTCCATGCACTGCTAGTTCTGTGATGTTATGGTCACTCCATGCACTGCTAATTATGTTATGATATGGTCACTCCATACACTGCTAGTTCACTGATGTTATGGTTACTCCATACACTGCTAGTTCTGTGATGTTATGGTCACCCCATGCACTGCTAGTTATTTTATGGTCACTACATACACTGCTAGATCTGTGATGTTATGGTCACTCCATGAACTGCTAGTTCACTGATGTTATAGTCCCCTATGCACTGCTAGTTCTGTGATCTTATGGTCACTCAATGCACTGCTTGTTCTGTGATGTTATGGTCACTCCATACACTGGTAGTTCACTGATGTTATGGTCACTCCATGCACTGCTAGTTCTGTGATGTTATGGTCACTCCTTGCAGTGCTAGTTCTTTGATGTTTTGGTCACTCAATGCACTGCTAGTTCTGTTTTGTTATGGTCTAGATGCACTGCTAGTTCTGTGATGTTATGGTCACTCCATGCACTGCTAGTTCTGTGATGTTATGGTCACTCCATGTAGTGCTAGTTCTGTGATGTTATGGTCACTCCATGTACTGCTAGTTCTGTTTTGTTAAGGTCTCCATGCACTGCTAGTTGTGATATGGTCACTCCATGCACTGCTAGTTGTGACGTTATGGTAACTCCATGCACTGCTGATTACGTGATGTTATGATAACTCAGTGCATTGCTAATTCTGTGATGTTATGGTCACTCCATGCAGTGCTAGTTCTGTGATGTTATGGTCACTCCATGCAGTGCTAGTTCTGTGATGTTATGGTCACTCCATGCAGTGCTAGTTCTGTGATGTTATGGTCACTCCATGCAGTGCTAGTTCTGTGATGTTATGGTCACTCCATGCAGTGCTAGTTCTGTGATGTTATGGTCACTCCATGCAGTGCTAGTTCTGTGATGTTATGGTCACTCCATGCAGTGCTAGTTCTGTGATGTTATGGTCACTCCATGCAGTGCTAGTTCTGTTGATGTTATGGTCACTCCATGCAGTGCTAGTTCTGTGATGTTATGGTCACTCCATGCAGTGCTAGTTCTGTGATGTAATGGTCACTCCATGCAGTGCTAGTTCTGTGATGTTATCGTCACTCCATGCAGTGCTAGTTCTGTGATGTTATGGTCACTGCATGCACTGCTAGTTCTGTGATGTTATGGTCACTCCATACACTGCTAGTTCTATGATGTTATGGTCACTCCATGCACTGCTAGTTTTGTGATATGGTCACTCCATGCACTACTAGTTCTGTGATGTTATGGTCACAACATGCACTACTAGTACTGGGATGTTATGGTCACTCCATGCACTACTAGTACTGGGATGTTATGGTCACTCCATGCACTACTAGTGCTGTGATGTTATGGTCACAACATGCACTACTAGTACTGGGATGTTATGGTCACTCCATGCACTGCTAGTTCTGTGATGTTATGGTCATTCCATGCAGTGCTATTTCTGTGATGTTATGGTCACTCCATGCACTGCTAGTTCTCTGATATTATGGTCACTCCATGAACTGCTAGTTCTATGAAGTTATGGTCGCTCCATGCACTGCTAGTTCTGTGATGTTATGGTCACTCCATGCACTACTAGTACTGTGATGTTATGGTCACTCCATGCACTACTAGTACTAGGATGTTATGGTCACTCCATGCACTGCTAGTACTGGGATGTTATGGTTACTCCATGCACTACTAGTACTGGGATGTTATGGTCACTCCATGCACTACTAGTACTGGGATGTTATGGTCACTCCATGTACTACTAGTACTGGGATGTTATGGTCACTCCATGTACTACTAGTACTGGGATGTTATGGTCACTCCATGCACTACTAGTACTGGGATGTTATGGTTACTCCATGCACTACTAGTACTGGGATGTTATGGTTACTCATTGCACTACTAGTACTGGGATGTTATGGTCACTCCATGCACTACTAGTACTGTGATGTTATGGTCACTCCATGCACTACTAGTACTGGGATGTTATGGTCACTCCATGCACTGCTAGTACTGGGATGTTATGGTCACTCCATGCACTACTAGTACTGGGATGTTATGGTCACTCCATGCACTACTAGTACTGGGATGTTATGGTTACTCCATGCACTGCTAGTACTGGGATGTTATGGTCACTCCATGCACTACTAGTACTGGGATGTTATGGTTACTCCATGCACTGCTAGTACTGGGATGTTATGGTCACTCCGTGCACTGCTAATACTGGGATGGTATGGTCACTCCATGCACTACTAGTACTGGGATGTTATAGTCACTCCATGCACTACTAGTACTGGGATGGTATGTTCACTCCATGCACTGCTAGTACTGGGATGTTATGGTCACTCCATGCACTACTAGTACTGGGATGTTATGGTCACTCCATGCACTGCTAGTACTGGGATGTTATGGTCACTCCATGCACTACTGTACTGGATGTTATGGTCACTCCATGCACTACTAGTACTGGATGTTATGGTCACTCCATGCACTGCTAGTACTGGGATGTTATGGTCACTCCATGCACTACTAGTACTGGGATGTTATGGTCACTCCATGCACTGCTAGTACTGGGATGTTATGGTCAATCCATGCACTACTAGTACTGGGATGTTATGGTCACTCCATGCACTGCTAGTACTGGGATGTTATGGTCACTCCATGCACTACTAGTACTGGGATGTTATAGTCACTCCATGCACTACTAGTACTGGGAGTTATGTTCACTCCATGCACTACTAGTACTGGGATGTTATGGTCACTCCATGCACTACTAGTACTGGGATGTTATGTTCACTCCATGCACTACTAGTACTGGGATGTTATGGTCACTCCATGCACTACTAGTACTGGGATGTTATGGTCACTCCATGCACTACTAGTACTGGGATGTTATGTTCACTCCATGCACTACTAGAACTGGGATGTTATGGTCACTCCATGCACTATTAGTACTGGGATGTTATGGTCACTCCATGCACTACTTAGTACTGGGATGTTATGTCACTCCATGCACTGCTAGTACTGGGATGTTATGGTCACTCCATGCACTACTAGTTCTGGGATGTTATAGTCACTCCATGCACTACTAGTACTGGGATGTTATGGTCACTCCATGCACTACTAGTACTGGGATGTTATAGTCACTCCATGCACTACTAGTACTGGGATGTTATGGTCACTCCATGCACTACTAGTACTGGGATGTTATGGTCACTCCATGCACTGCTAGTACTGGGATGTTATGGTCACTCCATGCACTACTAGTACTGGGATGTTATGGTCACTCCATGCACTGCTAGTTCTGTGATGTTATGGTCACTCCATGCACTACTAGTACTGTGATGTTATGGTCACTCCATGCACTACTAGTACTGGGATGTTATGGTCAATCCATGCACTACTAGTACTGGGATGTTATGGTCACTCCATGCACTGCTAGTACTGGGATGTTTTGGTCAACTCCATGCACTACTAGTACTGGGATGTTATAGTCACTCCATGCACTACTAGTACTGGGATGTTATGTTCACTCCATGCACTACTAGTACTGGGATGTTATGGTCACTCCATGCACTACTAGTACTGGGATGTTATGTTCACTCCATGCACTACTAGTACTGGGATGTTATGGTCACTCCATGCACTACTAGTACTGGGATGTTATGGTCACTCCATGCACTACTAGTACTGGGATGTTATGTTCACTCCATGCACTACTAGTACTGGGATGTTATGGTCACTCCATGCACTACTAGTACTGGGATGTTATGATCACTCCATGCACTACTAGTACTGGGATGTTATGGTCACTCCATGCACTGCTAGTACTGGGATGTTATGGTCACTCCATGCACTACTAGTTCTGGGATGTTATAGTCACTCCATGCACTACTAGTACTGGGATGTTATATGGTCACTCCATGCACTACTAGTACTGGGATGTTATAGTCACTCCATGCACTACTAGTACTGGGATGTTATGGTCACTCCATGCACTACTAGTACTGGGATGTTATGGTCACTCCATGCACTGCTAGTACTGGGATGTTATGGTCACTCCATGCACTACTAGTACTGGGATGTTATGGTCACTCCATGCACTGCTAGTTCTGTGATGTTATGGTCACTCCATGCACTACTAGTACTGTGATGTTATGGTCACTCCATGCACTACTAGTACTGGGATGTTATGGTCACTCCATGCACTACTAGTACTGGGATGTTATGGTCACTCCATGTACTGCTAGTACTGGGATGTTATGGTCACTCCATGCACTGCTAATACTGGGATGTTATGGTCACTCCATGCACTACTAGTACTGGGATGTTATGGTCACTCCATGCACTACTAGTACTGGGATGTTATGGTCACTCCATGCACTACTAGTACTGGGATGTTATGGTCACTCCATGCACTGCTAGTACTGGGATGTTATGGTCACTCCATGCACTGCTAGTACTGGGATGTTATGGTCACTCCATGCACTGCTAGTACTAGGATGTTATGGTCACTCCATGCACTACTAGTACTGGGGTGTTATGGTCACTCCATGCACTACTAGTACTGGGATGTTATGGTCACTCCATGCACTACTAGTACTGGGATGTTATAGTCACTCCATGCACTACTAGTACTGGGATGTTATGGTCACTCTATGCACTACTAGTACTGGGATGTTATGGTCACTCCATGCACTGCTAGTACTGGGATGTTATGGTCACTCCATGCACTACTAGTACTGGGATGTTATGGTCACTCCATGCACTGCTAGTTCTGTGATGTTATGGTCACATCCATGCACTACTCAGTACTGTGATGTTATGGTCACTCCATGCACTACTAGTACTGGGATGTTATGGTCACTCCATGCACTACTAGTACTGGGATGTTATGGTCACTCCATGCACTACTAGTACTGGGTATGTTATGGTCACTCCATGCACTACTAGTACTGGGATGTTATGTTCACTCCATGCACTACTAGTACTGGGATGTTATGGTCACTCCATGCACTTCTGGTACTGGGATGTTATGGTCACTCCATGCACTACTAGTACTGGGATGTTATGGTCACTCCATGCACTGCTAGTACTGGGATGTTATGGTCACTCCATGCACTACTAGTACTGGGATGTTATAGTCACTCCATGCACTACTAGTACTGGGATGTTATGGTCACTCCATGCACTACTAGTACTGGGATGTTATGGTCACTCCATGCACTGCTAGTACTGGGATGTTATGGTCACTCCATGCACTACTAGTACTGGGATGTTATGGTCACTCCATGCACTGCTAGTTCTGTGATGTTATGGTCACTCCATGCACTACTAGTACTGTGATGTTATGGTCACTCCATGCACTACTAGTACTGGGATGTTATGGTCACTGCATGCACTACTAGTACTGGGATGTTTATGGTCACTCCATGTACTGCTAGTACTGGGATGTTATGGTCACTCCATGCACTGCTAGTACTGGGATGTTATGGTCACTCCATGCCACTACTAGTACTGGGATGTTATGGTCACTCCATGCACTACTAGTACTGGGATGTTATGGTCAACTCATGCACTACTAGTACTGGGATGTTATGGTCAGTCCATGCACTGCTAGTACTGGGATGTTATGGTCACTCTATGCACTGCTAGTACTGGGATGTTATGGTCACTCCATGCACTACTAGTACTGGGATGTTATGGTCACTCCATGCACTACTAGTACTGGGATGTTATAGTCACTCCATGCACTACTAATACTGGGATGTTATGGTCACTCCATGCACTACTAGTACTGGGATGTTATGGTCACTCCATGCACTGCTAGTACTGGGATGTTATGGTCACTCCATGCACATACTAGTACTGGGATGTTTATGGTCACTCCATGCACTGCTAGTTCTGTGATGTTATGGTCACTCCATGCACTACTAGTACTGTGATGTTATGGTCACTCCATGCACTACTAGTACTGGGATGTTATGGTCACTGCATGCACTACTAGTACTGGGATGTTATGGTCACTCCATGTACTGCTAGTACTGGGATGTTATGGTCACTCCATGCACTGCTAGTACTGGGATGTTTGGTCACTCCATGCACTACTAGTACTGGATGTTATGGTCACTCCATGCATACTAGTACTGGGATGTTATGGTCACTCCATGCACTACTAGTACTGGGATGTTATGGTCACTCCATGCACTGCTAGTACTGGGATGTTATGGTCACTCCATGCACTGCTAGTACTGGGATGTTATGGTCACTCCATGCACTGCTAGTACTAGGATGTTATGGTCACTCCATGCACTACTAGTACTGGGGTGTTATGGTCACTCCATGCACTACTAGTACTGGGATGTTATGGTCACTCCATGCACTACTAGTACTGGGATGTTATAGTCACTCCATGCACTACTAGTACTGGGATGTTATGGTCACTCCATGCACTAATAGTACTGGGATGTTATGGTCACTCCATGCACTGCTAGTACTTGGATGTTATGGTCACTCCATGCACTACTAGTACTGGGATGTTATGGTCACTCCATGCACTGCTAGTTCTGTGATGTTATGGTCACTCCATGCACTACTAGTACTGTGATGTTATGGTCACTCCATGCACTACTAGTACTGGGATGTTATGGTCACTCCATGCACTACTAGTACTTTGATGTTATGGTCACTCCATGTACTGCTAGTACTGGGATGTTATGGTCACTCCATGCACTGCTAGTACTGGGATGTTATGGTCACTCCATGCACTACTAGTACTGGGATGTTATGGTCACTCCATGCACTACTAGTACTGGGATGTTATGGTCACTCCATGCACTACTAGTACTGGGATGTTATGGTCACTCCATGCACTGCTAGTACTGGGATGTTATGGTCACTCCATGCACTGCTAGTACTGGGATGTTATGGTCACTCCATGCACTGCTAGTACTAGGATGTTATGGTCACTCCATGCACTAGTAGTACTGGGGTGTTATGGTCACTCCATGCACACTGTACTGGGATGTTATGGTCACTCCATGCACTACTAGTACTGGGATGTTATGGTCACTCCATGCACTACTAGTATTGGGGTGTTATGGTCACTCCATGCACTACTAGTACTGGGGTGTTATGGTCACTCCATGCACTACTAGTACTGGTATGTTATGGTCACTCCATGCACTGCTAAGTACTGGGATGTTTATGGTCACTTCATGCACTGCTAGTATGGGATGTTATGGTCACTCCATGCACTGCTAGTACTGGGATGTTATGGTGACTCCATGCACTACTAGTACTGGGATATTATGGTCACTCCATGCACTACTAGTACTGGGATGTTATGGTCACTCCATGCACTACTAGTACTGGGATGTTATGGTCACTCCATGCACTACTAGTACTGGGATGTTATGGTCACTCCATGCACTGCTAGTACTGGGATGTTATGGTCACTTCATGCACTGCTAGTACTGGGATGTTATGGTCACTCCATGCTCTGCTAGTACTGGGATGTTATAGTCACTCCATGCACTACTAGTACTGGGATGTTATAGTTTGTTTGAGTCTCTGTAACTCAAACTGGTTTAGTAAATTTTTCTGAATAAAAAGTATATTATTATAAAATACAAATAAATGAATCTAACTTGCAACACATGCAAGACAAGTATTGCAGGATGAACATCAGAATATTTGATGCCTCGGCAGAAGTTATTTTAATTTTTTTGAGCATTTCAAATGCTCAAAAATATTGATGGTCGATTCAGTAAATCGAATTGTTTTTTTTGTACAAGCAATTAGGAATAAAAATTCTATAGATACCTTCTTGTCCAACAGTTGATTGCGAAATTTAAAATTGTCTTTGTCCACTGATATACGTTGAGTATTAAGTGTATAACAAACAAACACACACACACACACACACACACACAGTACACACACACCATGCACCGCAGACGTGGGTCACAAGGCTCCGAGAACTTTAGTGGTTTTTAATGCGTGCAACAACTGCTAGCAGTAATCAGCGGTAGTGACAACGTCAGTGAACAATCCTACGAGTGATAACCAGAGTTATTAGTTAAAAAAAGTCGAGAGGAAGCCTGAAATCTTTAATATTTCAAAGTGTCAAACCGTTAGTGGATAGTAGGCTTCTGTTGCTACACAGATTCAAATATACAAAGATTCAAGTGAGTGTGGAAGCGGGTGTTCAAGAATTTCGAGAGATTGGATAACAAGTGAAATGTGGGGCACCATACAGTGAGAGTGAAAAAAGTTAATAAGCAAGAGTAGAAAGGAAAAATATAATATATAACAAGGGAAGGTGGCATTAGGCCTGCTGAAACAGTGACGTCACAACAGTTGTGTGACATTTATTTATTTATTTATTTATTTATTTATTTAAAAATTTGAGCACACATACAGAGGTACAAAAAATACAGGTAAGAGCAGCATGCCAAAGCCACTTATATGCATAGCATTACGGGCTGGCTTAAAATTAACTTAAGATTAACTAAGCAATGATGAAATCAGTGATAAAACTTTAATGTAAACAGATAACTATAAAGCACAAGTGAGTATTACAAAGACAGGTCATATGGTTGTATGCATTGTTGTACATTCAGTCGTATGGAGTATTCTGTTAGGTAGTGTATTTAAAAAAATATAAAGTTAGATTGGGTTTTAGGTTTAACATTTATGTGATATAATTGTGAGAAACATTTAAGATATACAATTTATAAGGTTCAGTTATTCAGTATTTATTTGGTTTTGGGTGAGTAAGTGATCTTTGAGAAGAGACTTGAATTTATAAACAGGTAGTGTTTCTTTTATATTTACAGGTAATGAATTCCAGATTTTAGGGCCTTTTATGTGCATTGAGTTTTTGCATAGTGTGAGATGGACACGAGGAACATCAAAGAGTGATCTGTGCCTTGTGTTATGGTCATGTGTTCTGTTGAGGTTGGCAAGGAGATGTTTGAGGGGAGGGTTAATTCAGAGTTAAGTGTTCTATGTATGTAATAGGTGCAGTAATAAGTATGGATGTTTTGTATGGTGAGTATGTTTAGTGTATTGAATATTGGTGGAGTGTGCTGCCTATAGTGAGAATTTGTTATCATTCTAACTGCAGCCTTTTGCTGGGTAATTAGTGGTCTGAGATGGTTACTTGTTGTTGAGCCCCATGCACAAATTTTCCTAGGTGAGATAGGGGTAAATAAGAGGGGTGATATAGGGCCGGGAGGGCTGACTGGGGAAACTTTAGTACCGTATCTTCGATAGTATGCCTACAGTCTTGGAAATTCTTAGAAATTTGTTGTATATGTGTATGAAATTTGAGTCTATTATCAAGGTGGTTTCCTAAGAATTTTCCCTCTGTTAGTTTTGTGATAGGTGATCCGTTATCATTATGTTAAGAGGGAATCTGTAGCTCTGTTACCAAACTGAATGAAGTAGGTTTTATCAATGTTTAGTGTAAGTTTTTTAGTCCTGATCCAGGTAGATATTTTCTGTAATTCGGTATTTACAGTATTGGCTAGCGTGACTGGGCTCGGGTGGGAGAAGGTATGTAGTGTCATCTGAAATGTGGGGTTTTGAGTAATTGCAAAGTTTTGGTAGGTCTTTTATGTTAGAGAAAGAGAGAGGGCCAAGGACATTTCCCCTGTGGGACACCAACTGAAAATTGGTTTGTGCGAAGAGTTTGCCCCTTTTGCATACACTTTTTTATTGGCTTTGTTGCTGAGGTATGATTGGGTGTTGGGGAGCCCCCTCTTATCCCCATAGTGTGAAAATTTACGTGGGCAAGTCTGGTTAACTGTTCAAAAGCTTTACGTAAGTCAATGAAGATCCCCAGTGGGTTCTTTTTTCTCTATTGCAGGTTATATGTTCTGCATGTGTTAATAGCATCATTAGTATTTTTATTTGGCCTGAATCCAAATTGGCGGGGGTTGAGTATTTTTTGGGAGTAAGGTGGGTAGATTGTTTATGAATTAATTTTTCGAGATTTTTGAGAGAGGGTGTAAGTTGGATATTGGCTATAGTTATTCAACTCTTTTGGGGTCTCCCCCTTTGTGGATGGGGGGGGCCCTTCTATTTTGAGTACTTTTGGGGAAAGGTGGAGGATTAAATGGATTTTTTAAAAGAGTGTTGCAATGTGGTATAGAACATTATACATAAAAATGAAAAACCCAATTATTTTTTTTTCCAAAAAAATTAATTTTTATCTATCATAATAAATAAAAAATATTCTTACTTTAAAAGAAAACATAAAATTTTCAAATTAAAACCCACAGATTTTTCCCTTGCCCATCACTGCCATTTTTTCCCCCCTTACCGTTGGGGTTGTTTTTTGGGGGGTTCTGAATCCTCCCTTTGGTCACTGTTGGATATGGTCACTCACCCCTGCAAGCTATTACCAGAATTAGAGCAGAAATAGCTAGAAAAGGGTGAAGATGGGTTGACTAGCGAGGAAAAAAAGCCTAGCGGGGGAACCCTGTGGGGGGTGCGTCAGCACTCCCTAGAAGCTAGAAAAGCAAAATTTTAAAAGTAGAAGTGAAAAGTGCTAAAATCAGTTGGTATTTTTAAAAATACGGGTATTACTACTGATATTTTTAGCAGTATAAATACTTAGAAGTGGGGGACTCAAAACCACGAACACACACACACACAACACACCCACACACACCACACACACCCACACACACACACACACACACACACAACCCCACCACACGTACACCACACACAAATAACACAAAACACTTTCACACTTAAGCTGGACAAGCTAAATTTTAAAAACCTAGTCCCTTCTGAATTTTAAAAGTAGAACGATAAGTGTTACAGTTTTGGTGCTTAAATTATGGTTCTCCGGTATTTTTTTAGCGTATGAATACTTAGAAGTTGGGGCACAACACACACACACATACAACAACACACACACACACCACCACCCACACCACACACACACACACACGCACACACACTAACTCAACCACACTAACACACCATACACACACACACACAAACACAACATACACACACAATACACATACACACACACACACATACACACATCACACACACATAACAAAAGGAACAACATTGTAAGTGTAGTCACCGAAACAAATACACAGGTTTTCACCCCGTCCTGTGAATGACCATTGAACCTTTCTCCTCCCCCCCTCTTTTACACTAAGTAGCCCTATCTTACCTCTTCATTTTTTCCCTATTTCTCTCTTACTATCACTCTCTCTATTCTCTCTCTCTCTTTTCCCCTTTCCCCCCTTTTTCCCCCTCAAACATCTCTTACCTCTAACACCCCCCCCCCCCCCTCTAACATTTTCCCCCCCTCAAACACTCTCCCCCCCCATTATCTTCCCCTCTCCTTTCCCCACCTTTCCCCCATCCTCCCTCCCCCCCCCCTTTACCTCTCCCCCCTCTCGCTTTTCCTTTCCCCCCCTTTTTTCCCCTTCCCCCCCTCTTTCCCTTCCCTTTTCCCCCCCCCTCCCTCCCTCCTCTCTCTTTGCTCTCTTTTTGCTTCTCTCTCTCTTGCTCTCTTCTTTCTTGCTCTCTTCTCTCTTGTCTCTCTTTGCTCTCTCTCTTGCTCTCTCTCTCTTGCTCTTCTCTTCTTGCTCTTCCTCTCTTGCTCTCTCTCTTGCCCTCCTTGCTCTCTCTTTTCTCTCTTCTCTTTGCTCCTCTTCTCTTGCCTCTTCTCTTTTGCTCTCTCTCTCTTGTTCTCTCTTCTCTCTCTCTTTGCCCCTCTTTTTGCTCTTCCTTGCTCTCTCTCTCTCTCTTGCTCTCTCTTCTCTTTTGCTCTTTCTTCTTGCTCTTCCCCCTCTTGCTCTCTCTCTCTCTTGCCTCTCTCTCTTTGCTCTCTTCTTCCCCTCTTCCTTCTAATTCCCCCCTTCCCCTCTTTCCCCCTTCACCTTTTCCCCCCTTTCTTTCCTTCTCTCTTCTCTCACAAAAAAAAAAAAAAAAAAAAAAAAAAAATGGGGGGGACTCGAGGAACCAAGGATCAGATGGAATTTTGGGGTGGGGAGGAGTGGTGGGGGAGGGGGAAAAGGATGGAACAAGAGTGGGAGAGAAAATTAGGAGAGTTTTCTGAAAATGGAGAAAGAGCTCTCTGTGAAATTGGAAAGGGGGTTTGGGGAGAAGGAGACAAAAAATTTGGGGAGGCACAAGTCGAACTCAGTAGCCAAGATAAGGGGTTTTAGAAGTGGATAAATGGCTGAAGCGATTACGGGGAGTGACAGAGAAAAACAGCATATGAAGTGCAGGCGAACAGGAAGGGAAGGGGAAATTTGAATTATGTAAGGTCCAAAAAATCTGCCAAGGGGGACCAAGGATGAAAGGGGAAAATCAGCTGGTTTTCAGTGGAGAGGGTGATAGGCGAATGCTGAGGGCCCAAAAAGGTATCAAGAGCCATGGAAAAATCAGGGGGAAACGCCATAAGGGAGGATCCAGAGTACAGGGGTGAGGCAATGGGAGGAAGAAAGGGAAAATCGTGTTTATCCATGGGTTCGGAGAGAGAGAAAGGAAACATGAAAGGAAGCAAAAGGGAAAAAAGAAAGGGGATTGAGAAAATCATACGGAATAGGTGAAGAGATGGGCGAGATTGTAAATTTTCGAGAATAGGGGGGTACTCGAAGGGAAGAAAACGACCAATCAAGCTGATTCTCAGGACGGAAACAGAGTGGAAAAAGGATCCCCCAAAAGGAAACCACGTTGAAATACTCGGAAGAGTACAAAAGGGGGGTTCCCAGCAGGACAGAAAAAATCAGAAGACAGCAGCTGAGGGGAGGGGCAAAAAAACGAAAAGGGGTAGGAAAAGGACAAGGGGGGAACCAGCAGGGGTCTCAGAGCAGGAAGAAAAGCAAGGGCAAACACACACACAACTACTCTCAGAACCTTTTCAACCCATCACACCCTCCAAAACCACTACAATCCATACAAAAAACCTCCCCCAAAACCCCAGTATAGAATCCCCCAGTATGCCACAGGTCTCCCACCCTCACAGGCCCCCAAACCACAGTGTTGGAAAAGGAAACGAAAGGTATGGCACAAACGCTGATGGAATAACAAATAAAGGGGAGGAGTTTGGCACGAAAAAGTCAAAGAAGCATCACCCGGAAAACATAGCTCTAAAGAAACCAAGTTCAGGTTGATAACAGATGCTCTTTCCAACGGGATACCAAATCTGAGGAAAAACAGAGGGGAAAGGGGGGGGGGGGAGTGGCGTTGTGATCAAAAAAAGCTGGAAATTTTTTGAGCTGGGGGAGGAGATAGCGGAGAAGAAAGTGATTCAAGTGGGAAAACTTCATTGAGGGGCCCAAGGGGGGTAATAGCGTGATGTTAACCCCCCACAGAACAGCAGGAGGGCCCAAAGGCAAGGGGGTAGACGGGCAAAAGAGCGTGGTTGACAACGGTAGAGTGGCCAGAAGGCTCATGCATGGGGCAAAGCTCCCGTTTTGGGTGACTTTAACCACAGGAGATCATTGGGAGAATTGGACCCACATGGGGGCCAAGATACAGGGGGGTAAGTGTGGGGGTGGTTGGGGAAAATTCATGTCCAACCGTAAGGGACACTACAAGGAGAGGGAGAGGTGAACCGCAAGGCTGGATTGTATTCACCTTCAGTAGTGCGATATGAGGCATCACAATGAAAACCCCTTTGGGGGCCAGTACCATGTGGGTTTTTAAACTTCGAATACACATAGAAATACAAGTGGGGGAGAAAGCAGGAAGGCCAGGACGAAAAGAACCCCAAATAAAAGAAAGGGGACTACACAGGAATGAGGAAATACCTGAACGGGGTTCAGTGGGAAGAGAAATGGCGGGAAGCCCGTTAATGGTGATGGAATTGTAGCAACAAAAAAGAAGGAGGGTGAGGGAGGTTTTTACCCCAAAGGGGAACAGGAGTAATGGCCCCTGGTTCCAAAAAGGGGCAGGGGGGGCAAAAACCAAATGTGTGGGAATGGAGAAATATAGAAGGAAAGGACCCGGGATAAGGAGAAAAAGTGTAGACCAAAACGAAATGCACGATAGGAAAAGGGAGGCCCAAAGAAATTGAAAAAAACTAGCGCGAAAGCCCAAATCTGACCCCAAATGTTGTACAGCACATAGGGGGAAAACAACAGTCAAGGACCCGGGAATAGGCTAAGGAAGGAAGGAGGAGAGAAACGGGGGAAAGACGTGAAGTTGTGAAAAACCCAAAAGAGATTAAAAAAAAATGTTCACAGAGGAGCGAAGGGCTCCAGAAAACGGGGGGGTGGGCACAACCAATGCTGGAACATGCACACAAAAGGGAAGAGTGAAAGGCTTTTGAGTGGAGATACCCCAAGGGAATGGGGCCCGAAAACATCTTTTCCCTGGGGATTTAGAGGGGAGCAGAGGCGCTAGTGTACCCCCCAACAACAATATTATACATCTTCGAAACAGGGAGATTGCCTGAGGCATGGAAAACAGCAAATGTAGTCCCAATCTTTAAAAAAGGAGACAGACATGAAGCATTAAACTACAGACCAGTGTCACTGACATGTATAGTATGCAAAATCATGGAGAAGATTATCAGAAGAGTGGTGGAACACCTAGAAACGAATGATCTCATCAACAGCAGCCAGCATGGTTTCAGGGACGGGAAATCCTGTGTCACAAACCTACTGGAGTTCTATGACATGGTGACAGCAGTAAGACAAGAGAGAGAGGGGTGGGTGGATTGCATTTTCTTGGACTGCAAGAAGGCGTTTGACACAGTTCCACACAAGAGATTGGTGCAAAAACTGGAGGACCAAACAGGGATAACAGGGAAGGCACTACAATGGATCAGGGAATACTTGTCAGGAAGACAGCAGCGAGTCATGGTACGTGGCGAGGTGTCAGAGTGGGCACCTGTGACCAGCGGGGTCCCACAGGGGTCAGTCCTAGGACCAGTGCTGTTTCTGGTATTTGTGAACGACATGACGGAGGAATAGGACTCTGAGGTGTCCCTGTTTGCAGATGACGTGAAGTTGATGAGAAGAAATACACTCGATCGAAGACCAGGCAGAACTACAAAGGGATCTGGACAGGCTACAGACCTGGTCCAGCAATTGGCTCCTGGAGTTCAATCCCACAAGTGCAAAGTCATGAAGATTGGGGAAGGGCAAAGAAGGCGCAGACGGAGTACAGTCTAGGGGTCAGAGACTACAAACCTCACTCAAGGAAAAAGATCTTGGGGTGAGTATAACACCAGGCACATCTCCTGAAAACGCACATCAACCAAATAACTGCTGCAGCATATGGGCGCCTAGCAAACCTCAGAACAGCATTCCGACATCTTAATAAGGAATCGTTCAGGACCCTGTACACCGTATACGTTAGGCCCATATTGGAGTATGCGGCACCAGTTTGGAACCCACACCTAGCCAAGCACGTAAAGAAACTAGAGAAAGTGCAAGGTTTGCAACAAGACTAGTACCAGAGCTAAGAGGTATGTCCTACGAGGAGAGGTTAAGGGAAATCAACCTGACGACACTGGAGGACAGGAGAGATAGGGGGGACATGATAACGACATACAAAATACTGAGAGGAATTGACAAGGTGGACAAAGACAGGATGTTCCAGAGATTGGACACAGTAACAAGGGGACACAGTTGGAAACTGAAGACACAGATGAATCACAGGGATGTTAGGAAGTATTTCTTCAGCCACAGAGTAGTCAGTAAGTGGAACAGTTTGGGAAGCGATGTAGTGGAGGCAGGATCCATACATAGCTTTAAGCAGAGGTATGATAAAGCTCACGCTCAGGGAGAGTGACCTAGTAGCGATCAGTGAAGAGGCGGGGCCAGGAGCTCGGACTCGACCCCCGCAACCTCAACTAGGTGAGTACAACTAGGTGAGTACACACACACACACACACACACACACCGAACCAAATGCAATATAGAATGCAAGAAGTATAGAAGGCAAAGGTCCCAGGAGAATTAGGAGAGTAGTCAAAGAGCTGGAAATGAATATGTACAGGTAAGGAGGGAGACAGCAGCGTAAGCCAAGTTTGAACCAAAGCTGTTGTACAGCCACATCAGGGAAAAAAAATAACAGTGAAGGACCTGGTAATCTGCCAGAAGAAGGGGAGCTGACAAGAAATGACCGAGAAGTCTGTGGTACTCGAATGTTCCCATGGGTACTCAGAAGTATCTCTTCATATTCTCCTAAATATTGTCAACCAGTCTTCTCAGTATCGATTAATATGCCTTACTTGGGAATCTTCTATACCATTCTGATATTTCTATGATCCAAATTTCTACTTCTAATATCCTTTAACCCCATTACCTATGTTATCACGTAATCTTGTGTACCTGTCAAAGTATGGTACAGTAACAGCTAAATGCGTTATATAATCATTCTCAACTGACGTAGCATGATTTCGTGCGTAGACACTGGTCGGGCATCACTAATCCATCGTGAAACCACCTGGCACAATGAGCAATTCTGTGATTATGTACAAATTTTTTTTAAGACTGTGAACAAAAGTCTGTACTAAATAGCTATCGAGCATGTATTACCCATAATTTGAGTTATATACAGTATTCTTGTCATGTTTCAAGAGAGAAGATTCAATTATTTTTCTATGACAGAACTGTTTGGTACAATAATCTGGGCAACAGCCCCCCCCGGGGGTTGGTACAAAAATTAACAAGTTAAAGATAGCGTTCGACCCCTGCCCTGTCTGATTGATATTTATTTTGGGGCTTTTTTTTTTTTTAGAAGTTTACTGTTTGACCAATATATGAGAGGGAACTGAGTACATGGGACCTTGTAAATCCTACCAACTTTTTGGAGTGTATATGTGTGTGTACTCCCTAGTTGAGGTTGGGGGGGGGGTTTCGAGTCCGAGCTCCGGGCCCCGCCTCTTCACTGATCGCTATGGGTCACTCTCCTGAGCCGTGAGCTTTATCATACCCTGTTTTAAAGCTATGTATGGATCCTGCCCCCCACTAATCGCTTCCCAAACTATTCCACTTATGACTACTTGGGGGTGAAGAAATACTTCCTAACACCCCTGTGATTACTGTGTTTTCAACTTCCAACTGGCCCCTTGTTACTGTGTCCAATCTCTGGAACATCCGTTTTTGTCCACCTTGTAAATTTCCCTCTCGTATTTTGTAAGCGTTACAGTCCCCTATTTTCCCGTCCTCCAGTGTCTCGGTTGATTCCCTTTAAACCTCTCCTCGTAGGACATACCTTTAGCTTGGGACTAGTCTTGTTTTTTAAACCCTTTGCACTTTCTCTGTTTCTTTTACGTGCTTGGTAGGTGGGGTTCCAAACGGGTGCCGCATACTCCAATAGGTCTAAGTCACGGTGTACAGGGCCCTGAATGTTTCCCTTTTTAAGATGTCAGAATGCTTTTCGGGGGTTTGTAGGCGCCATATGCTGCGCAGTTTTTTGGTTGATGTGCGCTTCAGGAGATGTCCCTGGTGTTATATCACCCAAAGATCTTTTTCCTCGAGTGAGGTTGTAGTCTCTGGCCCCCCTAGCTGTACTCTCTGCGGTCTTCTTTCCCCTTTCCCCCAAATTTCATGACTTTGATTGGTGGGTTTTGAACCCCCAGGAGCCAATTGCTGGACCAGGCTGCGCCCGTCCAGATCCCCTTTTTAGTTTTGTGGTCTTTGATCGAGGAATTCTTCTCATCAACTTCACGTCTCGCAAACAGGGACACTCAAGTCTATTCCCTTTCCGGGCATGTCGTTCACAAAAACCGAAACAGCACTGGTCCTAGGGCTGACCCGTGGGCCCCCCTGGTACGGTGCCCCACTCAGACACCTCGCCACGTTTTCCCTGACTCGCTGCTGTCTTCCCGACAAGTTTTCCCCGATCATTGTAGTGCCTTCCCCGTTTCCCTGCTTGGTCTTCCAGTTTTTGCACCCAATTTTGTGTGGAAAATGTGTCAAACGCCTTCTTGCCGTCCAAGAAAATGCAAAACCATCCCCCCCCTCTTCCCGTCTTATGCTGTCACCATGTATAGAACCCAGTGGTTTTTGACACAGATTTCCCGCCCTGAAACCCTGTGGCTGTGTTTATGAGATCGTTCCTTTCTAGGGGTTCCCCCACTCTTCTCCTGATAATCTTTTCCCTGATTTGAATACTATACTTTCAGTGACATGGTCTGTAGTTTTAAAGCTTCATGTTGTCTCTTTTTTAAAAAATTGGGGCTACATTTCTGTCTTTTCCTCCTCAGGGGAAACTCCCTGTTTCGATGATGTATTGAAAATTGTTGTCGGGGGGAACATAGCGCCTCCCCGCTCCCTCCTCAATACCCCTGGGGAGATGTTTCTGGCCCCATTGCCCTTGAGGTATTAGTCATCAGAAGCCTCTTCACTTCTTTCCCCGGTTGTGTGCACTGTGTCCGCACATGGTTGGGGTGCCCCCCCTCTCCGTCTTTCTGGAGCCCCTTCTGTCTCCTTGTGAACACTTCTTTGAATCTCTTGTTGAGTTCCTCCACATACTTCACGGTCATTTTTCTTGTTGTCTTCCTCCTTCCTTCCTTAGCCTGGATTACCTGGGTCTTGACTGTTGTTTCCTCCTGATGTGGCTGTACACATTTTAGGGTCAGATTTTTGCTTTTGCTGCTTATGTCGTTTTATATTGTCTTTGGGCTCCCTTCTTATCTGTGCCATATTCGTTTTGGCTCTACGACTGCTCTCCTTATTCTCCTGGGTCCTTTGCCTTTATATGTCTTCCATTCCCTAGCACACTTGGTTTTGCCTCCCTGCACCCTTTGGGTAAACCATGGGCTCATCTGGCTTTTCATTATTCCTGTTACCCTTGGGTTACAAACCTCTCCTCAGCCTCCTTGCATTTTGTTGCTAAATTATTCCATCATTCATTAACTGGCTTCCCTGCCAGTTCTCGGTCACTGAACCCGTTCGGTAGTTCCTCTTCCTGTTGTAGTCCCTTTCTTGCTAGTTAGGCTTTCATTCGTCCTGGCCTTCCTGCTTCTCCCTCCACTTGTAGCTCTACTGTGTATTCGAAGCTTTTAAAACCACATGGTCATGGCCCCAGGGGGTCTTTATATGTGATGTCCTCGATATCTGCACTACTCAAGGTGACCTTACTAAGGTCAGCCTTGCTGGTTCATCCTCTCCTCTCTCTCTTGTAAGTGTCCCTTACGTGTGTGTGTGTGTGTGTTGTACATATATTTTATAATATATATATATATATATATATTTATATATATATATATATATATATATATATATATAAATATATTATATATACTAACAAAGATTTATAAAAAAATATTTATGTGCTCATTGGATTCAATGACAATTATATGATTGCTTTGAAAAAAAGTGAAGGATTTTTAAATAATTATTGACAGAGTTTATCACTACATTACAAATAAATGAAATAGTTCTGTATGCCAGGATTTGTTGTTTGTAAAATATTCTTTCAAATATATTTATTGCAAAATAATGAAGAAATGTTTCAATCTGATTGCAGAAAAAAAAAATTGTTTAAATTGTTTTAAATATTTACATTTAAATACACACCAGTTAATACGAACATTTTAATATTAGCATGAAAAGTGAATTTATGGCGTTTAGAAGAAAGAAAATCGATTTATGAGAAAGTGAATGACCTGGTAAAGGCCCTCTAATGTTCGACAAGAGAGGAAATAAGTTCCTCAACGGTTGCTTGTAAATTAGAAAAGGGAGGGAAGAAATAGCTTCATCTATTTCCATACTGTTAAGAGCATCTAGATAACATTTGTCAAATAAAATTGATGATTTGTATATGACGACTGTTGACGTATAGTGTACTTAAACTATTAGAAATTAAATGTTAGTCAAAATTAATTACAAAAGGACGAATATCAGGATTATTCCTTAAGCATATACTATTGAGAAGTAAACATTCAGTTCTTGATATATAATCATTTACAGCAGAGGAAGACAAGTTAAACAACCAAGAATGCAACATGATTACTCCGTAAATGAGAGAGCAGACTGGAGGACTGTTAGATAAAAGGCCACATGAAACTACTGTGACAATTTATTGTGGCAACGTATCGGTCTACATGAGCTTTGTTGCCACAATGAAGTGTTACATTGGTTAGCCATCTGTGTTCTTTTACCTAAATATTTTGTTGGCAATTCTGCCATTATTACAATTCTAGATTATATGTTGTTTCCTAGGAGCAAGTATCGCAAATTTTGTTGCTTGAACACTTAGTAGATGAAAGAATAACAAAACATGGAAAAGAGAAAAAGAAACGATGAGACTGAACAGACGAGAGGTGACAGATGTGGAGAGTCCCATCTTTGTTACTGTAACACCACGAGAGGTGGGGACAGTGAGAAAGTTGTCATTGGTGTCACAATTCAGACAGTTTGCTAAATAAACCTTTCCACTTGGCTGAAACATTCAGGCAAATGAGGAAGATTCACAAGGACAGCCTTTGTTCAGCCTAGGACAAGTATCACGAGGATAAAATTCCTTTATTCCAGCTTAGTTCAGTTGTGCCACGAAGGCCTTTGCTTCAACCTGGAACAAACTGTTTAAAAAAAAGTATCTTTAATTCAGTCTTGAACAAGTCTCAAGGAGAAGTGAAGAGTCGCGTTTCAGCTGAAGATTTCAGACAAAAAACAAAATTGTTTCAGCCTTAGGAACATGAACCACAAGGAGAGTAACTTCCACCTTTGGCCAAATGGTCACAAGAAGAGTAATTATTTCAGTTTAAGATAAGTCTTGCTTGTAGAGCTTTTGATCCTGTTAGGGATGAATATTTCAAGGTGGGCTTTTAGTTCCAAGTCAGTTGCCAAAGTCAAAGGTTTAGGAGCAAGAAAGTAGTAAATATCACTGGCAAGCAGGAACCATGGTAATATGAAAGAAACATGAATATTTGGGAGATTATAATGAGCCGAATTTGGGAGGAGGAAATCTATGCAAGATCAACCTAAGTGAAAAGAAAAAGATCCGATCAAAAAAAAACTAGAGCTACAATAGCAATAAAAACGTTAAACCAGAGACTTCGGATAACTGCGAATGTAATCACTTAAACCGAAAATTCGGGGGTGATTTCTGAGGATAACCAAGGACTTTTAAATATGAGTAGCGCATACTTTAAAGCAGAGCTTGAGGTTAGTAACTGAGAAGGCAGCGAAGGAAAACCATGGAATTTACCAGTGAGCTGGATTTGTGATGGTTATGGAGAATAAAGAATAATGTCACTGGTGCTGAAAGAAGATGAAGAAGACTTAAGCAAGAGGTAAAGAGGAATATATATAATAAATCAGCAGTGGAAGAACTCCTAAACTGCTGACTGACTGGCAGTGTTGAGAATAACCAATACAAATATATCACAAAGTAGAGCATAAACTAGAAGACAATATGACTGACGTGCGGGCAAGATTAGACAAGTCTTGGATGTAAACTTATGAAAGACACTTAGCTAGTAAACCAAACTGTGGACAACAACAATTTTTCATAACAGCCCAGCCGAAATTCTATATAAAATAAAAAGACATTAAATTCATTGTAAGACAGGCAGTTGCGGACCTTTTCAGACGGGTTTCTTTTACAGATTGAAAAGTACATGTTTTTCATTTTAAAATTGTCACTAGACGTCCTCTTGGTCCAAAAAAGGGGGGGGATATTCCATTGTTATTTACATGGCCTCAGGGTATTCCAGAATGTGATACGGTCAAGTTTCTTATCTCTTTCGATCGCCGCGTGTTGACATGAAAACCCACATTTCTTTCTTTTCTTTGTAAGGCAGCTTGCCTGGTCGGCTGAACTCCTTAAATTTCTTGCATATCGTTCATGGGGAGCAGAATCGCCGGTCCCTCTCCTCCGTTTGCATTCCACCCTGTCTTGTCCAAGCTGGGATTATGGCGACCCAAGTTATTCTGCGGCTCTTCTACAAACTCTTTTCTAAAGTTAATCCCTTCATCATCAGGGTCTTATGTTGGATGCCATGGTGCTTACGTTCATCCCCGGTTTTGAAAACCTCTATGCTGAGGCAAATGTTCTTCCTTAGCTGATCGTCCTGTGGCTAATTGGCCTTTCGTTACTTTTCTCCGCTCTCATGACCTTCATGTTCCTTCTACGTAAGGTTGGGTCTCAGGGACATTAGTAGAAGCCATTATTTGTTCGGCGCCCGTGCTTACTCCGACCCACTTTTCTCTTCGTCTTCACTCCGATCTTCTCTTAGTTACCTTCCTTGTATGCTCATTTAAACGTCTGGTACTTTTCCCTTTCCCTTCGGAGGTTCCGACGATCGTGTGTGTTCTCCCTACTGCCGTGCACTAAAGCTCTCCCTGCTACGGCAGCATCTCGCTCTCTTTTCTTGATTCACTACTGGTCGATGTGCAGGTCATCGCTCTTTTTACAGAATGTTTATACAGAATGTTTATACAGAATGTTCTAAATTACTAAGAACAGGTGAGAGAGGATTTCTCATTACGTCTCAACTGTTCTTTGTAATTTATACATGCATTTTTTTGAGCAGATTTACTCAACCAAAACTCTTCCTAATATAGAGCTCTAAATGAGTATAAATATGGTATATTTGTGTTCTTATGCCTAAATCTAAACAATATTGATATAAACAATTTCCTCATTAAATTAAAAATAGTTTAGCTCATTCTATAAATTTTAATGTTAGAGTTCTTAGATGTTTTAATTATTAACGGTAACAATGATTTTAAATTTAAAATTTACAGAAAAACCAAAACAAAATAATGTCTTCCTATGTACACTATTATTCTTCACATCAAGATAGTGAGTTAAACTTGTGTGTTTCACTCATCAATGTTTTTTGAGAACTTACGGATGTAGTCCCAGAATTCAACAGATGAAAAAAATCTCAAAAAATTATGAAATAGCTAATGATCTAAAATACCCAAGAAACTTTATTGATAAATCATTTAAAATTGCCAGAAATGCTTTTTACAATTCAAAAAAGGACAAACAACCTTATTCAACTAAAAATATGTTAGTTCTTCCTTACCATGACAACTTGGTTGATATGCCTTCTCTTCTTAAGACTTTTAATATCAAAGTTGTATTTAAAAATCTTGATACAGTAAAAAAAAATTGATAAAAAAAATTCCCCCCAAAATGCTGACGGATGTATCTATAAGATTCCTTGTAAAATATGCAATAAAGTTTATTTCGGTCAAACTGGTAAAAGTCTTGAATTAAGATTAAAATAACATAAATAATTAGAACTGGACAAGTTCTATGTTAGTTTATTCATGTGAGAGATTTTAACCATTCAATTGGGATCGACACCATGCCTAAAACCCTTCTAGGATTTTTAGGGTAGGTTGCCTGAAGGCCCGAGCATTTAGTCATAAGACGGTCATTTCCCATTTTGCCCCTTGGGGTGGGGATGGCAGACCAGAGAGGCCTAGCTTGTGGCTAGGCCTGGGGACAGTTGGTCCCAAAGATGAGGAGGTACTTGTGGCCTCCTCCCATGGGAAGACTTTGGTTCAGACCACTCCCTAGAGAGGGAAAGCCAAGGCGGGCACCACTTGGACAAGGCCGGGCGCGTGAGATTACCGGCTAATCTTTAATAATAATAATAATAACATTCAATTGATTTTCCGAAGGCAGAGAAAGTTCCATAAAAACCAGTTTTGAAAATATGAATATTTCTTTTCATTTATATAAATTGTATTCATTTATGATTATAATTTGGGAAGAATTTAATGATACAGTGGACAGGTAAACAATCTTAATGCTTGGGTAGAATATCAGGTGTATCTCACAGAGTTGGGTGTTGTTTATGTGACTGTGAGGTGTAGTCTTGTTCTGGTGACGTGACTGTGAGGTGTAGTCTTGTTGTGGTGACGTGACTGTGAGGTGTAGTCTTGTTGTGATGACGTGACTGTGAGGTGTAGTCTTTCCCTTATATGCCTTCCTGTTGATGGTTTGTATTTTAGTGTCCTGATAATGTGAGAAGTCTTGAAGCTGATTGGAGAATTTTCGTTATTTCTTTCACAGTGGTTTGTTCTGTTCTTGCATTTTGTGATATCACCCCTGTTCTACCATGATTTTTGTACTGCATGCATATATATTATTATATAATATATATATATATATATATATATATATATCTAATATATATAATGTATGTATATATACACACGAGCTACTGAGAAAACTTCCCCTTGACTATCAGTTGCTGCCTTTCAGCATTGCATTAGATAGCTCCTGATGATGCAATGGAAAAGTAGTGATGAAGTACTTGGAGCCTAAGTTTCACCCCCATGGCCTTGTCTGAATAGTTAAGATCGCTATCTGCGATTGTTTATATATTATCAAGAGGAGCCTCACAACAGCCGGATGCCCAGCAGTAAGGGAGCCACCCCAACTATGCAGATCTGATGGCAGCCAGAAGCCTCCAGATGGTATCACTCTTCAAGCCTGGACAGACGGCAAGCAAGTGGTGTGGGACTACACATAAATATAAGTCAAGGGAGATGCACATCTCCAATACACCAGGGAGGAAGGAGGGGCAGCCGCCAGCTTCAGGGACTCCCAAAAGTCTAGAAAACATGGAGAACTTGCCTATCATTATATGGTTGTTCCCATAGGCTCGGAGACCCTTGGCTCATGGGAAAAGTGTTCTTCTAAGTTCCATAAGAAGCTAGGCAAAAGACTCATCAGGGTAACTAGGGATCCCAGGGCAGCTAGTTTTCTGTTCCAGCGACCCAGCTCTGCTATTCAGAGGGGTAATGCCTGCTGTATTTAGGGCACGCGCCCCAGCTCTGAGGAGCTGCATGAGATTTTCACATTGCAATCAGTGACAAACACGTAACAATATGTACTAGTCAAGTATCTCTCACACCTCATGCACTGTATATGCCATCTTTATATCAACAATGTATCTCTTAAATCTTTTGTACCATATTATGTAATTAAAATATACCTATTTGGTAAAAAGAATGAAAAGATTGCGGTGGGTTAGGGGAAAGTGGAATATTCAAATGGCTTCAGGAAAGAAATCCAAAATATTTCTCCATGAAGCCTTTTTACCCACTTCTTCGAGGCTTTGATGGTGGTCCCACAATTCACACCAGTGGTGAGACCCCCATGGTGTATATATATATATATATATATATATATTTATATTATATATATCTATATTTTATATATATATATGTCGTGCCGAATATGTAAAACTGGCCAATTAGCAAGAACTCATTTAAAAATTAAGTCCTTTCATAAATTTTCTTCTTGTAACGTTTAAAGATATATTTTTTTCATAATGTTAATGAAAAAAAATTTTAATTTTGCACCCAAAAGAATCTTAGAAAATTACCTACCTCCATTATTATAACAAGAATAATTTATTTTAGGCCTAACCCAAACTGAATATAATTTTAGATTTGTATTACAATAATATTAATCTAAACAAACCCAGTGGAGGAATATATTTTTTTTCGTTAGGTTCAGAATGATTTTGGCGCGAAATTATTGCATACACAATATTTTCACTTGTCCTATATGGCAAGATGAGCGGTTGCTATTTAAGCCAAGATCGCAAGTTCTGCCTATCGGCACGACATACATACATACATATATATTATATATATATATATATATATATTTATATATATATAAAATAATATATATACTATATATATATATATATAATATATATATATATATTTCGCACACAAGAAAGGCCGAAAATTTTAAGAGAGGGTTACAAAAGGCGGAAGGGAGGAAAGAGAGGTGAAGCTGGAGATTATGGTCAGGAGAACCCGACTAGTGAAGATGATCAATACAACCTCACTCGCCAACCACCTACAGGAACCCCCCAACCAAGACAACCCCAATGCAACCAAACATTGTAACCCAAAACACACATGCCATTCCCGGTGCCCCCACCAACCTCATTACGAACTCCACCTCCATAGCAACCACCCATAGTTCCTCATCAGGTCTCCCGCTTCCCCAACCCCAATGTACCCCCCAGACCCCAGTTTTGGAAAAGAATTTGAAGGTTTGGTATACAAACGCAGACGAAATAAATAAATGTGTGGATTGACATGAAAGAATCGAGGAGACATCCCCAGACATAATAGCACTCACAGAAACGAAAGTCACCAGGATAATAGATGCAATCTTTCCTCAGGATTTGATAACCAGGTGGAAAGACAGGAAGCAGAGGGGAAGGAGGAGTTGCATTGCTCATTAAAAACCGGTGGGGATTTAAGGAAATGGAAGGAATTGATGTAATGGACAAAAGGGACTACATAGTAGGAACCAATCAGTATGAGGGCCATAAAGTTGGGTAATTGCAGAAACTGCAGAGACGAAGAGGGAATATGATAGTCAACGGAGCACTTGGTAGACAACACTAGCCGATGTGGGGCAGAAGACTTGCATGAAGAGGGGCAAAGTTACTAGTTATGGGTGATTTCAAACACCAGGAGATTGACTGTGAGATGAAAAAACTGGGCGTCCCATGGGGGTCCTAAAACATGGGATCCAAAGATGAGGATGTGGTACTGGGAAAACCTCATGCATCAACATGTTAGAGACACTACCAGTGAGAGAGAGGTGAGGATGACAGCAAGACTGGACTAGTGTCACCTTGAGTAGCTTGGATATCGAAGATATCACATACGAAAGGCTCCTTGGAGCTTATGATCATGTGGTTTCGTGCTTTGATTACAGAGTTAAGCTACAAGTGGAGAGGGTAGCAGGAATAGGACAGTGAAAAAATCCAAACTACACAAAGGGGGACCTACACAGGCATTAAGAACTTCTGCAGACGTTCAGGTGGGGGAGAGAGAGAGAATTGGCAGGAAAACAAGTAAAAGAAATGATGGACTATGTTACAACAAAATGCAAGAAGATAGAGGAGAGGTTTGTTTCCAAGGGAAACAGAAATAATGAGAAGACCAGAATGAGTCCTAGGTTCATCCAAAGGTGTAGGAGGCAAAAAAAACTAAAGTGCAACTATAGAGAATGGAAAAAAAAGGTACAGAAGACAAAGGACCCAGGAAAAATAGAGATTAGTCGAAGAGCCAGAAACGAATATGCACAGATAGGTAGGGAGGCTCAGCGACAATACGAAAATGACATAGCATCAATGTCAAGTCTGACCTGAAGCTGTATGTACAGCAACTCAGGAGGAAAACAACAGATCAAAGGACCATGTAATCAGGCTGAGGAAGGAAGGTGGGGAGTTCACAATAAATGACCAAGAGGTACGTGAGAAGCTCAAAACATGAGATTTAAAGAGGTATTACAGTGGAAAACCAGTAGAACCTCCAGGAATTCAGAATAGGAGTATGCCAAAAAAAGTGAGAGAGGAAGAGGTGAGAGAGTGGGTGATGAAGACGTGTCACAGTGGCTCCACAAACTTTCTTAATAATTTACTTAAATACGGGGTTGGTGTGGATACTAATTGTTCATGTGACGTAGTATACTTACCAAACATTCGACAAGTAAGCCAACTCCTCCTTCCACTGAGTGGAATATAAGCAATATCAGTGATATTAAGTGTGGGTATGGTGAAGACATGGTGAGTGAGGGGGGACAGCGGCAGGCTCCTTAGGAAGTGATTCACTATTGCCTTCTGAGGTGAGGCATCTAATAATTATATGTGTTTTGTGCTATGTACTTGCATCTGGTTGCTTTATAACAACGTGGCTGGTACCAATGCAACACAGTGATTTGGTAACATCTTTCCTTTAGTGGAAAATTGGGATAGCAATAACAGTGTTTATTTATTAAGTGATAGTGAGAAGGCAATACTTCCAGCTAGTCGGTACTGCCCCGCCCGCCCTCACTACCACACCGGCTTTTAAAAAAACACCCCACCCACGATACTACAACCCAACCCACGGACATCACCACCCACCCTCTCTCTCCTGTGAACTTCAAACCTACAAGCCTCCTCTGGGGATGACTTCACACCGCAAAATAGCAAGGAATATCTACGCTATCTGGATATTGTCCCAAGTAGTTACTGCAGTGTTTGTGGTATTACCAAAGAGGACAAAATTCTTCTTAGATGTAAGGAGGCCTTACTTGTTCCAACTACTCACACAGTGCATTCCAAGAAGAAGAAAATTTTGTTGCAGCAGGTGAAAAAATTTCCACAAAATTTAAGATATTCCATACTCCGTGGATATTGTGGGATAAAGCTGGAAGTACAGGAGGAAGGTTCAGAAGTCTACCTCAGGGAACTTCTGTCCAAAAGATCAAGGACTGCCCTTTGGCTGTGTCTGTAAAGTTGCAGCTAAGATAATCCATCGCAGGGTAAGCACTTCATGGCTCCTCAAATCATTAGATAACCTACAAGCCTATTTGTAGAAGGCCAGTGCAAGGCCTGCATCAAGTGAAGTAAGGCTTTGCTCAGTGATGGTGACACTATTGACAAAGACTGGGAAGTTCCCACAAACTGAGCTTAAACTCAGGGGGGGTAAACAACTGGTGAATTCTGTCATCGCTAGGTCCACAGACTGACAGGAGTTCAAAACACTACCTTTGGGAATTCTAACACAATTCCTCTGACCACCACAGAGGGGGAACAAATCTCTCCCAGCAACGAGGGAAGCTTGGATCTGTTAATTCTCCTACACCCCTGACATCTCTGCTTCAGCACTGCAAGTCTACTTGACGTGCACATACCATCTCTTGATCATACAACTGTCAGCAACCTGCCGATACTATTTCTAGAATCTGGTAGCAGTGCTTCGACAGGCAAGTTCCTGGCCAGGAGTTTCCTCCACCAGAGAACGGTTGCAGTTTTTTGCAGTGCAGTGCAGTTAATGATCAGGGAACTATCACTGACACTAATCAACCTTACTGCGCCCGAAAGTACGAAACAGCAGGGACACATCTGCTCAGAACTGTATGAGGACGGGGCAGAGGGGACATGGAGGGGACGTGGAGGAGGAAGACATCTACAGCCGTCCTCACCTCACTAACACAGTTCCAGCGGGCAGAAATCGTTGAAGAGACAAAATCTGCTGGATGATAGAAACACAGGAGGTGCAACAATCCTTGTCCACCCTTCCCAGGCACCTAGGCTTTGCTCTCGCTGTCACTGGAAGGGGCACTCTGCCAACAAACTGCATGCGAGATACCAGTGTAATTACTGCTACAAGAAAGGGACAATAAGGAAAGGACCAGTGTCGGAAAGAAAAGGAATAAAGGAACTTGACAGACAGGGCCACCTGTTTAGAGAACTGTTCTCAGAAAAAAACCAGCAGGATCTCTGAATTGTGTGAACCTTCACACAGGTCACCACTTAGCTACTCCTATCCCAGCCAGCAGTTGGGATTGGCCTTATTTTACAAGACACAGACCTAATCCCTGCAGCTGCCTCCAGTACCCTACATCTCTCAGGGCAGGGCACCTTACCATTACCTACAACACCCACCACCTCAAGCTGACCACTTCATCATTGAGGAGCCAAGTCTATCAGCCATCCTGTCGGGCACATTATAGGTTTCATTTACTAAATGTTGGAGAGCTTCACACAAAGCTTGTGAAACACTCGACGTCCCGACATGATAGCAGTTGTTGAAAATTTTTGGTGACAGGACTCCAGAAAATTTTGCAAGAATGCTGGGCTACCACCTCATGGATGAGAGAGACAGGCAAGGGCAAGGAGGTGGGGTGTTGCTGGGTGCTTCTCTAAAAGTGTTTCATGCCCAGCACATAGTTGTTGCCACCCTAAACATCTTGAATGATGTTCTTCAAGGCTCTGTATAAAAACACTAGTACCTCTGTACTAGCATGTGCACAATGTACAGACCTCAGTGGCAACATGCAAGACCTTATCAACTTACTAATGGAAAATATTGACTCCCTTATGCTACAACACAACTGTCAACATATTATAATTGTTGGTGACCTCAACCAGCACCTTATACAGAGGGACTTTGATGACCTTCTTGCAGTGTTTGACATGGAGAAACTTTGTTGTTTCCCCTACTCAATCTCTGGCTCCTCCCTTGACCAGTAGTGAGTGATTGGCAGAAGCCATAGTCATTGTCAACCCTCGGCTCTACGTTGGACCGTCTGGACAACAAGGTGTTTTTACCAAACTTAAGATCCCAACAGAACGAGGTGAGGGAGTCCACAACGCACAACCTGGCTATGGGAAGAAAGAGGTAATGGCCAGCCTTTTCTTTGGGAGCTCGCACAACCGACTGGAATGCTCTTTCTCCAAGGGACGATGTTGACAACAAGTGAAAGCCTTCACTGGAACATCTTTTAATCTGCAAACAAGACACATTCCTCACCGGGTCAATATGTGTGACAAAGCCTACAGGATCAGCCTTGGTTGGCTTTCGTTGTAGAGAGGATAGCTATGTACAGTCAACAGATGGCGAAGGTTTATAAGGACATCCTACCACCTATAACAGGAAACTTGACATGCAGCCTGTGGCATATGGGTGAGGTTCAAAAGTGGGCCATGCTAAAATGGGAGGTGGACACTAATAAAAGTTAGCATCAGGGTAGGGTATAGGGCTCCAAAAACATGGTGGTCTGGTCAAGGACAGACAAGGTTATCTGCCTTGATGAACTTATATCCACCTCTAAATCGACAGGATGGACCACCTCTAACTAGTAGTTCAGAGAAGGCGGACCTCTTTGTTAAACACTTTGCTACCCAAAATTGCAAAGTTCCTGATCCAGCAAGGGTCCTCCTTGGTAGCTGAAGAACTGGTCAAAACTTCAGTCGGTTGGCAATAAGGAGGAGGAGGTGCTTTCCTTCCTTAAAACCACTTGACCAAAGGAAAAGGCTGTGGGCCCAGAAAGTTGAGCCCAAGATTGTTGAGAAGATGTGTTTAGACCAGCTAGCGGGCACCTCTAACTCCATCTTTCAGCACTGCTAGTTCAGTGTAATGGCCCTCTCTATGGAAGAGGCAAAAATGTAGTCCCTGTTCACAAAAAGAAGAGCAGAGCAGAAATCAGCCAACTACAGACCAGTGTCACTCCGTCAATCATGGTAAGATCCTTGAGACCAATAAATCTAAGACAAAATGACAGATTTTTTTGACTACCACTCACTAATTTGTGATCGTCAATATGGCTTCAGAAAGGTTTCTTGCTGCTGATCTGTGTTAAACTATCCACTAAGTGGCACCAGTCACTGGATGAATCCAAAGTCAGCTGTGTGGTAGCACTGGACATTGCTGGCGCTTTCGACGGGTGTGGGCACCAGGGCCCTCTTAGCAAAACTCAAGCACTGGGAATTGCACGGCTTCTACGCTATGTCTCCTCAGTGGATTACCTTCATGGTTAGATCTCTAAGTGTAAGTCCTCAATGGAAGGAAATCAGAAAGCATTCTATTGGGGCCCAAGCGTTCCACAAGGAAGCGTGCTGGGTCCATTGTTTTTGGAATGTCTACTTCAACGACTCTTCATCTCATCCCGAATCCACATGCCATATGCAGGCGACTGTACACTGACATTCACTTATCCAAGAGAAGAAATGCAGCTGCTCCTAAGCTACATTCAATCACCAGCTTGAAGCTATATCAGCTTGGGGAAAATAGATGGCAAAGTATAACATATTGCACCTGAAAAACGCCCAAATGATCGCTTTTCTAGGCACCATGAGGTAATGCTGGTGCAGGTTAAGTAAGGATGAATGGAGGATGTGGCACCTGGAGAAGAAGTTGATATCCTTGGGGTGATGGAAATTTGACTACAAACTAACATGAAGAACCATGTTGTAAATCTTGCAAACAAGGCCAGCCAGGAAGCTTACAGCACTTCGACGTTACTCTCGCATCTGCTTTGACAGTAGGGGTTGCAAAGATTCCTGTACGGGCCACAAGTATACGCTCACACCTTGAGTATGCTCCACTTTTCTTGGTTTGCCTCCCCCCCTCTCATAGCGACTGCTTGACAGTAAGTAGAGAACAGAGCAAGGACGTCTCATTCTCTCGCCCTGGACCCATCCTGGATACGATAGATCTGTCATTTCAGCAGAGGCCTTCAACATAGGAGGGATGTGGGGGCCTTACTTTGGTTATGTACAAAGGCCAATATTTTCAAATACCACACTTGATCCACTTCGAGGACAGCGTGAATGAAAACAAGCTTTTTATGCCACAAGAGGGCCAGAAGAAAGAATGCAGCAACTTCACTCGGCTGTTCCTTCTCAGAACATCACTCCATCTGAGATCATACAATCCCAAGATGACTCGAGTATGGAACCACATTCCGTTACCAGCATAATGTCAACGAGATAAAGTCAGTTGATCAAATGAAAATGCTGGCCCCACAGTTGGCTCCAACTTCATCCTGTTCCCTAACTTGTAAGTCTCATAACAATAAAATGCTTTCAAATGTGCTGATGTAGGGTAACAGCTCTTAGCTTGCCAATTAAGTAGGAATCCTTAACCTGGTAATATAGCTGTCAATAAAGCTAGGGTCATCCTTAACCTTGTCAAACCCTGTGGTAAAAAAAAAAAAAAAATAAAAAGTGCTGGACGAAAATACACTCAACCGAGGAGGTTGAAAAAGCTGCTTTGTGAAACTTGATTCCTCGAATGGCATGGAACCAGAATCTCTCAGTGGGTCCTTGGAGAGGGAAGCAGAGATTGATGTGTGTGCCACAAACAAAAAAATCTTCAACAATTCATTGAAAACTGGGCAACTACCTGAGGTATTGGAAGATGACAAATGTGTCCCAGTTTTTTAAAGAAGGAGACATACACGAGGCCATTAAAACTACAGACCTGTGTCATGACGTGTTATATAGTATGCAACACGAGTCATAGGAGAAGAATCATCATGAGGGAGTGGTGGAAGACTAGAAAAAGACACCAAGCTTATAAACGACAACAAGCAGAGTCTCAGGGAGGAAAATCCTGGTGTCACAAACCTACTGGTAGTTTTATGACAGGTAATGGAAGTAAGACACGGAGAGAGGGGTGGATTAGACTGGCATTTTTCTTAGACTGCAAAAGGCTTCGAGCATAGTCCTCACTAGAGGTTAATGCAAAAGTTAGAGGATCAGGCATGCAAAAACAAGGAAAGGATGTAGTGGTCGAGAATCCTGACAGGGAGGCAACAACGAGTCATGGTCGGCGAGGTGTCAGGGGGGTTCCACGGGCCCCCAGCCCTGGACCTGTGCTGCTTTTGGTAAATTTTAATGAAAAAAGGAAGTAATAGATCAGAAGTGTTTGTTTGCAGACGTGTAAAGTTATGAGGGAATTAAAAATCAGATAAGGATCGGGGCAGGACTAAAACGAGACCGGGACAGGCTACAAGCGGGGTCCAGTTTTATGGCTCCTGAATTTTAACCCCCGCCAAATGCAAAGTCATAAAGATCGGGGCGGGCAAAGAAGACGCAGATAGATTTTTGTCTGGGTGGCCAAAGACTGCAAATTTCATATTAGGAAAAAAGGGTCTTGGGGGGTGAGTATTTTTACCAGCCATTAGGCGACGCAAGTAGAAAAACTGTGCAGCATACGGGCTTTCTGGAAAACCTTTAGAATTTTCCCGATACCCCAGAAAGAAATCGTTAAAGATTTAAACCCCTATCATCAGGCCCATTTTGGAGTATGGAGCATGAGTTTGGAACCCACCCCTGGTCAAGACGTAAAGAATTAGGGGGAAAAAAAGTGCAAGGTTTTGCAAAAATCTAGTTCCGACTTGGGGAAAATGCCCTACAAAAAAAAGGTTTGGGGAAAATTTCAACCTGACGACTTATAGGCAGGAGGGTCAGGGGAGCATAATAGGACATTAAAATAATGCGAGGAAATTAAAAGGAGGGACAAAGTTGGTGTTCTGAGATGGGACACAAAAATAAGGGGTCCAACGGGAAAAGTTCAAAATCCTATGAGTCAAAGGGTTTGGTAAAAAGTTTTCTTCAGTCTAGAGTTGCCAGGTGGGAAACACCTGGGAAGTGACGTAGGGGAGGCAGGAACCATACATAGTTTTAAGCGAGGTTTGATAAAGTAGGGCGGGAGGGGGTGAGGACCTAGTAGCAATCAGTGAAGAGGCCAGGGCCAGGAGCTTTTGAATCGACCCCTGCAGCCACAATAGATGAGTGCGCCACAGCACACACACACACACACCACAAACACACACACACACAACACACACAAAACCTTGGAGGAGTCACGGGGTTTGAGTCGTTTTTTGGTGGTAATTTCTGACTGGCCTAAGGAAAAAAAGTGTGGGAATGGGTGTGCAGCATAAGAGTGAATAATCACTTAAGCCCCAAAAAAAAGGAAATATAAGTGATCACAAAAAAAGAAAAAAAAAAGGAAAAAAATGGGAGTGTTTAGTGAGGGCCTTTGGGAAAAGAGGGAACGGTTGTGTCAGGCCTAAATAGTGTTGCCTAATAACGCTGGGGGGTATTTTGAAGAATAAGTGCGACTCAAGACCAGGGAGTAAGGATATGTATAGTTTTGGCAGTAAAAACAGTGAGTGGTGAAAAAATTAGAAGAGCTAGAGACTATAGTGATACAGGAAGTTAGTGGAAAAATTACCGAGAAGCATAAAAATTTTTCAATTCTGGGACAGGACAGACCCGCAACGTTCTCCCTTTCAGCCGCAAGTAATATTTACTAGTTTGAGTTTTCTGGGGTCAATAGTACCCGTCTCTGCGGATTTGGGGGGCATCTCCTCGGCTATAGAATTGAATAAGCACATTTATGGCATTTAATAAAAATTTTGAGGTAGTGGCATATAGGAGAAGCCCGTGTATTTTTTTTGAACTAATTTTTTAAGCATAAAACAGTACAGTGGGAACCAAGAGATCGGGTAATTACAATCATATGTAGTAAACGTGGGAAAAGGGCTGTTTACATAAACTATGCACACACAGGTGAGGCAGTCTGCTGTTAGGATTGAAAAGTGTAGCACACACAACACAACACACACACCAAAAACCACAAAAAATGCACACAACAACAACACACACACACACACACCAAACCCCCCCCCCCACACAACACACACACACACCCACAATTTCTGATACATGGGATCTCTTTGTTCCTCCTCTGTACGTTTTCCAGGCTTTATATCCTTCTGTGATGCGGTGCCGGAATGAGCAGCATGCTGGGTGGGGCAGCGGGGATATGTGGAGTTTTAGGAACAACCTTGGGATTTTTATTTTTATTTGGATATGAAGCCCAGGGAAATTTGTTTGCTTTGTTTTTCCCAAAACCCGGTGCGCTGTTGTCTTGGTTTTGGATTGCTGCTGGCGGAGAAAATTTTTCC